>UXGC01000006.1:0-600000 GCA_900480045.1 Eurytoma adleriae | reverse complement strand
TACAGAGTATTCTACTTTTCACTTTTTTTTAATGAAGCGGAAAAAAGCGTTCTTTTAAGGGGACATAAGAAATACTCTTCGTGTTTAAATTAGCAATGCTAAATTGCTACTATTTATCTGTCGATACACCGAACGAAATTGTACGTATCGCATCTCTCGTTTAATCAAATAACATTATATACTTATTTATTATTAATCTCAAATTAATTTTTCAAAGTGCAAAATGTACGTTGCGAAATCCACGATAAATCTGAAGCATTGGCTAACTGTAGAAACTTTATGAAGATTCACGGACAAATCGAAGATCAAGCGAGTGTGCAGGGGTATGAATTTCGCGGTTGTGTCTTATAGCTTCGTTCTCCCTGCCTCCCTTGACAAACGAACTCGTTTTTTAACGACGTTTAATGATCCGCTCTCCCTCTCTTCTCCTCATCAAGTTAATTCGATTGCGCTCTCCGGCCTAAAGCCTTTCGAGCCTTTCCGCGTTTTGCGTCCGACCTCTCCCTCTCACCCTCAACCCGCCCTCTCCCCCTCCCGTCGTCTCCGCCGCCGCTTGCGACGTTAATTTAGACGAATTTCATTAGAACAAACGAACTTTGCTAATCCACGGTAATCTGATTAGAAATTTGCCGGTGCGCGTGCGAGCGAGGGCTCTGGAGTTGTCTCCGCGCGCCTTTTCTCCCCCCCCCGCCGACCCCCTTCCCGTCCCGCCGGTGTTGACTAAAATTTGCCGCGCCTACGCTCTCGCTCTCATGGCGAAATTCTCGCTGAGAAATATTTGCAGGAATTAGCTCGTTAGACGGCGCGAGATAGAGGGAGAGAGACAGACGCGCGACCCGAAGAGTTACGGGGTCCGCGCGCAAAGCGCAGTCCGAGATATGGATGAATTTTCTTGTCGGCCCGAGGGGCAGGGGGAGGCACACTAATTATAGGATTTCGGCGCTTCGCTGCAGGTGAGCGAGGGATTTCGCAGTTTTCACCACCCCACGATGTCGACGCTTCTTTATTTGTACTCGCATTGTATAGTACTGTAACTTTTATCTACGGAGCAGTTTCTTGCGCTTTTCTTTAAATTTGTCGCGTAGTTAAAGTTTCTTTCGGAATTGTAGTATAACTTTGTTTTCAATTGATTCAAACATTGTTAAGCCGAAATTTGTTAAAATAAATAAAGTAATTTTTATAAAATCAGAACTTGCATTGTAATTTTAATAAAATAGCGCATGTATATTTGAATTACTGGAAGACTAATAACAGCTCGCAGCCCTCGATTCTCGGCACGAGTAATCTTGGCCTCTAGAATAACAGTAATAAAGGCAAGCGTAAAAATATTTCGCGTACGTGGCGTAGAGGCGCGGTGGTATTACGGCGCGACGTTGACCGCGGGAAAATTGTCATCGACGCGACCCCTCCGCGGCACGCTTTTTTTTTCACTCGCACGATCGCCGCGCACAAAGTAAAAGAGCGCAAAGTGGTCATTTCGCGCGAAGGGAGAGGGGAGGAGGCGCCCGCGAAAGTAGCGACCGTGTAATTTGTCGCTTCCTCCTCGTGCAAATTGGCCGGTGGACGGGCGCGACACGCCTGATCGCACGGCGCTTTGATAAATGTTTCACGGCCGGCCGGTGTGTCGCGCTATTTTCTTATGGGCGATGATCGCAACCCCTCAGCCCGGCCTCGCGCAACCCGGCCGGCTCCTTATTAATTGCCGACGCTCGTTACCCCGCTTCAATAATGCAGGATCCAAGGGATGGCCACGGGGACAATCGACGGGGCGTTTTTAGCGACGCTCGATAGTCCCCCCCGCGTTTTTTCGAAAATGCGACTTGCACGAACTGCGATGCAACTTTTATTATTCTCGAGTACGAGGAGTTTGTGCATTGCGGGAATTACGAGAGGGTGGATCTCTTTTGCACAGAGCTTGATAAATTTTAATAAGTTAGCGGTTTTTTTTATTCAATTCTTGTTAGAGAAAAATTGCAGCTTAACTTAACCTTTAACTTATAGTGTTACGTCTCAGTAGTTTAAGTACATAATTCTATAGAATTAATTAATCTATAAGAGCACGTCAAGTTTCTCATGCTATTAAAAGAGAATATAGAGTATCGTAGAGTAATAGCATTTTTTATAACCAAAGATTAAGTAACATAAAATAAGAGTGCAATTAATTCAGGCATCAAAGCGTTAGAAAATGGAAAAACAATTTAAATAACAAATAAAAGATGTAAATATGTATTTATCTTAAATAAACCTTGATAAATTTGCAGACGCCCATACTACCGTTATTCTTAATTAGTCATCTGAAATTCGAATTGGTTATAATATTTGAGCTGTCAGTCCCTCGGTGCCAGATTGTAAATAACTCCTAACTGAGAATTTTCAGCGCAATGGAATTGAATTAAATCTGAAATAGAGATCGAAATTAGAATCATTAAGTATACACGGGTCACTAACATTATTCCATTGAACCGGTAGGGAGATTTGAATTTGCGAAATTTTAAATGAGACTGGCAATTGTTAATCGAGTTCCGCGGCGGCGTCTGCTCGGCTCTCCGCTGTCCAAGCCGTCCGGAATCCCACTAAAAATTTCACGTCCGAACGCTGGAATATGCAAGCGCCTCCCCCCTCGCTCCATCAGTCCCGCTCGTTCCTAATTCACAAGCTAATTCATGGTTGCAAAACAATTTTTATCAGCCGCGCTCTAATTTTAAAAGACTCGCGCGCCCCGCCGTAATTTTAGATTGCCTCCATAATTCAGCCGCTAATGCTTTTAGACGCGGCTGCCTAAACTCGGCCTCATTAACGCTCATCCGACATTACTACAAAGTGTTAAATAACTAACTTCCCTTCTCCGCTGGAAAGCTCCTCCTTTCTTTTCTTTTTCCTCCCGCGCCTTTTTGTCGCTGTTGTTTCTTTTTTAAACCGCGCGCCGCTGCACCTTCAGCGCGCGGTTAAAATTCATAGCGCGAGGATCGCACGTCACCGTGACGAGTGCGCCGTGAAAAATTCACGAAAGCCTCATCGCCGGGACAATTTTCCCCAATTTTTCCTCCCCCGGAGCTCTCGCCGCGAGGACTTTTAATCGAAAGACTTTGGCGGATGCTCGCCCCCGCGTTAAGTATTGAGGTCGCCTCGCGAAACTTTCCCTTTGAATTCGTAAAGAAGGCGCGCCTTGGCCGGCGACTTAGCCCGACGCCGGCACCTCACGCCCTTACGCTGATAAGAGTGCCGGGGGCCCAGTCAATACCGCGAAATACGGGGGCAAACACGCGGCGGGAAACAATTAGCGGGGGGGAGGACGAGAGCTGGAAAGTGCGATTGCCGGACCAGCGGAGCTCCGCAGCGGTAGGCCCGTATATGATGCATGCCCCTAATGGATATGAGGCCTTTGCCCTCTCTCTTGTTTACCCTCTCGCTCTTTGTGCGCGCGTCGCGCTCGCGCTCTCTCGCTCGCATTCGCTCCGAAGAAGACCGACCGAGGTGCACCGCCAGAAGTCCGCTGAATTAAATATCAACCATATAGACGCGAGAGCGGCCGCTCGCACACGCCCGCCGCCACCCACGCCGCTCACTATTAACGGCCTTCAAATTGTCCGGCGCGTTCCTTCCTATCCCCTGAATCTTTCACGAGCGCGCGCCGCTCCGCGCGCTTGCATTCGACAGAGAAAGTCCCCCCCGCCCGCCCCTCTCCTCTCTTATACTCTTGGCAATCTGCGAAGGAGCGCGTGGCCGCGCGCGATTTATACGCGCGTCCGAGCCCCAAAATAGAAGGCTCGTCGAGATTTTACGAGCTGTCGAACGCCAGCGGCGCCCTCGTTAAAGAGTCACGAGCCTCGTTTGACTCTTCCTCTCTTTCGCTCCCTCTCCCCGCCGCGCCTCTGCTTTTCCTTTTTCGCTTTAATCGTTACGCGGTATCGCGCCTCCGCGCCAGAGCTTCCGTCGCGTTACGCGGGAATGTGATAACAAAAAACGCGGAAGAAATGTGACGCGAGGATCGTTTACTTTGTGCACTTGCCGGAATGCGAGAAATAAGTCGACATTTACCTCTAAATCCGATAAAAATTGCAGACCCATTTTCAAAAGGAAATTTTTTCCAAGAAATGTGCAGTACCTGTATTTGCAAAATTTTATTTAAGCACAGCAATACGGTACGGTTGAAGCAGAAAATCCTCTCAACTCAACGAGCGGTAGTCTGGATTTTAAAAAGCTGCGCGGGGCAAAAGATTAAACCCCGGCGCGATTTGGAAATAAAAGAAATTTCCGAGCGCGAATTAGTTCTCCGAAGGAGTTTTTTGTTTGCTTGTATCTTATGCTCGGGAAAAAAATCCTCCGGCGTCTAATACGCTTGATAAGAGCGAAACGGGGTTGGGCTGCAGCGGCGGGGGGTAGAGGAGTAGGTAGAGGAGGCCAAAAGTTGCGCTGAAAAACGTCGGTGGCTGCGAAAAAAGAGTAAGAAGCTAAGCTATTTGCGCTGCCTACCCCTTTTCCCGCTGCCGATGCCCCTTAAAAATTAATTTCGAACGGGGCGCCTCCGAGGAGCTCCGGCTGGATCGGCCGCCGAAATTCGGGCGCCGCGTGGGCGGAACTTCCGAAATGAAGCAACTTTGCGTGTGTCTTTCGCGGGGCCCGCGCGCCGCCACCGTGATCCTCGCATATTAGCAAAGTTGCCTCCCATATTGCCGAAGTGCCTCCTTGCGAGGGCCTCGCGCGCCGCCTTCAAGTCCGCGCATAGCTTCGGCAAACAATTTATCTCTTGTGCGTCGCGTACGCATACTCCATTACGACGAGCGACAACCTACCCTTGCTTTCCTTACCTACCCACAGTTTTATCCTTTTTATTATTAATTTAAGAGTAAATAAGTAAAAGTATTATACTTTATAGTATAAAATAATTAAAATATTAATGATGTTATGACTGTCTAATTATTAATTAATTACATATGACATACATACGTAACGAGAGAATGAAAAAGTAGCATTTAATTTTTATCGTCGTTAATATTTAAATATGATAAATGAGTTTATTTTACTTTAATTTTAAACGCTCATCTTAATATCATTATTTATGAATGAATGAAGAATTATTGCCGCGCATTATTTCTTTAAAACGTTTACCTATACATTACATTAAATCATCTATAAATTGAGTATCAGAATTCAATAATAAATAAATCGTCCCTTGCGCCGGCGTTGTTGAAAAAAGAAGCGAGCGAAAAATCCCATCTTCAATTTTAAAATATATCGCATGAAATTCTGAAATAACTATATGATAGCGGCATTAAATCATGATAAATAACACGGCTTATAAGTCGGGTAGAGCAAAAAAAGAAGACTAACGATCTCTTGTACTTTTGTCTGTTTCAGGCCAAGTTGTTGGAATCGTCCCACGCTTGGCTCGGAGCCTCCACCTCCAGTATAGCAGGTGAGTTTCGAATAGCCATAAATCTTACGCTACGGCGACCTATAGCGGCTGGGAGCCCCGGCGGACGAGCGGCTAATAGCAGCGCCGCCGCGGCTCCTCCGGAATACCGAGCGCGCGATCCCCCGCTTCGCTCATAAAGCAAAATAAAGAAACCCTTCCCACCCCTGAGAAAAAACGAGCCATTCAAGTACCCCCCACCAATTTCGACATTTTTGACACTCCCCGTCTGCGAAATTTCACCGCTAAAGACACCTGGCCGTCTCAACGTGTTAATATCGCCGAGTGCGAGCTGCGGCAGAAGCGGCAGAGCGCAGTCCGATCTATAAATCCCTAGCACTGTGTGGTGAATTTTTAGCTGACTACACGGGCCTGCTGAAGCTGAAGGCGCCTACGTGGACGCGGCAAGAGCTGCAGGAGGCGATCGAGGCGGTGGTCACGCAGAAGATGCGCTTCACCCAGGCCTCCAGCAAGTACGGCATCCCCAAGGGCACCCTCTACGACAACATCCTCGGCAAGAGCAAGAGGATGATGGTGCTGGAGGAGGCGGGCCTGGACGCCGCCGAGGAGAGCGCCGTCCTCGAGTTCTGCTGCGACATCAGCGTCAGCCCGTACAACCGGCGCACCAAGAAGTCCCTCGCGGCGATCCTCGGCTTCGTGGAGAAGCTCCGGCGGCAGCGCGAGCCCGGCTTCTCCTTCACCGGCCTCTCGGGCTTCCGCTGGTGGTGGGCCTTCTGCAAGAAGCACGGCATCGTCTCGCTCTACTTCAACGACGAGAACGACAACGAGTGAGGCGATCGGCCCTTCCTTTTTCCGCTTTTCTGCGCCCCGCCGGAACTGACCGAGCGATTCGCGAGGAGCTTCCATTAGCGGCTCCGAAGATACATGCGTTTGCGCGGATGCAAAAAAGGAACCTGTCATTTTTTTTATCGAGCGTCCGAGTATTCCTTGTACATAAACTGTTTTTTACCCGCTTGCGAAGCATTTTTACAGCGGAGAAATTTCACATTCCTCGAGAGAAGCCAATGCAATTGTGCCATTAGCGTTACTTACGGCGATTTTCGCCGCACCCCGCGACTTGTCAGCGGCGCACGTCCCGAAATATCCGCGGGGAATATTGCGGCAATCATCGTGGCCGGAATGTCCGTTTCCTGCGTGCACCGCGCGCCCGCCTCCACCTTCGCCCGCTCAATTTGTCGACGGCCCAACAATTGCTCGACTATTTTTCTCGGCGGCCTTGCGCCCGACTTACGGCGCCGCGCGCTTACGCAACCGCGACTTTTCGTTCGACTTGGAGTCATCGATGGGGCCAAGCGTTTCGACGATTATTTCGCTTCGCTTTGCCGTTTATCCTTAGGGTACTCAGATTAAGGTTGTACATATTTTAGTTGATAATCTCGAATAATGCCATTCCAGTTGTTGACGCTTGGAAAAGTGATCCTTTAGTTAAGGAGTAATTCATGTTTGCGGATAAAATATTAGATGAAAGATGTACGTTTTACTTTTTATACTAAAGAGTGTTTCTACTCAAAAACATAATTTTTTTGGACTTGAACTTTTGGAACGTTTTACCTAAATTCGATGTACAAACAAAAATTAAAGTGATGAAAATGACCAATATTTTAAATATAAAAAAAGCAGACTGCATAATAAAATAAATTCGGATAAGTGTTCACTGCATAATAACAGAATCTTGCACTCGGATTAAAGTTAACATAGAAATGTGAAGAAATTGATTCCCTACTAAAGAATGATTTTTCCGCCAAGCAAAGGAGGACGAACTACCTCAGGATCGCTTTCGCATATATTTCGCTTCGTTTTCGAAGCTATTTTTCCTCGGCCGCTCGTTCGCGCTCGGCGAGCTGGGCGCGCTCGTCTTCAATAATTTCGCCGCGTTACGGCCGCTCGGTGAATTATTTATTGCAATCGAGCGGAATGTGTTTTTTTCCGGGTGAAAGCCACCGGGCCACCCCGCCCACCCCCTAACTACCCTCCCATTTTTATTTTTGCGCAAGTCGCTCGCTTCGTTATTTACGATCGTGTTTTTTTTCCTGTTGACATTCGTCCCTCCCATTGCCGATCATTATTCGCGCTTTCAAATGTACTCGCCAACTTTTTGTCGCCGACGAGCCCCCGGCCCTGCCCGCGTGCGATCAACAAGTTGTTTTCGCCGCGAGAGCGCGACCTACCCCCCGGTCTCCCTGCCGCTTTTTCCGCGGGCGCGAGCCGGCAAAAAAAAATATCAACAAAATAAAATAATGCAATAAAAATTGTACTTACTCGCGCGTTATAGTGTAGTAGTTTAAAGCGTTTGAGTGGAAAAAAATCGAGCGAAAACGTTTACGCGCTCGGCAGCGAAGCTATATACGTTCCTCTTTTACAAGCGGCCCATCGAAAAAATGCTTTCCACTCGCCTCTTTTTACTGTTTTAAATATAATACTCACGCTGCGAGCACCTGGTGATATTCGAACGCGTCTTAGCGTGGATTAAGTTGTTGATTGAACTTTTTGTATTTTTTGCGACTAACTTGTCACTTTTTTATATCTAGAGGTAAATTTTTATACGCATGAATTATTGTGAAATAAGCGACATTCCGTTAAAAAAGTTGTTATACAATTGATTAAAGAAATTGAAAATTTCTTAATACTGTTATGGGACCAGTTCAGGTAAAATGTTATCTAAAAGAACACTGTTAAATATCATTCATTTATGTTAGTACTCGTCGATATTATATTTTTGTATTAATAAAGAAACATTCGTCTATATATTTTGTATAAAAATCATATGCGCCTTAAATGCGTAAGGAGAATGTTGCATGGCGTAATTTGTATGTGTGCATGTGTGCGTAAAGAATCGGCCAGAATAAATGAAATCTACGCGCGTGACGGTCACATGCAAAATTTGAACAATAAAAAAAGTGCGTTTATGTACTTTGTAAATTTAACGTTTTTATCGTTGCGGTTACGAGCGTATTGCTGTAGTTGATTTTTAATAACGCACGGGTCAAATCACGCGCCGCGGAAAAACACGAAACGAAAATACAGCGCGTTCGACATGAAAATTAAACAAAAAAAAGGGTCACGCCGACCTCTGTTTTTTACGGGAACGTATCGAAAATTGTCAATTACGCCGGTGAACGAGTGTTTCGCGATCCGCGCGAGTGCCTGTTTTTTAAACAAATTAACCGCTTACCGTGACGGACGGTAAAAAAGAGCATATTTTTTTATTGTCTTCGGAGGAATAGTCGTAAGCTCGTCGAATTTTTTTTTTCGGAATTGAATTTATCGAGCTTTTCGCTGGGCAGTAAGACTGAAATTTTTCCACCTCGCGACCGCGGCCCCTGCATATGTACAATGGCATAATGAAAAATTATTCCGGATAAAATTTTATTTTGTATACCCGCACAAATGACAATGCCCGGCATTTTTTCGCGGAATTTCACCACGCGCAAGCTTTCGCCGCGCGTAGCGCGACAAATCTGAGAAGCATCAATCGATATTACCAAACAATGCAACGAACATTCCATTTCGCGCGCACGCGTTTATAGACTTAAACATTCGCTCGGCGGCCGGCGCAAGGAGCGGATACAAAGTGGACGATTCCTTAAGCGACGATAATTCAATTCCGGAAAGCCCGTCGGAATCGAGAAACGCTTCGAGCGATATAAACGCGCGCGCGAGCGCGCAGTCGTGTCTTCCTTTTTTCCCCTCGGCCCCCTCCTCCCCCGCCATCCAGTACGTCTGTAATAAAGCGGGGAGAGAAGCTCTCGAGAGGCTCTCCTGCTGGCGCGGCGCGGCGCGAGCGCCTGTGCGCGTTCTTTTCCAATTAATTGTATTAATCATGAAATTGGAGGAGGCCTAATTACACTTAATAACTTAACCGTTAAATAATCGCTCTGGATCGGGGCCACATCGGCGCAGCGCGCGCCTCTTCTCCGCCTCGAGCTTGCGGATCCGCGCGCCGTGTTTATTGCCCGGCCGATGCGCGCGAGTGTGCCGCGCGTATACGTGCGCGCGCGAATATAAATATTGAAGAGAGGATCTGCGAGCGCCTCTTCCGTCCTATGTGCGTCTCGCGCGTTTTCTCTTCCTTTTGTAGCAGTAGATAGTCGAGTGGCGACGCCTTTGTTATCGGTTACGGCGATGACTCCTCTGTGTTTCTCACCTCTCTTTTTTTGTACAACATGTGAATATACATAAAGTCGATTTATCGTTATCCACGAAAACGAGGGCGTTCTTGTTTTATTTTATTTTCACCCAGACCCTCCCCCTTGAAGTACATGCAGCCCCGCAGGTACATCTGTGATTTTTTTTTGTTGCCTCATTTTCATTTTTTTGTGTTTGTTTTCTTCTTTTTTCAGAGCAAGTGCGCGCCAGTCCAAGGTACACCCCGTTGTCTCTCTTATCGAGCGAAAGTAATGTTATTCAGAAATATTACATTTCCATTGCGTACACAATGTGCGCGTGGAAGTTACTCCGTGCGCGATTTTTTTTAGAAAAAAAAATAACGTTACGTAAGATATATCACTCACAACGACGCTCGAACACACGAGCGGACTCGTAATTCTTTTTTCTCTCTATTCTTTTTTTTTACATAATTTTAAATTACAAGCCAAGTTTTACATTTACGTATGAACCATAAAAATCCAGCGTACACCAATTGACGAGATACTTAATTTTCTCATGCCGAGCGCCGTGCGTCTCGAGACGTGCAATCAAGGTTGCATCGCATAACTTGATTTTTCTTTCTTCACTTTAAAGTACAATTCCAACTTTTTTCACAGATAACAATCTACACCTATGCAATATAATATGCTATTATTATCCTAATTATGATAATTCAATAAATAACTTGTGCGACCATTGCAAAATAATACTAATGGTTTTTCCTCGGTTTTTTTGGGGGGTTGTTCCAGCAGACAGCTATCAGTATCAGCTCCAGTCGATGTGGCAGAAGTGCTGGAACACCAATCAGAGCCTGGTGCACAATTTACGCTTTCGCGAGCGAGGACCATTGAAGTCCTGGCGACCGGAGACGATGGCGGAGGCGATCTTTAGCGTACTCAAAGAAGGTCTTTCACTTAGCCAAGCCGCAAGGTAATTCACATTTTCTGTCACTTTAAAAGGAATTTTAAGTCGTGCAATATCGACGCCGTGCTGCTGAATTAAAAAAAAGTAGAAAATTCGTGTACTTATTTAATGATTATTCCCGTGTTCCCAGGTGAGAAAATAGAAAAATATAGTTGCTTTAATCAGTTTAGCTTGTTGATTTTATGATTACCGGTACAGTCTACTTATTCAGAAATCTAAAGCACCTCGAGTCACGGTTGCAATATATTTAGTAAAAAATATCAGATAATATTTATATTAGGATATGCTTCTCATAAGATATACTAAACATTTGTACATAAGCGCTAACTCATTCAACTTATGAATACGACTCCACTTAATTATTCAATGAAATTGTGATTCCCCAACCAAAAAAGTAAGAAACAAGGAAAATGAAGTTTCTCAGGCAACTTTCACAAAATTCGATAAGCAATTTTGATTTAACTTTTGTTCCGAAGAAACACGTGCATAAGTCATGTTATTAAAGAAAAAAAAAATACATTAAGCAGTTATCTGATCGTGACTTCTTTTTTGTATTCGTTACTTTTACCCTATATCGAGTCATTATTTTTTATTGAAGCAATTACACGAATAGTATCATGCATGCGGGTCTTAAATTTTAATAAAACTATGTCGAAATTATAATAGAGCAATAAAGCCCTAAATTTATCGAATGATCGCGGTCGTTGAATAACGAGTCATAGCCCGTTCGAGGCGCGACGAAATGACATTTAACGAATAAACAAACGTCTTACGAAAATTTCGAGGGAAAAAAAGGAAGGGAAATTCTTTCTCGGGCGCGACGCATTGTCTGAAAGTAGCTATTATGCTCGAAAGTAAAAAAAAAGAGGAGGAAACGGCGGACGAATGAAAAGTTCGAGCCATCATTACTCCGTGAACAATAACACCTCCAGACGCACCGTGAAAATCTAGGTCTCGTATGTTTGATATTCTTCTTGTTAGAAAACCGCTGGTAGTTTTACATCAAGATAACGCTGACGTAACTGACTTAATGCAAGCCGTTTCCGACGAATTTGAAGAAAAGAAAAAAAAATATATTCCAAAGTCATAAATAATAAAACGCCTTTTTCTCTTGTAACTGTGTGCCCCCTCTTTATACGCCCGATATTGTAATCATATTTAAATCGCGCGCGCCGCTCCGCAGTGCCGCGGTCGCGTTCTTTTCTCTTATTTTTAGAATTATATACATTTAATATCTTTAATGTGAAATGAAGAATAAATTAGCCGCGGCCGCGGCGCTATTAAGTCCGCGCGAATACCTTTTTTTATTCATAAAAGCAGCGCGGCGTCCTAGAAATATTATGCGAAGAATGTGTGTCATTCATCAACGCCGAGGAATTATTTTCTACATACTTAAGAATAATTATTCGCGCCTTTTTTTCTCCATTATATAACGCGAAACGGCGCCAGGCGAGAATTATTCGCCTCTCGAAGCTGCGATGAATGGCTCGAAAGCTCATTATCGCCGGCTATTTTTGTATCCAGCCCGGCGAAATAATGCACCGGCGCATCGGGGACCGATGCGAGGGTTAACAAGAAAAAGGTAACATTATTTCGCCGGGCTCGAGAGAGAAGTTAAAAGGGAAATGTAGAAAACACCTCTTCGGCGCATTAACGGCGCGGGACTCGGTTAATTCAGCCGGGTCCTCAATCTTCGCCGGCGGAAAAATAATAATTCGGCGAGCGCCCAACCCAACTTTTTCTTCTCTTATTTTTCAGGAAATACGATATTCCGTACCCGACGTTCGTACTTTACGCGAATCGAGTTCACAACATGCTCGGACCGAGCGCCGACGGTGGAGCCGGTAAGTGTAATTCAAAACCGAAATGCAGTCGTTAACGCGGGGTCCCCCCCCGCCCGGGTGCGGGTGGGGGATCAAGGAGGGAATTTCAATGCGCGACGTTTATAAATACGAGCGAGAGCCAGCTCGGGCCCGAGGAAAGAAACTAACAGGACGCGTTTTCTCGCTCGGCGAATTTAGCCGCGCGCGATCGTAAAAGGTACGATTACACGTGGCGCGGACGTATGTCGGGCCTCCCCCCGATTTGACGGCCATTGTGTTTACTTAGCTCGCGAGGGCTTCGTTATTTTATTGTTCGACGCGCGGCGAAACGCCCCGTTAACGTCCGTTAACGGCCGCGACTATCTTTAACTCCTGCGCCTTCGCGGCTCTCGCTCGTCTTTTTTCGCGAGCTCGCTTAGTTGAGCTTTTTTCTACGGCTGCTTGCACTTCGTTTTTGAGACGGTGGTTTGCAGTGGTCAGATGTAAAGATTTCTTTCGAAAATTTTCTTTGTTTTAGAAGAAACATGTACCGAATTTTGTAGATATTCTGAATTAAACATTGAAAAAGTATTAACGTGCAATAAATCAGTATAAAATAAAGGTGCAAGTTTACGAAAATAATTTTCATCAAAAGATATTTGAGGCATATCTTTTAAGTTATTTAACATTTTTTACATTTTATAAATGCAATCTTCAGTCTCATCAATAATAATCTGATTCAATAATACTTAAAAGCTATCGGAAAATATATTTTCAATTTTATTTATCGCAATAATTTTAAAGTTACATTAAGACCAATTCGCTGCATATGAATAAGCGAGATTATTAATTCATCCTTTTTTTACTTTAAATTATTTATAATTAGACCGTTCTAGAAAGCTTCGAAATGGGTTAATTCGAGTCCTTCTTAAATTAAAACTGGTACACTGCGGTGAAATTTATGGTAAAGTTATAAAAATGACGATTTGCTAATATTTAATGATGAAAGTAAATTTAACCTCTTGATTGACGATACATTTTAAAACTAGAAAGTTCTCTATTATACACTTTGTAATTACAATAGAAAAGTAAATTATCACCAACAGAGTTTCGAATGTCGCGCTTCTGTTTCTGAGGAAAAATTTCCTAAGTTTATTCTAGAATGATAAATTTTTCCGGCCGATGCCAACACGAACTGGTCTCGAGTACTGAAAAAAGATATCTTCAAAAACAGCTCGACGTAATATACGTCATTATTTCCAATAATGCATTTGTCAGATGTACTCCACCGTCTCTGCTTGGAAATAATATCGCCGGAAACTTTTTTAAATAAAATTGAAAGAATAATTTTGATTTGCTAAGGGTATTAATAGTTTTGATCTAAAGTTATTTCTTTTAACTATTTTTATTCTCGAAAAATAGTTCCGAATAAATATATATATTTTTTTCATAAATAGTGCAGTGGCAAGCGCGTCAAATTAAATCAAATTAAAGACAGGTTCGATCCCCTACTCTTGTGGATTGATTTATTTGAAAATAAATAATATTTACTCGACGCAAAAAATGTTTCTTTTATTGTTTTATTTAATACAAGTTCTTTTATCGGCCACGAAAATACTTTAATTTGCTAAATAAACAATCTATCCCGGAGCATCGAGAAATACATTTTTGTATATAAGTTGCATTTTTTACGGGAATAATTCTTCTATATTGCTATAAAAATAAAGTATCAGCTCAAATATTTATGAAAACAAAGTTTAAAAAAATAGTAAATAAAAAACAATTCAAGTGTCTCTATACATTATTTTTCTACGTTTGAATCGCTATTTTTTCTATTCGTTATTTACCATTTGTATGAACTCGCACAATAGACTACTTTCTTCAAATAAAACACAGTTATTTTATAGTAAAAAATAAGTTAAATAAAAAATAAAAGAGAAACGAAGGGGATTAAAAAGCAAAGCTGCACTATCGATGAAGTGGAACGTTGAACGATAGGCGGGTCGGCATTAGCTGATGGAGATGGAGACGCTGATCGCCCGTGGGTCATTATTACAGATCTGCGGCCGAAGGGCCGTGGCAGGCCTCAGAGGATCCTACTGGGTGTCTGGCCGGACGAGCACATCCGCGGCGTGATTCGGGCGGTGGTCTTCCGCGACGGTCACTCGCCGCACATGCAGGTCAAGGAGGAGCCGACCACCATGTATCCCGCCTTGGCGAATTACGGCGCCTGCAACGGACCCGAGGGAGCGGTCAGCCCCAGCGCAGCTGCCGCCGCGGTCGCCGCCGTCGCTCAAGGTACTATACCCCGACTCCCGTACTCCCGTCTCCCTCGCTCTCTCTCTCCCTCGCGCGGAGAGCCCCGCTATTTCATTAACCGAAATAACAATCTTGCCCCCGCTGCCGCTCGATTCGATTATCTTTTCTTGCGCCGCCCGGCGCTCATGTATTATGCCGCGGGGACGCGCGCAACTTCTTATTCGGCCGGCTAATGCAATTTGCCTCCCGACACTTTGATTCCACGTTGCTTCGGACTCCCTCTTCTTTTTTTCCGCTTTCTCTCTTTGGCGTGTTTTGGAAAAGCCGTGGCTACCTTATTTTTTTACGTTTTTTAATGAATGACACGACGAAACAATGTCTAGACCGAGGGGGAGGAGAAATTACGGGGGACTGAAATAGTAAAGCGATGGGTAATGGATTTCGTTTCTTAAAAATTTTATGCTCTTTTTTATAGTAGCTAGTTTAGATTTTAAAGTTTTAATTGGATTAGTGCTACGCGCGCGTTTTGCATGAGTCAGCGTTGACTCATGTATTATTCCGGCTCAAAATGGTTAAAGCTTGACAAATTTTAGAATTTTTATGACAAGACATTTTTTGCCGCTTTTTATGCGCTGCGTACAATTTTTAATGGCCTATTATTAAAGCGAATTAAATGAATTGTTAATATTCATTTCTTTACGGTTAGTCAGAATAGCCTTTTTTACTTTTAATTTTCCTATTACCGCATGCGGACTGAATAGTACGCCAGTTTTATTTTCAAGTTATTTAAATTTTTATAGCCTGTTTCCTAACAAATAAAAAGTTTTCCATTACCTTAAGTTTGTTGCTATTAAAAATAGTCAAGGTTCGATTAGTTTATTAAAAATGTAGCAGCGATCGACGATTTAAAATTAGTTTTATTCAACTACACCCTGCGTTTCTATTTGTTTGTTATTTATTTATATTACATTAAACGGGCTTCAGTGCACTTCGAAATACACACTGACAAATAGAGCAGGAAAGTTTGGCGTATTATTTAACCTGGTGCCATCCCACGGTAGTCACCGTGAAAGAGTCCCGCACTCTGTCGAAATTTCATTAACGTAAATCAATTAAAAATAATTCGACACCGGAGGACCAAAAACTTAACGTCGAAATTTCTCGCCGCGTCTATTTCCGTGGCCGTTCGCCTAAAGCCGAGAAAAAAAACAGTAATTTCATTTAATAACGTGGGCGTTCCCTTTACCCGTGACAGCTGCACTTTTTGAGTCAACCGGAGTTTTTTTCAATCCCCCCGCGTCGATCCCCCCAACGAGCCATTAGCAGGCTCGTGGAAAATTTCCAGCTCCGGCGCGGGAAAAGCTCGGGGGTGCGAGCGCCGTACTAAAATTTCCGCTTGTATCTGTTTCTCCTTAGGTCTCCGGCACCAGATGTGCAGCATGGTGGCGGCGGCGCACTCCCAGCAGCACGACATGCTGGCGACGAACCTCTCGACCAGCCTCTCCTCCAACCTCTCCTCCAACCTCCAGGCGGCCATGCAGCAGGCCACCCAGCAGCAGCAGCAACAGCAGCAGCAGCAGCAGCAGCAACAGCAGCAACAACAGCAACAACAGCAACAGCAACAGCAGCACCAGCAGCACCAGCAGCATCAGCAGCACCAGCAGCACCAGCAGCACCAGCAGCACCACCACCACCTGCACCACAACAACAACAACAACGGCAGCGGCATGGGCGCGGGCACGCCCGGCCTCGGCGGCGGCCCCGGCAGCAACCACGGCAACTCGCCGCTGAACCTCGGCCTGGCCAGCCCCAGCTCCGGCGGGCCGCCCGAGTCGCCCATGGACTCGCCCCTCGCCAGCCCCCTCGGCTCCCTCATGGACCCGGGCCACCTGCCGCCCAGCGTCGAGGTCGGCATCGGCGTCAGCGGCATGACCTACAAGCCCGCCCGCAGCTTCGTCAGCCCGCGGCCCGAGAACCTCTTCCAGGAGGACATCTCCGACCTCGTCAAGAGCTCCCACGCGGCCCTCAAGGAGAAGGAGAAGATCGCCGTCAAGCTCGAGCCGCTGACGGACTCGCGGTGCGAATAGTAGGGCCGGTACGGGGGTCAGCTCGCGGAGCATCATCTTCCAGGCCCGGCCAGCGACGCCGCCGCGATCATGCTACCCCCGGACGGACTGGACTACAGGAAACTGAGCCAGGCGATGCCCGAGCGGCTCTTCAACATATAAGACGCGCGGAGCCGGCCGCGGCCCGCTTCTTTCGCCGTTTGAGCGACCGACACAAAGGAGAGACGGCTGGACTACGGAGGCGCGCGCAGGCTCACGCGGCTGAGTGCGCCGCTACGGTATGCATGTATACATATATATGTACATATAATTTTGTTATATATGTATATGTACATGGAGCGCGCAAGACGCGGAGCGAGACGCCGCGAGAAAAGGTATACGCCCCGGGCGAGGGCCGAGCCGAGGCAGCGCGTCCTCAGCGAGCTCGGGCCCGCGTCGCAGAGGGACCGCAAACACGGAGGCTTACAATCAAAAGTAAAATAAACAAAAAAAAATGATAAAAATAAACGCAGTTAAATAAACAAAAAAACACTATGAGCGAGTAGGGTGTGCTCCTTCCGTTTCTTTCGACGGCGATGCCGCGACCGCCTCGTCCCCCGCGACGTCGACGAAGACCCGAGAGGGGGGCGACGAGCGGCGGCTGTAAGGTGGGCGACGGCGCCGCGTCGCAAGTATCGCCGCCCGCGATATATTTCCAATTTTTAGGTAGTCACAGTCTTTTCGTTTCGGACAATGTACGAGTAGATGTCGCATATGTATGTAGATTTTTCTCCCCGGCGGCTTTTTTGTAACCTGGGGGACGCATGGAAATAAAAAATACAAGTGCAAGTACTACATAATTTATACCTAAACGCATAGACAGTACCATACGTTATAACGCCAAATGTATAATAGTTAGTAAGGAACAAAAAAAATAAGATACCGCGCGACTCCGTTAGAGCTCGGAGAGCTGCATTTTGACATGAAAAAAAAAAACGGAAATGCAGTTCATGGAATGAGGCGTGGTGGCGTGAGGGCAAAACACACGGACCGAAAATCCAAAGCCAGATCGAGCAACAGCTTTTTTCACTTACGAGTCTATAATAATGCTGCAGCATCGAGTCGCAGTCTTTCTCAACCTTTCATCGAGGGCTAATGTTTTTGTTTTTAAATGACAATTGATTGTGCTTCGACTACGATTTTAACGATTGTTGTAATAACGTATAAATACGGATTTTTCTTGGTCGAATTGATCGACAATTGTTTTTCGCAACAATTACGTTACTTTTTTCCCGAGCAATTTATTTTATTCTCACACGATTGAACACAAAGTCTTGCGAGCCCTCGATGTCGTCAAAATACTCGAGAAAAAGATTGCTGTTTCATTGTTTGCAGAGAGCGAAAGACCAAAAAGAACGGTGACTCGATGCTCCGTGAAAGCTTATTTTTGTGATTTTGTAGAAAAGAATTACGAGAAGAGCGTCCCACAACATAACAAAAAAAAACAGTTAAAGACAGGGTAGCATGTATGAATTCAATGTAACATTAGCATGCTACCTAAATGTACAAAATTTCTAATTATATTAACCGAAACAAAAAAAATAATGAGACGAACGGTATTTCTGTGGAAGAAATGGAAAAAGATTAAAGTACGCGTTATTAAGTATTGCCTTCCTGCCATATTTGGGGTATGCCAAGTATAAAAATTATAAGGTTTAGGGCTTACAAATGACAAATTAATGGTTGAGTGCATGCGACTTGGAGTGGCTGAGGGTGAATGCAATAAACGTGCAAAGGAAAAAGTGAGTCGAGCGGATGAGCAAAGAGTTTCTGGACCGAGTGACTGAGGATAATGATGAAAGAGAAAATAAAAACGGAAGACATAAAATAACGTGCGATAATTGCTAGAAGGCGCATGGGTGCTTCTTTTTCGGAAAAGTCAAACTATTTTTCAAAATTTTGTAAAAAAAAATTGCGCGTGACTTTGCTAAAAAAAGGGTGATAAAGAATTAATTTTTTTATTTTTTAGAAATCTTCAGATTTAAAAACGTACACAAAACAAACACACGAGGCCTTTGCCCGATATATTCAGTAAATGAAAATATTTCGCTGAAAATGAGAGTAAATTACATTTACGAGTTTAGGTCATTATCAAGATTTGTATTTGTGTAAGGGGAAAATAAAAAAAACATTCGAAGTGGCCTTCGTGAGTGTCGCAAAAGAAAAACTGAGAGCGAAAAGAAAATCCTAGTCGTCGCGCTTTACGAGATTTTTTCAGACTTGTTTTTTTTCTAACTCTTTAACACCTTTCTTCGATCACGATTAGCGAAAAAAGAGATCAACCAAAAAAAAAACGTACGGCGCTGATTGATTAAAATAAATTTTGCGACGAAGCGAAGTATTGATACGAAGACGACAACTTCTCTTTGGTATACAAATAATATTCTTGATATAAGCGAATTTTACGCGACTAAATTTCACGCACGAAAGACATTAACAATAATAACTAATATTTTGTTTCTCTCTACAAAAAAAAATACATCAGTATACTAAACGATTTTTCCTGAAACTCACGGCGATCTCGATACTTTGGGGATTTTTTACACTTAAAGTCATGAAATTTCATTAAATTTGGTTTAAATGTTGATTATATTTTCCCCTAAAAGAACGATGCAAAAATTGTGAAAGACTTGACTTGAAAAAAAGTTTAAAGTAACAAAGTGAGATTCTGGGACTGTCTTTGGAGCTCTTTAAACATATATAGCCGTACTTACTGTATTTACTAGCTATTTTTTACTTTGGGTGAATCCAAGTTACGAGAATACCTAAATCTCGAAATTATACGATGTAAAATCTAGGCATAAAATGTGTTCAAAAAGAAAATGTTATGAAGCAAAATCGAGGCGAGTTATTCGTTATTTAAGAAAAAAAATTTCGTGAGTGTGCAGCCAAATTAGGAGCGGAAACGAATCAACACGCGCTAGTGAAAGAAAGAAAGCGATAAAGAATGTTTAGCGATGTATTGTATAAAAAAAAGACGATGAAAAAAAGTAGAAAGTGCCTTCCTATCAAAAAATTAAGAAGAGTCTCGTAGATCGTGACCACTTGTAAATGATAAAAAATCAGTCGAAATTTTCGCATTAACGTATGAGCGGTGATGTCGTGAAAACTTATTTTGCAATGACGTTAAGCAGACGAAACATTTTCTTTCCCCCTCGAAATTTTTGTTCAATCGTATTAATTCATTAATACTGTCAAAAGGTGATTATCAAAATTTAGCCCGATATCACTGTACAAGCAATTTTCCGCATTAAAATTCTGACATAATGTAATTTACTCGCGTTGAACATCAAAAGAAAATCTGCATTTAACGTAATCGCAAAATATCGATTGAATGAGATGAGCGAATGTCAGAGAAATGTCTCGTACGTTATAAATACGAAATGATAAGTTTCGTAGCGTATTTATGCGGAACTTGAATGACCGACAAAATTTCAGTTTCGGATAAAAAACACACCGGTAATACCCTGAATGGCATGTCTTTAAAATAAAGCAGTTTTTCTTTCTTTCAGTGATCAATTTTAGAAAGAGAAAATAAAATAGTGAGCAAGAGAATGCAAGAGAGACAGAGCGTCAGAGAGAGAAAAAAGAGAGAGAACGAGAGAAAAGAGGAACGCAAGAGAAGGAGAGAAAGAGAAAATGGACGCTTTTAAACATAAAAGTTTCGTTTTCGCGTTTTTTTATATGATATCTGTGAACAGATGAGAAAAAATAAACACCTATATATTACATACTTAAATGTAAGTGAAAAGTATCTAATACGCTATTATATTGATAGAGAATACAAAAATTATATATATATAAATATATATAGAAGCTATATATATTATATAAATTGATATATATAATAGGTATATTATAAAAAAAGAGGGATACTGCTGGGTACATGTACTGAAAGAAGTAAGAAAAATAATTTGTTTTCGTCTTAGGAGCTTTACGTACAAAAAAAGAACTGATTTGGACTTAAGGTCGCTATTTTTTCGCGGTATAAGATACCAGCAGTGTGTAAAGAAAAGATATTATCACGCCCAACGCTCAATGATTTTTTAATTAGCCAATTTTTTAATGTAATGCGAGTAAAATAAACTTGTAGACGACTTTAGTACCTTCAGTTTTATCTGTGTGCATCTACGTAGACAGAGATCTGATCTGATAAAAAACTTGAATATAGCAACGAAGGAGCTTTCTCATTATTTAGATCAAATATCTTTTTATCTTTACTATAGTTTCGAACATTACGAATAGTAAGCTGTAAATTCCGTTTGGTAAAAGAGGTAAAAATTTGCGTTAAAAAAATTTGTACGATTAGCGAATAAATTGCGCGTTTGACAATGGCAAACGTCGCAAGGATAGACTTTTCATTGATAAAACGAGTGTTCTGTGTGAATAAGCAGGGGGAGGGGGAGAAAGTATACACAATTTATACGAGAAAAGAATAAAAATTAATATAAAGTAACATTGACGCGCGAGTATATTCGGAAATAAATTAGCGGGATCTTTTTTGCGGAATATAACGGACTAGCGAGGACTGGAGAGTAAAAGAAGGCGAGAGTAGAAGGAGTCTGCAAGAATGCAAGTTGTAAAGCGTTTTGATCTGAACAATATTTCGCCGTGCGTTTATCAAAGTCGACTTAACGACGCTGGTAAAGTCGCACTACTTCCTTGATCGTTCATAATCGCACATTCGCACGATTGCGTTCGACTACATTGTTTACTATATATACATTATGTACTGTAAATAGCGCGTTTATCATTGTGTTATAGTTCGTTCGCGGAACATATTTATTATTTTATTATCACGGCAATGAGGAAGCCGGCAATTGGCCTCTTCTATTCTTTAAGCTTTATTACTTCAATGTAATTATACTATTAGTTAACGAATTAATTGTACAATTATTTATTACAAACTTTGTTTGTTCTCTTTCTTGCGTTCGGCAGAAAGCAAGGAGACGTATGCTACTCCTTCCGGCGATCAAGAAAAAAGTTATTCGGCGCTACTTAAGACTGTTTTTAAGGATAAGTAATCTGCAATAGATACGAACAGTTTTCTCAAGTATTTTTTAAGCCAAATAATTTTTTTCCTGTATAAAATAATACATTAATCATTTCTTATTATCTTCTCGATAAGGCGACATGAGCAGCCATTGCGATTTATCCTTGTAGTTCGAGAATAAATAATCCCATTGTAAAGGAAAACAGGCGTGATTTCGTATATGGGTTTAAAACTGTACATTTCCTTTTTACTTGTAATAACTTTGCGACGATACGACGTTTTAAGTTTAACTTTTTTTATTTTTCTCATTTTTTTTCTAGATGGAAACGGTGGTTTGAGAAAAATTGTCAATTAAGAGAGCGTAAGTGCGAGGAAACCGACGTGGCTATTTTAAAAAGATAAACGAAGGGAAAGATTCGTTCCTGTTTTCCGTTGCCGTTATAAGATTCATTATTATATAATTTTTTGTAGCGATTTTCACAGACCGACGAGAGAATGCGAATCCTCTTTGTTTAGCTAGACCAATTTGTTATTTAATAATCGAGCGCTAAGCAAGCGTCATCAAAGCTTAGAGTAGTCAATGAGATAAGAAAGCAAACACACTTGATTCTGTCGCCTGGAACAAACGAGGCGGGTATAATTAATTAGAAGCGAAATCGAGACGCGGAAAAAAGTTCTGAAAGACTTAAAATATTCAAAAAGAAATCAAGCAGAAGTTGGATATTTTATAGAAAGCCGCCATCCGTTGATTCTTTTTATTTGTTGTACCGAATAGCTCTTAAGGTGACGTTTTACCGAAAAAAACTATATTATACCTATAAATACACCCTATTATATATAATACGGATTAAGCGTACATTACCCTACCTACCGAGGAACAAACAGAATCACGCAATCATACATTTAAGTTGCTACTACTTGGCACGTATACCTAAGTAATATACTAACGTAAACAATATGCAATAATAATAAATATAAAAAAATATAATATTGTTTCATTACTCTACAGTTAAACCCTGAACCTTTTTCCTCTCAATTTTCTTACAATTTTTCTTAGGAGTAGTAAAGTATTAAATGAAAAGGCAATTGTTTAATCAAACAACATTTTATTATTGACATAAATTATTTTGTGATGTTTATAAAAACTGGGAAAGATTCACTGTATATTTTTCAAGTAAAAAACAATTTTGAAATCGTCGTTAAAATTATGATGTTATTACACATTTACTTTGCTTCATTAGCTATTTCAAATATTATTAAATTCATCTCTCGGTCAATTACGTCTCTCTCTCTCACTCGTCTTTGCTCTCTGACAATTAAGTCTTAACGGCCTGCGGAACTGGTGGTTGCGCTGGAGCACTGTTAGCAGCAGGTGCTTGATTCTGGGTGTTCTGTTGATTTTGCTGAGCCTGCTGAACTGGGACTTGATTTTGCTGACCCGGAACTTGATTTTGTTGAGCTTGCTGATACTGCTGCTGAGGAACCTGATTAGCGACTGGGACTTGCTGATACTGCTGCTGAGGAACCTGATTAGACACTGGTACTTGTTGGTACTGCTGCTGTGGAACCTGATTAGGCACTGGTACTTGCTGGTACTGCTGCTGTGGAACCTGATTAGGGACTGGAACTTGTTGGTACTGCTGTTGTACTGGTACTTGACCAACTGGAATTTGCTGATTTTGCTGAGGTACTTGATTTATGTTGTTCACCGGTGGAGCTTGTTGATTCGGATTATATTGTTGCTGTTGAGGGATTTGGTTGTATTGACCTTGTTGAACAGGCACTTGTTGATATTGGCCTTGCTGAGGTACCTGATTATACTGTACTTGTTGTACGGGTACTTGATATTGCCCTTGTTGAGGGTAATGCTGCTGTTGAGCAACTTGTTGATACTGTGGCTGTTGATGTGGTACTTGATTCGGATGTGGTGGAAACTGAAATTTACAAAAATTATTAATTTCTTTTCTTTTAACAGGTGTGAAAGAGATACAAAAAGTTGTGAAAAAGTGTGAAATAAAAAACAAGGTGTGAAAGAGATACAAATATGTTTTTCAACAAAGTAAATTCTACTTGCATTATATTTAATATCACTGTACAAGAAATATGTAGAATTCTAATTATTCTCACCTGTTGTCCAGCCTGTGGATGACCAGCAGGATGGTTTTCTTCAGACTAGCAAAGAAAAATAATGCACAAGCAACTCGTTAATAGCTCTAATTGTTACTAAAACATCAACTTTTAAAAAAAAAAACATTCTGTACATGCAAGTTCGTTAGAAAAAAAGGAAAATAATACAGAACTAGAAACTTAAAGAAGAAATAAAAATTATCTGATACATTCAAAATAAGTATATAAATAGCATGCCCACTACACGCTTCAGTTACTGAACTTGTCATAGTTGTCTTACCATTGCCTTAGAAATAGCTTGTTCTATTTGTTTTGCTTGTTGTCTTCTGTATTCTTCGTATTCTTGTTCTGAGTATATTTGTTGTTCATCAAGAGGTTGCCATCCAGGATCTTGTTCAAACTCTGGCTTTTTCGTTTCTTGCACGAATTCATCATAGCTGGAAAGTATTAATAAATAAATTTTCTCTTTTTTTATAAATGTATAATTTCAATTTCATTAAACGTACCTTATTAGACCGTCTTGGTTCAAATCAACTGACTTAATTACATGTTCCCTCATTCTTTCCATCTCTTCAACTCTTTCATTAAGATCATCTTCCGGATGACCTGCAGCGTAAAGTTTATCTAATTCCTTAAGGAATAGAGCTTTCAATTCATTTGGATCCCAAACACCGTTACCATCCAGATCTAATAAGAAAATCACATTAAGTAAATGTAAAAACAATAATAACTAATTTAAATAGGATGGGTACCATGAAGATAGAAAAATGTTCGTGGGTCAAAATCTTGATTTTCCATATGATCCTGCTTTTCCCACACTTCTTCCAATTGTTTCTTACTTCCAGGGTGATGTAACTAATAAATAAAAAGATTATATGTAGATAGTATAGAATAAGACTGCATTTTTTAAATTTATTTTTAAGTAATGTATTCATTTATATTCTTACTTTTTCATGATCCTTATGTTTCACTTCCATTTCATGTAGTTCATTTTCAAATTTCTTTTTCTCTTCATCATTCATCTCTGCAACAAATTTCACAATTAGAATCATCTCTTATTTAAAAAAATATTCGTTAAATTAAAAAAAAAAATAATAAACTAACTTTTCATCTTTTCCTCTTGTTCAAATTTCTTATGCATTTCATACTCTTTAAATTCTTCTCTTCTTTTTCTGTCAGCCTCATCAATATCTTTTGTTGTCTGCCGATAAACATAAAATAAATTCATAATTAAAAATCTTAATTAGTAATAAAGAACAATAATTTTTCTTTTCAAAATCCAGCTCCTGAATTACCTTAGCAATAAGTTTCTTCAAGTCATTTATTTCAAAAGTATGTGGATTTGAGTCATCTAAATGTTCAGCTATTTTCATGTGGTTTACATCAAGACCATTTTCTAATTCAAATTCCTTTGTGGCCAAGTGCTTCAGTCTTTCAATTTCTATTCTTTTTATTTCATCTAGTTTGGTTCTAATTCTATGGCCAACAAACTCTAATTCATGAGCTATTGTACCATCCTATAAAACAAATGTTTACATTATTTACTAACTGTTTTTCCATAAGAATATAAATTTATATTTATCACTTACTCTAATTTCACTTTCATTGGCACTCTCCAGCTTCTGTCGGAAATTTGGATCGCTTTCAAGGGCTTGAACTACTTCCTTCAGATATCTGTGATATTCCAAAACTTCTGCCTGCAAAAAAATATTAAGATTATAAAATAATAAAAGTAAATGTTTTTACTAATAGTTTCATTAAAAAATCTTTATTGCTCACCGAGTCATCGGTACTGCTTTCCTCCTCTTTTTTTTTCTCCACAGGCGGAGCAACAGAATCTTGTATTATAAGAATAGAAACAAGCAGTATCATTAAATACTTCATTTTCCTGTAAGAAATAAACTCTATATAAATTAATTATTTCATACATAAAATGGTAACACTGTGTCTTTAGCAATGTGTAAATCAATAATTGATCAAGTTTCTTATTACATTATTAATTCACATTCTTTAAAGCAAGACAGAATTAACATCTGTTCTCAATTCACAGACAATTTGACACGTAATAAAATGGTACTAATCTAAAATTTATCGGGAATGTCGGGAAAACGTCATTAAGTCGTCTCGAGTACATTAATTGTTAACGTTTATCGCCGCAAGGAATTCTTGAATTACAAAAACATTTGTTTACGACAAGCATTGTTCTTATCAAAAAATCTGGCAGGCAATGCTAAACTGACACACATTTGCATTTTATAGAAAAAAAGATTCGTATTTAAAAAAGGTCGCGATCAATGACCTCAATTGAAACACAGAGTAGAGCAATAGTTTCACATTCACCAAATACTTACGAAGGCGGATGATATTTTGTTATAAATAAAAAAATCCGCACAAGTAACTTAGAAATTAGCGCGGACGAGGAGGCAAATGGCCCATACTTACATATGAGACATGAATACTCACACTTTATAGGCAACAATCCTCTTGTCTCGACGAAATCATACGTGTACGTAGCGGAGCGTATGGGGAAAAGCCACGTTAACCAGGAAAGCGAAACACTGTCGTCACGCCGCTTGTTACACTTGTTTCATCTGATAATACAAAGAATAAAGTCCCCTCTATCGCGACTCGCGAGTCCTACGCGCGGACTGGCGAAAAGAAGAACTTACGCGGGATCTCCCCACGACCGTAGCGATCTGCTCGGCCTGTATCGCTGCATCGGGAGCCGGCTGCGGAGGAGGGGAAAACAAACGCCTTCACATACACCCGCGGACGTCGATACGATGATCCCGGATTTCTCGGTGGCCCTGAGATCGTCTACTCGCTGCGCAGAGTGGAAACTTACCGAGCGCGCCTTCCTCTAGTAGAGCGAGGGATGCACTGCAGGTGGCGCCTCGGTAGGTCGATTCAAATTTTACGCGGCAAAATCGCAGCACAACTTTTAGTATAAATAAAGTGGTGTTTCATTTTACTTTCGATGCAGTCAGTAAACATTTAAATTTTCATGCAGTTATTTTCAAGTTTTTGAAGACTTACTCCGAAATGCTCGAATTAATTTTCCCAACTTTTATTGGAACGAATATCGATCGATCTCGACAATGGATGAAAAATGGGCCGAATACGTGACCGAACGATCGTTCCACCCGCGCTCTGCCAGTTTCCTAAAAGGCGACTGGCTCGCTGCCAGGCTTTCCCGGAGCTGCTAAATCGATCGCCATTCGGTCCCGGTTCCCGCAACCTGTATGCGATATCCACAAACCTCGTTTCATTTCAGCTGTATGCTAAAACAAATTAATACACAAAAAATTTGTTACACGATCGGAGGGCGGAGACGAAGGAGCCGGAGCGAGGGATAACCGACTTCTTTTGCAGAGGCCGAAGCCTACTCATTAGAGGAATGAAAATCGGCGGCGGAGAGCGAAGAGCATAGCGGAGCGGTCAATTAGGAGGCTGTGTACCTGGGACACCGGGGGAGGTCCCGGGAGCCTCCCCGGACGGCCCGACAAGTGATTTCTTATCTCGAAGTCCCATCTCCGACTCGCCGTCAGGCGAATTTTTCTTGCTTCCTATAAGGACGCAACCTGCTGCTCTCTACGAAAGTGAACGTCTCTCTCGTTACTTTTTTTTAAAGTTAAGTTGAAATCTTGCTGCTATTGATTTTTTTAATTTTCAATGAGTAAAATGTATCAATGAAATTTGTTCTGATGTATGGTCAAATTGAAATTAATATTATTCATTGAGAATTTTAATAAAATTGATGAGTTTTACTAACTTAAGGATCATTAATTTATTATTTTTATTCAATGAGAATTTATATTTAAATTTTTTGCGTAGGAAAGAGGTGCTTTGAGTCAGCCTTAAAAGGAGGCTTAGATAAATGTAAAATAACACGTTGGATTCATTAGTCAGACTAACTTGTGTAATTTTTCTTTTTCGACAAAAAGTAGCGGAAGCGTCTAAAGGCTTAAATACGTTTGATTGTAGTACGAGGTAAATGAGAGGTTGTACGGACACTACTTGACTTGTGTCTCGTCGCTCACGATTAGCACACTATTGCAGTCTGTGCAAAATAGATATATTTTCTTTAGCACTTTTTTAAAAGTGTGCATTAAAAACAAAAAAAATTATTACTTTATATGTTAATTAATTTATCCATTAAATAAATGTATATTGTCTTAGAAAATATGTAAATTACTTTGCATATACTTGATAAATGTACAATCGTTATAAACATTTAATAAACAAAATTCACAAATAGAAGTAATTAATTAAAAATCAAGTAATTAATTGTTAACATTCTACGAATTAAAGTATCCTTATAGTGCTGTTTTAAGAATTGGATAAGAAAAGGTGCTAAACCTTTATTTTGATTAAACTGTCCGCATTAAACGATAAAGAGAATCGTGACGATATCAGTTGTCGTATCTAGGTAAACAGTCCAAGTTCATCTCGGCAATAGAAATTTCCACTTGATCAAAGCTATATACCGTACACACAGCGAGCGATCAGCGTGAAACCTAAAATTCCTCCCGTGCGCGGGTGATGACTTGGGGAAAATCATCGCTCCTCAAGCATATGCCTCGAGCGGACCCGCCGTCCGATTTCTCAGCCGCGCGGTCGGCCGTTCTCCATAATGGAGTCGTCTCCAGCGGAGAGACAATCTCCGCTGCGGCGGCCCCCCACCTCCGGGGGCTCCGCTCAGGTAAGGCACTGCGCTGCGGCGGCGGCAAAAAAGAAGCCAGGGAAAAAATTGGAGAAACCAGTCTCCCTCTCTCTCTCCGTCTCTCTCTCTGCGGGCGGCTCGCGCGCCGCCGCCGCTTCCTCTCCCGCAGTCGAGCGAGCGCGGCCCTGGTGTCTCGCCGCGCAATGTCGCAGCCAGCCAGCTCTAGGACACGGGAGTGCCGCGGTTGAGCCGTCGTGCGTGTGCGCCTCTTGTGTGCCCGGGTGTGCGAGCGCGGGTGTCCTGCCTCCAGTCGCCGAGTCCGCGCCCGAGGAGTCGCCGCCGAAGGAGCCCGCACATACTGCGCCTCGATCAGTCGCCAACAGGTGCGTACGCATCCAGCTTCGCACGTGTTTCGCAATCGCCCGCCGAGGCGTCTCGTGGCGGGATCCTCCTCTTCTCGAGAGATCGACGCACTTCCGCGCGCCCGGTGGGCTTCCTTCCTGCGGTCCGGTCGGATTGCCGTGGGAAAGATCGAAAATCGAAAGTAAATCTTGGGGGCGCTCCGAAAAAAATTGAATCCTGTGTGGGGGACGAGTGGAGGACCGACGCTTTGCAAGTTTTGCACTCTTTTTCGGCCGGTTTTGTTTTTTAAGTAGTTATGAAAGATGGTTAAACATGTTTTTACTTCCGTATGGTTAACCGGTAGCTACGTGGAAAAAGTGTAATGTTCCAAAATCTAAAAATATCTACTAAACAAGCAAAGTTGGTAGTGGTTAATTTGTTTACGTGCTTAAATAATTTATGATGCGGCTTCGTAAAAATTAAGACTTTCATATCATACGGCCTTTATTGTTCTTATCTTGCGTGCAATTTTCAGAATACTATCCTTAATAAAATTAAAAGAATCCTTTTTCCAAGGATATACCTTTTAACTGCTAAACACAAAGAGACAAGAGCAAGAGTTTAGTGCAGTGCAAGACTTGTACTGAAAAGTAAATGAATTTTTATAAATCTAATGGGCAAATTTTGTTTAGAAGATAATGCAAAGATAAATATTACCTGGGTCTTAATTAAAATATATGGAGATATCTGGTTTTTAAGACCAAATATACATAGCTAGCATTTTTTGGGCAAGTTTGAAAAAGGAAAATTCGTTGCCAAGTCAATTCAAAAGAGATAGATGCAATAGTCGAAGACTTATTTAACTGAAATACACTAAATGTATGGAAATAAATATAAAATAAAGTAGTGGTAACAGAACACCGGCGGTGTATATGTGGGTGGATGAGGTAATGACGCAGGTCAACGCAATTCAGCTTCTTCAAAATTGTGGAACATTGAAAATTTTGCAATATCTTTAATTGTATTTACAGTACTTAATCTTGAAAAAATTATTTAAAATATTTATATTGATAAAACTTTATTTTATATTCAATTTTAAAAGAGTCATCAAATTCAAAAAGTAAAACAATATTTTTAAATGGTTTTTGATGGACTTGATTTGTCGCCTTTTTCATTATTGCTTGTTATACCACAAAGGCATAAGGATTTTTATTTTTTATAACACCTCTCGAATTAGCTATAGTTCGTGTTAGTTTATCGATGACAGAGAACAGCTGACTCAAACATCTGTTGATTAGGATATTGAAGACAATACACAACCAACTAGTAGAAAAATAGCAGAACAATAACATCTCATTTAAATGGCTTGACCATTGCTACATTACCGATCGACCAACTTCATCTGAAACAGACTATTCCGTGCGCAGTGTTATAGAAAGGCGATGCTCGATAGGTTCGCGCGTAGCTTTCGTATACTGCAGTGCTACTCCTGCTTTTCTCCTCGCCGTTTTCTCAAATGTATTTTAGAAAGGCTCGCTCGGTGCGCACCGATCATTTGTTTATTCCTCGCAAACTCTACATATACCCCACGCACATTCCACCGGCCTTCGATCGAAAAAGAAAAATCGGCCTTACCGGTCTCCGGCAGGACGGCTAACAGTATCGCTCGGAACGTAAATTCGCGTTTTACGACGTCGCGAGGGCAAAAAAAAAGTCAGCTACGCATAAACGACGTTCGCGTGTAGCACAGGACGTTGGGTTTCCTCTCTCGCGGAGCGAGGATCGTTTTGCGTTCGGCGAGGTGTCGTCGGGCGCGCGGCATATTTCTGCCTTTAGTCACACGCCCTCCTCCGGCCGCGCGCCCGCGCGGCAGCACGTCGAGCGCAGCCGGCCAGCGGACCTACCTGGAAGTTCCACGAAAGTCCGAGAGCGTAATTTTCGGAGCGCGCATACCTGTGCCGCCGGCAGGCCCCGCAGCCGCGGCTCACAGCTCTGCGGAAACGCGTTTTTCCAGACAGGCGGCTTCAACGCTCCGCCGGGTAGTTTGTTGACGGGAACTAATCATCTTTTTATTTTTCGGTGTGTCACAGTTTATTTTGTACGGTGACAGTGATTCTCTCAAGTAGGGGTGATTAGGCTTTAATGAAGATAATTGCTCGAAAGAAAAGTATAAAAGTGGAGATGAATTTTTTTGTACATAGAAAAACAGGAACTCTTCAAGTTTTTAGAAAGAACACTTAATAATATTAATTATGTTCAAATTTTGCTGTAATCGGTGAACTGTTTTAATATTGATATTATTGTAAATAAGAATGCAACTGTATTTTTGTATAAATTTTAATTTTTTCGAATAATATTTTACAATTCTAAAGATCAGCTGTATGCTTGGACGGAATGTTATTCATCTGAATGAGTGATCACTATTTTTAAATAAATTTTACGATTGTTTTATTTGCTTTACATTGTAAAATGTGTTGTAAGTAAAAATTGATTAAAAAATTATAAAAAAATTAAAAGAAGATATCAATACCATAATTTCGTTATTACTTGAGTAAAATTAATAAAGAATTACTTGCAGTTTGCCTAATCATTATCATCGTCATCATCAAAATGTACAACGATTCAAAATTCATGCAGCCTAATTATCAATGTACCCCGGGCGAACGGCAGTCATCAATCGCTAATGTTTGTAAATAATTCGAGCAGAAAGCATACCGATTCTAACGAGAGCCGGGCCGAATCAATTCTGCGCCATTCATTCTTAAACGGCAGTCGCAGGCAGGTCGTACGACTCACCGCGGGCAAAATACACACTCGGAAGACGCATAATGAGCACTCGAGCCGCGGGGCACGGGTATGCCGAGTAAACGAACGGCCTCGGCAGACGGCGCAAATCCCGCGCGCGGTCGACACTCGATATTGCGCGAGTGACGCGCTTATCTTCAAGGATCTGCAGGCGCTCGCGCGCGCGCGCGCGTACCCCGCGATCGTTGCAAATAGAATTCGCATTCCAATAATAATGCGCGCTTGAAATATCGGCGCTGCGCGGGGATATTATTAGAAGCGGCGTGTTTGGCTTAATTGGGGGAAGGGGGGCGCCGCAATTACCGAGAGCGACGACTGCCTTCGCCAAACGCAATTATCGTCCAATCGTTCTTGATTATCGCGAATTAATGGACGCGATGTAATCAAGGAGGCACTCGGCGCTCGGCGGACCTTCCCCCATCCCGCGCTGCGGAAGGGCGAACTTAACGAAATATTCGATGCGAATGGAAATGGGATTAGGCGTCTGACTGCTCGCGGGATGGAAGAATTTCGCGCTGGGTACGGAGATGCGGAATTCATTCGTCGATGGTGCTTGAGAAAGAAACTCTCGTGCATTGTAAAAAAAGATTAGCTTTAGCGCAATTTCGTGTTCACTTTAATAGGAATTTAATAGGGTGTTATAGTTTATCCAATCAGCTATTTAGAAGAAGATTAACAAAATGTCTTATTGGCGGACTTCATATAACTTCCTGATAAAGATCTACTAGATTTTAATATGATTTTTTAATTTTTCTTATTTTCGCTCCTCTACACCATCATATAAGAAATAAACTGGAATACAATCGAGATAACAATATCGTCTGTAACTAGATTTCAAACCTGTGCAAAATTACAGCTGCACGTTCAAATATTGACAGCGTATAGAGCAGCGATGAAAATCGAATTGTGCTCAACCTAGCGTATTGGTATTTGCAGGAGCGGGGAGGGATTGAGGATGGGGCACGGCCCGAGGATCCTGGGGGCGCTGCTCGTCAGCCTCTTGGCGGCCGGCTGGGTTTACGCGTGCAACGAGGCGATCTGCGCCAGCGTCGTCAGCAAGTGCATGCTCACGCAGAGCTGCAAGTGCGATCTCGTCACCTGCACCTGCTGCAAGGAGTGCTTCTCCTGTCTCTCTTACCTCTACGACGAATGCTGCTCTTGCGTTGGTAAGTTCTTTAAAATCGTTTAGAAGCTAAAATAAATTTAATTGTTTTATTGAAATTCAAATGATTGAGATGATGTTAAGCAAAAATGATTAATTGCTTGGGAATTATTGTAGATCTTTGCCCGAAGCCGAACGTCACCGACAACCCTCTGAGCAAAAAGTCACACGTGGAAGACTTCAATGACCCAGTTCCCGGTCTTTTCTCGGCACTCACGGATGAGCCGGATGCCCAAAAGCGATGGCTCACCTTCACCTACCCCGTTGACTTCGACGTCGCCCTTTACGCCCACAAGCAAGAGAAGGAAATAAAGTACCGCATGCGTAAGTCGCTCGACGTTCGCGTCAAATTTGACTCCACCTGCTTTTATTATTCGTCATTAGCATCCGAATGAATCGCGTTTGCGAGGTGCGTTATCAGCTGACTTTGCAATATTAGCGCGAACAATGAGAAAAAATTAGCGTCGCGTGTGCGCCGCGGAACGCGCATATAGCGTCCTACTTACGCTGGACGTTATCTACACTGTAAGTAAAATTTATGAGATAGGTAAACTACTTCGTTTTAAAATGCATGTAAAAGTTTCTTTATGAGTTTTATCTCGTTATAACTGTCTGCGTTCATTTTTTTTCCCGCGTTCTTCTGCCTCACAATTTATTCATCCTTAGCCAACTTTAATAACCGAGCAATCTACCCGGCAATTTCCAAAATAAATAAATAATTGAACTATATTGCTCCCTTAATTAAAAATGAAAGGAAAGAACTTGGAAATTAAAAACTTTTTAAAAGATCGGCCGTGGCAGTTTAAGAGCTATAGTCACAAAAAAGAGATAAAGCAGTAGGTACTATACGCAAAAGAACAAAGAAAAAGCGTAGAACGTTGATTTTTACGAGGTGTGTATGAAGTTTTGTATTAAAGACACGCTGCGTTTAATGCTCTTGTTATTAATGTTGTCACACGTAGGGTGCGTAAAGTCAAGCTCCACATACGGTTTACAATTCATAAAGTCGCATTTTTCACACACTAGTGCAAAAATTTGAAAATTGTAAAAAAGTAAAATCTGAAATATGAACTTAACATGTTACTATGCACTTTGCAGTTTCCGAAAAAGTGGAGGGCGAGACAAACTACCCGCTGAAGCCGAACGTGATGACGCTGAACTGCACGGTGGCGTTCATGGCGCAGTGCAGCTCGTGGAACAAGTGCCGGCAGGCCTGCCAGAGCATGGGGGCGTCCAGCTACCGCTGGTTCCACGACGGCTGCTGCGAGTGCATCGGCAGCACCTGCGTCAATTACGGCATCAACGAGTCGCGCTGCCTCCACTGTCCGCTCGACAAGGAGGAGGATCTTAAGGACCAGTACGACGACTACGGCCAGGACGAGGACGAGCTCGCCGAGGACGAGGTCGACTGAGCTAAGAAAGGCTGCGGCGTCGTTGCTCAAAATTATCGATTCTCTTTCTTTTTCTTTTGAACGAAGAGCAAACTTGAAGGAGAGCAATTCTTTTTTTATTTTAAAATACTTTTATCATCAAAAGTAGAAGTGAAATTTGTTTAAAATTTAGAAAAGCTCTTTGGAAACTATTTACATTCAGTAACGTTATAACGAAAGTATTTTCTTCGAAAAATGACAATGAAAATGTATTTTCTGCAAGTAAACTCTCGGTACTTTTTGAGAAACGACAACGAGCTTTTTCTAGTCAACGTTTCATAAAATAAAAAACGTCGCTCGTCTGAGATCTTCGCTTTCTGTCGAAGCCGAAGCAACTTGATTCTCGTTTTTCTTCACAAAAACGGCAGAGACGTCACTGTGTTTTAAACGCGCTCTATATATCAATTTTTAAAAATCTTTTTCTTTCGCAAGAAAAATGAAATTTATTGCATCTACTATGTTAAGTGGAAATTGCGCATGTGTGTCATAGTATTAGTAAGTTAATCGATTCGCCTTAAACGTAGCTCTCTAAGTAAAAAAAAGTACTCATTAAGTTTTAACTTTAAACAAACTTGCTGTATCAATTATTGTACTGTGCCATACGGATATAAAAATTTGTACATAGAAAACCGGTTATTGCCATGACATTAAATTTTCTCTATAATGTATACACGCGCAAAATCGACAAGTACGTTGTCTTAAATATTTTTATTGATATTTTTGTATATGAAAACATAAACATTACATTAAACGTGTCATTATCCATGTACATTCAATCAATAATTGGTATTTCTATTGCATCGCTTTATTATACTCATTCTTTTCCCCTTAAGTATTAACCTATGTCTTAAAGTTTTTTGGCAGTTTTGGTTAGATTTACACATTGACATGGAGTGTGGTACAGGTATGCGCGGCCCTTAGCCTATTTTTAAACCTTTGAATCATCAGCTCGGATGCCGGAACGAGGGAAAGATAAAAGAATAGAGAGATAACAATTTTTTTTATCTATCGTAAGATTTTAGGCTATGTCGTTTAAAAGCTCTAAGACAGAGAGAACATGTGCCGTCGGAATTGTTCCTGTGCCTGCTTGGCAGATACTTTCACAATCGTCGGGAAGCCCGCATCTTGCTATGAAGCTCATCGGAAACAATTTATCTAAGCATCTTTGGTGCATTCCTTTCTTTTTTCTTGTTTACTTATCACAAACGAACCGCGACGCTCACATCGTAGAGTCGTCCTGGAACTCGCTGCTCTCGGGGAGCTTTATGAAGGGCACGTCGCTGCCGCTCCACATTGAGTAGAGGTTCGACCTCACCGATTCCTATAATTTGAGGAAAAAAGTTGCTAAGTCAATATTTTTTCGAAAAATTAATTCAATTGCTGATGTACGTACCCCAGCACCAGCCGCGCTGTCGGATCCCGACCGACTGTGGGCCGATACGCACGAATCCGTCGACGAACTATTTTTGCGCGATGAGAGTAGATCCACTATGCCTAGGAATAAAAGTACGGATGAAGTTAATAAAATTAATTACCGATTTTTTAATGACGTACCGGGATCCGATTCTCGGTGACAGCAGTAATCGCTGTGAGAATGAATGCTATCCTTACTGTCGCCGTGTGCACTACCGCTGCCGCCACTGTGTTCTGTTAAATCAAAAGTGAACACAAATTTATTGCTAAAAAAATAGTAAATTTCATCATTCAAAGAAAAATTTGCTTTATCTCTTACCGGAATCCCTGTGATCGCTATCTCGTGGTCCTGGAAGATAAAAAAATTTGTTTTTCGTTAATTCAATCGTAACTTTAATATCACACTTACATTTAAATTAACAAAAAAAAATAAACGTTTACCCGAATGATCGGAATGATCGCTGGAGTGCGAGTCGTGCGGCCAGTACCTTGACGAGTTTACGGTCCGCGAATCCGGCCACATCGCCGACTCGTAACCGATCGTTTCGTAGCTGCACGTCGTTAAAGTGACGCCCGGCACGTGCTGACCTCCGTAGGTCGTTTGTTGATTCGATATCCTAACTCCTGTACGAAAAGAAACGATCGGATAAGCAACTGCGTTTTTATTTTTATTTAGAGAGTAGATTGAAAGAAGAAAAAGAATTTGCCTGGCTTGCAGGAGAGCAGCTGGATGGCCTCGCGCAGGCCGTCTTGACTGGTCATGGTGGACTTCCAGAGTGAGTCCGGGGTGGTAGATCTGCTGCGGTCGTGCAGCGGCACCCTTAACCTAGTCCTAGTCTCCTGTCGCGGCCACTCGCTCACGTGGCGACAGTCCCAGGGCATCGACCACCGGCGCACCGTCTGCTCGGAGGACTCGCAACCTGACATCTCCGCCGCTGCCGTCTCTGACCATCTCCTCTGAACCTGAGGTAAGATTAAACGAGAAATTAGTAAAAGATAATTCTTTAAACGCCTTTTAAATTTTACTAATAAAAGAAAGTAATGTAAAGAAGTTCAGTATCAGTGATCTGCTGCCCTATTTCTTGAATTCATCAGCGAACTTTAAATGAAGTAACAACGATGCAACGATTTTTACCTCATTTAAATAATATAGATCGATGAAGGCAGAACATAAGTTTGTTGAAAAGTAGTCAATCAATGAATGTCTGATAATTGCCAAAACCGCTATTTTTTAAATAAAGCGCAATTTATTAATATCATTATTAACTAAATTTCGTATATCAATCGCTCGAAGAAGTCAGAATCGTATTCCTGTCCAGATAGGATCTGATAGTCATTCGGCAAGTGACAAATGCGGGCCGGAAGGTAGTCAAGCTCGAATAGATTAATGTCGAGGACGTTGAATCGCAATTCCTCCGCGGGGAATTCCGGAGGACGAGGCTTGCATTGCACGTACCTGCAGAGGAAACAATGGATAGGGCAGCGGCGATCTATGACTACTGTGCTGCGAGGGATTGTGCGTCGACGACGAGGACACCGGCGGCGGCGAGCTGTACAGGCGCTCGAAGCACTGCTGAAGCGCCGCGATGTCGCACTCGCTGCCGTCTTGGGAGCACGAGCACTCGGCCATACTTCCTGAAACACGATCAGGGGCGATTGATTATTTGCATTTATGGTCATTTTGTTTTACGTCAAACTTTCTTTTACGGTTATTATTTTTCTAAATAGCAATGAGAAATATAAGGACATCAAGAATTTTCATCGGATTAACGATCGGGCTTGAAATTTCTTTTTAGAAATTCTGGTTTAGCATAGCATCGGCAACTTTTCGCAGAAAAGGATAAAAGTTGGCGAGTTGACCGTTAAGAGGACACCGAAAGACCTACTTTACTTTTTCATTTGAAGTAAGGCGCGCCGCGCGGCGGTTTAAATAGAACCGCGATAACGAAATATTTACGGCGCGGGCGGCGAATGTCAGCGACCTTCAATCGAGGTGCCCTCGCATAATTCAGGAGCGACCGACTCACCCAGACACTTGCAGCATGCCACGCAGAACTGGTACTGGAGATTTATGAAGGTCAGTAGATTGTCCCGGAGTATGTCCTGCGAATAATTAAACGATCGTTCAGTGCAGTTCCGACTCGTGCAATCGATATATTGATAAATTTCTTGACCGCGCTCCAAATAACTCTTTCATAAATTTATTTTTCGTGAATTTTTAACAGCGAGTTTCTAGCTGCTTTGGAATGGACTATAAAGTATTTCCAGTGTAATTTAAAATGTTGATGGAACGCAATCGTGAATTTCTCTTTAATGAAGTTTTCGTCCATTAATGCGATCGGGCGTTACTTGACCGTTATTTTCAAAGTTTAAACAATTTACCAATAATTAATTTTTCGAAAATAATTTAACATCGTTAAATGTATTACCTTCTAATTTTCAATTTACGAACGATTAAATCAAAATTCGACCCGACATCGTAAATTAATCAGCCTCTCATTTAACGGACCATTAAACTGTAATTCAATATCTGTATAAACGTAAAAAACCTCCGGTGAAAAAGGGCAAACATCGCCCTCTTCAAAAAAAAAGAAAAAAAAAGAGGAATCCCGCCGGAAGTTAAACCATCTCCGGCAAGTCGCCTATTTACAGCATCAATTTTTCCAGGAAATAAAATAAGCGGATCGAAAGGAGCGAATATTTGACGAGGGTCGGGAGCCTCACGTGTTTCTCGCCGTCGTTGTCGAGGACCTCGTAGTCCTTCATGGCGGCGACGACGTGCTTCTTGACGGTGTGGCTGGCGACGTTGGTCGCCCGGGTGAGCTCCTCCCAGCCGGCCAGGCACTGGCTGGTCACCCGGCACTGGGCCATCGTGTCGTGCGCCGACAGCAGGGCCTGCAGCGACAGAGCCAGCTTCGTACCAGTCGAGCAGAGTCCGTTCAGCATCTGCAATGGCCGCGGCAATCGGTGAATAATTTAGTTATCGAAACCTGGATCTTGCGTAACTTTTTAAAGTTTTTTTTTGCCTTTTGGGTGTACAGTGTTGCGGAAGTTGCTTTCGCTTTTTGACGCAATTATTTTACGGGCTTTCATGGAGAATTGAGTTTACTCGAAAAATAAATTGGCCGTACAAGTAATGAAATTTAAAATATTCGTGTATACTTGAACTTTACGTTTTATATTTAAAAACAATAAATTGTTTGAACATTTGTACAAAGTTATTTTCTTTTATCGAATATTGGTAGGTATTTATTGCAAATGTTAAATTCTTCTCATTTCCAATATTTTCTGGAATTTCAGATGTGTACACGAAATACATTGAAATGAGTAAATAAATAAATAATACATTATGGTTAAATATATGATTAGATTTTAAGACTCGAAAGAAATGTTGCAAGCGAAGAGTCTTTCTTTGAGTACAAATACCGAGCAACTATTCATATTGTAATGATGCATTTTCCATGAGACAGGCCTCGTGAAAATGAAACGGCCCCACTGCCACCGAAACAGACCATACAAGTTATTCCGCAAGATATTCATGATCGACAAACGACTTTTATTTTCATGAGCTATTTCATATGGACAGCTTCGTGTCTGGAATGATCAACAATCCGCAGCACGTTGAGTGCAATCAAAATCCAAGACAGGCATTTCCAGTCCGCCCAAAGACATAAACAAGACATACACAATTTGTCTTATTGAAAACAATAACATTTAAATAAACAAGTATAACAAAGTACCTGAAGATATGTGAGCCAACTAGCAAGGCATTCGTTAACGTCCGTTTGATTGTGGGAAATTTGATTGTCTGCGCTGGGCTTCTGGCTGCTCCCACCCTCGGCCATCTCTGCGGCTGGCGTGCAATTGCCTCAATTATCGGCCCGACTCATCTGCAAAAACAAGCGGCTTCGTCGTCTGCGCGCGGAAACTGGCCTGCTCACGTGCGCGCGCCTTAAGCGTTGTCGCTTCCCCGGGAGCCTCGGGAATTCCGATTCTCTCGCCTCCTCGAGGCCTCGCGTGACCGTCTCACTTGGGTCTTATCAGAAAATTAAATTTCCGTCCCGGCTAATTCACTTGTTGACAAGCGGATTGCGCCAAAAGAAAACAAAGCATCCCGAAGCAGCCCTCGCACGCTCCCTCTCGCCTTCTTTTTTCCCTCCCGCGAGCACGCTGATTTTAATCGATGTCGGCTTTACACACGCGTTTAGAGCGCTTATCGTAATTAAGTAACGCTATTTACTTTTTATCTTTTACCCCTTGCACACTCTAGTTAATTTGTAAGAAATCTTACTTGCCGAATAAAGCAAGAGAAAAAAAATTCTTTTTGAACACTTAACTCCGTTAAAAATATAAAACAAGTACCATCGATTAAATCGTGAATTAAGATTAATTTTAAAAAAATGTCTAAAGCTCCGAAGACACGAATCACTTTCTCGAGAAAAAGAGCTCGTGCGAAAAAAACAGTGTAGGAAGCAACGCTCGCCCACCCCCAAGCGACTCACCGAGCGGGGAGTCCGTCGGGGCGTCCGGCGTCTTCGGCCGGCGGCAGCTGGCGCATCCCCCGGTGCTGTGGCCGCGGGCTCCTCAGCTCGCGGGCGGACGCGGCGCGGCCGAGGCGTCGGCGTCCTCGTGCCAGCGGCGCGTCGGTGCCGCTCGACCGTGCGGCATCCCGGGGCCGTTGGCTCTGCCTGGCGCGGCTGCCCCGACGACCGAGTAGACTCGGCCGCGCCGCCGCGCACGCCCCCTCGGCGGCCCGCCGCATGCAACAGCTTGCCGCGCCGCGTCGATTTTGCGCGCGCCAAGGGCCTCCGGCCGGGCTTCCGGGCCGTCCGAGGAGATTCGACGGAGCTGGGGCGGCGAGGGGGTGGCGGGAGCTGGAGCGCGCCGGGGAGTTACCGGTTGCTGGCACGGCCGCCGCGGTCTGTTACTACTGCCGAGAGGTGGGGCGGAATCAGTAGTAACAGCCGTCGGTAAAACTAAGCTGAGCTAAGCTGAGTTCGGGTAAGATCAGGGATGTTAGTTTTTCGTTTTGTATCGCGGATTTAACAGTTTTAGGATTTGAGTATTAGAAATTTGCGTACCTTGTATTACTTAATAAAAATTGACGTTGTTTTTTTGAGATTGCCTGAGTTGATCATCACGCGACCGATTATATTGCGAGGGGATTTTTATACACGGTGAAATAAATTATTTCAAAATATTCTCACAGATGATATTACTGATAAAATTACGTTTCTTTTAAAATTTTTAATTTGAATTAGAAATTTTATTGTAGACTGTGGGCTACTGGAAATCAAAGAAATTTTTCTATAACTCTAGTAAATTGTACTTAAAACTGTTACAACTTTTCCTACTAAAGTTTTTTCAAACTAATGCAATTTTTGTAGATCTTTTTTTCTTCGCGTATAAAGAGAAAAGTGGATAGATATAATAAAATCTACTTATGTATATATATTTTGCATAAAAAAGAAACTTAACAGTCGAGTATATGAAGAAATAAGTAAATGTTCAGGTCTCTTATTGCAGAATGGTCAAACTTACTTTCTCTGCAGTTCCAGTTTTTTGGCAATTCAAGTAAAAATAGTCGATCGCATCTGACATTACTCAAATCAAACTACAGGCTAATAATTAGGGAAATATTCAGAATATTTTTATACTTCCCAAAGAGAAACATATACATTTTACGATTAAATAATTATACTCTTTAAAATTTTTTACATGCTAATATAAAAGGCATTTTCTTAGCTTGCCTTCATTTTACAGTCCAGTAGTAGCGCATTTCTCAAGAATAACTTTGGCCACTAATCATCGGAAAAAGGTCTATAATAAAGCGCAATTTGAATGATACACATAACGTTGATTTAATCGTGAAACTACAACGATTAAACTCAACCCGGACGAAATAATAAAACGCTCGCTTTTATTTTTGCGTAAAAGCTGTTATTTTCACATCAGCGTCCGCGGGTATTCGCTCCCGTACGAAAAGTATTCGTGAGCCGCGCGCACCAGACTTTATTCCTCCCCCCCTTCGAGCAAACGACTTTAATGATTCAAAGAAACCATCCAGCCGTGATTGCCCGGTGCCGCGGGTAATTACGAAATTCCTGTCCGAGCGCCCGCTCGATTTCTCCGGGGTAAATCGGCTCTATCGCGCGGCGATCGGCTATCGTCCGACGGCGGCGCGGAAAAAAGGCGCAAACGCGTCGCCACGCACGAGGCGCGTACACGGAGGAGGGGAAAAAGTCGAGCGCGCGGAGAGGAGACGCTTATAACGGTAATCCGAGAGCAACACCTTACGAGCTGCGCTAGGCGGCCGCTAAAACCGCCGGGACGCCTTGCTTCTTTGCTCCTGCTCCTCTTTTTTTCGACCGGCCGCTCTAAAAGCCGATCCGCTCGAGCGAGCGACGCCCGACTTCAAGCTGCGGCGTCTTTGTCACTCGCCGCGAGGTATAGGAGCTGCTCCAGTTTTCCGCGGCTTCGGAGCGAACTGAACGGATGAGTGGCGCGGACGGCGCTCATTTGAATCTCGCGAATTGGGAGTACCGTACGATGGGCTTCGACGTGACGTCTTTCTGAGCGAATTCCATGGGATTAAATCACAGGCGGGTCGGCTGTTGTTAGAGAAGATTTGAGGAGCAGTGAACTGATTTAACTTGGGAAGGACACGTTTTCACGTTTTCAATTATATGTAGCGTAAATAAATTTTTAAAGTAATTTTTTAAAATAAAAAGAATTGCAACATTTATTTGTTAATTAGGATTCATTTACGATTGAATGTAATTTATAAGCGAGAATAATATTTTCTATAAGTGGTAATACTTTATATGTATCTGTGATACAAGTTATCAGTACTACTAATTAGTTTTTAAATTATAGACTGCGGTACTATACAAGTGCAATTTTCGTTATTTACCAATTTCTGAAAAAATGATAATAATCTTTACATGCAGTAATTGCTTTTATTTAATTTTCTACACGTGTTATTTATTTTACACCTTTAATGTTCGTATTTACTACTTTATTTATAATTTGGAAGTTTAAATAAAAATAAAAATATTTAAATGCAATATCTTCTTAAATTACTAAAGTAATCTGGTGGGGGGATCTACTTTTTCTTTCAGTAACACGGTGATTTTTAATTAGCGACGAGATGCATGTTATCTCGCTTCGTGCGTCGTTACACTTTTATGAAGACGAGACCGAAAGTCACTCTTTATGGCATATTAATGTTTTACAGGTAATGGAGCGCGAACAGTGCAGTTACCACAGCCAGGATTATTGCTACATCGACGTGTAATTGCCGAATAAATCTCCAACGATTGCCACGAAAATTTTGCATCCTAGAAAGTTCCATTCCGATCATTACGAAATCATCCTAATCGCAGCCGACGAACATCAACAAATCCCTACGGCGAAAATTGTTCATACTGCCGGTCGTGAACCCATCCATCTTTCTTACATTTTTATTTATTTGTATAAAAACAATGCCGCGTGCATCCGCTACGCAGCACGCGGTCGCCTCTCCTAATAACCGTAAAATCGAGCGAGCGGTTCTCGCGTGAAAACGGGTGAATCCCGGCCGCGGAAAAAAATCGGCGCGCCCGACGCACAATCGGCCGTAAATCGGCGGCTAGGCGCGCGTGCGGAGCATCGCTTGGCCGTTTAACCGTCGACGCTCGCCGAGAGCAAAAAGCGCGCGCGCGGCCGATTTGCCATGCTCGTCTCGTAAAATTACACGTAACGCCGTTTTTTCGAGGATCGCGCGCGAGCGCCTCTTACCAGCGCGAATGTTAGATAAGCCGTTTGGTGAAGGGTCTGCATTTTGATGACGCCGTCGCTCGATTGCTTCATTACCCACCGGCCACGCGCGGGATTGCTCGGAGCGTTGACTTTTTTCGGGAATTCGATGGTGAGCGGGTGCGCGTTGACAAAAAAATGAGGAATTTAAAAGGGGGCTTCGAGCGCAATGCGCGATGATATCGGTATAGCTAGAACGTTCGCGAAGCCGTGGTACTGCGGAAAGTAAAAAGAGATGCGAAACTTTCTAAAGCTGCGATATCTACACCTGGAAACTTATGATATGCAAGTCCGGATCGGGATGAAATTACAAGTGGATTAAATTGAAGAACTAGTTGTGAAACTGTGACAAAAATAGAAGATTGAATGCGGCCATGCGGGCAAGTGGGATAGGATGTTTAAAAAGTCGTTCGGACGTTTTCTAAAACAAAATGTGTATTGGTTAATATTCAAGGCAAATTATACCGTCGTTAAATTTAAAAAAGTTTTAATAGCCAAGAATTAAGTTGAACTTATTAACCAAAGCATGATACATATGGAGTACTTTTGGAGGAAATTCATTAGGCTACCTGATCCTTGCAGGACCTTATTCGACGGTTAATCAGGTGTCTCCTGACTACCAACGTATAAATTAATATTTATGTATTCGTCACGTGGGAATAATATGTCGGTGATTACTTTTTTCATTCTGAATATATGATTTATAAAAAAGTTTTATTTTAATAGAAATAATTATTTTCTGTAATACGTTCATTTGGCAGTTTTTATAATCTATAAAAATTCCGGCTCAAACGATAAATTACTTAAGATTTTTTGTACTAAAAATTAAGTAATAAAAGTAATTGATTTTATTTACTTTTAAGATATAAAGTTATTTTTAATTAACGTTAATTGCTCACTTTCAAATAAAAATGATTATTAATCTAAACTTTCATTTCAAATTTACGAATTCAAAGAAAATGATGAATTAAGACTCGTTGAAAAGGTAAAAAAAGATGAAAATATCTTCCTCTCTAGTCGTGCGTATTTTCGAGGATCGCGAAGCCCCCCAAATCCAGCGAACTTTATAAAAGGCCGCTAAAGTGTCGGCTTCCCATCGACGAGCTCTCGCGGCACGACCTTAATACACGCTCGCTCGGGCTCGCGGCGGAGTGGGGGCGAGGGCTCGCGGGGCCGGGGCACCGGGGGCCCGCGGGCCCCGACGCCGCCGCCGCCGCCGCCGCACACACACTCAGCGCTCGGCCGGTGAAGGGGACGGAGCTCCTCGCCTCGCGCTACACTCGCGTCGTCGACTCCATCGTGCGGGTGTGCCAAAGTGACCGCGGCGGTGCGGTGAGTTCGATGCCCAGGGCGCGACGGCCGCGTCCGCTCTGCGAGGTGCCGAGGATGCGGGGGGACCGCCGCTGACGCCGGCAGTTCTGTCACCAGCGAGCGCGCGACGGAGCGAAGGAGCGAGAGAGACGGCGGCGTTTCGTCACGCGCGCGGACAGCCATACGGGAGCGACGTGAAAGTTTTTTTTCATCCGAGCGCGGCTACAGCGGGAGCCGATGCCCGCGCGGCCCGCCGACTGAGGGTGTGTGTGTGCAGCCGGATGGGCCAGTGCTGAGGAGGTACGAGGTGCGCGAACCCCCGCCCGACAGGATGCCGCCCTACGGGGAGCGACCGTCGCTGCTGCTGCTGTCGGTGCTCCTGCTGCTGCCGATTGCGTGCCGAGCGGACGATGCCGGTGAGTCTGGTTTCCCTTCTCGCGCCAAGGGGGTGATGACAACTGCCTTTTTTTCCCGTGGGCGCGTCCCTGCAATAGGAAATTAAAACTTATTTATTTTGCTTTTACGACAGGAATTTGTGTACAATTAGTAATTGTTGTTGCGATTAATGCAGTGGGAATAGAAAAAGAAAGTGAAAGCACTGGCTTTGTGATTTCCGTACAGGCCGGGTGAAATGTTTATTTAATTTTGGTTAACATTCCGGACGCCCGGAGAAATGTCGGCGTGTGCGAATGGAATATCAAAAGCGGGCAGGACTTTTACGAAGCGAGCACGACTTGTAAGCGAGTCGTGCATAATTTTAATGACAGATGTTTTCGCCTTTTAACCTGGCATTACTTAGTTCATCGCGCCGTATATTTTTTTAAGCGAACAATTTGAAGAAAATAAAATTAAATATTTACGCACTGAATGAATAGGAAGCACGCGCGTTTAATAGAAAGTTCCCTCTTATCGCGAGGAATCATCAGAGGCTGTTACGTACTGTTTCAATTTTCCTTGCAGCGCCACTTCTCCTGGGCGTTTAATCGACGATTTTTCCGAGCCACTCGTTAAAGCGAGCTACTTGAGAACTTCTGTTGACGCGAGAAGTCCTAGACAAGTGTTCAAAGGAAATTAACGGTGAATCGAATCAATGTACGCACAGTGTCTCCCCTCGGAGTCTCCTCACACTCGAAAAAAAATACGCGTTAAATCAACGAGCCCATTTTTTTCTCCGGGCAGAAGTAAAAGTATCCGAAGGAGATAGAAACAGGAGGATCGCGCCGCCTTTTTTTAGGTAAATGTACCGTTCGCCTCGGGTCTCACAGTCCGGCGGCGCCGGCTCTCGTAAAACCGCGCCGCGCGCCTTATGGGAAAAAGTCGTAGAGGAAGAGGAGAAATAAAAAAGAAAAAATTAACGCGCACCGCCAGAAAATTTTACGACGCCACTTCGTTATTACGCGCTACCCATTTACTCGCGTTTTGTCCTCCCCGCGGGGATACATTTTTAACGTCCGCGATAACGGCGCGAGGTTTTTGGCTCCATGCCGGGGAAAAACTGAGAGGCTGGTCGTTCGCCCCGCGCTCGAAAACTTTCTTCGATCGGGACCCAAGTGCCTAGAGCGAATTTCCCAGTGCGATTCATTAAGCCCACTGACAATGCATTAAGCCTGCCAGCTGATTAATCCCTTACGCCGGTCATATATCATTGTAATTCAACGAAATAAGCCAATCTGTAAAGATAAATTATAAAACGTTGACTAATCCCTTCTTTTTTGATAGGAGATTATACGCATGATTATTTCTACCTGCAGCATTAAATTTGACAAATTTTTCTTCTAGTATCAATTTTTTCTCTCTCGTGCGTTTTAAAAACTTTCTCGAAATGCAGGAAGTGTTACGTGTTTTCGCATTTACTTAGTTACCCAGTGGAATAATCCAAAATTCCAAATTCGTGCAGGCGAGTGGTCAAGGAAAAAAAATTGAGTCGTGACAGCCGCCCGGCGATACCGGTTTTTGGCGTCGACGCGCGCACGCGAAAAAGAAAAAGGACTCTTCATCGAGAGGCAAAAACGATCCGATTCCGCCTACTCACGGCCGTTGTCCTCCGCGGCTTGACTTTTCTGCCGAGGTCACCTCCCTCGATTGTACTTTCTCGTTTTTTTTCACCTCTCGCTCCCGCTGAAAGCCAGCCGGTTTTGCAGACACCAACACGGATTACGCTCTATTACGAATCGCCCGCGTAATGACCGGTCGATCTTTTTTTTACACCTTTCCTGTACTGGTCTCTTGTTTTTTATGTTCGATTTCGAGCGGAATGAGAAACAATCGAGAGGGGCCGACGCGTCGGGTTTCGCGCGACCGGATGTAAGGGCGGCGCACCTGCGCGTGGAAGGGCTCGTGACCCAATTTCAAGTTCCGCAGGGCTGCCGCCGCGTCATGGCTTTCGGTTTCAGCGATGAGTCGATTCCTTTTTTTTTCTTTTGACTCTCCTTTTTTTTTGCTGCGGTTTTGGGTTAGAAATAGTGGCAGCGTTGGAACTGGTTTTTAGAAGGCGAGGCTAAATCAGGAGAGATATCCTTTTTTTATTGGGCGATTATTAAAATTTATACTTTCCATTAATTTTGATGTCCTTAAACAATGACGCTCAGCCGATTTTAGAAAGTCCACGAAAGCAAGGGGATACCATCGACTGTAAGCGGCGATTCCGAAGTCGACTGAATGAAATGAAACAATCGTCCGAGCGATGATTACGCAGGATGGAACGAAAACAACAATCGCGGTTCTAAATTAATAACCGATCCAAAGATATAAAACCGACTGCGATATTCTCGGTTGTGTTTTTCCCTTCAATCATCGTCGACTTTCTACGGCACAGAACAACAAAGCTGCCGACGCTGCACCGAATCTGTCCCCGACCGCCGCCGATTGCGTAAATCTTTAGGTAACGGATAAGCACAACATAAGAAGAAGCTCTGATATACACTAAAAGAAAAAGACCGAACGAACCGCATCCTTGCGTAATGGCGTTATGATTCGCGCCATCCGCATAATGAAAGAAAGACAGGAAATTTTCACCGCAGGTGTCCGTGAAGGCCTCACCTTGCGAATTTTCCGCGTAAACTGAAACGTTCCCTTCACCCCGCATTTTTCCGGCGCGGGGGAGGAGGGGGAGGGTACACGCGCGCGTTATATAACGCAGGCTGGGAAAACGATTTGCATGGGTTGGCGCGGAGGCGTTCGCGTTATTGAAAATCGCGTCCGGCGCACGAATTCCCGGGGGGTTACTTAACCGGCGAGAAACCCGACGCGCGATCGGCCTGCTGGAAAGCGCGCGCGCGTTCAAAGTCGCGATTTGCCAACCGTAAGGACACGCGCATTTCACCGTATCGGCCCGCCTCGTTGCCCAAGCCTCGCGGGGCAGTCGTATCACGTACGCGGGGGAGCCGGCGCGCGGCGTTTAATAAAATCATAAGCGAAATTCTTGCGGCGGTGGCGTTTGGCAACGCGCGCGCGGGAAAATCGGCAGGAGAATCGACGGGCGGAAAAAGCTCGATCGAGTTGTTTATCGTCGAGCGGAGGAAGGAGCGACGCGAGGCGAAAGGGAGCGAACCGGTCGCGGCGCAACCTTATCGCGGTCGGTTCGCACGCAAGGGTAGGCCGCCGTTACGTCACTCCGGAATCGCCGCGCAGGAACTTCACCTGCGCGCGGCCGCTCGCCGACCCTTTTTTTTATTTCTTCATTGCCGATCGCGGCGGCCGCGTTCGCACGATCGGTGCATGAACTTGTGACCTGGACTCGGGCGCGTTTTCGCGGACTCGAGGCCGACGGGGATTCGGCCGGGCGCGCGTCGCTGAATTATTCATGGGCTCGGCGGCATTTGCATGCGGTCGATGATCGATTCGACCGGTGGCACTTTTATAGGCTGGATGTAATTAATGCGTGTCCGATGGGAGCTCCATTTGATTCCCGTTGGTGGGGCTTTCGGGCGTGTACCGCAGGAACACGATGGACTTTCACTTCGGGCTATCTTTTGTTGGAGTTGCTAAATGTTGAGGTCTTGTGGATGTTATACATTAGAGAGATAAGCCCCATTTAGTTGCAATCATGTTTTACGTGCGCTTGAGTTACGGCGCGGCCGGAATCTATTTTACCTTTATGTATCGCCTGCAAAAGGGTATAATAGCAACTTCAGCGGGTATCGTTAAAAAATATCGGTATGAAAGCTTTAACGCGCAGCAGGCCGATTTTCACTTAATTTATCTTCTGTAAACGGTATAATAGCCGCTGCAAAATAATAAATTAAAAAAAAATAAATATAGGTGTGAAAACTATGCTTGCTTCCTGTAAAAGGATGAAATGGTAACTAAGTGTTATACCGATTTTCGCTCTTCTAAGTATCCAATGTTAAAAAAAATGTTACTATAGACAGGATAAATACTGCGTTTCACGCGGCAGCAAGTGCAAGGATTGATCTCACTTTCCCTGCTCGCCTCGAAATCGCCTCGTCCGTCGATCGGCTAATTAATCACGAATGGACGCAGCGCGACAGGTTAAACGAGCGAAGCGCCTAGCTCGAATTAAGTATTGGCTTCGCGTCGGATTGCGACGCTCAAAGCGGAAAGGAGTAACGACCGGTTGAGGGCCGTGAGCTCGACGCGGGCCCAAAAATGCCGCGCAACTTTTACTCATGGGCGACCGCAAATTTCGCCACGTTATGCCGGCTTTTAATACAACAAACACCTCGGACTCGGCGCGGGGACGACGGGTAAAAAACACGATTGCTCAAGCGAATCCACCGGCGATCCGCGGCGCTCGATGCTTTACGAGCGTGGCGAATACGCAAATCGAGCGCTCGACTTTTCGAGGCGAGTATGTACAAGTACCTTCCCTTTCGCCGCGCGCGGATAGAGCGGCAACAAAGACGACGCGCGCGGGCACGCCGCGGAGCGCGAGCAGAGAAAGGCGGCTTCGCCCGTCGGCGGGGGTAGGGCCGGCCCGAAATCCAAAGGCTAATTTCGCGCTGTCCGAGGGAAAAACGAGAGCAGACCGTGTTGCAAGTCGCGGAAAGACACGAGCTGCCGTGGGCTTCTTGCTGGCCCGAGCGCCCAGTGGGAAAGTGGCCTTTTTTTGCGCGCACTTCGGTCGCGCTGTTTTTCGGCTCTTGTGCCGTTGTATTTTTCGAATGTTGTTTTTATTGCTCAGCAGCAATCGATAGTCTCTAATTATCTCTTCTGCGCTGAAATTACAATGCTTCGAGAAATTTCGATAATGTTTTACTTCGGAGTCGTACTGATAAAATGATTTCATTATTAGTTTCTTTCTTCTGACGTACATAAGCTGCTTATGTAAAATATTCGGTTTTGATTTAATTTTTTAAAATTTTAAATTAAACTCTGCAGATTTTTGTGAAGAATAAAAGAGAGATATGGTAATCATTTTTTATCTTTTTTGGAGCGAAAGTATTTCATCGAAATTTTTATTTTTTCGCTGAAAAAAAAGGAGACTTACGAATTTTTTACAGAGATTTTAGGCGATTAAAAATTCCCATTAATTTGCTAACGAAAAAGTAAAGTATTTTTCGTAAAAAGAAAACTCATTGAGACATTCTACAAAAACAATTTCGTTTGAATTTTGTAAAATAAATATTTCAATAGCTAAAAGAAAGTGCATTCACAAAAAACGAATGACTCGAATCTATTATTCGATCACGCTCGTTTAGCTACCTACTGTTTACATACTTTCGTAACACAAAGGTGTACCAAATCTATGTTGATTTTCCTCTTCGCCCGTACGAAAGAAACAAACAAAAATTTCAAGGCATTTCCTCGTCAGCCCGCTCGAACGAGGCCAAAAACAGGCGTCCCATTCAAATCGCCGGCACTTCATCAATCGGCCGTCGGAAAAAGCGCTCGCGCGCGCCACGCGTGACTACCTCCTCGCACGCACGATTTTTCCGCGGCGCGTCTCACTTTCTCCGGGCGCTTTTAATCGCTCTCGCTGCGCGCGCCCGCTAGCTGAAAAAGGCGCGCTCGTCGAGGTGTGCACATAGGAAGCCGTCGGCGCCGGCGCAATTATTTCCGCGGCGCGGGCGAAAATCCACGGCGACGCGATATCCCACCTCGTATCGTGAGAACGAGAGCGCGCCCGATCGCCGATTTCCTCCGGACCCCTTCGAGGGATACACACACAGGCGCGGGAAACTCCTCCCTGCGAAAAAGCCGCAACCCAGCGGATTTAACGGGCTGCCGCGAAGAAAAAATCCGTCGGCGCTAAAAATCGTTTTGGAGAATTCAGCTGGGCTGTCGCAATTCCTCGCTCCTTCGGCACGGACATACCGCTCGCCATCGTTGTCTTTGGTAGACTCGTTAAATTCTCTTGGCTTATTATTAGCGCGAGCTTATAGGCATCGAAATAACAATAATCTCGGCGGTTGCGAGGGTATGAAAAATTGGTGCAAATTTTACAAGGCAACGTTTGAAAAGCGTTGGCAAACCGTTAATTCCAGGACCAGTGGAACGCTCGCCAGCTGTCGAATCGTCACACTTTTTTTCCGCGGCTGCGAACGGAGTATCTTTGAGCGCGGCACACATTTTCATGCTGCAAGGCGTATCCATTCAGTTGAAAAGAAAGAAAAAAATACGGAGATAAGGAAAAAAAGGAGCCGAGTATGTAGAACAGCTTTTCCCACGTTATACATTAAAAAGCGTTGAATGTTCGCGGAATGTGGAAACGACATTATTCACTTAGTATACAACGCGTCGAACATTTAAGATTTCATCCGAGCAATGGAGTTTCGCCGGGGGAAAAATCTGCCGATGGAATATTTAGACATCGACAAGTTTCTGCACTTATCCCGGGGGCTCGTAAAGTAAATTAAATAATTCCGGAACGTAGGCTTTATTGGATCACACCATTACAATTAGTGTTTGTGTGAATAATTAGGAGTTGAGAAATCGTAAGGAGAAAAACCAATGTCGTAAAGTAAACGCGAGCGGCTTTGAAATTCATGCTTTTATATATAATTCTTACTTGGAATAACCAGCGGCGAGGTCGATAACTCGATCCCTCGTACTACACGTCATAATAAGTGTTAGAGCCCATTTACGTGCCGTTCTAATTTCTGCGCATCTAATTGTGAATTAGAATTAGAAACGAATGGGCTATTGAAAGAAATTCAAATGTGAAGCATAAATCCATTAAGATTTTATTCACGGTAGCTTCCCACTTGAGAAAAAGCGCGCCCAAGGTACCCGGACCCCACGCGTAAAAATAATGAAAATCGTGGATCGAAAAATTACCCGAAATCCAGCAATTATAAAAGCATCTTCGCAGCAACCTACCGGAAAGAATACTCGGCAGGCGAATACCTCGCGAGGCGCATATAGTATACACGAGGGAGGCGGCGAAGCGCCTCGACAAAAACATCGAACTCGGCGAAGGGTCGGTCGAGCGACATGGCGTGACGGGTCGCCGGGCAATTACGACAGGTGGCCTGTAGGATACGCCAAATTTCGCAAGTGGCGTATATACGCGCGCCGCGCCGCTTGCGCAACAAGGACGCCGCGGCTCCTACACGTACGCGAGATCGGAACAATGGCGTTGGGCAACCGAAGCGCCGCGATACCTTTTTTTTTATAAGCGGACGGAAGCGGGCCTTTCGGCCACGCGGGAACCGCTTCATTGTGCACGGATCGCTGGAGCCGCAGCTTCTCGCTCGCGAGTGGAGGCACGCTCGATCGGGATGCGACGACGGAGAAGGAGGAGAGAGGAGTCCAGTCTTCTTTTCCTCCTTCTTTTTCTATTTGGTTCAATTTTCGGCGACCTTCGGGAGAGAGGCGACGAGGAAGTCGGGAGAGCCTTGCTCAATGCTGGCTCGGGGATTCGACGAGTAGGATTGTGATTCCGCTCGGAAAGGAATGACGTGTAATTTGTCAGGGTATCGGGAGCCGACACTTTTCGTCCTTGGGGGTTTTTTTCTATTCCTTTTTCTTCATCGTGGTGTCGTGACTTACGGACTAACAATCTCGCTGAATACTTCCGAGAGGTGAAAAATATTGTGAGGAATCTGGATAATTAGTGGTTCGACGTTCTCCCGTGCGTGCAATGTTTCTTTTCAGAAATAATAAGAAACTTTTCATTTCGACGATTTTCGTTCGAATGGTATAGCTACTTTGAAAGCTAGTTTTTACCTCGTTCATCAAGCAAGACGCTGATTTACCATGAATAATACAACATTTCAAACTGTCCGCCTATTTTAAATATACCATATCGTTTTAAGCGACTGTAACTCAAATAATTCAAAGGTATCGTGAACGTACTCCAAAAATTCGGAAAACTACCAACCCATAATTCTCCTTGATAATTATAAAGCCCTCATTTTTCGAAGCCTTAAAATTACGCCGAGTATTCCAACGAAATATATCCTAAAAATTTCACCGCTGGCCGCGAAAGTCACCCGCGCGCAGCATACATTTTCCAAGAGAAAACCTCCCGCACACTCGTATCGAATTCCCGGGGAAATCGCCGGTCGATTTTTCCCATCTCCCAGAGGAGAGAGAAGGACCCGCCCGGCCGCACAGAACAGAACGACAAATGCACTTTCGTCGTCGCGCGCGTGACAAACGGCTCGGCGGCGCAGTGAGAGGCCGCTGCTCATTATTCCCTACGGCTGGCGAAGGTGTATATATACACCAGCGGTCGCCTGCCCACGCGAGCGCAGGGGGCCGTTATGTGTATCGCTCGGAGATCCCGACCTCGATCGGTATCGGGCGCCGGCCACACCTATCTCCTCCGGAAGAGCGGGCGCAGGCATCCGCGCGAATGTGCGCGCCCGGAGATAAGTGCGTTCGCCATCCTTGCGGAACGGATCGCGAAAACTGGTACCTGCCGCGGCATTGTGCGCGACCGGCTATCGCGCGCGCGAGCGCTGTATGCTAATGCCGGCTTTGGGAGGGGGCGAGTCGAGCCGATCGAGGCGCTTTGTCTGCGAGTTAACAGAGCTGGTGGGGGCGGTGCCGAAGCTCGATGCGCTCGGCGATTGTAAGAGATGCCAGGTGGAATTGAATTTTTATTTCGAGAGCAGCATTGCTGCGGGCTGAGATGATGCTAAGCGGTCGGAATATTTTTCGCTGTTGTTGATCTTTAAGCATAATTATCTAGTTACGTTTGAAAATATCTACCGTGGATTTTATAGTTAAAGTGCACATTGTACTTTATCGATTGAATTTACTACTACTTCTTTATAGAGTGTTGATATACAAGCGGGTAATGGTTGGAGCAGGTGCATCTACCCGACTTGTAGATACATATCGAAACAAGGCTAGCAAAATGTTATGCTGAACTCGGGATATATCGGTTATGTCACGCTGTAATCTTTTTATCCAGACTTCACTGTGCGGCAACTCTGCCCCTGGGATAGAAACACGAAAATGATCTTGCAATAAGAAAAGGTCGTTCACCCCGTGTTTACGCATTAAAAATTCAGCAAATGACGGTGTAAATATTTTTTTTTGAGCTTCTAGATTTTTAAATAATAAATTCACATTTTGAGTAGCTGCGATGGTATTTGTAAAATGTAATTCATTGTCACTTCAAAGAATGACGAACAAAATCGCACATGCCATAGTGACTCAACCGAATCTACATCACGGCATGCCGCGTTATTTTCGGGCCCGTCTGCAGCGAGGCTGAATCAGCCAAATTTACTTTGAAACGCGCACAACTTTAACTCGAGCTTTATTGTCTGCAATAAAAACAATTCTTGTGCACATGAATAATTTTCTTTCTATCTCGCCAGCGCGCATTCGAACGCTAAACTACGGCAGAGTTTCAAATCATAATAATTTTTCAATTCCAAGCGCCTTTCAAAACTACCCGTCGAACGCAAATAAAAATGCCAAAGCTCTAACCGCGTGCATTTCTCATTTTACCGCGGATAGGTATATATCCGTCGCGGAGAAATTCCGCCTCCCAAAGTAACCCGGCACCGCCGGCTAAAATCCGAGCCAGGCCGGTCTTGTGCAAAAGCCGATCGGCTTCCTAGAGGCCGCCGCCGCCGGTAACCCAGTAAACCCGGCGCAACTGGAGACGGCCGGCCGCGCGGAAAACTGGTTCCCCCCGCGTCGCGGAAAAGTCGCGTTTTCGGTGCGCGCGGTCGCGACGTCGCGCCGCGAGCCTATCGCCGCGCGACGACAGAGAGAGAAAGACCCGTTATTTCGGGCTTTGACGCTGGGTAACCGAGTGACCCAGACCCCTCGGGACGAAGAGTGAATGCCGAGGAGGACGCGAGTCATCGACCAGCTCGCCTCTCGCGCTTCTTTCTCCCTGCCTCTCGCGCGCGGCCCGCGCGCTCCTCCTGTCCTCCGACGTTGCCGGATAAAACATTCCATGTGGACGGCTAATTAGAACTCGACTTGTAGCTCGAACCGTTTGAGTTTCTTACGATGACGACTGGTACCGAACGGGTTAAAACTAGAAGAAGTAGCGGCACAGATCGGCGACTTTTAAACGTTTTTCTTTTTAAACTATTTTCATTGAAAAAGCTTGATAAGGTTACTCGTTTTACAGTGATATCATTTAATAATATCGACGGTAGGTTAATTAGTAATCTATAATAATTTTCATATTTATAAAATAATCATGGCTTCAATATCAGGTAGTTGTACCAGGTTTCTACTTCAAGTTGTTTATAAATTCTACAACTATTTTAGTAAGAGAAATCGAGGAATTTATATTATTTATTACGTAAGAAAATCATTAAACTTTTGCTTACTTTATTTTAGGAAATTTATAATTTAGTATAAAAATAAGATTTCCTTAAAAATTGTTTTGATATAAGTTGTGAAAATAAAATACGGGATTAAATTTTTAGAAAATCTATTCAAGCTATTGTCAGAAACACATTTTTAAAGAAAACTTTTTTAAACAAAAAATTACGTAAGTTCACACCTCGATATCCCTAGCTCAAGATAAACGAGACAACCACACGTTAGAGACAAAAACGTGTAATCACGCGTAATTCCCAGCCTGTACCCTGCACTAAGACCCCTTCGTTTCTCCGAATTGTCCATTACCCAGCTGTTTACGCAGGTTTATTAATTTCGATTTCCGCGCAGGTGCGCTCCGTTACGCCGTTAACCTCCTCAGCTATTTTAATCAAGCCCGCGCGCTGCGATTCCGCTACTTCGAGAAAACGTATAAAAAAAAACGAGGCGAACGCGGAAAAGAGTCGATTCCACGGCGCTTTTCCGCTGCAAGTCGCGCGCAACCGCGGAGAAAGCGCGGCCAATTACGGGATCGCGTGGCCAAAGTTCAATCGTCTCTGCTTCTTCCATTATCGTTATTAAAGCCGCGAGCCACCGAAAATTGCAGAGCGCCGGCGAAGCCACTCGCGGGGAAAGTACCGTTATGAATGTCATTACGGGGGGAGGGGGGAGGGGCGCCGAACGAAAGTGAAAATGTCGCAGCCGGCGGAAGGATGCGGCCGCCGCTATACGCGCGCGGTCCATTGACTCCGCCGGGGCCCCGGAAAAACCGGCGCCGGTATCCATGGGAAGATCTCGTGGGTAACACTCGAAAAATTAATGCCATCCCCGATGTAACGCGCGGACTACTTCCCTTCCTGCCGACTTTTGTATTTTAATCCGTTTCGTTTTGAGCTAGCGTTACGCATTTTACCGGGATAGAAGTGAATCGAGTCGGACTTGCTTTTTAAGCTTAGCGTTTTAATGGTACACGGTGGGAATGCGACGATGAGTTTTGTTTCGTTCAGCACGAATTGAAGAGGAAACGGGGAATTTTTTATGAGCTCGAAAGGTTTAAATATTGTAGTTTAGTCGGAATTTTTGCGAAGACTCTGATTTCATTTTAATTTACGCGGGTAATGTTAGGGAGTTAAATTCGCTAACTGTAAAATGTAAAAAAATAAAGACCTGTATAAGAACGATTTTTGGAAAAAAATCGCATTGCTATACATTTTGTTTAGAATTAATTGATTAAGGATACATAGTCCCGCCTCAGAATAAGAGCTAAATTAAATGAATAAGTTAAATTCACCAATGAGACACCCATCGATCACTCCCACTCATTCAATTAAAGCCACTTCTCTTTTTCACGTTAACTTCCTCAACTTACTACTACTCGATCAGCAAACCGATTCCCCGTTTCTTTTGTTAGCGGGCGTCGTCATTGAAGAGCGAACGAAGAACAAATTGAGGAAGCCGCGATTAAAGTATACGCGATTTAATTCGTTCTGCCTTCCCGGTACAACGCATTTTTCGCTCAAATTAAGCGCCGCCTCCGACTGGCCGGGGATCTCACGTGAACCGAGCGAGCGTAACCTTGGACGGCGCGCGGACGAGCACGTGCCTTTCGCCGCTCGCCGCGGGCAACAAAAGGCGAACTTTCCGCTGGAAATCCGCGGTGGACAATGGGTCGAGCGTAACGCATGAAAATCCACCGACACGAGCGATCGTCCCGACGGATTTCTCCCGCGAGCCCCTCTGCATAGCTCCGCAGCTTTTGTTGCTGAATTGGCTCTTTAGTTAAGGCGTCCAGGAAAAAAAGAGGGACCTTTCACCGTTTCGGTAATGACCGAACGCCTCGATATTTCATACCCGCGCGGCAGATGATACGCGCTGCTTAAGAGCACGCACGTCGGGAAAACGAAGAGCGTCGAGGGGAAAGGATTATATTGTCTGAGCGGAAAATTTTCTAAACGATTTCACCTGATTTCTTTTATGGACGATGAATGGGGAGTAACTTCTTCTTTTTTTTTAAGCGAAAGACACTCATATTTAAATACCACCTGCATTGAAAATTCTTTTAACTTTAATGAGCTCGGGCTCTTTTCGATTAAAAGGACCCTTCATTACTTATACCTATCACCGCGAACGATTAAGAGTACCCTATGTCAATTTGAACAAAAAGCGTGAAACAGATTTGACCTGAAAAGATTTTTCCTAACGATAACCTAGAATAATTATCGTAATTCTTTCCAACGTGAAATTATATACCATAATTGTACAGTGGTATCACACATAAAGCATATATAGGTTTCAATCGATGATTCAACTCGCTAGATCATGTAACACGTGCAGCATCCGAATAGCCTCACCTTTTAAATCTCCCCGGATAAAACACAACAGTAAGTTGCACCTACCGCGACTCACGCAGGTGGCTCGTTAAGTATCCGTCCGCGAGCCGAGGTGTACGCTCGAGCGGACCCACTTCGCGGAAAGCCGGCCATCGCTGCGAGTATCTCGCGAGCCTCGCTATCGGAGCATCTCGCACCACCGCAAAAAGGCCTATTGTAACTCTTTCTTCTTTATAGAGACAAGCGGGCTTCATTGCACAAAGAGACAACGGGCCCATTAAGCGCCCACCCCGAACAATCGATCCGCGCGCTCGCCTCCCGATAGACCCCCCCCGGCTTCCGATCGGCTTTCTCCCCGAATAGACTCGTAGTCGCGCGGGGTGAGCTCTCGCCCTTCGGGAAGTCGGGGCTCGTTACGCGCGGAAGCGGCTCGATTTAACGATCGGGAGATGCCGGCGCGAAGATAGAGGCGCCACTAACGATTTCACCGCGAGCTTCGCGATGGGAATAGGCTCGCGCGTGCGGCGAGGCGGGCGTTAATCGATTTCTCCGCGGGATGAGATGCCGCCGGCCTGGATTGTGATAATGCCGACGGGAGCTAATTAATGACGCGTCAAGGAGGGGGGAAAGTAACGAGCGAATTGACGGAGGTGACTTTCAAGGTTGCATCTTGCGGCCTGTTGCTGGTTTATGGGTTCGTTGAAGGGAGAAATTGAGATCGCTTGAGGATTACTTGCGAGGGTACGTCATTTGGAGTACGCGATTGTATTAGTCGTTTACGTAATGCACTTATTTAAATCTCTTGATGCGGAGACTTAAATACAGTATGCTAATATAGAACCATACGGAATGCATCGGGTACTACACGAAGTGTAGTCTATATTTGTTGTTTTTTTTAAGAAGAATAATAAATAGACTTTTTTTAATAAATTTATCACTTATGGCATTGTACACTTGCCATATATCCGTCAAGTAGTGAATTGTATGTATTTCAACACCTGCGTCGGATCGCAAAGTTTTCTAATTATCTCAACTATGCAAACAACCTAATGAAAAAAAGTATACCCCGTTTTTTGTATAAGCATAAATCGCAAAGAATCTCGTTGAGAAAATTGTGTATAATTTGCAGACGGCGAAGTTTTTATAATTGCTTAAGAAAATAGTTACGTGGCAGGGAGGCATTCTGTAAATGTCGTTTCCCCGCTATGTAAAAGAGCGGATAATTAGATAGTCCGAGCGTTAGAATTTGTGTCGTGTAAAACTATCGCGGCGCGCGATGATACGCTTGAAATATTTGCCATTTGTTAGACGCGCGCCGGGGCTTCGAAGCGGATACGGACTCCCATCAATCACGGCGCCCGGTGTGCCGCTTACAAACGGAAAATCCATAAATAACCGTTTGCTTATCGGGGCGCAATCTTTAATGGCATTGTCGGGGCGTAATAAGAAATTCCTCGGTGTCGTTGCCGTTCGGAAAGGGAATCTACGCGATTGAGAGATCCCGACGCGGGGAGATGTAAATAAAAGCTTTTATCAATTCTCGCGAGCCTGCGGATATACGCGAATAGGAGAAATGTTTCTCAATGAAGATTTTTGAGGTTACTCGTGAGCGATGATAAATGTCGATTGCAGATAACGGCGCTTAATTGGATTTTCGTTGAATTAATTAAGCAATTAGGAAAAATAATTTTCTTATTAAAAGAGATGTTATTAAGTTTCGCAACTATGAAAAAGAATGAAAACAGAAACTGTGTTTACTCCGTATGGAAACTAATGTCTCTAGTAATTTGCATGAAATTTTCACTATTTTGTTTTCACTGCAGAGTGTAACGGCTTACACTTTATGCGAAAATTTATAGTTGCAGCTATTGTTTGCTGAACAACGACGGAATCGTCCTCGTGTGCAAAGCCGTCACAAACGCCTTCTGTCTCGCATTCAGTCCGAAGAAATAACGTTTTTAACGCTGAGCATAAACTGCAGTCTATATTTATTTATTTTTTATATTTTAAAAGAAAAGAATATTCCTCGAAGTAAGTGATATACTTTTTTCAAATGTAATTACTCTTGAGAAAATTCATAAAAAGATATTCACACAATTTATCTCTTCGAAACTGGCCTCTTCAAATCAGTAGTATTATGTCTTTTGTTCAAAATTACGTAGTCCACTTACTCTTTACGGTGTGATTTTAACTTGTAATTATAATTATATCTGCATTCTGCTGCATTTATTATTTTTTGTCGCTTTACCGTGAACAGTATTGTCAACATTTTTATCTAAAATCTCAATTTAATAATGACTTAGGTTTCTAAACATTATTTTTAGACTGTTAAAATATTTAGTATAAATAGTTAAAACTATTATATTCTTTGTTATCATCTTAAACCGAATCTTTAATTATCTGTTTAATTACATTTTAATACTTATAATCAACCGACACCTTGAATTTTCAAACAGTAAAATTTCAATTCTACTCCGCGCCGAGCGCACGGGACGTTAACTACCCAAAACGGCGACTCCCGCAGCTCTCGCGCGTCAATTGCGCTTTCGCTCGGCGGAGCGGCGCGATTCATCGCGCGCCTCCGGCGAATGTGGCACGCTTCGTTTTCGCGCGTTTCCCCGCTTTTCCGCTCGGCGCGTACTTATTCTCGTGCCGCGCGCGGAATCGAAATTTCGCGCGAGCGAGGATCGGAGGTGTGCGCGCGCGCCTGGAAACGAGGAATCCGAACAATGCGGCGCGCGTGGGATCCCGTCCAAGGCGAGCTCGCGGACCGCGGCCCGTGCGTGCGCGCGGCGCGTAGGCGCATCGGGAGACGCGGCCTTTTGTCCGCGCTGCGCGCTTTGTAATCGTAATAGCGGCCCTTTCGACGATACGCGGCCACTACGCCAGTTTCCTGGCGATTTATAAAGGCGTTCCTGGTGCTGGTAGGGTGGTAGGTTTCTTTTGCATTTTATGTCGGATTTTTTTAACATTTTTATTGCTTTACGATTGAGAGTTGCTGATAGATTCTTTGGGCTTTCGTAAGTTTTAATTTTAGCGCAGTTAATTTATTTATATGAAAGGGAATATTAATTTTAGAAATATTTAAAAGGATTTCTATATTCAGTAAATTTTTTGCGACACTAGTTACTGTATAAATGTCAAGTACCGGTCGTTTAGTTACATTTTTGTATCTAATATCGGGTATCTATAAACAACAAAAAATCTGTTGTCAGACTTCCGTTGCTAAGTAGAAACCTTTCACTTCACAAGTAATCCAAACGATAGAGTGTGTTATTAGAGGGCAAGGTCCCTAATCTGATGTGAAAATTTGATTTTTAATGCAGTGCATTAACGTTCGCCAGTTACAAAAATAGATACACGTTTTATCAGGCTCAGTAAAACTGGTTTCACGATCGCTCAATGAACGCAAGCATGCAGTCGTTCGAAAAAAATGATTCCGGTACCAGCATCTGTGTCATTTCCACTCGATGCAACTAACTGTACTCCTATTATTGAGCTAGATAATTTAACTACGCCCAAATGAATTCAACAGAAACTCTCCACACTTAACTTTAATTTACTTCCAAGGAGGCGCCTCAAACTCATCCCAGAACAATAACCCAACCGCAGTAAAATAAACATAACTTCAATAACGCCTTTCCCCGTCAGCAGTTCCAGTAGAAATTAAAAGTTTCTAATTCTTACGTGCCGCGCGCAACGAGCAAAAAGTGAAATCAAAAGTGTCACGCGGAGCTCTCGCAACGGCACCCCTCGAGCCCGCACCGTCTTCGGCGACGATTGCAGCTGCGTCACGGTCGATCGGGATCCGCGCGCCCGTGACTGCCTGTAAGGTGTCGCCCTGCGCGCCGGTAAGAAATCGGCATTATCCGCACGAGCGCGCCCCGGCCGATCGCCGCGCGCGCGCTGACATCCGCCGGCGGGGCAATGTCAATGCCGCGTCGGGATTATCTGGGTTACAGCTCGCGCGCGATCGCGCCTGCACCTCCTCCTGGGCCCCCCGCGAACGCGAGCGCGGATGTAGATTAGAAAGTTTTACGCGCGCGCCCGGGAAATCGGCTGCGGCTTTACGGTACCGAGGAGCGCGAATCTCCGCCGCGGGTTTCCTTTTTTCCTTCCCGTGCGGGATCGATGCCGGGGACCTACTTTGGATGCGCTTAACCTCGTTGTTGCGGTGCCGCGCTGCGTGCGGCTTCGGTTTGTTTGTTTGGCAGCTGCTGATTGTGTGATTTTTTTGGAGGGATGGGAGGAGTAGAGCGGATTGTCGGCGGAGAAATTGATGTTGTTGCTATCGGTCCGGTACGCGCGGACAAGCCGTTGGTGTTTGTACAAGGGGAGATGAAGGGTACCGAGCGCAGCTTGGTTTATAGGCCTTTGTTTAGAATTGGTGACTGGTGTACGGGTGTTTATATCGGAAAAACGTGGCTATTATAGCGGTTATGTCTACATCGTGACGGCTTTCGATGAGCGTAGAATATCACTGCAAAATGCATTTGTATACGCGAAAATAAAATTAGCATTTAGAAGAAGCTAATGTGCATGTTTATACTGATAGATTTTAAGCAAAAATCTAGTATGCTGATGTAACACCTTGAATTTATTATTATTTTATAAAATTTCTTAATCCACTTCGTGAGTAAAAAATTTAAGGGTTCACACGGTGAATTATTTTCAAAATTACATTCTCTAACTACTTATTTAATGGATTCTTTATTAAAACACCAACTCCAAAATTCACGATCTTATATTAGATTAAAATTAAGCGTAAAACTTGAAAATGCATTGTACGCGTAAAAAATTTTCAAAATGAATGCAAATATGAAACAATTCTTGAACTTGATTCCAGTGCTTGAAAATTCAAAGATTTAAATTGCCGCATAAATAAACCCACAGTAGCACTGCGATTGAGCAACCCGTGAAACCCGAATGTCCCATACCATACGGAGCCTCGCGAAACCCAAAGAAGCTCGCCGCTCTCCATGGTAAGCATGAGGGTCAAGGATGTGCGGCGCCGAAAAAAAATCGTCCGCTCTCCCAGCGACTTAAAGGAAAGCCAGCGAGCTCGAAACAATTATCCATTCAGTTGTCATCCGCGGCAGCGCGGCGCAGCCTCCATTTACGGCATCGGGCTAATTAGCCGGCGCAGTCTAATTAGAGGATTGCTTCGCTTTTCCAGGGGACGCGCGATGTGGACATCCAGCGGTGCCGATGAACGCGCGGGTCTCCCTCTCGGACGAGTCGCTCAAGGTCGGCACCACGGCCACCTACACCTGCGACGTCGGCTACGAGCTCTTCGGGTGAGTACCACGACGAATCCATCTGCCTCCCTTTGTGTCTCCCTCTCGGCCCTGTTAGGCCGCTCGCGCGCCGTTATTGTGCGCGATTATCGCGGGAAAAGCCGCAACGGTACTCGAAAAACGGCTTTTCCATCGGCGCGCACGTGGCGGAGCGCACGTGCCTTTTTAAGGCCAGGCGCCTTCCGCTATACACGCGGAGCTCGCTATCTCCCCGCGGAATCGCGCGCCCAGATCGGCCAGATTGGCGGACTCGTGTAAGGCTGCCTCGCGGGGATTTAACGAGATTCCCCGGGCTGGTAAAAGTCGCGGAATCGCGGCCTTCGCGAGAGGAAGTTTCCCCCGCGAGCGCGTCTCGCTACGGTTTCGCGGCTGGAAATTTCGGAATTATGTATAGAACGCCGCGCGACGCCGAGCGGTGCGTTGTTTATATCGAGCGCCTTCCGCGCGAACGCCTGATAAATTATGCATTCAGGAGGTTTATTTCTGAGCATGAACCGGCGTTTAAACTCTTGACGGTTTCATCCGTTATCCAGTTAAATCATCCGCTGAGAACGTCTTTGAAAATTAAATTCCCAGCTTGTACCTTTCATAACGTTTCGGAGATTGAATTAAAGCGATTTTTTTACCATTTTACGTGCGCAGGTTTTTTTAAATTTGATCGATAAAGTCGAACGCACTCGCTGAAATACACATTTATATATATTTATTCGTGCCATTATAAGCGTATTTAATATTTTAACGATACTGATATGACTACGTAAGCTACGATCCTTTCACATTTCTAAAATTAGTTTATGTAATAATCCCATTTTTAAATAAGGTTAATTGAAATTTGCATAACCCAATGATGCAGCAAAACAGATATCAATTGAACACCATCAATCGAGATAGAACGGCTTACTAAAACATTTTCGAGCAATCAAACCGAAACCATTTTGGTCTCTCAAACTAAAAAAAGAAAATGAAGAAAAGCAAACGACAAGTAGTTATGTCACTCAAACGTCAAAAGGTAGCCGCAATGAATTTTCGTCCCAAACTCATTAAAGTCCGTCACACTCTGCGAGGCCCTCTTCTCGCCACGGGCGGGAAAATCCGAAAACGAAAACTTTCGAACCGTCCGGCGCGCACGGATGTCGCAACGGCGACGAATTACAATGCGACCGGCTTGAATCATCGCGATCGATACGAAAGTTACTCGGTGGATTTCACGGAAGCCGATGCTCGCGACGAGGGAGATTACAATGCGCGGCGCAATCAATGCCGGGCGACCGAGCGGAACCGGCCGATCGGGTGCTTTCTCCGCCCGCGACTTCCTCGCGGACGTGTCCTCGCGAAACTCCGAGTCCCTTTCCCCCCGAGCGGGTTATACGCGCCGCGGGTTGCGCAACGAACCGCGCGACACGACCCGCGGGGTCACTCGAGGTCGTCGTCGGCGCAGCGCCGCGCGCTGATAAGGAGTCGCTGACAGGCTGTTTGTGTGTTTTCAGGACCAACACGCTCAGCTGCGGCAACAGGGGAAAGTGGCAGGGCGAGCTGCCTTTTTGCGGTGAGTATACATCGGCCTGAGGATGGAAGAGGATGCGCTTGCGCAAATCGGCGATCGTTGCGCCAAAGCTGCATCCGGCCGGTGCAACGCTGATTCCCGGACGAATTTCGCGATCAATCTTGGAGGCGAGACGTGCGCGCGACGCTCGATGCGATCGGAGGATGCGTCTACCTTGGAGCGTGAACTTTTGTTTCTTGCGCTCGGCTCGTTTATGACGGATTTACGAGCTTCTCGCGGCTCTGTTTTTATCTTGATTAGCAGATGTACAGCTAATGTGCAGGTTGTATAAATTAGATTCTTTATGGGATGTGTGGTAAGGCAATCGTATACGCGAGATATCTTGAAATAATAAATTACGCTACCTAGTTTTGATTTTTCCCATTTCAGAAGACATGTTTATTTCCGAGTTTTACAGTGCAGGATTGAAATGAAATCGTAAATTAAAAGCAATATTATTATTGAAGTGGCCATTTTGTGCTTTCCTTTTTTGCAATAAACAAGCTAGTATAAATTGTAAGGAATTAATTAACTATAGCGGCTCTTGACTTTAATCGTTACTCACTAAGCATTTAAAGAAAAACAATCTGAAGCAATTTCACCTTCTAACTGGAGAAATAAACGTTCCGTTCAAAAACGTACGTAATTGAAGGCAACATAACTCAAGAAAAAAAGCCGCTAATCATCGATAATTAACCGTCAAAAAACCGCATTTAAAAAAAAAAACAGTCGTAAATAACCACCAGAAAACCCGGAAGAAAAATCCGCCCGAAGCCTAAATCGCTAACGATCTCCGCGGCGGCTTATCTAGAAAACCCGTCGGATTTCTCACCGGCGGTTCGCGCTCGCGCTTGCATCCGTGACGCAACCCCGCGACGCTCCGTCATAACGCGAGCGCGACAAAGGGGCGCCCGCCAGGTATACACACACGTCCGCGTGTATGCAAAGAGGCGAGCGCGTGCACGCGCGCCAAAATCCGCGCGCGGGAAATCCTTTCTCCGGTTCTCACACGCGGCCGGCTGCACGAGCGCGGCGGTGTGGGAGAGAGCCGCGATCATCGGGAATTCGCAATGTGTAGCGCGCGCCGACACCTCGCGCGCCCGAGCGTTGCGCAACGGCCGATCTTCGACTCGCCCACTCGGCCGCGGGAAGGGGAGGCCCTTTTACCAGCAGGTTTTAACGCCGATTTGTGCGCCGCGAACGCGACCGTTGACCGATGGGAGTGGTAACAAAAGCAGCTCTCCGAGTGGGGGTGTGGGGTTTCGAGCAGGCGACGGTTCGGTTAATGGGTGCAGTTTAATTGAACTACTTTTTTTGTTGAGTAAAATTCTTGGGTTCTTGTTTAATCGAATCAGAAGTACGGGGAGATTCTTTTTGGAGGTTACTGTTGAGTAAACAATTAAAATAAAAGGCTCAATCAAATATAACACGAGAAATACTTAATGAAGAGGCCATGGATTTTTTATAAAGAGATTGTATTTAGTTTTTTATTTTAAAACGTGAAAACGTCTTCTCGTAATCGTTATCTTCTTTAAAAACAGTGTTTATCGTGGTTTAGAGATTACATAATGTTTAAAAAGACATTTGTAAAGTTAATTCTCACAATTTAACATTTTCATGATGTATTGATAAAAAAAATTAATTAATATGAGAGATCCTCCGTTTTTAATATAATCAAACGACTACTTAATTACAATTACACTCACAATTAAAGAAGAATATACATAAGAAAATTATCCACAAAAAAAGTAATCCATCAAACTTTTTTCGAATAACACGTATTAGGAACGTTTCACTTAGTCAACAACGTAAACGCTCCCCGCCCATTCCAGAGGACACTGCGCCTGTGAGAAACGGCTCCGCTTATCCGCGCTCATGACAAAATCTTTGCGAAATAGGAGCAATTACGGACCGCAGCCGCGGGGTCCCGGGCGTTTTATAGTCGCGCGGCGCCTCCGGAAAGATCGCCGGCCGCGATACTCGAAATGAAAAAAAAAGTGCGGAGGAGAGGAGAAAAAGATTACGGCTGCCGGCGGTACGCGAGCGATTCGCCGCCGCGGGAGAACAATGAGAGCCCGGCCGAGTTTCGACAGCGCGCCCGCGATTATGCACGCTCCGCGCGGAAATCGGCGGGATCGTCGATGGCGGGGAAAGAAAAAGGAATCGCGAGTCACCGCGACGGATGCGAGGAGCCACGCCGTTTTCAAAAGAAACCGGCGCCTGCGATTTTTCCCCCCCGATGCGCCGCCCGATAAGCCGCGGCGGCGGACGTCGAGTTTACTTTTCTGCGCGCTCACTCGGGAAAAATTCAATTAGCCGGGGGAAACAGTCGAGTAACGTAACGCGTTATGAGTCTTTTTTTTACTTTTTCTGCAGTGCCGTAATTGTTTAGGAAGGTGAGACGCAAAGCAGCGGTTAATGCATAGGCGGCGAATTCCGTTAGGAAGTGAAAAGTGGAGGCGATTGTTTACTTACGAAAACAAAGCGATACATTTGGAATACTCGGCAAACTGCGGGACTAGTAATTGGCGATTGCAAATCGTGGTAAAAATGCGATTTCTAATTAGAAAATAAACGAAAGTTTATGCCCATTGTTACTTTAAAAGTATAAAATTCACGTAAACGGTTTTAGGTATTTTTCTGAAAGTGATAATAACTCAAATGCGTGTATCGCATCATTAAAATTTCTCCACTATTATTTTCTAATATCGTTTTTATGCCGTACACATTTCAAAGGTATTTGTACTTCATAACATTGACAAAAAATCAATAAAGAAAACCATTTCGTTACGTAAAAATGACTTCTAAAAGTACAATCGAAAATTTCGATAGGCCACCCGTGAACAATCAAAAAAATACACAGCGAACAAATATGACATTAATTGATTTCGAAACAGGAGTGAACGTAGGCTTCCGAAAGCCGGCGAACCAGTCGACGACGGTCCGAGGCGGGGACGCGGGCCACGGCAACGACGGCGACCTGAGCACGGAGCACGACGGCAAGCGGTGCACCGAGACCCAGAGCGAGCCCAGCCCCTGGTGGCGCGTCGACCTCCTCAAGCCCTACGCGGTCAAGGTCGTCCGGGTCACCACCCGCGGCTGCTGCGGTAAGTAAACCTCCTCCCGTCTCTCATCTCGTGCACATAAGCGTTCGGTTGGGCAACGCGCGCGTTTCGCAAGGACGCCAACAAATGGCCCGGGAAATGGTCGGAAATTTCGAGCGGGGACCCGCCATTACGCGATAGTACCGTTACAGTTTATTGCTCGGGGTAATTGGCGCCATTAGGCCTTATAATTCCGGGGAGAGTTCGCCGCTCGCATTTCGCCGGGGTTTCGGGGAGCGCGGCAAAAAGCGCGCGGCGAGCGAGCGCCCCGCGCTATCGGTGACATGGACGGCGCGCGGACTTCGCTTTCTAAAGGCGCGAAAAAACGGCGCACGTTTCGCGGACCCTTTTTCTCGTCGGGGCCGAGCTTGAAAAATGCACGAGACGGGAAACTGCGCGGAATAGTACACCGCGACTCGACTCGCGAGCGCGGAAAAACGTTCGGACGATAAAACTGAAGTTGCACCTTGTTTTTCTTTTCGTTTGTTAAGGTCATCAACCTCTGCAAGACATCGAGATTCGCGTGGGTAACAGCAGCGCCGAGTTACAGAGAAATCCACTTTGCGCCTGGTTTCCCGGGACTATTGGTAAGTAGTTACAGACGGAACTGAAAACAAATTCTATTTCTCCGTTAGATGAGAATTTCGAAAAAAATGCTTGAAGAAAGATTGGTCAATCCATGCCTCGCTTTAGAATTTTAATCGATCAAATTGTTAACGCAAACATTTAAGTAATATCAAATAAGCTATAAGTGTTTCTTGTGAAATTACTTTCCATTATAAAAAATAATGATTTACTTTAATGTTATTAAATCGATAAATTTCAAAGATAAACGTAAAATTCAAAACGTACAATTTCCAGAGGAAGGCATAACAAAGACATTCGCCTGCGCGCGAGCGCTAGTCGGCCAGTTCGTGTTTCTGCAGCTGGTGGGCGTGGAGGGCAGCCTGAGCCTTTGCGAGGTCGAGGTCTTCGCCACGGACGGTAAGTCGGCCGAAAATTCCGAGTTCGGCGTGAGGCGACCCACGAAATTTTCAGTGATCTCGAGCATAAATTGCGTGCGTTTGCAGAATTTTCAGCGGATAGGTGCGCTTCTGCGGGCACGCCGGCCGACGCCGACCTGACGGCATTCAACTCGACTTGCTACGAGTTCGTGATCAACAAAGGAGATTCCTTCCAGCAGGCGCGCAACTACTGCCAAGCCCGCGGTGGCGATCTCGTTCACGGCTTCAAGGTACGCGTAACCATCGAGTTATTTTTATCGTATCGATGACTCACTTTTTTTCGGAGGTCTCGATTTTAAATGTACGCTCACAAAGAGATTGGATCTGTGAATTTTTTGCGTAAAAATCGTTTTTTGAAATGAAACATAAAAATAACAGTCGTGGAAAGAAAAGAGGATTAAAGAAGTAAGAGCTCACAATAAAAGGAACGAGAGCGTGAATGCTACTTGCGCACTGTAAACGTTTGCTTCGCAGTTATTGAAAAAAAGTAACATATTTACGTTAGATCCGAGAGTAGCCATTAAACGTTACTTTAGTACATCAGTTGATTGTTAGAAGCGCGGTAGCTTATTGCAAGGCAATTTAGCAGTAATAGCATGATTCAATAAGAAACAAACTATACCCGTATCCGAAGCTATTACTGAACGAGGAAATGCAATTTTCCGCGGATAATGTACTGTTATAGCACAAAAACGATGAAGTAAGAAAAACTTGTTTATTCCAGTCGAAGAAAGTGTTGAAAAGAATATGCGTAAATGCACAAAAAGTAATAGGATTATTTACTCACGTATCTAACGTGTAATATTTGCAAGTAGAAACAGTCGGCTATGGACCGACAGGCCATCCACGGAAGCAAATTTGAGTCAGTTTTTCCGCGGTTACAATTTACTAACCTTTAACATCTTATTCAATCAGTATACCATGCACAGTTTTATTCGAAAATCGTAAAAATTTACTTAATTACATCGTACAACTTTCTTTCCGCAAATGGTACACGCAAAACAGTCCATCAAGATCCACATAGGATTTTTCTTAAAAAGTGAAAATTCCTCCCCAGGGCATCTCCTCGACGTTCATCCTGAACAACCTGGAGCGGCGCAAGAGCAAGCTGAAGACGCAGCTGGTGTGGATCGGCGCGCAGAAGGAGCCGATGATAACCGTGCGAACGTGGAAATGGGTCGACGGTAAGTGCGTCGCCCGCCGGCGGAAGGACCGCGCTCCCGCCCGTCCGCGCGGGGGGTTTCCCTCGATTTCCGTGCAATTACGCGGCTCCCCGCCCCGCGTAATCGCGCGCCGCGACCCCGTTCTCACCGCGCGATTAAGCAATCCGCGCGGCGACTCATCGATCCCGTATTCCCGCGATCATCGACTCCCCGTGCAATTACGCCGGTTTCGCAACGGCTCCGCCGGGGAAGATAAGACCGCACCGAGTGCCCGTGTTGTGTTTATTAATCGACGCCTGTTTTGCGTGTGCTCGCGCAGGTGAAGTCATACAGAGGCCACACTGGGGCAAGGATCAGCCGAACAACTACAACGGCGAGCAGAACTGCATCGTGCTGGACGGAGGCAGGTCCTGGCTGTGGAACGACGTCGGCTGCAACCTGGATTACCTCCACTGGATTTGCCAGAGCAGTAAGTGATCGGGGGAGCGAGGGGGGATAAGCTGGCGCAGAGATTGTGCAATTGATGAGCGCGAAGAAGGTCGCCGGGTCTCGAGAATGACGCGTTTGTAAATAATTATCGTAATTGTTGCAAGTAACTTATTAAAATGAGTGAGGTAATGCGATTAGTGATAAGAAGTGACGTTATGTCGTCGTGACTGGGGAAATTTTATCTGATTTTCATAATGCAATAAGATGACGGCTTCGTAAAAGAATCATCTCTGGATATTAAAAGTAGTTTTATGATAGACTTTTCATCGTTTTAAAAACATAATTAATGAAAATTGAATTTATGGTGACAGTAATATTTATGCTTGAAATAAATGATTTATGAAGTTTGTTAGTAAGAAGCGAATATAAATTAGAAGTTTATTAATTTATCACTGTCAACATTATAAACTTGAAATGGAAATTATTTCGTTCTTGTAATTGGAAAAAATAACTGACAACATAATTTTCGCTAATTCCATTGTTAAGTCTCTCGGTTTTAATCTCCTTTCTCATAGCCGGTCTTTACGTAAAAAACAATTTCCAGAACCACCCACTTGCGGGAGCCCGGAGAAGCTTGAGAACACGACTATTCTCAGCACGCAGCGAACCCTGGGTTCGTCCATCGAGTACGCCTGTCCTTCCGGCTACATGTTGCTGGGTTCGAAAAATCGCACCTGCGAGTCAAATGGATTCTGGAGCGGGTCGCCACCCTCCTGCAAATGTACGTTTCGAAACGATAAAAATTATTCCGAACGTGTTCACGCGAACTAGTAACGGTTTACTTTATTTTTCCCTTTTACAGTTGTGGACTGTGGACCGCTGGACGAACCGGAAAACGGCACGGTGAAATTGATAAACGGGCGAACGACTCACGGAGCCTTTGCCGACTACACCTGCAAGGAGAACTACACCCTGGTAGGAGACGCCAGGCGTCGGTGCGGCGACGGAGGTATATGGAGCGGCCATAAACCGCAGTGCTTGTGTAAGTACCTCGTCGAATTTGTCGTTCTTGTTTTACGATTTTTTAATGCGTGAGATTAAAATTTCGTTGGTTTTTCAGTCGACTGGTGCCCAGAACCGCCCGAGGTCAGCGGCGGCCTGGTCTCGTTCAGCGGCAAACGCGCCGGATCCAAGGCGACGTATTCCTGTCAGAATGGTTTCGTGCTTTTCGGTGATAACGTGAGTGATGTTCCATTTTTTATTATTAATTTACCGATGATTAATTTCGACAGTGCCCATCCTTTGAAGAAATTCTTCATAGTCTCTAATTTTTTTGTTGACTGCTTATGTGGTACCTATCGATTAATCATCCGAAAAAGTTTCTCCTTGAATAGAAAAACTAACCCGCCGAAATACACACCTACAATTTAAAAGGCCCACCGTCGATTTTAATATAAACCTGCACGCTCAAAAGACGCGACCGTGACCGTATTACGATCCTGTATTTTACCGAACGATCCCTGAACCCTCGCGCAATCAATAACTCGCTAACATTGATCCTTCATCAGCTATACCCATACGAAGGCAAAAAAATAATAAAATCCCGGAACACTTGCTACACAGAAAAACACTTTAACGTATAACTCCCAGATACCTATCGCGTAAAAAAAAATTCAACCAGCTCAACTTCGTTCCCTGCAGCGCCCGGACAATAGTCTGTCATTCTCCCGGGCAGAAAAAATGCAGGGAAGCGAGATAATGAGCGTTGATATACGAAAAATATTTCTCGCGGTCAGACCCACATGAGCGCCGACGTAATTGTCCTGGAGGTCAGGCCGGGTGAGGAGAGAGAATGAGGGAGAGGGACGGGTGAAAGGGAAAACAGCAAGCGGAGAGTCAGACGAAAAATTTGATCGTGTTTGAAGGTCCTGACGTGCGACATTGGCGGGCAGTGGTCGGGCAAGGCGCCGCAGTGTCGGTACGTCGACTGCGGGGCCCCGGGCCAGGTGGCCCACGGCAGGGTCAACCTGGTCAACGGAACCACCACCGTCGGCAGCCTCATCGAGTACAGCTGCGACGACGACTTCTGGGTCGACGGCGAGGCTAAGCAGGAGTGCACCCAGGAGGGCAAGTGGAGTCACAAAAGGCCTACTTGCGAATGTAATTATTTTAATAGAACTAACGCGTCATTTTTTTTATAACTTTTTTTTTAATTTTGATTTTTCAACTAAAACTTTTTTTTATAAAAATTAATTTTTTATTTCAGTGATAACGTGCGAGGAACCAGAAGTACCCAACGGTAGCTACGTAGTGGGCTACGACCTGTTCATACACAGTATGATCGAGTACCACTGCGAGGAGGGTTACCTCCTACACGGCGAGGCCAAGCACACTTGCGACAAGAACGGAGAATGGACTGGAGAGTTGCCATATTGCGAATGTACGTTGCAGTTGATCGAAGTACCTTCTCTGTTATACAATATCAAAACTCTTGACACTACGACCTTTACACCTCAAAAAAGCTGATTACACTTTCTAATCACTCGCTGCATTGATAGAATATAAATATCTCGTTTGACATGTCCCTACACGTAATCCGTAACACTATATCGATATTGGAGAGGGACGATCGAAAGGTTCAATGATTTGACGGTTTATACGGCTGTTTTTCTTTTTGTTGTAACAGTCGTGGATTGCGGCAAGGTCCTACCTGTGCCGAACGGCTCGGTGGATTACGTCAACGGCACGACCTATTTGGGGAGCGAGATTACGTACAGCTGCGCGAGGAACTATCGGCTCAATGGGAGCTCGAGGCGCTACTGCCTGGACAATGGAGTCTGGAGCGACGCTACACCCAAATGCGAAGGTATATCTCATTACTCTCCGGTTTCTGTCTATTTTCTCAAGGAAATTAGAAATTCCTTTTCTTCGTCCGGTGGAAAATAAATCGGTCTTATGTGCAATGGTTATATGGAGGGGGACACTCGATTGAATGAGCGTTCAGAATTCATAAGCGTTGAAATCGTTAAATGATATGGATTGATTGAGAATTAAGCGGGTTTTTATTTATTTTCTTTTTTTTTTTTTGTTCTTGTTATACATGCAGAACCGAATAGACAATGAAGCAGTGAATTAATGAAGTAACATTAATCAAATTGTAACGAGGAATAATTAATCTGAATCGGGCCAGCAATGCAGTTTGAAACTCCATTAAAAAAAATTGACTCGATTCTTTATGATTTTTTTTTCTTATCTCCTTTAAGTAAAAGTTACGGTAAAGTTTTTCGAGGTCAGTAGTAAGCAATCGTGGTTCTAAAAAACTGCTTGAAACGAATGACTAAATATTTCAACGAGAAAGATAAACTCTTTAAATTAACGTAACGGCAGATTTCACTGTACGAGCGCATTTCGCAAAACTGATAGTACAAATTGAACCAGCCTTCCTGCAACCTTAGCAAACAAAAGAACGCTATCTCCGCACTAACGAATACTAATGCACGAAAAAAATCATTTCAGAAATCCGCTGCCCGGAGCCAGTGCTGGCGAAGCACGGGATTCTGTCGCTAACGGGCAACGACCGCATGTACGGTCGCACGCTGATAAGGACCGGCACCGCGGAGAACTCGAACACGGGCGCGACGTCGTACAAGATCGGCGCCCTGGCCAAGTACAGGTGCGAGCGGGGCTACAAGGTGGTCGGCGACTCGCTCAGCACCTGCGAGGACAACGGCAAGTGGAGCGGCGAGGTGCCCCAGTGCGTCTGTGAGTATATCGGCACACGCGCGTCCCTCGCGCGAGGTGAAAGTCCGCGGCGCGCGCGCGCCGGGAGGCCTTTCGAAAGCTCCCCGTTCAATTTTTTTTTCCTCGGTTTTCCCGCTGCGCTCGGTAGTCCGCGGCGAGCGCGACTAATAATAGCCGGGATAGGCGGCGCCGCGCGGAATTTATCCGAGCGAGCACCGCGCGCGCGCTCGCTTATTATCGCGTCGGGCCCCGGTAAATGGCTTTAATTCGTCCGGTCGATAGACGGTGGATTTACGCCGGGATAATTTGCCGAGTGTTCATCGGGGAATAATGGAGGTATTTATTTTGGTTCGGCGCTGGGACGGGGGAAAGAGGGAGAGAGGATAGGCGCTGTTTAGCGTTTTTCGCGGAGAGGAATTTTACGGCGGATGGGGAGGTATAGCCGAAGGAAAGATCGGTCGATGACGCGTTTTTGTTAGGACGCTCGCGGTTGTTCACACTTTCCTTTTCCAATAAGGAAAGCCGTCATTATTATAACTACCGTATTACACGCGAGTCGAAAAAAAATGATCTATGGTCGTATTGCGTTGATGATTGAACGTCAGTTTTTTTTGTCAAATGCAGTATGGACAAAGCCTGAACACATCATTATAAAAGACGCGGTTCAATTTACCAGCTTGCTTTTAATTTCATTAATCTCCATATCTAATTAAGATCTCTCAAATCATCTACTTTCAAAGTATTATAACAATATCCTACGGTAACGCTCCGACCTCGTTCATATCCCAGGAACACGTTAATTGGCCGCCGATGAACTTGATAAAATCAAATGGTACAGATCGATAAACGTGATCGAGGCTCGAGGTTCGCGTTAGCCAACATACATAATGCGTGTATTAATTTAATTTTCTTTCAGACGTGGACTGCGGTAAGCCCGAAGGAATACAGCACGGCCAATACACACTCACCTCGAACGTGACGTATTACGGTGCCGCGGCGCTCTACGAGTGCGACGGAAACTACGAGCTCGACGGCTTCGCCAGAAGGCTGTGCCTAGAGAACGCCACCTGGAGTAGTGAACCTCCTATATGCAAAGGTAATGAATAAAGCCCAATAAAAACAACAAATGAACAAGTGATTTATATCTCAAATAGAATATAAAACGATAGATTGCATCAATTGTTAGTAAAGCAGACGCTTTACGCACCGCCTACATAACAAATTTATTAGTACGTAAAATAATACGCAAAAAAATAGTGTTTTGTACACCAAGTATTAAAATTGTACTTTTCATAACTAGCATATGAAAGAAACACGACTCGCGAGAGAATCAGGTGTTTTACATACTAATACCGGGAAATACTTTTTTCTCAAAAAATATTCAGAATTGTACTGATACTGTAAATTTATTTGCTTTAGAAATAAAATGCAAGGAACCGGAAAAAATTGGTCTGGCGAGCACGCAGGTGTCGACGCACAGTGTCGGAGGTGTAGCTCACTACAACTGTCCCAGAGGATACCAGATGGAAGGCAACGCGACGAGGATCTGCCAACAAAGCGGCTCCTGGAGCGGTCGAGCACCTTCCTGCTTCCGTAAGCATTTTAAAGCTGCATAAAAAGTGATAAATATCGAAAGGATCTTTATGGCTAACGCGGTGTTTATTGCTGTCGATACAGCCGTGGACTGCAAGCATCCGCCGTCGATAGATAACGGTAGAGTGATCGTCGTTAACGGAACGACGACCTACGGAGGGGCCGCCGAGTATCACTGCCTGCCGCAGTTCGAAAGGGTCGGACTCTTCTTGAGAAAGTGCCTGGACAGCGGAATGTGGAGTGGCGAGGAGCCCAGATGCGAAGGTGAGTTTATTCTTTATTTATGGGAAATTTATTATAACGCAGACAAGTATAGTAACGGCTCGAATGTTGTCGGACTGTAATAAATTTCAACTGCGTCTTTTAGTTTTCAAAAAAGTTTGGAAAAGAAGAGAAAGGATAAGATTAAAAACTAACTTCCTGATTGTTTTCAGAAATAGCGAATGAAATAGCTGAGGCTCAAGGAGTTGGCACGAGTGTCGGAATCGGAGCTGGAGTAATAATAATAATTCTGATCATAATCGGCCTGGTCTACCTCAGACTGTAAGAACATTTTTGTACACGTTTGTGCTTGAAATTTACACGTATAACAAATGATAACTACTTTATTTCGTAATTTTCTTCTTTAGGCGCAAAGCAACCCCGGTGAAGAATACTGAGAATGTTCAGGCAGCTGAGCGCAAAGAAGACCAAAATGCCGCGGTCATGTCCTATGCGACCTTGAATGACGGCACGCCTAATACGATGTACGAAAATGTTCCTGAGGATGGTCTATATGACAATCCTTACAGCATAAATGGCAGTAGCTACGGGTAATTATTCAATAAAGAGTCCAAAAAATTATTAGGTGATAATTTTAAGCGCAATCTGAAAAAACAGTGTGTAATAAGTTTGTTTAAAACATTTTAACGAAAAAATTACGGCATCGTGAAATCCTTGGTGCTCTAGTAAAAGCAAACTTTTATAGTATATATACTATAGTCGTTAAAAGTTTTGACATTGTTAATATTCAGATTTGCTTGTTTCGCAGATACGGAACGGGACAAGGGAGAAGGAATTACAACAGATCCGGCCACTACGAGGCGGAGCCGGTAGTTAGGAACGGAATTACCATCAACGGAGTAGCGGTCAGATAGTTTCGATGCGCAAACCAAGACCTGATCGTTTGCAAAATAGTCAAAGAGTTCCAAAACCTAATTTACAGCAACGCCGTCAGAGACGAACTTTGTACATACGTTTCATCGGCGACGGACCGTCGACAGAATCCACTATTTTTCCGTACGACCCTGTACAATTTCTTTTTTATCTTCAAAACCCTACCGTAATTTTTAAACACACCAGTTTCTTTTTCTTCAAAATCGTATTGAAAGCTTTAGACCAAGAGTAGAGTATTATATTAGTGTTTTTTTAAAACTAGATAGTAGGTATTTTATACTGTTTGTTTCGTTAAATTGTTTCTTTCAGTCCGGAGGTAAAAGTGTAGACAGCAGCGCGCAGCGGATGTCCATTTAATTTATTTGCTATAATTTATCATCTGTGAAAATCGTTGCGCGCGTTGAAAAAAAAATCAACGATCCCTGTTCGTTTACACTTTTTCCAACGGCCTAAAAAAGCGCATATGTAAATAGTTTTCAGAGTAATAAAGGACGTGAAGAAGATTTCCTTGTGGCGAATACGCCGAGAAGGAAAGTTTTTATTTGGCCATGTGGCGCCGTGTAAATGTATAGTATTTGTATATATAACGCGTCAAGTCTTCTTTGGATCTGCTTGAAAGTAGATTTATAACTTTATGTATTTTCTAGATGATCGCACGGAGCGATGCACTTGTTCGTTGAAATAAAAATGTGAATTGTGTAATAAAAAAGGATATATATAAGTATGAAAAATACGCAGCTTTCGTTTTTAATTTAATAAAACCTTGCGATCTCCAAGTGTGATTAAACCAAATTTTCTTAATATATTTACTCCTGTAAAATTCAAGCACCTAATGGACTATAAAAAATAATTGAAAAATTATACTTTTAATGAAAATCTCATTAAGTTCGTCATAAAAAGGAGAGTGAAAAGAAAAATAAGCGAATTCGAAGTGCATTATCAAAATTACACTTAGACCTCTGACGAAATTCGTTTAACGACATGCAAAAGCGTCTCACGAGATAGCCAGAGTGGAGCTCGCGTTCGCAGGCTGAAAACGAGTGCGCCGCTATTGCGAAATAACGAGGATAAGGCTTTATTGTGGGCTCGTCGAGCGTCGATTACCAAATACGGCGAGTAATTGCCTCCATGGCCAAACGCGAGTCATGCCCGATCGCAATTTTTTTTTTACTAAACAAGCAAGTTTTATAAACCACAATCAATATTTATCTAGTTTTCTAAGAAATTAACATAGATCATATTTAGAATTTTTATTATTAAGGAAAATATTAATCTCATGAAAATTTCGCGTTGTCAATTCAAACTGAATTGAATGCTATTAAAAAGAAACTAAAATAAAATGAGCGTATAAAACTTTGGCTTCAACACAATAAAAAAAGCGAGCGAAATTAAGTTTTAAAAAATTGAATCTAATAATAAATTGAGACAGTGAAAAGTCAGTTTTAAAAAAGGTCAGGTTCATCGCGCTACGCCAAATTAGGGCCTGCCAGCTCCGTAAGTACACACGGTACACGTTTCCCTTTTTATTTTGCTTCGCAGCTGCGCGCGGCCGCGAGAGGTCGCGCCTCGCTCGGGTGTGTCGAATGGCCGTCGCGAGCGCCGATCCAGCCATCGGGCAGTCGTATGCAGTCTTGGTCGCGGCTCGCACGTCCCCGCACGCATCATCGCTCGTCGCCTAATTTCTCTTATCAGTTTCGCCTTCGCACTACATTAAAACAGTGAGTTTCTACGATTCCCGCAGCTATCGAACAGTGATTGACTAGGTGCTTCCGGTGCGTACGCGATTAATCGGTCCGGAGGTGCAGATGCGTTTCGGAGCAGGCGGCCATTGGCGCGTCTCGAGCGCCAGCCGCGAGGAGTCATCCTCGCCTGGCCTCGATTTTCGCCTTGTCCGCACATACGTATACATACTTGCCTGCGTTGGAAAGTGACTTTGGCTCGTGCGATCTGCTCTTTTTTTTTCGCGCGCTACCTTTTATGGTCAAAAATTGGCGCTCGCTGGAAATTTAACCCGCTGAGTACCTCCGTTCCTCTTGTAATTGTTACTTCGTACTCCGCATTGTTTACGTTCGGTGTTAAGTCTTTTGTCGATGGCGACTCCGAAATTCCGTTGCATTTCTTAAAGAATGACTCACTTGAGAATTCGAAAGGCCATTTTTAACCATTAGTCATCCTGATAAAGTTCAACGCTCGAAAGTAATAAATTGATGTCGTTCGGAAGAATCACATCGATGCAATGTTTAACGTTTTATCTCTGTTTAGTGAAAAGTCAGATAGTGTCGTTCTATTAAGTTATCTTGCTGCATGCAAATGATACTAAATTTACAATCATTTAAATTAAAAATAAAAACGTTTGACATGATCTAATATCCCTTTTTCTTGTTCGACTAAAAATATTCTCTTGAATCAGTGTCAACGCGTAGCTTGGCAAATCTGATTAGTCAGCTAGCTCTCATAAGAAGTTCAGCAAAGCTCAAACTTGCAATAAACTGCTGACCTATGCCTTCATTTCTGTCACCAACGGCTGTGTCGTTACTTGCAGCTGCTCCAAAATTTTTGGAGTTTATATTGCTTAGACATCAACGCTCCATTCCTTGTCAATCGTTTCTTATGCCATATTATTTTTGTCTTGTAACCGATGGTACAGAATTTTCTCTTTTAATTATCTATAAATAAACACAGGCCTCGTTACTACATGTTGGCAATTAAGTCTAAAGATACTAGGCTCCAAATAATTTGGTCGCATTCTCTAATACATTCCTTAGAGAGTAAAAAGAGAGATTTATTAATAATGCAATTATTGTAAACTTGTTTAAAATGATGATATAAAATAATTAATGTTTAAAATTATTTTCTAGATCAAGATGTCGTCTCGTAAAACAGCAGGTCGTCGTGCCACAACCAAGAAGCGTGCACAGCGTGCGACTTCCAATGTATTTGCCATGTTTGATCAAGCACAGATTGCTGAATTCAAGGAAGCATTTAACATGATTGATCATAATCACGATGGATTCATTGATAAAGAGGATCTGCATGATATGCTTGCATCTTTGGGCAAAAACCCTACAGATGAATACTTAGAAGCTATGATGAATGAAGCACCAGGACCAATTAACTTCACCATGTTTTTGACTCTCTTTGGAGAGAGATTGCAAGGTACTGACCCAGAAGATGTGATAAAGAATGCATTTGGCTGCTTTGATGAAGAAAACAATGGCATCATCAACGAAGAACGTCTTAGAGAACTTCTCACTACCATGGGTGATAGGTACTTAGCTATTTAGCTGCATTGAATACTAATAGAATAATTGTTTTTGCTGCTTACTTAATATTATTATATTTATTTGCAGATTCACTGATGATGATGTTGATGAAATGTACCGTGAAGCCCCAATCAAAAATGGTATGTTTGACTACCTGGAATTTACAAGGATCCTGAAGCATGGTGCGAAAGACAAGGATGAACAGTGAAAAATACCAAGACTTTCTGTAGAGTAGAGAATGCAAACACTTAAAATCTGCCCTAAATTTGTCTATAAAATGGCTTTAAAAAGAGTTGCAAAAAGAAATCTCTTTCAATTCATCAATGAAAGATAAAAAAGGTTGGTCAAGTTGTACTAGCACTAAACTAACTGCCCATAAATGTCAGCTACAACATCTTGAGGCTGCATTTATTTTATAAATCGGAGAAGATAAATCTTTTAAACTGATATAATTTTTCTACATTGAATTATTTTGCATTTCTATTTAATACATGATCTGAAGCATTTGATTTCTTTTTCTAAAAAGTAGTATTGTAAAAGTGCCTATTATAAAACAGGACAAGTATTATAGAATAGATTTTTTTGGGATTTGATTGAATTCGGCTTACGATATAAGCATTTTAGTTACTGCATCAAAGTTTGTAATTTTTGATAATGCAAAGAATGAAAGAGTATGTAACATATGAACTGCAATTATTGTTTATTCATCGAAAGAGCGGCATTTGTATTTTAATACATATATAATATATTGTAAAATGTAACATAAATTGGATAAAATAATAATTCTTGTTTACTTTTATCACATTGAAATTTCTTTAACATCTTTTATTACCATGAAAATCATCATAACTTGATCTTTCATCTCAACTTCTTAATTTTATAATTGTTAAGAAAATATTTAAAATTTAAAAAAATATAAGAATTTTTCATTTGATAAATAGTTCTCTACGATACCGACAATACACATTAATAAACTTAGGTCTTATTACAAGTTGCAAAAATGTAATTATTCGTCAAAGATTATTGATAATTCAAACTAATTTATGTCCTGCAAAAAATACTGCTTAATTTTTGCAAAATTATTAATTTCATATTGAACTCATAACGATCCGCTAGAAATTTTCTCACAGTATTAGAGATTACTGTAAATTATCATTATCAAGTGCATAAATCTCACACATCCTGCCACAGCTAATAATAATTTTCTGCTCTAAATTCCCATTGATACTTAAAATTTGTAGAGCATTAAAAAAACACGGCGCACTTGTTGCACAGCGGTACTTTTAAACTCACGAAAGCGCACGAATGCAACGAAAGCGTTTCTTTTTTAAATCCTTTTTTCTCCTCGTTTTTGGCGCGGACCTCTGCATATTGATTGTTTTCTAAAGCCCACAAAAAGAGTGTTTGCTTTATAAGCGCAAATGCAAAGCACCAAGTAATGCACGTACTGTGTTGACGCAGATGCGCCACTTCTCCGTTTACAAGTACCTAAGAACGCCCGAGGATTGCGGAAGTGATTTCGCGAAAGTCTTCGTAAGGAGAATAGAAAATAAAGGAGCTTGTTTAAAATTATGCAAGGTAAACAAATACTGGCTCGCCTTCGCTACAACAATTTCCCTTGCGAAAGAATGTGGAGTGATGTTATATGTATATATTAAAGTTTTTCTTTTCATATTACTGTAAGAATTTACAAAATATAACTGTTAAAATCGAATGGTGTCGTAATTCACACAAGAGCACGCAAGAAAATAGATATAATCTAAAAAAGCATAGGCGCAAATTGAACAGTTTAAAATTATGAATTTTCATTGCGTTTTCTCTCATATACCGCAATGCATGTTTAAATTAGTGTACATACTGTTACGATATTGTGATAAGTCTTATAATCATAAAACACTGCACTCTATTTTAGTTAACAACAATTAAAATGCACTCGGCATTAACATCCACCAGTACGAATTGATCATGAATTTTCAGTGTGCCATTTTAATTTTAAATAAGCTTGTAAATTTCTTGCAAATCGGCCTGCACAAAAACCGCGCGCTTCAATAGCTCCCCTCCAGATCGATTCAAAATCTTCCCTACAAAAAAGTCAAAACTCGCGGAAAAATCAGTGTTGGTTGATCCAGTGCGGGTCCGAGGGGGTCGGCGTGCACAGCCCGTCGGGCGGTGGGAGGCTCTCGCAGGAAAACACACAGCGGGAGAAAATAAAGCTCGGGGAGCGAGACGGAGCGACCGCGGCGGGCGGAGTGCGTCTGCGCGCGGGCGCGCGTGCCCCTCTCCTCCTACGCGGTCGTCGCGCCGTCGCGGGCGCGCGAGAGAGAGATAAGCGCGCGGCGGGCCGGCGGCCGCGAGAGAGCGACTCGCTCGTCTCCCGTCTCCCGCAGGGCCGCGCGCAGCCCAAGTGCCGAACCAAAGCCAGTATCGCTCGCTCGCTTCGAGCGGCAGCCCGTCCCCCGTGCGTGTGCGTCGACACTCGCGCGCGTCCGCCCGTGCCCGTCTACCTGCACCCACACACGCGCCGCGCCGCCCGCCAGTGCATCACGGAATTGCCTTCTGCTCCCTCGGCGTCGCGCGGCTCCCAGCCGCTCTCCCTCCCGCCGACGGTCCCGCGGCGCCCGAGGATCGCGCGAGGTGCAGCACCCGCGGCGCGTCCCAGGACGAGGCGGCCGCGTCAATCCCGATTCCTGCGGCTCCGGGCGAGCGCCGAGGCCCGACTATAGGGGGCACGTCCTGCGGAGGCGGGAGGGGGAGGCGCGTGGGCGCACACCCGCGGCCGTAGTGAGAGGATGAGATCCGAGCGAGGTCCTTCCGGGCCCGAATTGGGTTACCTCGCGGCGGCCTGGCAACAGCGGCCGGCCGACCTGGAAGAGTGAGCCCACCGGAGAGGAGCCGAGCTTCCCCGTAGGCGCACCGCACCACGCTCCGCACTCAGGGGGAGGAGGAGGCGGCGCGCGCCGACGCTTTTCGACACTCCACCGCCGCCGATCAGCTGTTCGACGGGGGACGCGACGACGCATTTGTTTTCGCCTGCTCGCGTAAGCTTACCAGGTACGTGAGGCTTTTCTTTGAGCGCGAGCCGCCCTCGAGTGTTGCGGTAGGGTAGGACGCGAGAGCCTGCGTGACTTACGCTCCTCGAGCTTCTATATTTGCTCCGTCCCGCGAGACGCATCGTATCCTCGCGGGGGGCACGGAGAGGTGCTCCTCTTCCCTCCCCCTCTCCCCCCTCGGCGGCGATGCGGAAAATCGCGGACGCTCGGTTGATTGACGTTTTTAGATCTGAATATTAATGGGGAACTGGTTCGATGACACGATTATATACTGCCCTGGCTTTTCTCTTATACCGCGGTGTGGACGGTTTTCCTCTCTTGGGCTCGCCTAGACGCGTTCGTTTTGTCGAGCAGTTAGAAAGCTGCTGGGCGGATCGACTCGGTTTTGTTTCAGTGTAATGACGCCTTTGTTTTTTTCCAAGCCCGGCTCGATTTCGAAATGCAAACCTAGGCCTCTCGCGGCTAATTAATAGTGCAGTCGAACCGGGCCCTTTTCATTTTCTTCATTTTCGTCGTATATTCAACTTTAATTGCACGTCTGTGGAGTTTTATTAATGAAGGAAATTAAAAAGCACGGAGGAATTCGGAAAATGTAAAAAGTTACGGGCAGAAACCTACCACAGCCTCCGATTTATTTTAATTAAATTTATTTATCTATCTAATAATACTCTAATGCACTGTAATCGCTAACAGTAAAGATAATATTAGAAACGTTCCGTGCTTACCGTCGTCTTTAAATTTCAATATACAGTTATCGCTGCAATTCATACAACTTTCGTTCGATCTAAACGCGAATCATAAATTCCGCCCATGAAAGCGCTCGTATCACCGTAAAATCAGGCGAGCACTTATAAGTGTCTGTCATTCCCAACAAACTAGTCGGCTTAGATTACCGCCAGCGACGAAAAATCAGGCTGGACGACTTTTCGCGAAAGGATTAAGATCCGAACGCATTCCTTGAGCCTGAAGTTGGCGTGCTATCGGCCCGTTATCGGACGGCCCGCATAAAAGTCGCATTTGCATGAAAGCTCGACGGCACGCGTGTATACGCACTGGGCCGGCTAATCGCTCGCTACCATTGAAAAGCGGGGCGCCGGATTATATTTGGGGTCGGGAAATCTTGCTGACGCATCGGCTGCGGCGGAAAACGCCGCTTTACGCCGGCCCTCCTATTTTCCTTGACTCCCGGGAGATAGGCTCGTCGCGGAAAAACTCGAGCCAATCTAAAGAACCCCGTTGCGGGGGTTCGATTGTGGATTTGATACGTGCGGACTGCTGGACGTGACGCAGTGGTTTTCCTGCTACTGTAGAACGTGATGACGTAATTTTAGAGTTCTTTTAGAGATTTTAAATTAAAGTCAATATTTACTCTCTCCTATTTTGAATTTTATATTCGTTAACTTGAGCAAAATTTTTAAAGATACCTTTTCCTCCTCGAAGACATGAAGAGTCATTCAGTTTTTTCCCGCTGACGTCCAAGCAATTTAAGACAATAAAAACTCTTATATATTGCAAATGAATATTTAGAAAAAATTACCTCCGTAAATTTCCAAGTAAAATAAAATAGCTTAAGCGGAGGATACAAAAGTGCAAAAAAAACGCACTAAATTCCTACACTACGAAACCTTAGAGTTTAAAAACCGTCCACTCTAGCAAATAAATTTCAAGCTCGAATCGAAAAAATTTTCACGCAATCGCACCAAATCACACACGCGATTCGTTCCGCCTTCTCCCCCGCTGTAAAAAAAAAAGAAATCCGACACTTGGATCAAATACACGTGGGAGCAATACGTACGTGCCCTCTCTTCCGCGTCCTCTTCCGAAAAAAAAATCAAACGTTCGCGAATCCGCCGCAAATCGACTTAAAACGGCCCCCGGTCTCTCCGGCGGGGTATCGCGTGTCGCCGGTAGTTGAACGGGCGACGTGTGCCCCCCTCTCGGTCTCGGCGCTAATCCGCGGGGTCGGCCCCCGCGGAAGACGGAGCTCCCGTAACGCGATACACCCGGACTCCGGATTATTGCGCAAGTCGACGAGGAGGCGATCCTGGAGACCGCCGGCTGCTCTGATGTAACAGACTCTGTTTATACGCGCGCAACTGCGTCGTCTCGCGCTGACCTTCCGAGAATCTCCCGCAAGCGCGAGACCAGATGCACTCGTCGTGCTTCCACGGCGCCGTAAGCTGTTTTATTGCTCCGAAACGTTTGACGGACTTACAAGTGGATTGCGGCGCGTCGCGAATTGGGACGGAAACACCGACTATTATCCTTTTTTTTCCTACATTCAATTTCGCACAGTAATTAAGAATTTAATTAGTCGCTTGCCGTACGGGTTTTTTGTGATGAACATTTTTTTTTAATTGTTTCAAGGCGTACCTTTTTTTCTACTTGCGACTCTCGCTTTTTAAACAGTCGTTTAATCAAGGAGAAGAGAAAAGAAGTTTCAATTCAAATGTCAACCCGCGTAACACCTTTCAATATGCACTGTAAACAGAGGGAGCACAATTCAATTCTCTTCTGCGTTTATATGATTTAATTAAAATCGAACAAACTCGTTATTACCTCTTAGCGCAAATTATAAAAATGATCGTAACAGATTCATTCATCACAAAGAATATAGCTCTTTTCGCTTCTTCTCTGAACGTATGCACTCCAGGTATTTCCGTACACCCAGTCGCGATCGATATTAATTACCACTAACTTTTAGAGTTTCCATACCCCACGGCTGCCATTAGCGCATCGCTCCCCGTAAAAACGAACGATCGGGTCGCCCGGGCGCGCACCGTCGCGCTCTGATGAAATTTGCGCGCGCCCGATCGATCGCGCCGCAGCGAGCCCGCAAACTCGCGACTTCTATTCAATTTACAGTTTAGCAAGCCTCACCTGTCGCGCCACGGAGCGCCCGAGGAAGGTTACCGCGAGAATTGCCCTTATCCGAGCGAATCGATAAGTCGCCTATTTATAAACGCAACACATTTCCCTAGATCTATCGCCTCGGCGCTGCTCCGGCGAGCGAGGCGAGGGACGCGCGGGGCTTCTCCGAAGAATAAGGACCCGCGGGCTTAATTGGCGGCGGAGTCGGCGACCTGTTAAACCCGAAGCCGCGGCGGAGAGCGGCGCGGCCACTTGGCGTGGCGCGCGACGCACCTACCCGGTCCTCGACGTCTAGCCCGCGCGGAATGACGCTGTGCTCTCGTAAAAAGACCTTCTTTCCGACTTGGCGTCGCGCGCGATGCTCGAAAGTAGGTATCTGGCCGGCGCGCGGCGCTATCGGGCTTGTGTGCGTGTGCCCAGGAGTCGCATCGATGCTCGCGTATACAGAGCGGCAGAGCCAACAGTCGAGCTTGATATTTATTGCGGTGCACTGCGAGGGGGTTTATATGCGCTGCACGAAAATGCGGGGTCTAAGTGATTTCTTCTGAGAGCTGACGCGACGCGTTCGCGGCTAAAGTTTCGCTGCGAATTGCGAAGTTTGAAAATTATAGTTTATGATGTAGAGCTTTTCTTTACAGTTACTGAAAAAAGTCTATTTGACTTTCAATTTCTCTTTTTATGACTAGTGCTTTTATAATTTTTGTAATTTAGGAATAATATGATAAATATTAAAGATATTAAAAGTAATTTGAATAATTTTATTTACATCTTTCTAGTTTTATTATTAGACGTATTTATTGAGCTTGATACATCAATTTTTGAATTTATTTCTTTCGATTATTTCGGAAGTTAATAACAACCACTGAATTTGCGCTAAAAACGCAGAAACGTGGAAAAAATCAGTTTTAATTGAGCTTTACAAATGACACTTTTCACAATGACATCTTTTGAGTACACGCCAGTTAGAATCTTCAAAAAAAGGTAGTTCGCACATTCCAGAGCAATTAAGTCCTTTTCGCTGTCAGACGTGAGAGCCTATTACCGCGGCACCTCGTTTTTTCCGAGATCTCCCACTCGACGGCGAGAGAGAGAAAAAGCCGATATCGACGACCAAGTCAGTAATGATCACTGCGATTCTCGAGCGAAATAATCGCTCCAGATAAACTATCAGATCGTATCTGATGCACGAACGCTCGCGCTGATAAATGGATAATAAACGGTCCGCTGCATGCGGGCATTTAAAATTTATTATCGAAAAATCGACGCTTTATGATAGCCGAATTCGGCCCTCGCACAACGCCTTTATCGCGATTATCTCGCGTCCACGAGTCGTCGGCTCTGTTTGTCGATGCACCGAGGAGCGCATTACGCCGCGGAACTGTAACTAATGACGGCTCACCTATATATGGAAGTAAACAGAGACGCGCAATATATCAAACCGGCGTTGTTCAGAATGATATCTAAATTGCGATTTTGCACAGATACACGTCTGCGACGCTTCGACTCATTTCTCCTTAAACGAGATAAAGATATAGCCTTATCGGAGAGATGAGCCTCGATACGAGCGCAATCAGCCTTTGAGCGCGTACTCTATATATATATAACCGAGTCTGCAAAGTTTGTTTTCGACGGCCAATAAAACGTCGGAGAAAAATTCCTTTTAATATCCCATATTGCTTTTCTCCCCTGCGGCTTGATTAAAATTTCGCCGAGTTTCTTTTGTTCTCCTTGAGAGAAAAAAAGAAGTAGTCGGCGACGCTGCGGTCGGTAGAGTCCAGGGATTCTATGTCACTGTGTTAAGGGACTTTGCGTGTGGTAAATTACTACGTGCGACTGCGTTTAGGATGCCGAAGTGTTCGCAGAAAAAAGTTTTAACGGGCATACTTGACCGCGAATATAGACCAGTCTAACCTACGCTTACTCCCTGCGTAGAATCAAGATTTCATTCAACTTTTTTTTATTATGTTGGTGGAGTTTATTGACTTTGTTTTTGTTGCTTTACGAAACTAGCGGAAAGAAAGTGGAATTATCACTTAGCGAGTGCGAAAAAAACTTGCTCGAGCAAAAGTGCAGTTTCTTCCATCAATAGACTTTCAAGTAACTGTCGTAATGCCAGGTATTGTGCAAATATACTCGAGGAGCAGAATAAAATGTCGCTCTCTCGCTTCGAATTCAATTTCAGTCACTTTAGAAGAAGCAAACTTCGTCTCGGTTTCTTCCTTTCTCCAGGATCTCGATTTTCCCCTTCTTTGTTTCCTCATGCCATCTCTTACGACCCGTTAATACTCTTCCAGAACTCGAGCAGCCCCTTTAAAAGATGTATCAAATCCTCCACCCCCGTTACATATTTCCCGGGCAAACGTTTGCCGTTTCCCCGTGAATTTATATCGAATGCTTAAAAAACCTACACGGCGCCCAACACATCAAAAGGAAAACAATGATAATAAAGGCGAGAGTAAAAGGAAGGAAGTAAATAGGGCAATAAATAAACGCGCAGTCATATTCATTTGCGGCGGTGCGCACAAAAAATACTTTTGCATCGATAAAATATATCTACCGCTGACAAGGGCCAAGTGGGAATCTCTTTTTCCGTGCGACGCGAAAGACGAAAAACGAGAAAGAAGGGAAAAGAGCCTTTCGGACAATCATTTTCACTTTTACCCTAACGACGCGTCTCCAGCGGCGCGCGTGTACACGGGGAAAGGCGAGAGACTGGGGTGGTAGCTGCCAGGCGGAATCCAGTCCCGGGGAATCTTCTGAGTTTCCGACGGATTCTCCCCTCGTTCCGCGCGTCATCGCGAAAATCCACCCCACGCGCTTTCGAAATTCCCTTTTTTTCCCTTCAATTTCTTTGTTCTCCGTGGAGCGGGAGCGCGCGCACCGACGGGGGTGCCTCCCCCACGAGGGTTGCGCTCGCAAGCGCGGCTCTTTCGCCTTTGTAATTACATTAAATATAAACGCGACGCGCGCCGGGCTCCTTTTACGACGAATAAAGCGCATAGGAAGAAATCAGCGACGCCGCCGCGGCATCGCGCAGAAGTTAATTGAGAACGAGCGACAAGTGGCTGCGGCCCCATTCAATTTTTTTTCACGGCCCGCGAGGGGATGGGCCGTTGATTCGCGGATAATTTGTTTGCTCCGCGTCGGCGCTGATGGAGGCCGAGTCAAGACGGGAGAATTTCGCGACGCCGCCTCGGTTTAGTCGGCTTTTAACGAGTCTAAGAGGATTAGGCCTCGTTCAAGTGAGCGAGATCGAGTTAATTTTCTAATTAAATTTTCCGTCGGGCGCTCGCGCGAAATTGACGAGCCCCCGACATCTCGCCTCCCGCGCGTCTCGACAACGAATAAAAATAAAACGTCGAAGAATCGTTTAAATCGCGGCTCGACGTGGAATCGCGCAGCTTCGCAACTGCCAGTCGTCCGAGGACGAAAGTAGGATGGTCGCCGCGCGAACGAACGAATTAGCATCGGCCGGAATGTGGGGTACGCAGACTCAGCGGCTCGTCATCCGAGGAACTCGCGAGTCTCGCCCCTGTTGCCGATCGAACGCCAAAACGGCGAGAGTCGTCGAAGGCCGGCGCGCGCCGACCTTAGAGCGAATATAAAAGCTCGAAGGCGAGCGCGAGAGAGGGAGGAAATTCGAGGATGCAACCATCCCCCATGCGCTACGGTGGCGGTGGCGCCCCCACTGCGCCTGCGCACCATCGATCCTACCCCCGTCGAGGCGCGCGAGCGACTCCCCCGGCGTCGCTGCCGCCGAGGCTGATTTTCCCCTGGCATTGATGGCGAGAGTCGCGTGGCACTGCCGCGAATGCCAGCGCCGGTCGACACTTGTGCACTCTAAATTCCACGCGCTCGAAACGGTCGCGGTCGTGCTTCGCCTTTTTTTTTTTCGCGCGCCGAGCTCGACACGGGCACCACCCCCCGGCCGCAGCTGGTCTAGAGCCTTGGCCAAGCCCCGCGACGAATGACCGGAATCCGGGACGACGCGCTGCAGTCGAAATCGAAGTTAAATTTTTGTCCGTCGCTGTTTCTATTGTTCTCTTGAATGTAAGGCGAATAGTTCGAATTTTTCTTGAATTTAATAACGAATCTTGGAAATATGCAAAAAAGTTTTATTAATTATTAAAAATAATTAGGAGAATTAATCTTTTTTTAAGTGACAATGTAGTTAAACAGCGTATAAAGATAAATTCGTCACCCCCTGAATAATTCACTAAAACGGTTTTATTCAATTTAGTTAAACGTAACCATAATTACGTCATTACCTTAGAAAAGCAGATGTCTTAACAAACGTTAGTCACGTCAAATCGATAATTGACTTGATCTTCAGCCGCCCTCAGACTCAATTATTCACCGCTGATTCATAATGCATGAATAAAAAATGCGAGGGTTCGCTCGAGGGGCGAGTATCACCTGCGGTCTCGAGGCCCGGGACTCTTCGCACACCTCGCGGTATACCTACGCGACCATCGGAGAGGCTATAACTACGCCTCGCGCGACACGATTTTGCTCGGCGAGGTTCTCTCGTCGAGACGTACGAGGCGCTTCGTGGGAAAAGCGTTGCGACTCTGCGGTCGCGGGCGTATAACTTCCCCGGGCGTGCACGCACTGTTTTCTGCTATTCTCGTGTCTCGAGAATAATTTTATAATCTTAAATTACGCCCAGTCGACTTCGTAATTTACATGCTCCACTTTCTTTGATGCATTCCTCGGCGCGCAGTCGTGTGCGGACGCGTGAGCACGATCGTTTTTCAGCTCCTGTAAAAATGTCAATCACAAAAATTGTACGTCTTAGGCTTTTAGAATGATTCTGATTTGAAACGTGAGCGATCGATGTTTCACTTTAAAGTTAATAAGGATTATTTTTAAAAATTTGTCGATAAAGTGTTTAATTAATGATCTAAAAAGTTTCTATGCAATAATTTTAAAATCTTAAACGTTTATCACTTATACGTAATTAACTTTCATTCTATAATGAACTAAACTATTCGTTAATTTATTATCACGCTTTCTTAATTAAGTAAAATAGATTTATGTACTCAATTTATCTGCTACGTGCAAGAATCAGCATGAAATAAAAATTATTTCAGTATTTCAAAATTTAAAAGTAATTACACAAAAACTCTAGTGTACTCGAATCAAACGTCGCACGATAGAAGCTACGTTAATCGCAATACGGAGAACTTAACTACTGTTACTATAAATCAGTGTCTTTTTTTTAATGAAAATGAATTATTCAGCATTCGGTCTATAAGGCTGCACACGGCCGTAAACTACATCGACTTTCTCATCTGCTTAACGAAAATGGCGCGGCACTCTATACCCAGCCGCTAATGAATTCCCGCTGTTATCGGGCGTGTATTTGCTCGAGTGCCTCGCAAAACCGACAGTGTCGGGAAGACCGAGAAAAAGAACCGATGATCGACATGCCGCGCTTGAACGCACACCGCGGCGAACTCTGACGCGCCCATAGGAAAAGCCTTATCTAGCACCTTGGGAAAATTCTCACATCTCTTGTAACGCTCAAGAATTTTTTCTCCGAAAAGCGCCCCGCTAATTATTTTTCAGGTGAGAAACTCAATGTCTTGAAAAATCAAATATTTGACTTTAATTGATTGATATGGTGGAAAAGCTCTGGGAACGCAAGCTTCGCGTCTACATATTGCTGTAGTTATTAAACATATCTTTCGCCAATCCGCGAAAAAAACTGCGAAGCTCGGGTTCGTGTTTGTTTTGTCGGGCGATCGATCGATGTCGATCCGTATCAACGGCTGCGTCCATAAATTCTGAAATTTAACAGCGGCCGCGCTAGCGATAAAGAAGTAAACTGCGAAAAACATGCGCGATCCAGACTATGCAATAATTCTTCTTATCGCGAAGTACAAACTTTGCATTAGCGATGAGAATTTCTGAATGAGGTAACCGCGTAGTAAACAAAACTCCGAGCGTAGCTCCGTCATAAAAGCGTCGCGGATGTAGTCTAACTCTTCGTGCATACACAGTTATGAATGAAAAAACTAAATTTCCAGCCGCAATGTACACAAAGTCCCTTTTTCCACGCTTACAAATCAAACACCGGTGAAACGCGTGGGCGTCGCGCCGTTCTCTCCGCAGACACTTGACAGTGAAACAGGTTGCCTCCGCGGGCGAGCGTCGAAAACAATCCGAACCGCGAAGTTCACGCACGAGCGGCTATCCGCGCGCGCCTCCGCGTAATCTCCGCGCGGAAGGGTGCACGCGCGCGTCGGGCAAAAAGGCCGTGCCTAATGAATGGGACCTGCGCCCATCCTGTGTCGATTTCCTCGCTTCCCCGGTCCCCGCTAAAAATAACGCTCTTTTTTGTCCCTTCGAGAGGAGCGCCTAATTGCGTCGCTCTTTGTCCAACTTGGTCGATGATCGGAGCCTACATCGCCGCGGCGGTGCGGGGCGGCCGTGGGGGGGACGAATCGCGCGCGTCTAAATCCGGCAAGTGACCCAGGCCAAAAACTCGCGGCGCCATCGACGACAGCCGGGCGAATGTGGGTGAAATGCGCGATCGCGTCACCGCGACAAGCGTCAGATCGCAGCCGCGGACTCGCGGCATTAGGAGTCACGCAATGCGCTTCCTCGAAACGCGCGCAGCCGCTCTCTGTCCCAGAATTTTAAGACGGATTTCAGAGCGGCGACTCGCGCGCAAATTGAGGCGCAGGAATTCTCCGCTTACTGCTACCGCTAATAGTTCACTTTCGGTCTTGGCTGTTACTCATTGCGAGATTATTTCGAAAATTCCATTTTTTTTTTCTTTCTTTAATTACTTTCTGTTGATTGGTTATTGATTTTTATTAATAGAGAGGAGGACGTAAATTATGCATTTTCAATTTACAATCTTTTTTTAAATTACCAGGTAGGGAAGGAAGGATCATTGCGATACAAAATTGTAGGTATTAAATTAATTACGTAGCATTAATGTTGAATTAATGCGATACGAGCACCAAGAGACCGCGTGGAATTTCATATGCAATCAAAGTGAAAGAATGACGCAGTGGCATGAAAAATCGGTCTATTACCAATTTCTACGCTTGGAAAATCCAAAGAAAGCACTAAAAACCGTCGCGGGGCTTTAATAAAAAGGGCAAATACTCTCTTAACGACCCGTCGGCACGTAACGCGTTTTCTTTGCCGCGCGCCGAAAGGGGAATTGGAGAAAGGCCGCGTGTAATTGGTTTATCGAGAAGCACACCGGCGCGCTATTAATTAATTTTATCTGCCGATTTATCATCGGCACGTCGCGCGCGCGCGTCCGCGATTCCCCCCGGGATCGTCGGATATCCCAATCGAAGTCCAATCGATGAGAGTTTTTCGCGGGAAAGCGAGGCCGCGCGGTGGAAAGCGAGCGAGAGACGCGGCCGCGCCGGCTAATTCGGTGTCCGTCCTCGCGGTAAGCGGGCGTTTGTACTTGCCGCTCGCGTCGTTCGAGAAATTGTCTTGGTACACTGACCCACCGTCCAGCGGGATAGAAATAAACCTGGCACATGAGAAGTTAGACGCGCCGCATAGAAACATCCGAATTCCGTTCCCTGAGCGTGTGACTCTGTACGCCGAGTAACGTAAACAGAGTCGTTAGTGAAATTAACGGACTAACCATAGAGTCTTACAAATTTTCATCTTTTTTAATTTAAAAAGTGATTCCTTTCGGAGAAATCGTCTACTTTTCTCCCATCGAGGAAATTACTGTTGTGTAGACAAAATATCCAAAAAATAGTTTCATCAATGGGAGAAAAGTGGAAAAATTAGAAATAGTTTTTTTAAACAGTGTTAAAACATAATATTTTCACATAAATTGTTCTAAAAATGAATACATTTTTACAATAAGCACTATATTTTAAGGAGTAAATTAGACCATAATAATTTTTCAAAGATTAGATTAGTTAATAAAAATTTTTTCAAGTCTTGGAGAAAATCGTCAGTTTATACTTTATATAGAAACCCCAAGACCTTCATAAAAATCAATGAGTGTAAGGACTGTTATCATTCGCCATCGCGACTTATAGGTGTTGTACATCGAGGGTGGGTGGTATTAAATCGCCGAGATTAAAAGCCGCGGCCCCGAGTGCTTCAGCGCTTCATAAGCGTCTCGCCCAGGTAATGGGAGGGAGGGCATACTGCGCGGGTTTTTACGACTGCGCGGCCATTCACGAGTTTCCCCGGGGACCCCGACTCCACTCTAGCACGGTTAGCGCGAATATCGCATTAATAGGCGCAGCTGTTATAATGCACCGCGGTGAATCGTGCCGAGGGGCAGTAGGGGAGGGGAGGCCGCGGCTATTCGGATCTCGACGCCGAGGGCACTCGAATCCGCAGCCTGGCAATTTCGGCGGGCACCGGGTGTCTCGGGAAAAGCGAAAGTGCCGCCTTATTTTGACTCCGGCGCTTTCGTATATATCGTCCGGTGGGTGTGTTTCTCGAGCGGATGGAAGGAGCGAGCGCCGAGGATATAGACTGGAAGTCGTAGGTGGAAGTAGGTCGGCCGCTGGATCGAAGCGGAAAATGACGGGGCGCCGGTTATGAGCGAATGATGTCAACAATTTGCCCGTTTGCAGGAGAAATATATATACCGTGATTGCGTTATCGCTTCGCGCAAAAGCAGCCGCGAGTTTAACCTTTTTCATTGAGCCAATTGACACCGCGCGCCCACGATGAATGACGGAGGTGATAAAAAGTCCTTGGATCGTGTCCCGCCGTCGGAATACTGTTTGTTTATTGGGATGCTAGTTTAAGTTGAGTGTCCATTGTTGTAATGAGCCGTTGCCCAATGCGACGGTCCACAATGACTTGGAGATGTTTAATAACTTTTTCTTTATTGATTAATAATTTATGAGTCGTTCTCTCGTCCCCTGAGTGTTAACGAATATTAAAGACTCGGTTACCTAGGAACAATGAGCACTTAGCATTAATCTTGTCGTCTGAAATTCGCACTCGCTTTCGACACCGGCTGAAATTTCTTAATAAATTTAAATTTCATTTTTTTTCTCTCTCTCTGGACAATTATTAAATCGCGTTAATTCGCAAGGGATTTGCGTCAGCGCGAAGAAAGTCAATTTAAGTGTTTTAACATTTTTTCCCCCGATTGCCACTACGCCGAGTGACTCGGCAACTTAACGCCGCTCCGAAACGCACGGCCGAACAAACTAATCATTGTTTTGTAATCGGCCCCATTGCCTCCGTCAATTAATCGTCATTACGTCTACGTACTCGTAAAAAGAGATGAAATTGACTTCCGCCCCTAGACAATGAAAAATTTTGATGGACGACCCGACGATTTAAAAATTAAATAATCGATCGCTCATTTTTAATTTTCGAGCGAACCCCGCTACGATTTTCAATTGAACAGATGTACCCGTCATGACTTTGTAAAAAAAAATGCGCGCTAACGAGTTACGAGCGGAGTCGAGGCATCTTCCGGGTCATAATACAAAGTGACAGCTCCTCGAGCTCCCGTTGTCTGGCAGAATCCGTACAGGTTCGCTCTCCGAACGGGCCGAACGAAGCGCAGATCGAACCACTTCAGAGCGTAGGAGTGCAGTGCACTCCAGTGTTTACTTTAGCAGCTGTATTTCAATACCCGTCACGCGCTAAGTGACCGTATGGCTTTTTGAAATATTTCGCAGGCCCGGCGCACGAGACGGTCTAATTTTACGCCTTGCAGATACGGGCTGACGTCGGCCTCGCGGGGCTTATCGTCGATTTCTCTCGTGTTTACTTTGAACCTCGCCGGATTGACGAAACCACTAAGCTCGAGCAACTGTACAGTTACACATAGTAGAAAAAGGCCAAAATTATCCGGCATAGAAAAAGAGCATCCGTGCGCTTCTTTTTTAATCCGGCTAATCCGAGTGCATTTGTAAAACAAAAACAAGTCGACCGCGCCCCGCGCGTGCCGAATGAGCCCGATGCCGTCGACTTCAAAGTCCCACGTAACTAACTCGCTCGACGGGCGTATCAAAGCAAAGAGAGCGCCGTCTCCACCCCCGTCAGGCCGCCGAGCGTTTAATGCGCGAGGAGCCTCCCCTCGCCTGCGGGGGAGACGCAAGGGCAGGGGTCGCTTTCGCGCGCTCCCCACAGGACTCTGCCGAGTAAGTAAAAAGAAACGCGCACGCAGGAAGCAGAGCCCGAGGACAGGACCGACGAAAATTGCCGATGCAATTTGTCGCCCCGGAGAAAAATGAGTTCCGTCAGTTATAATTGCAATGTGCGCGGGACGTGCTCGTGTGTACGACCGCTGGTGGGAATCGAAAGGTCGCCGGCTTTTTTGTTTCCGATAGGGCAATGTACGGGTAGAGCGTTCCTTTGTTCTACAGAGATTTTTTAGATTTTTATCTTGGGGACTCGGTGGAGTCTGTAGGTGCGAAGGTAGTGGATTCTCACGTTTTTTGTTAGTTACATTTTAGAAATTGAGTAGTATGTTTAAGTCGATTCCTTTTTACTATATATAAAATTTTAAATACGTATGAATTAATTGCCACGCTGAGGATCTTTAAATCAAAACTTTGAGTACGCAGTATTATTGTATTTAAATCGGATAGCACTTCGCAAACTCTTCACAAGCATATTAACATTTTCTAGAAGCACTTCATCTCGCATGATTGCTCACTCAATAACCGAATATGGCCCTCTCGATTAAAAAAGTAAGTCAACACTATCTTTGACGCAAACATTTTTTACTCTTTCAAAAGAAACTTTAAAGTAAAATTCATGTCAGTAAAAATTAAAAAAAATATGAATTATGAAGATATTTTCAACGACGCGACAGAGACTCTCAACCCCAATTTGACGATAGCATCGCGAATTAGAGTGGGAAATTTAAAATCCCGAGCGCACTTTCGTACGTGTAGGTATGCTCGTTAACAGTGCGTTGACTTCTCCGCGGCCGGTACAGCACGATTTTTCACTGCCTTTTTCGCCGGGCCCCGCGCGCGCGTCGCCCTTGCGCGCACACGCAGCGATAATCGATTCACGCGCAGCATTCGGCGCGCCGCCTTGAAATCCAAATGGACTTTCATTATCCGCGCCTTTTGTCCACCGGCCCTCATTTGCATGGGGAAATAATAATTCCGCGGCGCGACTCGCCCAATAAAGCAGCCGCGACCTCCTCGACCTCCTCCTCCTCCGGGCGCACGCGTCGATGAGTTGCTTCGAAAATAAGTCGAGGGAGATAGCGACGGCCGCTTCTCGGAAGTCGGACGCAGCACAGCACACCTATAATACGCCGCCGTGGTCGGGATGTATTTCGACGCACCGGTGCAGTTATCTGGTCCGCGCGCAAGAGGAGGAGAGGGAGGACGAGAGCGTATGGCCGAGACTCGATTGATTCCGGCCGAGCGGCTACCGCCGCGCACTTATATACATCGGGGCTTTATCTTTATTAGACGATCGTTAATTTGTTTGAATTGTTCTAAAAGCCGGCCGGCCTGAGTCACGTTTGTAATTGAGCGTTGCGCGCGCGTTGCACTGGAAACATCGTTTAGCCGAGGGCCGGTAATATAATTCAATTTTTTTTATCGCCGCCTGGAGGTATCGGCCGTTTTTTTTTTAACTGACCCGCGCATCGCACAGGATATTACCTAGTCGACTGCTAGATTGAAGCGGAACAATTTCTGTGCGGTATATCGAGCTACAAATAAACACTTGCGATATTCGTTATGCGGCAGTATCGCACAGTACCGTTTCTGAGATTTCTTGTTATTTATTATTTTCAAAGGTGGAATAGGTACATTGTTTTAGAAGGTCATTTCAATTATGGTAATAGAGAAAAGTCTGGTGTAAAAAGTAATAAACATTTAATGAAATTATAGTCCAGTCTACATTGATAAACATTTACTGTTAATAATTTTTAATGAAGGGGGTACATAAGTATTTTAAAATTTATTACCACCAAATTTAATAAAGCTTGTATATGAATAAAACCTGACTTAAAACTAGTTTCAACCAGAATTATTGCCTCATTTAGCATTGCGAATAAAAAAATAGATTGCGCGCGGCAACTGTTTGAGGAAAAACCATGAAGTAAAAACAGCCTGCAGTTTCCTACTTAATTAACTTGTTTAATAAATGAGCCAGGATTTTTAAAGATGTACCTGCACAGAGCCCGTAAGTAGGCTTTAATGTTTGTTTGCACTGATGCAGCAACTGAACGGTATTTATAAATATGATTGACAGCGTACAGTCGTCATAAAAAGTCGGTAATTAGTTTCCCGCGAACTTATAAAGTAGTTCTATGTAATCATAATTCATGTCATTACACTTCGCGCGGTGGAGTCCTGCTCCACAGCGTTACGGTCTACAGGCATTACAGTTACGTTGATGCCTAGAACGAAACCGTGGATTAAACCAGAGCCGCGCCGTGGCAGCATCCGGTGATGTCCCGCGGACGTGCACACTCGGCCCGAGGTGGCGGCAAAAAAACAAAGTCACCGCCACGGAATTTTCCGGAGGCGCCTGAAGAGAAAATTTTTTGTTAAATTACACCATTATCTTTTCCGTTAAGGATTAAAAATTGCATAAGGAGAATTTAAATACTTAAATTTTTTTTAGTTATAAAAATTTTATACAATTTTTATACGTTCTTTATCTATATTACATCATGCAAAAGCAGTTTTCTCTGAACCAAATTCTATTCAAGCGAAATAGTTTTGAGCCCGTAATCGTGACTTTCTATTCTCTTCTTGCCATTTCCTCGTGACCTGATGAAAACTCTGCGCTAGTCAGTTTTTTTTTTTCATCCGAGCGCCTTTGTGCCGAAAAAAGAAGATGACAACGCGCTCAGGGCAACCGAAGTACCGGATGAAAATCCACGGCGATACACGTCGCTCGGCGGCTTAGAAACAAGACTTGGCCGTATCATAAAGGCGTCGCTTCGCTTTGGATACGGCTGGGAGCATGGCGAACCTCACTACCGTAAGCAGACTCGGAAAAAATTGCGTAACGCCTCTCTCATTCGCCATACCCTCATCTAGCGATTTTTTTTTTCTTATCGCGGGACAAAAGATTTTTGTTCGAGCGATTCCTGCGTGTAGGTGAGCCAATCGCTTTTTACGAGCGCCTGTGTTCTTTCAGTGCTCAGGTGGCGGACAATCAAACAATAATTCCTGATATCGCTTTTACAAGAGATGTATGGTGATGCTAAGATCTATTGATGTTATGTTAAGAATTTAAAAAAAAACTTTAAAGGTAATAAATTAAGAACTAGAAGAAGCAATTGATTGAAAAAAAGATAAATGAAGACACCTGTCAGGAAAATAATAATTGTTAAACATAATATCACTTCTGAAAAAAAAACGATGTGTTAACCTTACTCAAGAAAAAAAAACAGTCTAAGAAAAACGCACGAACTCGCGTTCCCCAAGGAGCGCCTCGTAACTTTTATTAATAAACGTTCTCATCTCGCAGCGGCGGCATCGCGCCGCGCGTCAACGATTCCCGTCGTCATCCCGCGATCGATCGTCGCGTCGCGCCCGGCCGACGATGTAAAAACGAATCTCGTCGACGCGAGCCTGTCATCCCCCCCGAAAAATCCGATTTCCCCGGCTTTTCTTTCTTTCGGGAGCCTTGAAAAATCCGCCGGCCGGCGTGTACCGCGCGCCGGCTCGCGATGACTAATGCGCGAGGCCGAAAACGAGTCGGGGACCCTCGGGACTTTTATGACCTCGCGCAAGTACCGGTCTCGCCCCGTCTCTCTCTGGCTCTTTGTTGCGCGCTTCGTCGCGACGGCGCGGCGCTCCCACACGCGGCCGAGCAGTTCGCGCGGATAAATAACGCGAGCCGCGAGTGTGATTGACGCCGCGCTGCGTCCTCCTCTCCGCGGCGCAGCCCACGGACGATAGTCCTACGATGCGTTTATTTTCGAACTTGGGAGAGCCAGATAGCTGGTAGATATATGCGTGTAAGACGCTTTCGCGGGATATTGCGTCGTGGGGTGCCCGCAGAGATTTGTTTTCGACTTTCCGAAGTCTATTAATAATCGCCGGACGGTCAATAAAAGTTGTTTGTGATCCGCGCCGAATTCCCTCTGTCCATTGGAAAAATTGGGCTTCCGATTCTCGGCAATGTTTTATTAGGCATCTTTTCGATTTAAAAGAGCTTTTACTGTGTTACTCTACTTCTCGTGCCGTTTCTTGCTCTTTAAATTAGAGTTGATCATCTAATTTAAAGTACATGATGAGTTTCTATTAGTGTTTGCGCCTACTTATAATACCCTAGGTATTATTCAATTATCTATACTGACTTTTATTATAGTGAACAGTCAAATATCGTAGAGATTTTTTAATTCAATAAAAAACTTATTAAATGTTTTCCTTAAGATCGATTGACGTTAATTATATTTATTATTTAGTACAATAAAAATAGTTTTAAAAATCGTGAAAAGGTGACGTTTTGATTCATTTCAATTTGATGTTTCCTTCAAGATTGACGTTAATTGATTAATTCTATACCCGCACTTACTTTTTAATAAAACCATATTGCCGTTGTATACTATTACACGTTTCAATCAAAGTCGTATTAATTGGTGCGGAATTAATGATTTAATGTGAAGAAAAAGAATGAATAAAAATTTTCAATTGATAGATCGTAAACTCGGTATCGCTTAATTAGCCAACCCACACCGGAAAATTTGTCAAACCACCGAAAAGTCGCACAGATCTCGTTTACCTCAGCGGCCAGTGTAAAATTACGAAATCGATCGCAAGAGAATACGCGGCGATATCGCGTCGGGCGATCGTATCCTACGGCCGGTTGCGTCACACACGGCCAGGAAGTCACGGCGGCGTGCGCACCGGAAGTCTCGCAAGGGAACTAACGCTACCTCCACCTCCGGAAGCTGACCCTTCTTCTGAGTGTGCGCGCCGCGACGTCATCGGACCACCAGAGCATCGCGTCTAAAAGTCGCTCGAAATCAACCCGGAAACTCTGTTTCTTTTAACTTTTCTGCACAAGAGATGGAAAAAACTGAGATAGAAACGATCGCGCGTTTAGTCCTTATGGGATGTAGGCAAGCGCGCGAGAGAGGAATAGGGACGGGGATTAATCGCGGCCGATCGTCGGCGGGATAAGGTGCGAGCGCTCGGGCGAGCACAGCGACGTCGGCGGGATCCGCGGCGGAACGCGGCCGAGGCATGCAAATTTATCAATTTAGTGCTCGGGCGCGCTCGTTGTGCCGCAATCAACGGGCGCATCTCGAGAGCGCCGAGTCTACCGCACGCGCTCTCGTCGCTTTTTATCGGCTTGCGAACGCAGCGTCTCACCTCGGTCCCACGTTCACCTTCAATTGCTTCCTGTCTCGCCCGGCTCCTCTCGCTCAATATTTTCCTTTTTTCCCGCCGCGAAACGCGCGCGCGTTGCAGTGAAATTGCATAATTAGAAACCGCGGCTTCGTGAGAATGAGCGTTTTCACTGGTGACAGGCCTTTTTTTTCTCACCCCGCGCTCGCTTAGGTGGAATGGTAATTGGGACTTATTAGATAATTGAATTTACGATGCGGCAATTCTAAGTATGTATTTTATGTGAAGAATCGTTAATCGGTTTAATAATGCTTTTTATGGCTGGTTTAATGGTGATCTTTGGTTTCCTAGTCAATTGAGGTGGCAGCAGCCGCGATACAGTCCACTTCAAAAGTTCGGACTCTTAAGTGCTTAGATAGGCTGTAGGGTGCGCGTTTAAGAATGCATTATAAATCACTTAAACAGGTTGTAAATTTTAATACATGTGTTTTTATTTATGAAACCTGATAATCCGGATCAAAAATATCGAAGTTTATTATTTATAACATCGATTCTCATGTTTTTTTTTAACGCGGTAATTTAATAAACGATACCAAGCGCTTATATAGTTTTTACAGAAGCAATGCTTCATTTGATTCTAAAAGTGCCATAGATTGAGAAATAATAAAGGATGCATCATAAATTCTAGTGGCACAGTTGGAAAAACAAGCATCCCTCGTTAAATACAATCACCGCCTCGATCGAACGATAAAATTCGCGCAGATATGGAATAACGATGCAACCGCCAAGTCCCCCGTTACTTCTCCGTCATGAGCAAAGAATAATAAAGGGGGAAGTAATGCCAGCGGCGGTAGCTCTGCGGTGCAAAAAGCGTGTCACCAGCGCGTCTGACGATAGCGAGTGTACGCCTCTGCCGCCGATACATCATTAATAGCGAGAGCCGCGGCTCGGGCCGGCTCGTCGAGGGAGTCAACGACCCCGCGCTTGGGGTGTGGGTGTAAAGGTGAGGCGCTCTGAAACAGGTGTTTATTCAGCATGGAAATCGCGGCGTCTCTCTTCTCCCGTAGCCCCGGGCCTACTTTACCCCAGTCCTCTCTATCGCTCGTCCCGTCGTCGCCGGGGCTTCATTGAAAAAGTCGAGCGCCGCCGGAAGGTACATACGGGCGCGAGTCGTAGGCTCACGTTGTTAATGGGTTTTTTTTTAAAAAAAGAAAACAATCTCGCGCGACGAACTTTGTACCCGCGAGGTTGCCCTTTAAGCATTACACAGGCATTTTCCCCCCTCTTGGCGTCAATGTTTAAAGCTTGTTTTTTTGCTCCGTGTGTTACAGATACCGTTCAGATGCTGCAGAGACGGCGAGCCCGAGCCTTAAGTTCCAGTGGGATTTTTTTTTCTTCCTTAGGTGAGTGAGTCATTGATGTTATCGTTTACTCTGCCGCCCAAAGAAGATGAATGCCCTCGGTGTAAAACACGGAAAGCGTTACTTTGAGGTTATTAGTTGTACTGCTTTGAAAAATTATAATGTAAGCCCAGACAGTCTAGACTACGTCTTTATTCGGCGCAATTTATATAAAAGAAAAATTACTGTTATCGCACGTTCTATGTGATATTATTATTGTTATTTCAAGAATAAATTTCTCATTTGCTTTCTCATAAATGACAGAATCATTAATGCGTTCAGTTATCTTAACTTTATGAAAGTGGCCATCTGCTATTCTGGATCATATCAATCGGAGCAGATAAAAGAGGCTAGAGTCTTTGACGTCACTAAAAATAGGTGTTCGAGCTGACGTAATATTACCGTTAGAACGTCGAAGGTCTTCATATTTTACAGCTGAACGTTTGTGACTCTCGAACGATCTAATTGTCAACCGTATCGATTTGCAGTAATAGCCCATCAAGCTCCTTATATAGCTTACAATAAATGACGTTCATTTTTCAAAGAATGGGTATTGTATCCGAAGAAAGTTTTTTTTGCCAAATATATATGAAAATAGAGTGTCAATGACGTTGATTAATGATCCAGTCGTTTCACTACTTTTTTTAATCCAGTATCGGAACTTCCATAAAAAGTATCTTTTCATCAATCTTCTTATTATTCAGGAAAAGTCATACTCAGCTCATTTCGCGTGTCAAATTATAATAAGTGTGCAAATTTATTTGTCCAAGGTCAGACCTCAAGGTTTGCCAAATATTTTTTCAATCTTCGCAAAAGTTTTTCTTGGATACAAACTTTACGGTTCATCTGAAGCAGCATTTTAAAACCGCCGTTGTAATTATTTTCGGACATTGAAACAAACTTGGATTAAAAATAGATGAAAGATGCGACCTTTTTTAAAAATAACAGGGATTGACCGTTATAAACACTCCATAAAAACAACATCATCAATAGACAATCGATTCAAGTCTTTAACTTAATAAACCAACAATTGGCAAGATAGTCGTAAAAATTAGCATGACTCACATAAACATTCATGCGGAATCACGCAATTTTTATCGTGAGTCACCTGGTTAGCCGGTGGTGCTAATTTGTAGTCCGTTTCGTTACGTTAATTTCTACGTTAATCCTCAAGGTCTCAAACAATAGAACTTCGTTGAAGCCAGATATTTTTTCAAATCTAAAAATCCCACTAACAATCATCCAATCTCTCTTTCTCGTTCGAAACCTCACGCCATCGTACGCTCCAGCATCCCGCGCAAAAAAAATACACATTTTCCAGCCTCTTGAGCCTCGGTAGCCTCGAGCGTAGCGACAACCGCAGCAGCGCCGGCGCGCGGAATGAAAATCACGTGCGTAATTTTCGCGTTCGTCGCGGTTCCAGCATCCCCGGGCTCTGCAGCGTGTACGCGGCTCACGTCCGTCGGGCAGACGGGACGTGACGGTGCGTCGGTCGAATTCATTCGCGGCCGCCGGCGGGGCTAACCTCTCGGCGCGCGCGTCTGCCTTTTGCGTCGCGAACTCGCCGCTGCCGCCGCCGCCGCGGGTAAACAGAGCGACGCGCGGGCGAAATGACAGGCCGCCGGCGTGTACGTCCTCAGTGCGCCGCTCCACTTACGGGCGATGCGTCGCCCTCGCACTCTTACCTCCGCAGCGGCTCGCCGTTTTTTCTTCGCTTAATAGAGAGCAGCGCCGGGGAGATTGACTTTCCACCGCGGTTTTGCCGCGCGCGCGGCGACGATTAGCCGCGTGAGAAAGTTGCCCGGGTAATTCGAGCCGATTGCACGCGAGTACACTGCACGCGACGCGCTAACACTCATCTCGTTTCGACTTTTTCCGACGCGATGTGAGGCTGCGAGGACTGGGCTGAGCGCCGAAGGTGGATGCGGATTTTTTGGAGCTGGGGGTATCATCATCGAGCACACGGAGTATGTACTTTGCACCCGGTATACCACGTCGATTCTTGATTAGCTCGAGCTTAATTGGCTTGCTGGGAGACGGGAACTATTATTGTGGATGTAATTTAGAGAAGGTTTAGAGAATTTACTGGATTTTGCTGGAAAGTGATCAAGTTTTTGTTGTAAGGTGTTTTCTTTACTTTCGTTATAATTTTCATGTGAATTGGTACGTGCTGTTAGGTAATTGTAATCTAGTAAGAAATTGGCGTTCTAATTGGTTGTGATCTTCTTATGGTTAATTATTTTGTTTACTTAAAATTATAAAAAAAACTCGAAAAGTTAGAATGTACTTACGTTATTAAATTAAACCGTAATTTATTAAATCAATTAAAACTGCACCGGGTTAAGTACTGTTCTCATTTTCAAGTTTAAAAAGAAATATTGATGCTTTCTCTGTTAATATATTTAAATTATTTCGATAATGTCTAGAAGTATAAGGTAAAACAAGTAATTTAGGTCAGACCGTATAATCATCAGTTTGATTACCTCAAACATAATAATACACCATGTGCTACCGCTCGATGTATATAAGAAGCTACTCCAAGTAGACTATAAGATTACTACAAAAAACGTAAAATAATATGAAATTCTCTTGCTGTTTATAGAGACGTTAGAAGGATCGAGCGAAGATGCTGTCGTACATGCTGCCGACGGAGGAGAAGCCGCCGGTGGGCGAGGCGCATCCGCATCATCAGGGCTACCGATCGCTGAGCAACAACAGCCTGAGCTGCACCGGCGGGCTGCGTAGCTCCTTACCCCGTAACGGAGTGACCCGCACGACCAGCGGCGGGATGTTCGCGCGGCGCGCCGACGACGAGGAGCAGCAGCGCCGGGGCTCGCAGCCGCCCCGGCCGGGCTCCGCGGCGCCCCTACTGCCGCCGAGCGACAGCCCCAAGCACAACGGCACCACCGTCCGCAAGTCCACCCTCAACCAGACCAAGGTCGCCAAGGACGAGAGCCTCTACAGCATAGACAGCGACGCCAGCACCGTTGGCAGTGAGCGCAAGAAGATTCTCAAGCACGCTAATCTCAAGAGGTCGGCATTTTGCACTCTGTCGCTCCGATTTCGGGCCTCTTAGCGCCGCTAATTTACGAGGCGGTATTTATAAAGGGCGACGTTTTTTATCCTGCGAGGATTTTTGTTTTCCTCTTCGATAAATGTAACATTAGTTCGACGTTAATTGAAAGAGACGAGGGGGATTAATCGCGAGCGTTTCGAAAGTACGATAGTTGAGCGACGAAGCACGGCGTTAGCGCAATCAAGAAAAACCGGCTGGTTATCTAAGTGGACTGAAAAATGGCTTATCGCCTTTTTGAAAACGGGATAATAGCGCCTTTCCGCTTCTAATCTAAAAAGGCGCAAACACCGCCTCAACGATCGTTTATCCGCGTGAAAAAAAGTCGGGGAGAGGGGAATCATCGCGCGGAGTGCAATTTCCATCGCGGGAAGTGCGAGCAAACAGCGCGATTAAAGTCCGCGATTATTCCTTGGAATCCGGACGAATTGCCGAGCGCAGTAAATCGAGCGGTGCAACCGCGGGAGCTGCGTTTTTTGCCGAGGTGTCGAGCCGGCCGGGCGGACGCGAGGCTACGCGTCTGTTATGTCATGCCGGCCGATCCGCGCGCGCCTTTAATGTCAAGGTGCCGCGCTCGTACACCTGCACGCGATCCCCGCGAGAAAAAACCCCGGCGATTTCCTCCGCTGCTTCCGTAAATTTTCCTCTTCTCCTTTTTCCTCGGTGAAAGTAACGCGGGAGGAATTTAGAATTTAATTAAAGTGAAGTATTTTTAAATAAACAACGGGTCGCGGGCTTATTTGTGCAAAGGAGGGTTTCGGAAAACAAAAAACAGCTGTCCGAGCGGGTATTAAAGGCGGGATTTGCGCGCTTTCATTGTGAAAGCACAACAAAAGGCGCGACGCCGGGGAGAGATGGTTGGCAAAACTTTTCTATATCGATTTTCGCGGGCGACGCGCGCGTGATCGACGACTTTTCGACGGCGCGCTGCCCGCTTTTTTGGCACGGTCAGTCTTTTCTCCCCCCTTTTATTTCTCAATGTCTCTTGCGGATCACTGCAATTATTTACCAACAAAAATAAACCGGACCCAATCGTATTCCGTGATTTTTCCAACATATTTGCGAAGGTAAATATTAGTCTTTGTTTTTTTTTCTCTCCGTTTCCAAGACGCATTGACGCACGAAGATTTTAAGTATGTGCTTTACGCTACGATGTCGAATTTATAATGTATTTTCATTTCATTTCTTCCATTACACTACTATTTATAATATTGAATAAATCAGAATTATTTTTAGTGTATTTCAACATTTAAAGAAGCTAGTCGCTGCATTTTCGCGGTGTCCTCATATCTCGCAACACTCGCTCAATCGCAAAAATAAGACTTGCAAATTGTTTTCGCGGCACGCACGCGAGCCTCCAGATAATCCGTACAATAGCTGGAATAAACAACGCGAGCTCTCACGTTCACTGCTAAAAACACAAATTCCCAATCCATAAACTACTTTCTAACAGTCCTCTGCTCTTAAATAAAAAAAGTAAAAATATATAAACAATAGGCACCGCCGCCGCTCCAATCAGTGCATCGCACCTTTAAGGACCTTACGCGTCGAGACGATTGAGATAGGCACGCAGGACAATCTCGGCATCGCGTTCCTTTGATGTACTTTACTCCGCGCGTTGCGCAACCGGCGAAGAAAGGGAGAGAGGGAGAGAGAGAGAGGAATTGCGCGAAAAAGCGCTGCACGAGCTTGCGTCACGCGCCGCTCCAGCGAGGATGACACATAGCGTGGGCGTACGGAGCGTGTGTATACGGGGGACCCCCACGTGACTGCGCCTCGCATGCGCGCGGGATTCGCGTGCGAGCGCCGGCGACTCGCTTTTAGCGTCCTGGCATCTATAGAGCAGAGTCGCGGGCGAGTTACTTCGATCGACCGACAGGTGCCGACGCCATCGCTCTTCCGACGGATAACGTCCCCGCGAGATTCACCCGCTTTGTTTGCACGGGCTTCAAGAGCTTTTTGCCGGATTTCGCCGGGAGGGATTCCCTTTTGATTTTGTTGCTCGTCCAATCGTTGGATTGAATCTAATTAATATTCTTCGACTAAGTAAATGTATATACAAGGAGATTCGTTTCTTTTTAATTAGAGAGGATTGCTTGAGATAATTTTCGTATTATGATCAAAGTAAGCGATATAATTTGAGCTTTTAAAATGAAATTAATTAATTGAAATTAATTATGATCACTATTGTTTGATAAATCGCAGTTAAATTTTAAATAATTCATTGCTTCATTGATCTTCAACTTATCCTAAAAATTAGCACCAAGCTGAATATTTAAAAGCGATAAAAATAAACTTGCATCAATAATGAAAGCAACGACCAGATAAGCATTCATTCGCAGCTAATTTTCCAATCGGCATCCTCTACTTCCCCAAAATAGCCCCTATAATTAAATCGATATAAAGAAAGCCTTAAAAATTCATGAGATTCCGTCCAGCTCGTTATTTCGTTCCCCCAATTAGCCCACGAAATCCGCCTGATGTGCGAGTCTGTCCCCGGGTCTAAGCCGGTCTGTCAGTCTGGACTCGGCCGTCGATTTTCCGCGCGAGTTGTTCGCGCGCGTAACTCGATACGCCCGCGGAAAATGCAACAGCCGGTCACGGGTCGCGTAGGTATATAAATTATATACCCCATCGATCCGTCGTCGCTCGTGTGCACACATTTAGCCGCGCGCGCGTCGGAAAACTAGTCCGTCACAGTCGAAGCCCCTTCGGCGGGACAGGCTGCACGCATACCCGCGGCCACTTCCTCGTTGCGCCCGCGCGCGCTCTTTTGTCCCCGGCTCGCGCGAGCGCCTTATTAAATGTTAATTGACGCGACGAACGCTCGCCGGCCCCGAGGATCGGGGGGAACGAAAATCACGCGAGGCCCCCGCGATGCGCCACGCGGGCTCGCTTTTTTTCTTTTATTTTTTCATTATTAATTACGCCTGCACGGGACGGCTGCTTTTGTTCGGGACCGCAGGAATTGGGGCTTTTAGGCCGACGCGCGCGCGCTTGCTTCTGCGACGTTGGCGGTACTCCTATATGGTTATTAAAATTTGTGGTGGGTGTATGGGAGGCTGTGATTTATCGGGGCGCTCGCGATTGTTTTGAAATAAAATTAATCGATGTGAAAGTTACACGCTGATAATAAATTGTGCTTAGCGAGCTTGAGTTATGCATAAATCAATGAAATTTTGAATTTTGCTGTTGATTATAAAAATTTTTTTTAAATAAAATCATTCGGAATTTTGTGAAAGGTTGAAGTACAGTAATACAATCCTGTACTACTTCGATGCGAGAAAATCTTGATATCATATTACATTATATACTGCCTTTTTTGCACATATACATTTTCACATATTTAACGTGGAATTTCGCAAGCGTATGTTGTTGTCGAAACATAAAAGTGAAATAAAATAAACTAGCAGATATCAACTTCAAAATTCACGACTCTGAAATTCAATGCGCACAGACTGTATACACGAAAGCCATTTGTAAAGCGCCACCCGTCCGCAGCTTCAATGGCGATTCTTATCGCCCCTCCCCGCGCGAACTTCGTACTTCGCGTATATTTTTTCAGCGCGAACTGCCGAAACTTTTCCCGTAAACTCGTGTTCAATCGAGGGTTAAGACGTCGGCGCTACCGACGGCGTACGCTCGATCCTCCTCCCGGCATTAACACACGTACGCGCGCGTTTACAAAAGCCGCAGTTCAATCCGATCGCGTGGGACCGTCTTCTTCCTACGGTCGGCCTCTTCGCTTTTTTTCTGTTCGCCGTCCACGTCGACGGCAGAACTGCGGTCGGCGACTGTACCTCTCCGAGCGGCGTGTCACGCGATAGGAAATTGAGGTTTACGGCTGGTATTTTTGCGACCGCGGATAAGTCGGTAAGCGCCGATACGTGCGCGGTCCAGATTCGAACGGAGCGTATACACCCGGTGAGCTTTATTCGAGAAGTGCATTTCCAATGATATATACGGATTGAAACTACCACGGTAGTTTATCGATAATTCGAAGCTTACCACAGAAATTTTATTTCCAGAGAAATACAAAATTTTAATTAAAATACTTCTATAAGTACTATAACGTGCATAGGTTATTAATTTTAAAAGAAAATGTATAAGAAGCAAATAAATGTTATTAAATAATTACGCAGTAAACAGTCAGGTCTATAGACTACTTTAAGGTCTTTTCGAGTGTCGTCGTTTAAAAATAATTAATATCGAAATGTTATCGTTTAAAAAAAGAAATTAATTGATTTTCGGCGTTCGATAACTATTTTTATAATAACAAATATAGGGCAGCATGGGCAAATCATTAAATTCTCAAAACTATCGAATTTTTCAAGAACTCGTATAATAAATCACAAACTTTGATTGAGAAACAACAAGAAAATAAATTCGGTAATAATACAACATTTTTCCATTGAATTACGAATAAACCACCTTTTCTACTATACCTAATCTCTTAATCCAATCGTAAAGCGCTTCGACCGGCCTCGTCGGCAGAAAAGAAAGAAAAACGAGAGGACAAAGAAAGCGATCCTCCTTTTGATGCCGGGCTTTTTTACCCTTCGATCTGGATTCGTTCGAACAGTCAGTCATTAACCCAAACAACTAATCGCTTTTTTCCTTTTTATTTCAGAGTGTCTTTTGGGTCGAGTAAGGGCTCGATGGTCGAGACCCTGGTGTACGAGACCCCGGTCCAGGAGGAGCCGGAGAACAACCACTTTTTGGAGCACAACGGCCGCCTCCCAGCCCCGCTGATACCAGTTCCTGATACCGAGTAAGCCCCGCTTTCCATTATTTATTTTCTTATTTCGAAATAAACCTCGTCGGATCTATTGAAAACCTTTTTTATACACGATGATATTCTATTGTGTACTTCTAGAACCATTTGTATCAATCAAACTTGTTAGACATTCCGTAAGCTACTCTTGTATTGTAAATCTTTACAAATCAAAACGATCAAATATCTGCGTTTGTGTAAGCTGATTTATTTACGATTTTTTTCTTCGCCGCTCATTTGGAAAGCTCGACAAGCATTGAAACGGCGATAAACCGCTGCATTCCAGCGAAATTTCCCGGCTTCAAATTTAGAGAGGCAATCGCCGGCAGTAATGTAATCTCCCTCAGGGCTCCATACACACACTGATTTACGGGAGGGGGAGGCGCGTTGCTTTTCGATTAAAACGCGCGCCCGAAATAGCGGCGGAAAAATGCGCCGATCGGTCGCGGGCACGCCGGAAAATAAACGCCCGCGAGATTGTTTGGTTCGAAAATAAATGGGGTGTGCGCTTGCAGGCGCGGCGCGGGCGCTCGCGGCGACGATGAGACGCAGGATCCCTAAATACCTGGGGCCCCAGAAGTGGATCAAGGTCAGAGCGGAGCCGCGACGCAGCGCGGAGCCGCGGCGAATCGATGATTCAAGAAATTCGCCGCCGTTGGAGAGCTTTGCTCTAGATAGGCGCGTGGGTGGTGGCTCGCTTCTTTCTTTTTTTTCCTCCCCTCGCGCTCACGCCCTTTGTGCGCCCGCGCGCGATGAGCCTTCCTTCACGACTGTCGAAGGAAAAAGAGGCCTTTTTTCGCGAAAGAAGCGTAAGGGTAATCGTGAACGAGATTGAGTGGATGACTTATTTTTGGAATTTTTTCGGAGCTTTTGGAGACTCCTTTAAACAGTTTTTTATTATCCTCGAAAATGTATAAATACGAAAGATTTTTAAATTTCTATATCAGGCACAACTGATATAGAACTTTAAAAATCTCGCATTTATACAATTGATTATTTCTGCGGATGCAATAATTTTAAAAACATGAAGTCGTTTATTAGAATCTAATCTACCTCAGATAATTATTTTTTCTTTACTTATAATTATCAACGTACAAGACAGTAGTTTCCTCCTTATGATTGAAAACATAGTAAAAGATTAAAGTGAAATAATTTCTAGCGCTTTATGAATATTTTTCGATGTTATCACCGCCAACAGCTTGTAAGGGAAATTCAAATTCAAAATATTACCCGCCTAAGAAACTTACCTCGGAAAACTTTCGAAAAAATATTAAAAACAAGATAACGTTACTCTGCTCTCCGATCTTTATCGAATTAATCCCACACCGCAATCTCGATCTAAATCTCGATCAAACACTCTTCCGCTCACTAATAAAAAAAAAGAAGCATCACCTCGCGATAAAAAAAGGAAGGCAACAAAGCCGTCGGTCATCGGATAGGCAGGCAGAAGACCCGCTGCAAGATATACCCAGCGCGTTCTAACGGCTTGGCTCCTAAGGTGCCTCTCTCCGCTCGCTCTCCCGATGCGTGCCGCGCGGCCGATCAATTATGCTCGTCAGGCTGATTACCCCGGGCAATCATAAGTGATTTCCTGTTTCGTCGGCGGCGCGCACCGCCTAGAGCAGCCGCCGAAACAATGGGCGAGCTTTCGGCGCGCCGCGGCCCCCGCACTTGGACAAACACAGCGCGCCGATGAAGATGTCACCCACGCACACACGGGCGAAGGTGTCGCGTGCGCCGGTCTTTTTCGGGAAATTACGCAGACGGGAGCGCGGCCGGAGGGGGGACTTTTTTAATCGGCGCGCCGAGGTCGCGTTGCGTCAGCTTTAATTTTCGGAGCCGCCGCGCGAAATGTGCTCGCGGACGCGAGACGCGCCCCTCGTTCGTGCGCCGACGCTATTCCTATTATACACCGGGCTCTTTTCTGGTTCACGGTTCACGGTGACGTTGGAATCGTAGATGTTGGAAATTTTTTTAAAGGTGATACATTTATTTATCGATCGCTCAAAATAATGAATGAAATGTGTATGACATCGCACAGTGGATTCACGTAATTCTCATATCTCTTCTAATATCTGTTTTAATAATTTGAATTGGAATTACAGAGAATTATGTTGTAATCAATGAACGCGAACTTATATTTACGATTTAAAAAATCTTTCCATTACACGCGATATCTTTATAATTTCACTTTGTTGACTCATTAAACTAATAATAAATAGTTCGATGTAATTAAGATTGAATAAATTTTCGTTTCTTAAAGGAACAACATAAATCACTGACGGTTCAACGTGAATCTAAAGTTTTTTGAAAAATGTCTTTCGTGCCACTACGGCGGAGCTATGCCGAAGGAAAAAAGGCTTCTCTTGGGAGAAAGGATGAAAAAAAAAACGAAGGAACGTTCCTGCGTGACCTCGCGCTCGGTTTACGGTGTGCGCGCGCGCGCCTCGAAAACGTCCTGGTACACACACGAACGAAATTTCAGTGGGTTTCTGGAGTTGCTCGCTAGAGGCGCTGCCGAGCAAAAAGCTATACGGCTCTAGGTCAGGCAGGCAGGCGGCTATATATCGGAGCATTTATTTATCGCCGGAGCTGCTTGTTTGCTTTACTTTACGAGATTCGCACTTATTGGGGGCCGGGTTCCGCGTGAAAAGCTTCGTATCGTTCCGGTATAAATTTTGTTAGGGGCCGTGTTATATTTTTGTTTAATTATTGATATAGTCGGTATAGGGAGACAGTATAAGTTTATGCGGCAAAGCTGCTATTTTCCGGCTGAATTATCAGTAGACACTTAATTAGAATAAATTATATGCACATACAATGTAGCTTTTCGATTAATTTTTTTAATAGGATTGATTTAATGGCTATAAATTGCAAAGGGGAGAAGGGAGGGTGAAAATTGCTGATAACAATGAACTATCGGGCAAACGTTTCACTTTACAGCATTTAAACATGATTATATTAGGTCATTTGGCATCACCCACTGTGTACACTGTGTACACGTAATGAGTTTTTTCTTTTATTTGGCATCTCATCAGCTTTTAAATAACACTTACGCGCCTTGCGTCATAGTCGGTAACACAAAAAAATACCACGAAATAATTTTTCTATGTTAGATAATGAGACTAAACGAATTTTTTGTTAAATTAAAATCTTCGGAGTCGCATGTTTTCTACATTTCGCAAACAGAATTAATATAAACGCAGTATTTCATGTATGTCATAAAAATATAAATATTGAAATTTTTAAATTATTGAATGTTTAAAAGCAAAAGCTGCATTTATAAATATTCATCTCTGAATTCGAATTTTCGAAAAAGAATTGGCATTCCACATGAACAAAATATTCCATTTTCGATCGAAGAAAAAAGCGACGCCTCTGGCTTTCCCATCACCCACTGCTCCGAAAAAAGCGCGCAACACCGCACTATAGCAGGAGTCCCAGTGTCCTAGCGGTAAATCGGAGCAGGGCGTCCGTATAATAAAGCGCCTCGGCAATACCGACACAGTGCGTCCCGCATTACCCTCGACACAATGCGGCAGAGCTCGCGCCTCGCAGCCTGCACCCGTGGAAGCCTGGGCGCACGTACCCCCGGCGGTTCCGCAGGACTCTCTCCGCGCGCTCGCCCGGGCTCCTGCGCGTGCGCCCGCTGCTTTGGTGGCTCGTCGAGCGATGGCGACAGGCGGCCCGCCGCGCCGTACACGCGGAGAGCTGCGGGCACATCCGGCGCCGATCGGACAAAGACGGAGAGCGAGAGTGGAGCGGCGGCTTTCTGGCTCTCTCTCTCGCTCCCTCGGCCGCTCGACGACGCCGTCCTCCAGTCGCTCCGGCGCGCGGCCAGTAGTACACGCACACCGCCGCTGGCTCCGTCCTCCGCACAATACACGAGTGCACCTGCCCGCCTTTTCCTCTCGGCGGCGAGAAAAACGCTCGCTCGCTCTCTCTCTCTCTTCGTCGACGCGCCCCACCGCGCCCGCACATCCTCGTCGCCGTCGGCGCGCGGAGGAGGAGGTGGCGGCCGCCCGAAAAAAAGAGGCGCTCGACCAAGCAACGCCAGTGACTCGCGAGCTGCCCGACGGAGATAACCGAATCGGCCGCAGTGTGTGCCTCTCTGCCGTGCGAGTGTGCGAGGAGGGTGTCGCGTGTGCGTGCGCCGGTGAATCGATTGACTACGCAGTCACACCGAGCTTCCAGCGACCCTTTTTTATGGTCTTCGATACACCCCAAGCCGCCAGGTGAAGGTGAGTCTCTTTCTTCCCACGCAAAAACTACGGCAGATTTTCTTGTTTCGCGAGCTCGGCTACGAGCTATCGATGCCCGCACTACTCGGAGTACACTCGCCGGTACGCTGATAAGCTTTCTATTATCAGGTGGTAGATGGGGGAGATAAGATGCCGCGCGGCACGTTGTTGCTCGGCGCGATTTTTCGCGAGAGGTGTCGAGAGTGGCACGGAGCCAGCCGTGTCGGCGGGCTTGTGTTTTTTCTTTTTTGACGCCGAGAAACAATTACGCGCGCGGCTGTTCGGCGCTCTTTAAAAAAGACACGAGCGCGCGGATGCCGATGCCGTGCGCTCACCGATAGCGAGCTCCTCCCGCCGTGATTGATCGCGCGGCCTCTGACGCAATTACCCGCGAGAATCGCGAGAGTACACACACCTTGGGACTCGATTATCCGGACGAGCTGCCGCAGGCGCTTCGACGTCTTCTTTTTTTTTGACTCTCGCGTCAAATCGAACGATTGGTTCTGGCTGAAGCTGCGACGCGGCGATCGCGCGTGGGTGTCCGCGAAACGCATCGGCGTTAAATCCCTCCGCGCGGTATGTCGGTATTAATCTTGAAAAGCTCTGGTTCCCCGAGCGTTGCCATGGCGACACGCCATCTTGACACAGTGCAGCTCTCGCGCGCTCTTCTCCACTGCGGCGCTCGGTAACTTCCAAGATCCGTCGCGTTTGATCGTCTCCGCGTGTACTCGCTGCACTCTCCAGCCTCCGATCGCTGTTGCCCCGCTAGCGGCGCTGAATTTTCGGAGCAGCCCTCGAACTATCCTTTGGAAACAAAGGGGAGGCGGAACAAGTGTTTTCCGGGCTTTACTTTGACGACTTAACTCTTCTCTATCTCGAACAGATTGAATTCTCGGCGCGGTGTTATCTTTCGATCAGTGTCTCGAAAGTTACTCCTCAATTGTATGTGAATAAAATTGATTTTTATGAGGAAGCGTAGTAAATGTGTAAAGCTAAATAAGTGAAATTTCACTTAAATAAGTGCTCTCCAAATTTCGCCCAGAGAAAATTTCACTAATTTCAAAACTGTTGCGTACTCATCAGTGCAACTAAATGGAAATTTTCTATTTTACAGCGATGAGTGCAGAACTGTTTTGAAATTTCGATTGAATTCAAAGAAATTTCACTTACTGAATGATGTGCTAGGCTTTTCACGTATTTAATGAAATTTCACATATTCAACATTAGAGGGATTGCTAATATTGTTAAAATGGAGTGTCGGATTTAAATTGCTAACTCTGTACACCGCACGCCATTATCGCACCGCTAATGTAAGCGATACATTAAGCAAATAAGCGGAAAAATACTCCTGAGTCCCGCATTGATTGACTGCAATTAATTATTACAAATATTATGCGCATATTCCCTAAATCTGCATTTCGGAGCATACATTAAACAAAGGGCATCCAAGTTGAGCGTGTGACACAGACCGGCCGAAAAATAAGCAACCCGCGGAAGTGCATCTGCACCAGGCCCTCTTCAGTGGGGCGCGCATTCTTCCCATTCATCCGGTCCGACGTGGTTGACGCCTGCCGGCGAGGGGCCCGACCCTATCCCCCTCCTCTCCCCCGCGCACAATGGCCCGCGTTACGAGCTCGGTCGCGCGGAGATGCATATCCGAAGACAGGCTCGATTCGCTCGACCGACGACGGAAAGCGCCTTTCCGCCGGCGACGAAAACCGGGTGGGATCTTATTTACGAGCCCGCGGGCTGCTATCGATCAAATAGGGTGGGGACCGGGTCTCGCGGCGGCGGGACCCGGTGCGTGAGTAAGGCTCGCGTGAGTCGTCTAGACGGTCGCGATAGCGTGCGAAGGCCGCGGGGGTGGTGGAGCGAGACGCGCAAAAGCGGATTCCGGTACCTCGAGGGTGGTCCTCGAGGAAGACGCGTCTCGAGTCGAATTAACCGTAGAATTACGTATCGAGCACTGGGCTTAATTCGAACTCTAGACTGCGGAAAACGCCGCGTAAAGTTGATAAAGTTAAAGTTTTTTTAAAAACTTTTTATTCCATGCCTTCTATTGGTTAATAAATTTGGCAAATTCAAATTCATAATTATATTAAAATTTCATTAACATTGCCTTGGAAACTTTATTAGGATCTATATACCGAAACATCAAGAATTTCCTAATGATTAATTAAAAGTGATGAACTTTAAAGCTGGGCAATTAAAAACTTTCATTAAAAGTTGCAATTGCGGAGTGAATCATCAACAACGAACCCTCCGTTCACTCCCAAATAAAACAAAATTAATCCCGAGCATAAAAAGCCGTGCTTCGCAGACTTTTAAAACGATTCATTTATTTCCAAAAAGAAGAAACCCCTCCTCACCTCTCCCTCAAACCGAAAAAAAAGAGCTTCCACCCGGTCGACCCGGACTCGCCTCGAGCTCTCGTAGAGCAAGAAAAAAACGTTAATCCGCTAATTCATCGTCGGTAGGAGCACTTGGTGCGCGTCGAACGGCGCGCAAAGGGGAAGTGGGATAATGGCGAGCGGGTTGGCGTCTCCGCCGTCGAGTCCCTCCGCTCGGCTTTTTTGCGCGCCACCTGAGCCCCGTAGCCGGCTCGTCGAGAGGGTAGACTCAATGGCGCCGCGGAGCGACAGCCACCACCCCCGCGGGGGATCGATGTCATTGTTTGCAAATACCGCCCTCGGCGCCGACGGCGAGGACGCGCGCGTATACACGCCAGTGCGTGGCGCCGCCGCGGGGGAGGAAGGGCCGGAAGGGCTGGGTGGGAGAAAAACCGAGAAGTGGGTTAGGGTGTCGGCGAAGTCCAGTGTTGCCAGGCTGCCTCCTCCTCGGACTCTCCCGATTCACGCGTACACGCGCCGGCCGGCCAGTACTGCTCCAACTGGCGACGCGGTCGCCCGATATTGCGGGCGCTCCTCATGGACTGGCTCTGCCGTTGCGGAATTGTTTTAATTTAGTGAAAGTTTAAAAGTTGTATAGCCGAGGAAAGTACTTCGTTAGCATTGTTGCGTGATTAAATTTTTTATTAGCCACTCGTAATAATTGAAGCGGAATGACTGCGGATTAAGTTAATCGCATCAAGGTAAAATTATTTAACTTTATTTATTCGTGGTCGTTGAATACTTTGATAAACAAGCAAATACCTGCTATGAGATAGAAATGAAAAAATGATTTTAAATTTAACTCAATCGCATTAAACTAATCGGCCTTTAAATATACCAAACTAAATAAAAAAAAAATCTTAATTATCAAACACAATTAGCGATCGACCCAATATTATTTTCCCTGCAAACTCCACCCAGCCCTAAGTACTATGGTACCTCCGCGCGACCTATCACTCCCTGGGAAGCCATCAGCACCGTGCCGATCGATCCGATATCGCAATCGGCAGGTCGCGTCTCCCATACTGGGTCACGGTTATCGCGTAAATTCGCCGCCGCGCCTTTCGCGCTATCTCGCGCGGGCAGGGAAAGCCGTCCAGGCGACCCTCCGCCTTTTTCGGCCGTGGCGTTACGCGATCCGTTGCGCAAAGAGCCGCGAGGTGCACGCGGCCTTATCGGCGCGCGCTGGATAATCGCCCGGCGTTCCACGAGCGAGTTTTCCTCGTGTACGTGCCCCCCTCCTCCCCTCGACCGGCTTATCTCGTTTTTCAGCGCTTCGCGAGGTTGGGTAGCTGCGTATTTTTTAAAGACGCGATGTGCGCACGTACTCGCGACGCTGCGGATTTTAGGTGGGATCTTCCCATGGAGGTGCTTTTATTGTTCGGATTTTGTTATGTAAATTATAATTAGATGATTTTGTGCAGAAGCCGATTCCAAGAGTCTATGAGTTGCGTCATATAAGAGGCGCGAGATAAGAATAATTTGGATTTTAGTAGTGGTGCGTCGTTACTGATTCGTAATGACTTATCATGGGGTTATGTAAAGATAGCTTTAAAATAAAATCTAGATTGTTTTAAAAAGTTTATTATGATTTGACCTCCGATGAAAGTTAATGCATTTTTCCAGAGTTGTTTTGACCACTTTTGAGTACACAAAACAATGAACCGCTTCTCATGTCTGGACTCAGTTTTCTCGTTAATAAAACAAAAGTAAAATCACACAGGCTTTTATTGTAGCTCGTTCAATAGTAAATAAATATTTACTTAAAAAAGCTTTATAGCGAAACGATTATTTCAGAACTCGTCAGAAAAATACTGCAGCAAACAAGAACAAAAATAAAATTAAAAGCATTCAATCACGTTCGCTTAATGAAAGAATCTCGCGCAATTCACATCAGAGAAAATCTCACCGAGCAAATCCAGTGCGTTGGATCGGCACAACGGGAACCCAGGCGTCATAAAACCACCCGCAGCGGGCTCGCGTCGCCTATTCTGTACGCCTCGTCCCGGTGCAGCCCCGCACGCTCGGCGCAAATATTGCGTGCACGTAATACGCGCACCGGGGGTAATCCGATCGTTTCATCGCGGGCGCAATTCGCCGACCCTCGTTTATTCGTCTCCACCCCCCCTTCTCTTCGCATCGCGCGTATCCGAAGTGACGTCAGCCCTCCGCTATGCCCGCCGCGCTCTTGGACCTTGACTGCGTGACGCATAAAATTTCGTCGATTCTGTTTATCCGGCCCTCCTCGCTCTTCTTACGCTACGACGGACTCCTCCGACTCCTCTATTTATAACGTTGCTAAACGACTGTTTGGCAGAATTGGATTTTTGCTTTTTTTTTCTTCTTCCTTCCGCGCCGGTAATATACGGCTCGCGTGTTGTTGTTTGCTCATTGTGTGCTTATTTTGAGATGACGAGCTGAGGTTACCGTCTGATGAGAAATTGTATCCACTTTCGAGCGGGTGAATTTTTTTTTATTACCCTTATGAGACCTGAAAGCTTTTTACGTGAGAGAAATCAAATAGAGACAAGAACTTCGTAAAGCAAACTCAAATATTTCTTCTCCAATTGTTTACGTAAAATCTTATACAAATACAGTAATTGAATCATAAATACAACCTAAGCGAGTTTTAATTCGATCTGATTTATGTGGAAGAGTATAAAATATAAAAAAATCCATTTTAAGTTTGATTTGCTCAATTTTTACTTGGATCAAGTAATTTTTCACTTGTTCAGGGAGAAAGTATTTAATTATTTATTCAGAGGATAAATCGTCTTTCTAAAGTACAGTCTATTTTTGATTAAAACAAAGTACAGAATCGCGAAAGTATAGTAACGATCGATTTAAGCGTTTGCTAAATTTGGCCGATGGAAGTAAAACTTCGGCAATCCCATTTTATCCGCGACTCCTTACGCTATTTATACCGATACGAAAAAAAGACCAGGTGATAGGAAATCGCGGACATACATTGGCAACGTGGACTGGCAGCAAGCCACTCGCGCAACACGTGAACGATGGAATCGCAAAGCCACTCCAAAAAAAGGCCGTATCCAATCCAGATTTTACCTCGAGTCCCCTCTTTTTCCTTTGTTCGCTTTTGTTTAGCGCGTGATATGAGTGAATTTGACGGGATAAAATTAAACGTGCAAACCCGACTCCGAGCACGCACGAAATGCAATATTTGTCAACGCAAATAGTTGCGACCGCCTGGCCTGAAGCGCGAGCTTAGCGGAGGCGGAAATTAACTGGACGCTCAATTACACGAGTTTTCTTAAATGACAGTCTTATTGCCGCTTTTTATTATCTCAAAGCTAAAACCGGCCTGCTCGCGTAAGCGTTCAAAGATCACTGTAATATTTAATAATCCTTCAAAAATTTTCTGGTAAATAAAAATGTTATAATTCAAGGTAAAACTTTTCTTAAGCACATTTGATGTTGAAATGTATACTGAGCAGTCGGAGCGAGAAATCTCATTATTTATTATTCATTTCCTGTGAAATCGCGCGAAAATTGAATGAAAACGTAACTCGATAAAAAGTCTCGTATTTTGATTGCTTCAACTGTACGAAGCCGGTGTACAGGGGACGAAGATGCGAATCTCATCGTCGTCGGACGTCGAAATTGCTACGATTTAGATTATGACGCTCCTGATTGCTTTTAGATGTCGCGCGCGCGCCGGAGCCGTCGGCGCGCCGTAATTGGCCGTAAATTACAAAGGAGACCGGCCCGAATTTAAAAATACCCCCGTTTCTAACGACGTTTTTTCCATTGACTCGCCGTGAGGTCACGTATAGTCGCTGATTTACGGGCCGATTCTTCATACACCAGCCCCACTTGACCCCCCGATCGTCACCTCTAATCACACATAACTCATTTAGACGTTCGACCATTTTTTTAAAGAATCGTTCAAATTTTCCCGTCGAATTGTACTGAAAAGCCCCCAAATTTACTGCAAACCTAACTTAGTTAATTTATTCAGGCTATTAAAGATTTTTTTACTAAAAATACGTTATAGATACGCTTTGAAATGTTACTTACATATAACACGGGTGATTAAAGGATTAAACAGAAAAATAACATCAGAGTCATCGCGCAAGAGCGACTCACCTACACGAGAGGCCTGATCGTGCGGGAAGCTTCTCGAGCGAGCGTGCAGCATAGCCACTTAAAAAAAAACCCGAGACTCATCGCATCCCGCCAGCCACGAACGCTCCCTCCGCGGGAAGAGCTCGAAATTGCGCGCGAGGGATGGGGGCGTTTAGCGCAGTTTAGCGCGGTTAATCGTCCGGTAACGAGCGCGCTTAGCGCCAGGTGCGGATTCTCTTTCATCCCCCCTCCCCCTCCGCTTCCTTCTGCTCCGCACGTGCGTATCGCGCGTCGATCCGTACAGCGCCCACGCGAGGGGGTGTGGCGCGAGCGCGACACAGAGTTGAAGCGCTGTAAGTAAGGCTCGCTCCGCTTTTCGGACGGAGCGCGGGGGAGGCGCGCTGCGGTGTACGGGCTGTGCACTGTCAATCTTTATTAGCGCGACGGCGGCCAATTTGCGAATCGCCGCCGACGTTCTTTTTGCCTTTCGCTACGCTGCTAACGCTGACCGACGCGCCTCCGGTGCGACTCGAGGCTTCGGACACTTTTATTCATTTACCGAGGTTAATTTGCGCCAGCGTGAGATGTTTTCGTTTATTTAAAGATGTTTACTTTCGCTTCTGTTCTTCTCTTTTTCTTGAAGCTTGGTATATGTGTGAAAAGTGAACCAGGCTAATACGAAATTGTTTTTTAAGAATTCGCATATTACAAAATCGAATTAAAAGTGTTTTTCTCTTGATTATTAAAATAAGTTTCTAAAAATAATGCAAGGTTCATACATCTTGTTTTGACAGAGTTCTTTTATAGGGGTGATAGGATTATTTATAATTAATTTATTTTCTATATAAAGAAAATGTAAACTTAAGTATTTTTTCTTGTTGTTGCAGTGAAGGCAGAGAAAAGGTGCGCGTTTCGTTACTAGGGCCTACTCCATTTCCGTCTACGCCCGGAGTTCTCTTGCTGGAACCAATAGGACCTCCGATAGACATCATGGCAGCTAGTCCCGCGGAACTTTTGACCGCCCACACCGACCACACAATCCCCACGTATCACACACAAATCAGGTAAGATACTTTTATTTTTTACTTAAAAAATTGTTAATCGAATTTTGTAATGAAATTAAATAGACTTTTTTAAACATTTTTTAACAGTAGACCGTACTGTAAGAAAAATTAATTGTCAATTATTTTTGCAATTCACGGAGCAACTCTTACGCTCAGAAAATTGAACAACGTCATCGTAAGAATATACATCTTCCCAAGCACTAGCAAATACACTTCCTCGAGTTAATAAAATTTTTTGCTCTCCATTCCACGGTTAACCGTTACGATCCCGTCAAAAAAGATAAATAAAACTTTATAATTAGCCCGCCGGACCCCAGAATAGAGTCGGAAGTTTTTCCACCGTCAGTGAATGCTCCATCGTCACAATCGCGGTTTACTAAACCGAGTTCAGCTTCGATAAAAAGTAATGCACCTAGTGTGACGCGATGCTTTGCGAGCGGCCGCGTGTACACGCCAAGAGCGCTGTAAATAATTTGCGGTACCCCGGAGAGAGTGCGCGCGAGAGAGAGAGGCGGCGAGAGCGGAGCGCGTCAATAGGCCGGAAGCAGCGCGCGGCCGGTGCATTGCCTTCCCTTTTCGCCCATCGAGGTGTGAAATCCCGGCGGCGGAGCCTCCCCCGTTCCACGTCACGTCGTTTATAATTACGCGCGCGGCGGGGAAAAAAGGAGAGCGCGCGCCGCGGTGAGACAATAAAAACTGAAAGTCGACGCGGGAACGAGGTTGATTGAATGGAGGTGGACTCCTCCGGGGCGCGACGAGCCCCGATATTAGACCGCCTAGACACTCCCACCTTCTTATCTGGGCTTATCGACGCCGGCCTTCCTTCCGTGCCTACCCAGACGACGCGCTAAATTGAATGCCTCGCGAGAATTTCCGCGGGTACGCGATTACGCGCGCACAATGGACGGCTCGTCTGGAAAATGCAAGCCGAGGCTTTCATTCGATTCTCCTTTTACTCTTCCTTTTTATTCGGAGGAAATTTGTTTCATTTTTAACGAAGACTTTCATCGTCGTCAGCGGGCCGATGATAAATTGTAATTGGACTACTCATTTTTCAAATTTATTGCATGATAAGTTAGCGATTTTATTGCAGTAGGGGTCAACTCCGTTAGAATTGGGCAGTTTTATATAAGTTATTTTATTGAAAAACTCGATGACTACAAAAGAAAAGGCGTTTCACGCTGCGTAGTATTTTACGTAAGTTGTCATATGTGTAAATTTCACAACAGCGTAGGAAAATATGCCAAGGTTGACGTTTTTTCCTGCCTCTTTAGCACCACGGTGCGTACACATTTGCTCATCAATGCAATTCCATTATTCCGCGCTTAAGCGTTCAATTTATGTCCGCGAGCGAGTAACATTATTAACAATATCCCCACTGTACTAATAATCCAATTGAGCGTAGCACACGGATTAATTAAGCGGTACACGAAAAAAGTGGCTGCTTCATGCATATGCATTATTAACTATCGAATATCCGCCAACAGCCAATAATACGCTCTCGACCCCGCCGCAAAATCTTTATGCCGCCTCGGGTAAATGGAGCTAAAATTCGATACTCTACAATTAAAGAACAACGACTAGAGGGGGGAGCTTTCACCTCCGGCGAGTGGAACTACCGGAGCTGCATAAAACAATCGGGCAGAAAATCGCGTTCGCCGCAACGCCGAGGAGAAAATGTGAAGCGCGCGAGCTGGCGTTTGCGGCCTGCGCTCGAAAGGTGCGGATACTTTTAATAATGAGGCAGCGTCTGAAATAGATCCCAATATAGATAATGACGAGCCGTAATCGCCGTCTCCATTCGCGAATCGAATATACTCTTGATTTCGGCCGATAAAGCGAGCGATGGGATTAACGGGATTTTGTCAAAGAGATATAAAAAAATGTAATAAACGTAGTAGATAGTAGTCAATAGTTAATTAGTTGTTGCTTTTGCTTTTTATTTTTGTCCGACTATTATTGGACATGATCTACTTGCGGTTTTCGAACTGCAATGAAAGTTGTATAACGACAGCTGTATTAAGCATTTTTCAGCGGTAAATTGATAAGTAAAACGCCTGAATCATTTAATGATTCCATAGAAATTCATTTCTGTTTGGAGTAAAATGTACATGATCCTTATATATACGTGTAGAATTTGATTCTCAATAAGTCACCGAATTCCTCGAGGCAGTACATCAAGAACCGTCGAAAAACTGCTCCGTCATAAAACAGCGCCGGGGCGATTCCTCGCGAGGCCAAGAAATTATTACCCCCTATTTCCGGAAAACACTCTTCCCCCATTATTCTTTCCATAGCCCGGTGACGGGCCGCTCTCGGCGACTCTCGTTTCGCCCTATTCATCGCCGGCGTCTTTGCGACGACCCATTGACGCGCCTCGGTAGCCCAGCTCGGCGAGGGAGAAAAAAATGGAAAATGGTTTTATGCCCCTCGCGCGAAAGAGTGTATGCGCGGCGCGAGCGAGACGGACGGCGGGCCGCGGGGATCTGGCTGGCGCTGCCGGTCCGCGGGGTGGCGGCGGGTGGCTGGCGCGGGCGGAGGATCGATATAGCGTGGGTGGACGCGCCGCGCGTACGGATACGCGGGCGACGGAGGCGCCGCGAGCGACTCGGCTCGGTTCGGCTCGCGGCGGCCGCAGTCGCGCCGTCGACTCCGCCAGCGACACCAGCCGCCGTAGCCGGCCCGCGCCTCGCGCACCGCGTTCGCCGTCGACCCAGTTGCGCCCGTCCCCGAGGAAGAGCGGAGAGGAGGAGCGGAGCCAAAGATAGGCCGCGCGAAGGGGAGGCCGACCGCCCGACCAGGACCGTGACCTGCCCGAGCACCGGACGCCAGTGCAAGCGGAGCCAGCGGTGCACCGTCCCCGCGAGGCTGCGGGGAGTGCGCGACTCGCGGCTGCACAGAGGTGCCGAGGTGGTGGCCTGTACCTTCGGTGGGAGGAACGCGGGAGGCGAGAGATCGCGAGTTGAAAGCCGACGCGGCTGCTCGGTGTGGACGTGTGTGCGCTGAAAGGATTAGCAGTGTGCCAAATACTTTAAATGATCTTTGTGCGATCGAACTTTCTAGTTAATTGACGCGGAAAGTGGTTTACGGGTCGGGCATTAAATTAATTAATTTCAGTATCGGTTAATTTTCGAGAAATCGGTTTCGAGCGATGTGATTACTTAAAATTTTACGATTGTAAAGTTGAGATTAATATACACGAGTAATGAAGAAAATGAAATCGATAAGAAAGTTGCAAACCTACTAAAACATTCATTGTAAAATTTAATATCACTCGCGGATTCGTAAAAAACAAATTCCGCGTATAAAAAGAATCAATGTAAAAGTGGAGTGTACCATAGCATAATCATTTCACAAACATAACGACTACTTATATTCGAGCACGAGTAATCCCGCGAGCCAATAAAAAATAAACAGAAGACCATAAAGAATGAAAACGCAGTATTAATTTCGCAAAATTTCCCCGTGTGCCTATAAAACAAGAGGCGGAAATGGGCGCGCGCCCGACGAACGCCATGGAAATTCGCGCGTTCTCCGGAAAGCTTTTACGAGCAGAGCACCAGTTTCCCCCCGCGCTCGGCACCGATGGGAATTGAAAGAAGGGGCCGCCGAACGTATACCAATCTCGCTGGTCGGCCGTCCTTGGACGCACCGGCATCGTTCGGCCGCTTGACGCCCTCGCGTTGCGCGTAACGAGGTTAATTCGGCTTAACGCACCCTCGCCGGCCCACTCGTCTACTCGTCGTCTATTGCCCTTCGCTGCGATCGCCAGCGCGAGCTTTACTTGTTGCCACTCGCTGCTTTTTTTTTTTCAAACGATCGGTCGAAAAAAGAAATTCCGCGGACCTTTTGTCGGCGATTCTAAGAGGATTTTTATTATTTCTGCACGTTTTATGAACGCGCGCAAATCGCTTCTATTTTAGGATCATTGAAGTTGTATACTTCGGAATGACTACCACTTAAACTGTAAACCTAGTAATTTCAAAACTGCGCATAAAGTTCATTTCCTTCAAATTTTATTTGTCAATGTATTTCCTAGTCGAACGTCAAACTCGCTCGCCTCGTTTTCAAAATTAATGCAATTAAGGAAAAAAGGGGTCGTCGCAATTAACGGCGAATTCGACTACTCGCGTTCATTAAAAAAAAATGCAAAACGCGAGGTTGAGAGCTTCCAGGACGAGGTCCGATATTATACGCGCGTACGTGAGTGGCAGCCCTGACCTACATCGAGCAAACTCGGAGGGAATAACCCTCCCCCAACGTCCTGGCCTGCAGGAGCTGCAGCAGCGGCTCTCAATGCATCCGCGCGCGCGCCTTCCAGCCAACCTCCTTTGATCCGAAATTCAGAGCCTCTCTCGCTAGAACAATGAAACGGCAAAATCGTCGCATTGCTCTTTTCTCGCGCTGATTAGACCCGGTATTGTCCCGGAATTAACTCTGTTTTAACGGAACTGCGCTTAAAGTTTTCGTCTACGCGAGGAGCTCAATAATATCGTTCAGGCCAAATTTATATACCTTTTAAGTTCCGTAAATAAAGTTTGCTTGCGAGAGTTATTTCTAGAAATTTTCGGTATTTAAACGAAAACGATATTTTGAATATGCCTACTTCGATGCAGTTAGATATATTTTATGCCTTTGAACGGAGACTAAAAATTTATGATTTTCATTCTCGGTTCACGAATAGTTTCTTCAGTGCTATACCAGGGTTAATGTCGCGGTCAAAAAACGAAAAGTTATCGCCTCTAAATAACGTCGAGCGCGTTTTTATTCACGGCTGGAATTAGAGCCTCCCCACCGCGGGGCGCTCGCTCCATCAGTCACCGCACGACTCGAATACAGTTAGAAACAAACGCAATCGGGAATCCATTCATACCACGAGCGCGACTTAATAAGGAAACTCCTTCCCGTCGGCCGACGCAATAACGGCGCGGGCGCGATTATCGCTCTGCGGCCCATCCCGGGGCGCCGCTCCGCGGGTGCACGCTCTGCAAGTCGGCTAGGAGAGTAAAAGAAAGAGAGAAATAGAAAAAAAGTGCTACGCCGGCGAATCGATCCGCGGAGTCGGTCTCTCGTGACAAAAGGGTCCCTCCATTCATCCCGTCCTCCCAGGTTTCGCGGGATCGACCTCGCAAGAGCGCCAGACGGTGTCGTTGCACCCTGCCGGAAAAGCGACGCGGGCTGACTTTTCATTAACGAGGCTGTTTTCTTCCTTGCTTTTATTATACGTTGCTCGTCACTGCAGGAAATTTGCGGACGGTGTTGTGTTCGAGTTGGTAATTAGTGACTTCGCGTACACTTTTTACCGTACACAGTGAAAGGACATTGTGTGCGTTTTTTAATCGACGAAAGTTTTACAGTTTGGAAGCGGCGCAATTTGAGCTCGATGAATATTCAAATTAACGATTTTCGCTTTAGTCCCGGAGAATTTTATTCTCAGTTTCAGGGTCTAAACTGCAGTTGTAATTTTCATTTAATGGTCGGAAAAGTACACTGTCTGTACGAACGGCGTGTACTCGTGCAAGTAGTTGCATGTCAAACATGATAAGACGACTCGCTACATATTGATGCAGTGCGAATGTATTATCGCGTACTCGTAAAATATTAAATAGGTTTCCTTTACAGCAACCAATTTACTTTAAAAGTTAATAACAATTTCTAAACTACACCGTCATAAATATCGTGAACAAAATTAAACAAATTAAACGTACATTTCTAAAAATAAAATTCCACTTGTAAAACCTTAACAAATTGTTTAAAATAAAAAGAATTTTAAATTACTTGCTGTCTCAAACGTTCTCTAATAAATTACATCTCCAGGGAAAATCGATGCGCCGCCTATGTACGACGAGCGACCGTAGCGCGAGGTGCTCCGCAAGAAAAATCTTTGCGAAGCGCAAAATTACAAGCTCGAAATTATTGATCGGTAGCTAGCAAGAGCCGGCGAGACTGCACCGGCGTATAGCCCCGCGCGGTAAAGAGCACCGCGCTCGATCGGCGCGCAGCTCAATGAGCCGGGAATACGGGTCAGCCGGCGAAAATGGGTCGGACGCCCTCGCGGGGAATTAACGCGGCTAATCGGCGCGCATTAATCGCGCCGCACGCGCGCGATTCTCGCCTCCCAGAGAAACCTCCGCTCGCGCGCGATGGCAAAAAGAAAATTCGTTCCTCTCGTTTCAGCTCCGACCGGAGAAGCTCGCCGAGAGAGAGAGAGAGACAGGAGGGGGCAGAAGAAGGGGGGCAGGAAAGAATTCCGCGACGGAAATAGCCGGGCGCGATGGGCCGCCGGCAGTGAGGTACTCGCCGCCTCTCGAAAATAATCGACGCGATACCCGCGGCGTTCTCTCGTTGCCCCGGCCCGCGGGCGAGGCGATGTAGCGCGCGCCAAGCCGCGCGGAAGTGCCGGAAGAGCAGCGGCCAGCGATGACGACCACCACGCACGGCGGCCACGTGTACTACGTGATCAAAGTGCCCCGGGACGCCAAAGATGGAGGCGGCGACGTCAACACGAGGTACGCGCCAGAACGAAGTTCACCTTATACCCGGCTCGCCGCTGAAATAGATTGATGGCTTCCCCGAAGGCGCCGCCGGATGTTACGCGGCCCGCACGCGCGCGGGGACGCGGATTGGAAAAATTTTCGGATCGGGAAAGCGGTGCTTCTCGTCATTGTTAAAAGCTCGTTTGACCCCTCCTTTTTGGGCTGGTCGATGTTTTTTCATTAAGAACGCCTACCGTCTTGCTTAAATGATAAATTACCCTTGCAATATATTGCTTTAAATAATTCAATTTTTTTCTTATCGATCAACTTAATTGCAAAGTTTATTTTTATAGCTATTTCCCATCTTTGACGAAATCGTGTCAAGGGAGTAAAACCTACAAAAATCGATTAAACTTCATCGCAGAATTTTACCTGCAGTAAAAGTGCAATTTCAAACTTACTTCATTCAGACCTGAATATCGAAGTATTACTCTTCTTATGAGAGAAACTATAAGCTCCGGAATATCCGAGTACAACCGTCGTTGGCGTTCGAAGTCGGATTTATCGACCGGAGTGCATCCGTGCGCGCGGCGGACACACATGCAACTCCGCGCTTTTCGGAACTGAACTTTGCCGCGAGTTCGCAAGGAGTCAACGACCCCTACATCCCCCTCCCTTTATTTTTTCCTAGAAAAGGGCAAAAATCGCAGGAGCCACGCGATTGCCTCTTGTCCCAAATCCGACGCTATCGTATTATCTTTAGCCCTGGGCGACTGCGCCGGTGGGCTAGTCGCCCAGATAGCGGTACACCAGTGAAGCCGGCCGAAGAATATATAACACCTTTCTAACCTACATAACTCGCGAACAATGGGATTTGAGTTTTCGAGACGATGCACCACCGACGTTTTCTCGGAAAGCTTACGATGTAATTATCGATTCTTTTTTACCCATCCTACGAGCTCGCTCTCGTTCGTCGACGAGCTTTGCCTTAATTAATTTAGAAGCTTCAAGAATAAACATTTAACATTGTTGTAACTTTGAGATTGACAATGAGAGGTGACTATTGATTTTTAATTATCTCGAAATAAGCATACTATTTAAGTGTAAAACAAAAAAGCTCGATTGATGCATTAATGTACTTACAGGTCCATTAACGACTCGATCAAATAATGTCAAAGTTAATTAAATAATAATAAATTAATTTTATATTTTATAAATCTAATATGAATGCAAATTTTATGATTAAGAGAAAAATTAGGTCACACTTTTCTTTTGTTTATTTGAAATAAATGTTAAGATGCAAATAATACCAGAGTCAGAATAACTTGAAAATGTTTTCAACCAAATTATTTTTAGCTCGGCTAAGTAAAGATCGTACCAAAATTATTCCTTCGCACTTAAAATTAGTCAATATTTATCGACAAAACAAATTCCATAGTCTTGGAAGAAAAGAAAGCGAAAGATAATGGGAAGAAACATCTAAATATCTGCGTTTAAAGCAAGTCATTAGTTTGAACGAATCGATTTTCGGTGCCGGCCGGTAAGGTCATAGCCGTCGCCGTACGAGGAAGGCGCCTTCGGGTAGGTACGTGTTGCAGCCCCGGGGTGAAGTACCTAGAGTTGGCATATCTCCGCCCGCCGACGGAGTAGCCCTAGCGTGCGTCCGTTTTATGTCATCGGTCTATAACCCCGAGGCGAGCCGCCACAGTCGAGCTTGGCTCGGCGCATCTCCTCTGCACAATTACACGTATGCGCGCGGAGGCCTATAGCCCCCTCGCCTCGGCCTCTAATCGCCTTCCGAGAAAGTGCAGCCCGCGATCTATTAATAACCGATACCTTCGCCCTCCTCCCACCCCCTCAGCCTCGTCCTCCCGCGTTTCCGCGTCGAATTTCGCCGATTCTTTTCGCCGCGGGATGCAGACGCTCTGCGGCGGTCCGCCGGCGGGAAAAATTTATGCAGGCGTGTTTACGCGCGCCCGTGGAATTGCGCAAGTCGACAAAAGACGCGCGCGGGAGTCCGCTTCTTTCATTTCGTAATGTCGTTACCTTAACCCAGCTGCGGGAGCGTTAAAACTTTATTAGAAGGAATACGCCGCTGGCCCGGAGCCAAGCATCCGAGACTCGTCGTGCGAGCTTTTTTCCGAAAAAAGGCCAGGCCTTTTCGAAAAGGCTGTGGACTTTTTAAAGAAGATGACGAGTTGACATTTTCATGAGCCGTTTCACGTCTTTTGAGTCCGCGTAAGCCGTGTCAAATGAGATGTTAAATTGAACAATTTTTTCGATCTAGTTTATCCGTTGAAATAAATTACTCGATTTTAGAATGTTTAAAATAAAGTATTGCATCGTGACTAGTGAATTTTTAATATAAAATTGATGGGCTTTCGTAAAAGAGAAAAATAAATTGCAACAGAAAGCATAAAAAGATGAAGATTTTTTAAATCAGATTGCGGGCTGTTTTCTTGCTATTGCTTTCCAGAACCGTCGGTCTCGTCTCGATTTGCCATTTCCTAGCCGATAATGAGGTCGGGTCTACGGTCGGATTAAATTCTACAGTTGCGCTGCCGGCCATCGATACACTGCAAATATCCCGATTTAGACTCCCAGCGCAACTCTATCGGCACCATGAAAATAAACTACCGCTTGTTTTTTGCGGGAGTACACCGCGATTAAAAGTGTTCGTTATAATTTTATTCACTTTTAAACAAGCGCATTCTCGCATTATCTCGAATAATTTAAAAAATTCCACGCGTCTTAACGAACGATCGCAGCTTCTATCAACTTGACCCAATTAGCCGACTTCCCCGGAGTAAACATCGCGCAAACTACGCAACCGATGAAAACCACATTCCCGGGCGAAACCACATCTCACGGCAGCGTCGCAATTTACGATCGACGCCCGATCGAGCGACGCACCTATCGCACGGCCATTTCGAAAGAATCGCGAGCGGCGTGTGTATATACGGGCGCGCGATGCTCGCGCTTCTCGCGCGGCATAGTTGAAATATGTTAAACAGCCGTTTACGGCGGAGGCGGCGGGGACGCCCCGCTAAAAGCGGCGACTGACGTAACCCGCTGATGGCTGCTGCGGAGTCCTCGGTCGCGCGCGTGCACGTGAGCCGCTCGCTCGTTAAATTCGCCGGTATACAGCGTAAGCCTCGGCTGGATGTCGCTTTCAGGAGCCTCCTGCCTGTCATTTGCACGGCTTTTATTGATCTAAGACTGCCTAAGCCGGCTATCATTGGATTAATAAAGATTTCTGAGTGTGGCACCGTGGGACAGTTGTGTTTGAGTTATTAATAATGTTCAATTGATGCAAACGTTTATTTAGGTCTTGTGCTTCAAGTATTGATTTATCGTCATTTCAATACGTAAATAAATATTGCGCAAAAAGATTTATCAACGTTCGTTATCTATTTTCTCACTGAGTATTGAAAAAAAAGCAGTGTGATTCACACTGTAACGACTTTTTCCGGTGCGTTTAATTAAAGCAATTCGAAAAATTACCTAAAACAACAATTAAACTTCGATAAAATCGTTACGTAAAGCACAAGCGAGCCCATCAAAGCTCCAACAAAAGACAGTATTTTTTTATTTCAAAAGCGCGATAGTCACGCGCGGCTTCGCGTACCTAGTCGAGGACTTTTTTTTACTCGAAATAAAAAACAGCACCCGGAAAAAAGGCGGCGAGTAATGCCCGTGTATCTCGACGCGGTGATCTTAATTGCGGCGGGCGGGGGGTAATTAGTGGCGGTTCAATGTCAGCGCGCAGTTTAAAAGTCAGTGTCAGCCACGCGGGGATGTAGGAGTGGCGCGGCCGGTAGGCGATCGTCCGGTACGCCGGTTCATTGCATGCGAGCTTCCTATTCATTGCATCCGTCAATTTCGCCCGTCGGATTCATGCGCGTCGCTCGGCATTGTGCGCGAAATTCAGCGGCGACATCCTAACGCGCCGGCGCGACGCCGTTTTATTCGGCAGATTATCCTCATCCTTCCGAGCGGGCGACGCGAACTTCTGTGTCGGGAGCCGCGCGGCTCGTTTTGTTTGAGTTTCAGAGGGTGGGCCGATCAGTGTAATAGGAAATGCATGAACCTGTTGGGTAAACTAACGAATTGGTTGGTCAATTACTGCCCTTGCTGCTTTCGTGCAGTCGTTAACTATAACGAAATTTACATTAAATTTACTGAAGTTCCATCTAAATGAAAATTTTGTCAAAAGCACTCAAAGATAATGTTGAAACGTAATTGTGAGACGTATGCCTTACTGGCGTTCCACAAAAAATATTATTAAAATAATTTTCATTATATTAATACTATTAAAAGAAATAGAATACTGCCTTGACCCGATGAACCCAAAAATTATAGTCTGACAAGGTGATACTCTTACATTTCTTCATAAAATTTAAACGATATTAAAAAAAATTGCTTAAATTAAAAAATCTGGCACTATTTTAACGAGATTTTTGCATTTCAGCACGGACAGCGGTTGGGACAACCCGTTCAGGCCGGACGGCGACCTGTCGCGGGAGGCGGACGAGATCGTGGAGCTGATAAAGGGCGGCAAGCCGATAACGCCGACGCCGGGCCAGAACGCCCCGGCGCTCCCCGGCTGCGAGCGGAAATCGGTGTCGGAGCTGGACTCGAGCAGTCCGCTCCTCGACTCGACGAATCTGCGCACCGGCGCCTCGCCCCAGAACGGCAACGCGCACAGCACGCCCATCAAGCCCTCCGGCAACCAGCAGCCCGTTAACGAAAAGGTCAGCATCACCCTGAGCTTTCGATTATCGCGTGCAACACCTTCGCGTCAGTTCATTTCGCGGAAGGGACACTCCCCCGCGAGTCGTCGATTTTAATTGGTTGCTGCACAGTAGAGCTGTGTCCCGTCGACCTCGCGATGTAACGACGATTCAGATTAGTGTGGGAATTTTCAACGACGAGGTGTTTGAGCAAAACTTTCCTTTGCCGCCATGTTGCGTTAATTGTTTATTTTTAAAGACCGGCGTTTGTCCTTTATTTAAAAAGTCAAGGAAAATAAGTGTCAACGCTAAATATATCTTTGGTTTCTTTATGCGAGTATCTATATTCATTTATCGTGTTTACTGCTTGCATGTTTCATTCAAAAAGTATTCCAAGAATCTTTTTTTTTTTTCAAGGCTCGCGTGATATTTTAATGCAAAGAAGCGTATAGCTATTGATTTTGTTCAGTTTTTGTAAAAATATAAATTACGACTTTTTGAGAAATTACCATTATTTTTAGAATTCGTCCTTACAAGCTACAAGTTATGTAAATGTCATTGATTTTCTCAGCAAATTATCTCAATTATACTAAAAACCAGTATCGACTGAGCTTTAAACGCACCTAGCGTGCAATAAAATACAAAATAAACTCGAGAATTCTGTTAAGTAAATTTGAAAGCAGCGAAGAAATATATTTCAGTACGATGTAGCGAAACACTGCAGTCGAAAAAGTAGCTAAGAAACTTTCTAAAAAAAATCGAGAACAGCCTTCGCGAAAAAAAGTGAAAATGGTACGCACTCCAAGGCAAAAATGAACCTCATTGCCTTTCCATTCTAAAACGCCTCATTCCAATTTATTTTTAATAACAAAATGTTGAAAATAAAAATGTAGACTAACAATGAACAAAACGTTTCAGAGTACGGCCACGGTGGAGGTGGGCCGAGTGACGGCCCAGGGCCCGGGCGACGCGTCGCAGGTTGAGCACGTCACCCTGAAGAAGAAGCCGAAGTGCAAGTGCTGCGTGCTGCAGTAACGGGTGTCAGGCCTTCCGGGCGGCGTCCCCGGCCGACGCCCACACAGAACTCCTCACAGCCGAGCCCCGAGCGGACGACTCCGCGTCCCGGCCTTCTTCTTCGACTCTCACTCTCGCGCTCGCGCCGCGCCCCAGCGGCCATCCCGTCTTCCGCGGCGGCCGTGTCCGGCAGCAGGCCGAGTGTGTACAAAAAAAAGCGACAAGCGACGGGAAAGAGAAAAAAAACGGAATCACGGCGTGTGCGCGGATCGAGCCCGCCCCCCGCGCGGCTCCCCGCCACCATCGACGGGAGTCTATTTGAAATATATTGTAGATAACAAGAGAATACAAGATACATAGTAGCTATCTATAATAGCTTAAGTGCTTTTACTATTGTGGTTACTAGAGAAACAAAGGAGGAGGAAGGGCGAGAGAAAGAAAAGCGGCTGACGGAAGGAAGGGACGCGGGATCGCGCGGGGGGAGAGGCTAGCGTGCCTCCCCCTCCTCGGCCTCTCTCTATCTCTCCAAAAGCAAAAAAAAATCTCTTCCAGCAGCGTTAAAAACGCGCGCGAAGGAGGACGCGGGCGCGCGATCACGCGGTGGGCCGTCCCCGCACGGAGAGACTCTTGTAAATATATGACGAAGAAGAAAAAAACTATTACGATTGTAACGTGAAACTTTGCGGTCGCGAATAGGCGAAAAGAATGAAGCGTGACGCCGTGGAGACGGAGGGAGCAAATCGAGTCCGGTTTCCAAAGTCCTTTGGATCTGTCATTAACTTATTTTACCCCGAGCCTTGTGTTCGATCGAATCACTCTTTTTTTTATTGTCATTATTATTACTTTTTTTCGTCAAACGGAAGGGAGTGCGCGAGGCGAAGATCCGCGCCGGGTTGCCCCTCCGTACTGCGCTCTCCAATCGCTGCTAGTGCACAAATTAACGATGTAAAACGCAAGTGAAGGTGGCATAAGTTTCGCTGACGACGAAAAGCGGAGATGAAGGAAATTATGTAAGAGCGAGGAAACTCGAGCGCCGGCTCTTAGGCAGCTATCCTTTGTTTAATCCTTCGACCAATCATGCAAGCTATTTTAGATGAGGTGCGCACGCAGATGTTTTTATTTATTTGTTTCTTGTATCGTTCGTTTAATTAATTACTTCTGTCCTCAAATCGTGTATATCTCTTATCTTCGGCCCCTCTCGCTCGCTCATTGCCGTACTCGTCTCTCCGACCGACGGAGGGAGTGCGCTTAATCGTAGGCCCAGGTGCGAACGATCGTCGAGTTCTCTGTTTTTATTTTATACAAAGTTAATATATATTATATATAAAACGCGACGCGCGACTCGATCCTTAATCGACACCGCTGAGCGCGTAAGTTTTCCAATTTTTCAAGATTCTATTGCAAGTTGAAATCGAGGCGGGCGCGCGAAGGTTGACGCATCGGGTGCCGATTAAGAATGGAATCGTTCCGACATAAAGAACAAGATGTGTGTTTACGCCGCTGGGTTCCTTTCACATTCGGTACCTACTTGTCCCGCATCGTGCGTAGATATAAATAAATATTACGTGTAAAGAGTACGTGTACACAGACTGGCATCGATACATACATAATATTATATATTATAATCTGAAATCTCTATATGTATATGTATATACATAAACGCCTAGACTCTTTTTAAGCTGTCGGATTTTTTAATTACATGTTCGGCGCGACGACAAACCAGCTTTACTTTAGTTGTCACGTACCCACTAACACACACATACACGCATAATAAAACGGATAAACCCGCAAAAATTAATCGAGAATCCTTGCTTTTTTGCGATACCGTTCGGTGAGACCTGAAAGAGAACGCATATGGCCGTACGTGGCTCGACTGGAGTCTGCCGTCTGTTTGTACCTTACGTACAGTTCGATCAATTAATTTTTCTTAGCCGTACCAATTCAGCGTTCGATGATAAAATGAAATTGTTTCCTCAATGCATCGCATGTAGAACAGGGAAAAAAATTGTACATGTGCAATTCGCATAATTCAGAGACGCCGAGCCAACAGCGCGAGCGTCGACGAGACGCCGTGAGGGATCTCAGATACGCTACGAGAGAACAAGAGACAGTGTCAGAGGGACGATAATCCTTTTTTTTTAGCGAGCAGTGTCAAATCAAAGATTTTTTACCGACGAATAAACGAAAAAAAGAGTAAGAAAAAGAAATGAAATATTTCCCTGAACTTTAGAATATCGACGAGATAATAAATATATTACACGCCTGCCGCTACTGCTACCTACCCTTTTTCGTATGTACGCGCGTAGTTACGAAAAGTAAGCCCTTAATTTATACATACCGAGGAAAGGATAAAGAGAAAATAAAACTGAAGAAATCAGCGTCGATGGTGATGAGCGAAATAACGTGTGGGACATGTAATTACTGTTCAACAGTCAACGTGCGGATAATGAGTGGCGCGAATCGATGGATAGGTGACTATTTACTATTTTAGATTTCTAAGTTCCAGCGGATGTTAAGATACTCGCATGAGAAACAAACTGACATTATAAAAAAAAGACAAAAGTAAATACAAAAAATAAACTATTGTAACATCTGTCCCGCGCAACTGTTGATTCTGCTGAGCTTACGGATATTAAACGAATATTAAATGTCTTGTTAAAAAAGAATCGTTTACTTTTATCATTTTTCTTTACTCAAATCCGAGTTCCTATTCCTGCACATTACCGTAAAAGTTTCCTCCCCTGCTTTCTCAGATTTTGTAAAGATAGTCTACAATTGCAGTAGTTCTGAACTTTTAGTTGATGCAGTCAGTTGAATTAAAAGTTTCCAACAATACTGTCAGAAACTTTGAATTGCTTCCCTAACAACAGACATTCTTTTCTACCTTCAATTGACAGATTTATAAACAATTCTTATATTTATGTCCTTAAAAAGTATTCCAAGTTAATATTAAATACAGTTCCCTGTCTGATTCTATTACAACTTAATTTGAATTGTTTTTCTTCGTTTAAGTATTATAAATTTATATACGAATCCCACATGGAAAAAAATAATGCAATGAATTCGTCGAAGCTAATTATGAAATCAATGTATCAATATAATTTCTCAACGATATTTATTTTTTATAACGGACAAAAACCTTGCGCCATTGAATCAATAACCCCGCGAAATACAATGGCCTTTTAATTGCCCGAGCGTGTTCGTCGAAATCTGAAAAAAAGGCCACCTTACATCACCTCGCGAAGGGGTTCGAGTAAAAGCACCGCTGCCGCGGAGTGAAATAAAATAATAGAGCCGCATCACAATGGCTCCGCCGCGTAAGTAAATCGGCTCGCGGCATCTCGCGAATTAAACCCGCGCGAGGCTCACGCGCTCGCGGGGGGAGAATCGAGATTGAGGTGTATGTGTACTTTATACCTGCGGCGGCTGCAGCTACCGGGACCCGCGAGTAAAAGTCGCGGGCGCGCGGGGATCGGAAAAATGCGGGGCGAGGTATATCGGAGGGATCGTCGCGATTCGCCGCTCTTGTTACCCAAACACGCCTACCCCATTGAAATTTTCGAAGGGAATCGCGGCAGATAAATTTGCAGGCTTTTTTTTGTACCTCTCGTTGTTTTGCGATATCGTGCACTCGAATCAGTAACGCGGATACCTATCGATTTTTATAGGCAGACCTGATTTCGGTATTCGAGAAGAAATCATTACTCAGAAAATTTGCACTATAAATTGTTTTCATTATATTAAAGTTAAAATTATTTCGAGTTTGTTGCTCCTTGTCTTAAATGATAGGGTTATTTGTAGAATTTAATAAGAACATCGCTGGATAAGTAAGGAACTATCGTAAGGGCCAAAATTAGAAATTTTTTACATTTTTCATGCAAATAAATTGTTACAACTATTTCTTTAAAAATCAAGAGCTGAACTTTTATTGGTCCTGAAGTTATAATCTGTGGCATAAGCAACGACATAATTATTTATTAAAAAATAAATTGAAATGTTTAATTTCGTATTTTATATCAATTATAGAAAAAGACATCTTTATCTCACTGATTATTTTGTGAACGGTGACAAACACTTTGCCGCTTACATAAAATAATAATTCGCAGTAGCAGAACAAAGTTAAGAGTTACATTTCGTTATCTATCTCCTCGCAATCAGCGAGTAACCGTACACCTTCATTAAGACGTCATTTAGTTCAAGCATTAAGCCACGAAATCCCATAGCCTGCAGTAGCGCATAATGCGCGTATGAATAAAACGATCGATATGCCCGGGGAATCGAAAAACGAGTTATTACATCATTAACCCGTCGATTAATACGAACCTCCTCCATAAATCCTACACGGAGTCAATTAATGAAAAAGAAAGGTCGGCAGGCCATTAAAAACTCCGTAGATCGTCGCGACCCGTTACCCCGCGCGTCTTCCCGCGCACAAAGGGTAAAATTCAAGCCTCTCTTGGAAAAGTCGTGAAATAGAGTTGTAGGCCGAACAAAGAGAAGCCTGGTGGCTCGCCCTTCGCGCACCTCCGCCGCGGCATATAAATCGCGTCCCGGGAATGTGGGCACGGTGTGCCCCCAGGTCCGTGTGTGCATAAGCGCACACACGCGCGCGCGCGCGATGGAAAATGTCAACGGGCGACGCATCCCATTACCCGCGCGGGGTTCAGAGGTCGCGCGCGGAGGAGAGCTCGCACAGATAAATCGCGAGCGATGTCAAAGGGAGCCCGGCGAATAATTACCGGCGCGCATATAGGCGAGCGTCGCCGCGACAGCGATCTCAGATGGGTTATCGCGCGGGTATATAAGGTCGCGGCTCCGATGAAAAGCTCGCGCGCGCGCGCATTGGAAATTTGTCCCTTCTTTGTATACGAGCGGCGCGAAAGCGCCGATAGTCCTTTGTGCAGTGCGCGAGGGGGGATCGGGGGTCGAGAGTCGGGGCAGAGCGAGAAACGGTATGGGTCTGAATAATTGTGCCGATATATACCCACTTTATCGGGGAGATTGAATATTTAAAGCGGCTTGCGCAAGGAGACGCGGCGCGGGCAGTCCATCAAAGCCGACAGGTGTTAACACTTGCTGGCTTTTTCTCTCACGCTTGATTTACTTCGGCTAGATGATGCTCATGATTCCGGGGCTTTTTTTCAACTTACTGTCTATATTTATTTTATTCGTGCACGTGTTGCCACGAATGTACAAGGAATTTAAACGAATATTATACAATTAACGTTTACGGATACATCGAACGTTCAGAAGATAACGAAAATTATTAAATTTAAAATTATTTTTTTCGCGTTCTTTTTTTTCATTTACTTAAGGTCACAGTATGAAATATAAATGTAAATATCGTAATTGTTAAATTAATTTACATTAGTTTAAGCAATAAATAAGTCTTTTATGTAATTCTATATTTATTACTATATTGTTCCATAATTTTCTAAATACATACTTTACGGACGACAAATTCTTGCTCATTCACGCTCGCTAGGTAAAACATGAATTTATTTGTTAAAATTTAGATAAATGCAAAATAAATGCAGTCAGGTGTACATATGCATCCATGCACCTATATATTAAATGGGCATGTGTACTTATGCAATCGTGCACTTGGGTAATTTACTCACCCATGCATTTGTACGCATAATGAGAATTAAAAGTTCGCAAGTTAAGGAAAGGAGGAGAGAAAGATTCGCACGGCGAAAATCATTAGGACATGCGAAAATAGGAAAAAAATGATAATTAAAATTGAGTATTCAATTTGTACAAATGTTACTCGATTCTGTAAGAAAACAATTTAAATTTGCATATTCGATTACTACTTTATTTAGGTGAATTCTTATTAAATTAGATAATGGCAATAAAATACTTTGTAGAAGTCCGTTTAGTTTGTCTTTTGACTTTATTTTTTAAATACAGCGCAGTAAATCATGGAAAAAGAATACTTATTTAAAAAAATGTGATTGTCTCTGCAGAAAATCATTGTTTCCCGCAGCTGCTATGCATACAATTAGCCACCGTATTTCCAATAAAGCTCGGCTCATCGTAAGATGATACCGCGCCGGGCATTGTTACAATAAACTCTTCAAATTCTTACAACTGCAGATAAGAACTTTTCTTAAGATATATATAAATAAATACCGTCGCTTTTTTCTCCGCAGCGAATCGTCGCGTCATCTCGAAAACGCGACGCGGGAATTCTCATTGAAACCTCATCGGACGTAGCATCAGCGAATCTCGCAGTTCTCGACCGCACCGAGTCAGCAGCAACGGCATCAGCGACGGATTCGACAACCGCGAGAGAGGAACCCAATTATGCGCCAAAACACACGGAGCGCGGCCTAGCGTTATGTAACGACAGGTGGAAAAAAAAGAGAAGGGTCGCCGGGTGTCTTTCACCTCGCGGGGAAAAATCGTGATTCGAAAATGGGAATAGACTCGTAAAGGAGTGTACGAGCGCGCGGTGTAGATGCATATCGAGAGACCCGCCGAGCTCGGGCAATAATCGCGTGTGTGCGCACACACGGGTGCGGAGAGGAGGAGGGGGCCGCGAACATCGCAAAGGTATAACCCGCAGCGGGAGAGAGATGTCCCTTGGTGAGCCACGGGGGAGGGCCCCGCGGGTATATATAAGTGGCTGCCGTCCCATTGCCTGAACGGCAGGTGCAAACGTCGCGGTTTAATTGCGCTACTCGATCGAACATGCGCGTGGATCGCGCGACGCTCTAAGATCTGATCGGTGAAGTTCGTTCTAAAAGTTACTCGGACGCTGAGACGACATGGGTGCTGCGAAAAGTCGACGATTTTTCGGATTCACGGTATAACAGAAGAATTGATTAGTGCCGATTATTAGTGATAAGAATTGATTGAGGGAACAACGAAGATGTTTCGGATTGTGAATTGATTTTTTTCAGAATTTATCTAACTAAAAGAGTGATCTATCTGAGTAATTTTGCATAGCAGATTTTCTCGAAACTTTGGATATTTGGTTTTATGTGCTAAGACAGTCCATGAAGAAAGCCAAGATTCGATATACTAATCATTTCCATAGCCACCGTTCGCTAAACGTGTTTTTCAATTCTTTTTGCTAAAATTTTGGATTGCATATTTCGACACTATCTCAGTTTTTATAAGACCTGCAGTCTTTGCAGAACCATGCATTTAAAAAAAAAAATTATAAAACCTTGAATTTGAGAGAGATGAAGGTAATTTTTTATTGAAAAGTTATGTTTGATTAAATAGGGGCATCAAAAATAACGCACAATTTTTCAATAAAAAATTATTTTTCAACAAAAATCAAATTAAAAGACATTTTATCTTCTCTTACTTTCTTGTTTTAATGCATCTTTTATAAAAACCTAGATAACGACGAAGAGTAAAATTCAATATTAGCTATTTCAATTGAAAAGAACATTTAGAAAACTTTTTAGCAAACTGCGGTTTTGAAAAATTCGATCGTTTTACTTTCAAAATTTGGCTCTCTTCATAAACTAGCATAATAAAGCCATTCATAATTAAAAAAGATAATGTACTATTTCTTATTTTCTGTGAATTTATCTCAAAAGATCTTCTTTTAATGATATATATAAAAGAATTTATAATTTAAACTAACTTAAATCGATCAATTCTGCAATAAAAAAACCATCGACTCTAAACGCTACGACACATTTGGATCTCGGGTTCGCAGATGGTGTGCTTGCTGACGGGCTGGGCAGCAGGTGCGATTCTGTCGCCGAACCAGAAGGCTCCGCCTCACGCGCGCAGCTCGGCCGGCCGTGCTCTGGCGCTGCCCGCACCAGGACCTATAACCCCGGCGAACGTGGGTCTGCTGCGGCCGGGCGCCGTGCCCGCGGTCTCCGCCGTCGGCCAGACCCCCGCGAACGTCGGTCTGCTGCGACCGGGGCCCGGACCCGTGGCCGTCGGCCAGACCCCCGCGAACACCGCTCGATTCCCGAAGCCTGGTGGCGCGGCGCCGGCCCAAGAGGACGGCGTCCAACGCGAGCAGAGCACCTCCTTCAAGGAGGTCAACGGAGAGACGGTGATATCCGTCGTCGGCAGCTACGGCTACCAGAGTCCCGAGGGCCTACCCGTTTCGTTCAAGTGAGCGCTTTTTTTATTTTTTTAATACAAAGTTAAAAAATGCGTGGTATTATAAAAATCCATATAATTATTTTTATTTGCTGCTTCGTTATTCTGTGTCAATTAACACGTAGTGCAATTATAGAATGTTAAAAGTGCGTTATAAAATAAAAATTTGTATGTTTTAAATATAATAATTAATAATGAACAAAATGAAAACTATAAGTAAGAAGTTTATAGCCACTCACCTTTTCAGATACATGGCTGATGAAAATGGAAATAAGGCAAGCTTCACGATAGGAAAGGCTGGCGCGGGTGGAGGATCGGGTGGTTCAAGGCCAGGATCCAGACCAGGTGGTGCTGGAGGAGCTGGTGGAGGCGGAGGTCGAGGAGGCGGCGGCGGCGGAGGTGGCGCAGGAGGTGGTGGAGGCGGTGGAGCTGGAGGTGCCGGTGGAGATCGAACATACCTACCACCCAAGTAATCATCAGACCATCAATTTGTATATTTTTTTCATTTGGAAATAAATCATTTTTATTGGTTAAATAAATATTTGTTAATAAATTCCAAATTCTAGTTATTGAGTATCAAAATATATATCGCTAGATCTGCAGTAAACGTTATGTGTGGTATACAGTTTTGAAACAAAGTTAAAGAATATGAATTTTACAAACATAGCTTATCAGGGCTTATCAGAAAATTGAAGCACAAAAATTGTCTGATTAAGCATAATCTTGACGTTATCTTCAAGGCAAGTAAATTACTGGATGACTTTAATTAAAACACAAAAAATAATTAAAATACAAAAATATATGTACTTTATTTGCAAAAAAATTTAATTTTTCCATTTTCAAAATTCTTGCTTACGAGCCTCGATAAGTTGTAAATCCGTATGCATTCAACAATAGCGGCATGTGATAATGCTCGGAGTTATCAACTTCGAATGTTATTTCAATAAATGGATACATGGTTTTCATATCAATTGATTTGTAATATTCCTTCACTGCGAAACTTAATTTGTAGGTACCAGCAGAAAATTGCGTTGTTTCGGAAGTGAGATCGGTACATCGTCCAGTTTCAGCTGTTCGTCTGTAAAAACGAAATATTTGTAAATTAAAATTTTTCACGTTAAAAAATGCTTATTCTGTTTAAAATTACCCTTGATTGATAAGCGTCCATTCATTTTCATCTTTCAATCTGTATAGTTTCACTGGTAAACCGCTTACAGGACGTCCCTTACTTGTATCCAATACGTGAGTTGTTATATTGAATTTAGCCGAACTCATAGTAAAATTTTAATATGTAAAAATATTTTCTGTTATTTTAGAAAAAAAGTAAACTTCTAAAGAAAAATATCACAAATTGCCTCAATTTTTAGGTTAACACTGCTTAAATGATAGTACTTGAATGATATCTTTATAGTGCGGTAGGAATTCTGAGAGTGAGTGAGTCACTGTTTACAAAATGTATTCCTAGATATCTTTCATTTCATAACTTTGGTAATGAAAGTTAAATAACATTGGAAATACTTCTAAAATATTTTTTATAATATATGAATAAATTTTATTTCTGTACATTTTTACATTAGCTTGACAATTAAGCTTGTCTTACACAAAACTTCAAGGAATTCATTAACTTTAATAAAAATAGAAAACAATCGCCATTTAATATTGTATTTTAATACAATTTTTTTAAGCTTCTAAAAATATATTTTAATATATTTTTTTAAAAACAAAAAATAAAATAAAACTTATATACTAATCAGTTTGGTTTGCTTGAACTTTTGTATGTACTGTAACTGAATGGACTGACCAAAAGAGGAAAATGGTAAGTTCCATTAGGATCTTTTATATCAAACACAATTTCAATAAATGGATAAAATGAGGCAATTTTTTTACAGGAATAATATTTTTCTGTGTCGTAGTGAAGTTTGTAACGACCTGTAGAAAGATTGTATTTAGCATCTGCAAAGTCACTGCAATTGCCACTTGCTGAGGTGACACTAAAAAAATTTTAAATATTTAAAATAATGTCAAACAGAAATAATATAAAATAAATACAAGATAAATTTGTTCGAATTACCTTTCATGAATGAAAGTCCATCTTCCATCTTGAAGTTTGTAAAGACTAACTTGTAATCCGCTTACAGGATTTCCTTTGCTAGTATCTATGACATTTGTACTTATAAAAGGTTTTCTTACTATAAGTGAATTTTTAAGTACTGAAGCAGTATTTAAAACTGCAGGATTCTGTAAACCAGTTGTTGATATTTTGTAATTAAATATTTTGAAGAAAATATAACTTGTTTATTCAAAATAAAAAAACATTTAAAAATAATTTCCATACCTTTGGCACTACAGTTTCTGAAACCGTATTTGCTGAACTAATATTTATTGTATTTGGCTCTTTGTTATTTTTCAGATTATTTTGAGCAAACTTAGGCTGCATAGCAATTTTTCTTGCTTGGTTTAAAACAATTGGATTTGTTGCTTTCACTAATGTATAAGATTTTCCACCAGAAGAAAAAAAATATACTTTATTTTGATCATCTGATTCAAGAGTGACATTCATAGATTTTGGTACAATTGTTTGGGTTTTAACATCTTCATTTTCATTGTTCAAGTTTTCATCCTGTCAAATGTAATGCTTATTAAACATGTTTACTAAAATATTATTTTCGAAGATTTTGTACACTTACTGTATTTTTGTCTCTCCTAGAGCTTTCTTTTTGTTTGGAACTTTCTTTTGGAGGATTGCTGCAGCTAATAAGATATGATTTTGAATCTTCTTCTTCATTATCATCTGGTTCTGTTTCTACTATCATTTCCAACTGGATTGGCTCAGTATCATCTATAAAATCTGCTTCTGCAATCGCCTGAGCTAAAGTATCTTGACTATTGTCCTAAAACATAATAAAGATAAAAATAACTTTTAACATATTTTAACATATTTTATTACCATGTATTCTAATTTAATTAGTCAGTATTATATTTTTTTACCTTCTGAAGTCGAATCTTTTTGAAGACTGGGGTTTCAGACTCAGTCTCCATTTCAACAATTTCTTCTTGAACTTCACCTTCAAGAGTAGTTTCTTCTGTTTCCTGGACGTAACTTGAATCGTCATAACTTGTTTCATCCTCGTCATCATCATCAGTAATGTATTTCACCTCGTTCAATGTATCATCTTCAGTTTTATTTATAACGGTTACTGACTAACATTATATAAAATTAATTATTACATACAAAGCAAAAATATTAATAAATCAAAAATGACACTTAACCTTATTGTATTGAACAGCAGCCCTTTGATGTTTCAAGGTACACATGTGTTTGAGCAATGACAATCTATGGGCATGCAAATTCCTTTCACAAAACTTACAGTAGGCTCGCGTCGCCTCACATGGCACGGAGGTTAACCAATCTACGAAGAGAAAGCAGCGTTAAAACCATAAATAAAATGATATTGTCAAATAATTAAATGTCAATTACCCTTAAAATCCGGCATCTGTTCCCATTCTTTTCGATACCGCTGCGTGTATACGCGCGTCTTAGCATGGCTAATTTTCCCAGTCGGCGTAAGCCTAACTTCCTGCTCTGGCTTGGCAGGGTCGTCATCCCTCACCTTCATGTCAACAACGCACACTGTGCTCTCCGTTTCCTCCTTCAACTCTTCCATGTATTCACTCATCACTTTGTATCCCGGAACAATTCAAATCAGATTCGAATTTCACGTCGGCGAGCTCGCCACTAGGAATCCACTATATACGCTGTAGTTTTTTTGTCCCTCGCAGCAAATCCCTGGGCAAAGTCCCGGTCCGGACACCACGCTGATATCCTAGTCTGTTTCGGAAAGCGAACTCCCTAGAAATGGCCGCCGAGGTTCGTCCTCGAGGCTCTCGTCGACGAATTCAACACAGCGTTTGTTTCCTGTGGTCTTGCCATTTTTTCCCTGACTGATGGGAAACTAGCGCCGCCATCGGAATTTTCTGCAAATCTTTCCGTTACATATGTACAATGCAAATACGTACACGAAGAGTTTATATAAAATTCCAATCGCGGCGCTAGTTTCCATGATCAGTCACAGAAAAATTAGCGTAAAAATTATATATAGTTGGAACAAGTGTACAACAAACAACACTACTGGCCGTGAGCGTAATGGCTGGTGGATTTACGCTTAGCTCCAGAACTTGGGAAAAATGGTCAACAGTCGCATTACTACAATATGGTCTACGGACTGCAGGTGCAGCTGATCTGGGGGAACGCGTGGAGAAAAGTTAAATAAATCAGACAGTATTTTTTTACTTGTTTGAAGCCGCATCTTCTGTGCGCAAATCAAGCTAAATATCTAAAATAATTACGTATTGTTTAGCTTTGCAGATGAATTTGTTTTCCTTTTCATTAGTTAAACAAAGCACTGTTATATGCTTGGTAATTTAAAAATAGGTATATATAATCATAGTCATTTTTACTAACTATAAGTGCTTGTGGGGAAATTCAGAGATATATTGTAGGGATAATGATATTACTGCGACGAACACATTTAAATCACTATTAATTATTTTGAAAATCGACGAATTTTAACTTCAATTAATGATATTAATTTTACAGTATTAAAAATGTTACAATATAATTGTTACACATTATTCTAAAAAAAAATAATCAATAAAAATATTAATTAATTAAATAACAATGTTTAAAAAATAAATGCAATTACTTATTTTAATGTTTCGTATCAATAATTACCAGAATCATTCAATAAATATTTGCAATTTTTTAAAATGCCAAAATATATGTAGTTATATATGTAGGTCAATCGGCTGCAGGTTTAATGAGCGGTTACGGTTTAAACAACCCGGAAGGCTCTCCAAATACATCTTGGACGCTTTCAAAGCAATTTTTTGCCTCACCCTCCCGTAGTGCAAGGATGCAGCAATTTTCCAAGTTGGAGAAACACGATGAATCGCCCGAGAGAAACCCCACGGGGCCGGCGAAGCACTCCAACCCTCGTGAAAATTTTCCACAATGCAAGAACGTGAGCTCGAAGGTAGCGCCGGGATGAAAGCGAAAAAGGACGGGTCGCGCGCGCTCAAGACGTTCCCCACCACAGGGAGAGAGAGGACTTTAAATTCCTCCCTGCACCTTTATACCTGCCGCGTGCGTGAGCACGTATACAGATACACTTACCTGCGCGGCTGCCGCAGATTTGAAAAGGGTCCACTCGTGGCGTCGCGCAGCCCGGCGGCCGTTACGCTCGACCCGTATACAAGCGCTCGGACCGTCGAGCTGCACCTGACGTTATACGGTACTCCGAAATGTTCCCGGTTTATTTTCATTGTAACTCGCGTTACGATAGTTTATCATTTTTGTAAAAAAATATTCGGTTGTGCAGATTGTTACTGGCCGCTTAACAAAGTGTTGTGATTTTTTAATTGTTGAAAAAACTTTAATATTAAATAAATTTTCGAGTGCACCTAATATATCATTAAAATGATTTTTTATGAAATAAAATATTGATATTTTTTGATACATCGATAGAATAATAATATGCTTTCCAAATAGATCATCATTGGTAATGTCTTATTAATTATTTGCAAATCCTTTATTGAATAAGTAGTTTAAAAAAAATTATACTGTTTTTCAGATGAAATAAAGAGATGGAATTCAAGATGAAAAAATATAGAGTGGAAGCTTTCATAATACCCACCAATCATAATAATACAAATCAAATTGATGACGTAAAACTTGCTATCAAATTGAAAGATCAATCATTTTCCAGTACAGAAGAACCAGAAGAAGAAAAAGTTTCTGCAGACTCAGAAAAAAATTTTGATGAATTTGAAAATACCTGTGATAATAAAGAAAGTAACGAAATTAATTCATCATCAGATTTATCTGAAGTATTTTTCGATATCCATGAGCACATTTATGATGAAATAAAAGTACCTGAAAATAAAGGTAAAAAAGAAGTGAAAACCGAAAAACCAGAAGCTGAATATACTAAGGCATTTTTCCAAATTGAGGAACCGATATACGATGAACCATTTATAGGCAATTTAACAAGCATTCAAAATTTAAAAAATCAAGAGAGCAACTATGATGTACCTCAATCAAAATGGACATTGGGGACTTCAAAGTACAAACGTTTTGGTATTGTTGCTCCAAAATTACCAAAAAGAACAACAAGCTTAAAATCTATTGTAGAAGACATCGAAAATTTTGATGACACTTTACAAGAAATATGCTGCCATGGTCGTAAGAATGGTTGTCTACTTAAAAGTGAACGGCCTGAAGACATTAGTGAAGATATATTCAAAGAAAATTGGATGCAAAGATTGGATGCTTTGCGAAAGTTGGAGACACTATTAAAAGACAAAGAAGTGGCTTTGCAATCTAGAGAGAGACTTTTATTCAAAAAGGAAAAAGAATTAAGAATCTTAGAAAGACTCGTAAAAGATAAGATGAAACAAGCAGAGTTGTATGCAAAACGTTATAAAAAATCATGCAGTTCTGAGAGTATTACAAATAGTGATCGGAATGTGGAGTCTAGATCTTCAAATGATTCTAAGGGTCTTCCCAAATCTGATAACAATCATCACTCATCAAATTTTATTTTCAAATCAAGTTCAAAGTCTTCAATAGAAAGTAAAGAAGAAAAAGATTTAAAAAATCCACCCAATTCAAGGCATTCCTCAAGTATAGACAGATTCAGCAATAGAGTAAGTAGTGTTAGGTCAAAATCAAGACCTCGTCAGAAAATAAGATATGATGATTTGGACTCAACATTGTCAGCTGATATTGGAGATTCATCCTTTGCAATAACTTCAACGAAATTTGATCCAACCGTGTTTAAAAAACCAGCAGCTTTTATGAGATCAGCAAGTGAGAGAAGACCAAGAATGGACCCTCAAGTTACTGCATTAAAACTTTCCAGTGTAATAGAAAATGATGAACAAGATGGTCTTGTAGAAGAAAAAACACTAAGAAAAATAAGTGAAAACATTCTTGCAACTCAGGATCAAGAAACAAAGTTTCTGAATTACGGCCTTATTGACAATGAATCTTCTCAAAAAATAAAAAGTTTAGATAGAGACTTAACAAATCAAAAAAGGTTTTCTTACTTAAATTTAGAGTCAATGGATAAAACACTGAAGACAAAAGTTTTATCAAAGGAAAGGCCCATATCCTGGACTGAAGATGCTGATGACTGGCTAAAGAAAAAAAGACAAGCTTATAATTTGGCCACAAAAAAGAAGGCATCTGAAAGTATAGCTGAAAAGGAAAATTTAAGCTCACAATTAAGTATGAATAAAACTTCAAAAGTTACTAAAAAAAAAGAAAGTAATAAAAGGAAGTTTTCAATATTTCGTTAATTGTAGAAAATCCATGTATATTGAACTTATAATGTTATGTATAAGTTTTCAAATATAAAATTTGTAGTTGTGTATAGTTACAGTTGAAATTAAAACAATGTTGAAAATTATTACTGTAAGTATCTTAATTTGACTTTTTCAAAAACTTTTCAATCCTTACACTGTGTTCAAATTAGTTTAAAAAAAGTTTTAATAAAACCTTAAGTTGTAACATTTTACTAGTATACTTATAATTGAAAAAAAATACATTCATATTTTTTTACATTTTTATTTAATAATCAAATGAGCTAGATAACAGGCCTCATAAATAATGGCTTAAATTACTTTAAAACTGATCTATCACCATGAAGGAACCGCAGGTGGAATTGCCTTTCCATAAAGGGCTGATTTGTCTCTAAAGCGTGACATCCTTTCATCTTCCATTTTATCTAATTTCCAGCCAATTCCCCAGCCAATGAAAGGAATTGTGCATAAAAGATACGTTTTTCGAAGTAGTCGTTTAGTTTCTGCTAGTTTTGCACTCATTGTTGTTTATTCTGAGCTTGGCTAGCTTTCCACCTCTGAGTACGGCTGTAGTCGGTGTATATGAAATATCCAGTTACAGATGGAAAGAATACAGCTACGGCGTACTTTCTGTACAATTTTCCAAGGGCTTTAGCAGCACCCATCAATCTGTAGTACCAAAATACATCATTTAAGTAAAAATACCCTAATAAAAATATTTTAAAAGTAATAAAACAAAACATTTGTAGGTTATGGTTACACCATTATTTTCGTTACATAACAATAATAATTTGCATTAAATAATAATGTATGAAAGTATGCAATTTGTTGCAATACTATTCAAAATCCTAAATTTTGAATAATTACAACTAACAATAAGAACTATATCGTTAAAAAGACAAGTATTGATTTAGTAAAATGATTCTCGACACAGTTCGTTTGATTTCATGAAATTTCTAGATTGAATCGTCATGTTTGTTTAAAGTAAAATAGTTAACTTAGAATTATTTTATTTACCTATTGCCATTAGGCAATAAACAATGTAAAATCGAAGTCAACTGTTAGCACTCTTCTGTATAGAAATCAGAAATGCAGCATGCAGTATGTCCTCACTATACTTGTCAGCTGATCCATCTATAAGTATTCTATGTACAGTATAATAGCCGCGGCGGTAGTGTAGTGTAGATAGTAGTATCACAGATCACCGTAGACGGCAAGCTATAAGTGTATACAACAATTGTGTACTACATTTTTTAACTAATAAATAAGCGTTTTCTGACAAATTTGCATAATATATAATGTAGTAATCTGCAGTAAAAATAAAAAAACCATTAATTTTTTTAATGAAATATTTTATTCTCGTTTTGGTATAAAAAACGCAAACTGTATTTATTTAAATTTCAGTTGTTGAAGCATTTTTATCCTATACATACATACACCTTAAATCTAGGTTTTTAATTACACAAATATGTTACGAGTTTATTATTAAATATTATATTAAACATTTAAATTTTGAACAACATACACTGCTTCATTATCACATCCAAATAGTAATGTTGTTGCATCAATGTCAATACTATTTATTGGTTTGTGCAGTGGATTGCATACTGCATTAACTGGTATCTTTCCCTTATTTCCTACAGTATTTAACCAGTGAGAATCAGAAGATTCTAAAAATAAAATAGAATTTAAATACAACTCATATGTATGCAATATAATAATTAAAAATGAATTTTTAAGACCTCTTACCTAATTTTAATTTTGTATGATGAGTGCTATTCCAATGCCACAGTTCACCACTAATGGAGCAGGTAAAGAGATTATCTGGCCGATCTTTGTGGAATAAAATTTCACTTACACTTTTCGAATGAGCATTTAATTGTCCAATTGGATAAGTATTATAACGCAAATCCCAAACTGTAAGACTTCCATCTCCGCCACCAGCTACAACTATGTGTTTTTGTGTAGGATGATGAGCAATACTTGTTGCTTCTGTCTGTAAATATTTTTATTCATTATTTGAAATAACCATCTTATCATATCTATCTATCTATCTTTAATTCACAAAAACTTACTTTTGCTTGTTCAGAGAGCATAATACTTGTTGAAGGTGTATCTTGATCATTTCGTAAATCCCATACTTTCATGTGACCACGAATATTTCCTGTAAGAATTTCACTATGCCGCAAAAAATCCACACAGTACAAGGAACAACTATCTGCATCAGCTGAAAAAAATATTAAATCTCTATTAAAAAATTTATTTCCTTTATAAAACTCTTCATAAAATAAAAAGTAAATTTGTTTACCTATTGTTCTAACTGGATTTTTTTGCTGAGCTGTTAATAAATTTATTCTACCATCTTCTCCAACAGTGACAATATCCTGCTCATAGGTTGACAAAGCTGTACAAGCAGCTGGTTGTTTCATACTAAAATAAAATTCAATTCTTTTCTTTGTTTTTTCTTTTAATAGGAAAAATTTAATTTAACTTTAACAAATTCAATTAGACAAAAAAAAATTTCTGCTCCATTATTTTTTTAACGGAATAATTTACCTAAAGTGATGTAGTAAATTCCATGTATTTTGTTCCTTTATTTCAGGAAAAGGATTATCTTGAGCTTTTAATATTTTAACAGTACCAGAGGAATCTGAAGCAACAAAATTTCCATAACCAATATATTGAATTTCAGTAACATCACCCAATACTGGAATTGACGAGATATTGACTGGATACAATTCATCTTCATCATTTTTTTGGAATGTCCAATAACTTATTTTATTCACCTGTTGACATTAAAATAAATGAAGTTTTCATCGACATTACTCTTTTTAAGGTTATATACTGCAATTTAAAAAGGATTAAACAATTATAATAAAATAGTAATTAATAGAGAACTTAAGTTTCAATTATACAGACAAGTAAATAAAACAAATAAATTGTTAAAATTTTTAATAGACCAGTAAAGATAAATAAATAAATTAAAAATTGAAATTGTAGGTTATCTTTTACCGGGTCATCCCAACTGCCGGTCAAAAAATACTTGGCTTCAGAGAACTCCTCGTGCTTCCACCTGATCTTGGATATTTTTTCAGAAACAAACGTACCCTGGACGTTTTCCGTCATTCTATTGAAACTCCAAAAAGTGTTTTTATACTTATTAGAGGGAACAGCACGCAGGCTGCTCTCAATCTCAAACAACTTTATTCACTCAGTAAACTAAGAAAACAGGTGCATAAAATGCGCGTGTGCCATTGGCCGCATTCGATTTTACCGCGCGGCATTGGAACTTCCTAATTCGTTGGATTTATTTCGCGCATGCGCACTTCCGCCGCTCAATTTCGGAGCACTCCGCTTTGAAATTCAAAAAAATCGCAATATACCACCTATATTTAGAAAAGGCGTGAACAAAATGAGTTGATGCACATGTCTTCTTTTTTGGGAATTTTCGCATTAGTCTGCGTTTAATCCAAGTTGTGGGGCTAACGCACTCGACGCTACTCGCAATACAAAGGTTCTGTAAAGACAGAATGCACTTCGTAATCTATGCAACGTTGCTCACGAGCGCACTTATCTTCTCTAAAGGTTTGGGAGCAAATCATTCAGCAACCAGTGGTACGTTTTTTTAACATAAATTATAAAATTCATTTTATATGTGCACTGTTTTTTCAGTAAAAATAAAAATAAAAATATAAGTTTTCTCGGTATATAGTATCAAAGTATATAGTTGTATCAAAATAAATGGCCAAAGTTTCTTATAAAATTAAGTCAAATTATCGATCCGGTATTCGGTTAAAGCAGAGTCTTTCAAATTTATCATTTAATTCACAATTTTTTAGAAGAAATATCAGAAACAATCCGAGAGAACTTCTGGAATAGAAGCGGCATCGTGACGGAGTTGCAGCACACTATTTGCAGCATAAAAACCGATGAGGTAGTAGCCAAAGCACAATCCACGGCGTCGAGAATTCTGACCGGTATTTGTTCGTCGGGTAAATATATTGAAAATCATAATTTAAAGCTTCTTATTTAAAGCAATATATTTTTTATTATCTAATTCGTTCAATTTATAGAGGACATGACTAGAGCCTTCGTGAGTCTGGAGAAGGCGCTTTTACAGAGACTTGATGAAGTTCAACGAAACTTGACGACGCTTATACAATCGAAACTGACGCAGTCTGTCGCTCCGAAAAAGAATCACGAGTACACTAAAGTATCTCCTTTCAGAACTATTAAAGAATTACTCGATAAAAATTTATTGGAAGACTTCAGTTAATCGTTACAAATCTAAAATTCATATGCGTAAAAAAAAGTTTGCACCTATTATACGGTTATATAAGAATTTAGTTTTTTCATCATTTATAATTTTTATAAAACTTCAGAATTTTTCAAAATCGTCGCTGACAATCATTCTTAACTTTTCATCAAATAATAAGTATATTTTAATATTAATAATTATATATTCATGTTAAAATTTAAAAATAAATGCGTTTTTATAGCTATAATATTTCTTTGTGTTATTGTCTTTTTAACATCCAAATAAAGAATAAATTTTCTAAGCGAAATATAGTTAGCGCAAACAAACCTTCGGTGAAAGTGTGGCCCGGATCAGATACGGAGCTGGCACTGCACGTGGTCTTTTACCCGGTATACAGATATATAAAGTCATATAGCTCTCTCAGAGCAATCTAAATTTTGAAAACACAAACAAAAGGCTTTTGATTAAATACAAAATTAGTGAGGAAATAATTATTGACATTAATCACCAGTACTTGAATCAGTTTGTAAGTACGTACTTTTATTCAAATTTATATCTAGCTTACATTAAAATACTGTATTAATAACGAAATTATTTATTTTCAAGTGTAATTTAGGTTATGTGTGATCTCACGTTTTCGAATTATGAAGCCGGCAATGACTGTTTTAAACAAATTAACAGTACAACAATGCTATGTATGAATTTAATCAAAAGTTGACAATGACATTATTTAAAAATTTACAATTAGAAAATTTATATACTGATATCTAGATTATTTGCAATTACAACAATGATATCTAAAGTGAACTGGAAACAACTTAAAACATTGGATTATTTATTATCAAAAAGAGCACAAAAACAATGCATAATAAGTAGATTTTATCATAATGTAGATGAAGAAGTATCTAATGTAACTTTGCTGCAAATGAAACAGTCGCTAAAAGCAACAAACAGTCCTTTTCATGAAGGTCATGCATGCATTGTTACAAATTTTTCATTATGTGAAGACAAACCTAAAGAATGTAAATTATATGTAAATAAAACAACAGGTAAGCAATATTAATATTTAAATATTACATGATTTTAATTTTAAGTTGATCATAATTTAAAATTTGTATTTAAGGTTTTTTCATGTGTGAACAGTGTAAAAATGTTGGAGCTTGGAGTAGTTTGGAAAAGTTTATAAATGCAAAGAAAAAAAAGGTACCTGATTTAAAAGGTTTGCGAAAATCTATAGAGACTTTATCTGATTACACTGCAGAATGGAATAAATTGAAGACTTCCTGCGAACCTATTACGACAATGTCAAAAAATGAGTACAATAATATAATGTCAAGATTTTCCCTTCAAGTAAAATATAGCATTACACCTATTTTAAACGTTATCATTATAAAAAATTAATTTTTGAAATAATTTTTTTAGAATATTTCCCAAGAAATAATGTCGCAATTGAATGCAATATATCAAAAATCAACTGAGACATTATACTTTCCACTGTTAACATTTCGCAATCTTATCACTGGATATAAATGTTTATCTACAAATCCAAGTAATGGAAAAACTTATCCTGTAACGAATGCTAGTGGAGTAATAATATACAAACAAAAGAATTCAAAATTGGACAGCACTGCTGTTTTAGTTCATTGTATAGAAGATCTTTTATCAGTGGCTTCAGAAAAAGCTGCTAATTTAATAATTTGCCTACCTTATGGGTTGCAAAATATACCTCAACAAATACTGCCAAGTTTAGAATCTTACAAAAAATTAATTTTATGGTTTGGAAATGATGAGCCAAGCTGGGATTCAGCTAGACACTTTGCTAAGAAACTTGATGAGAAGAGATGTTTTTTTGTAAGGCCAACTGATAATCAACCTCAACCTAAAGTGGCACAGAGTTTAGGATATAATTTAAAAGAAATTATTGAAAATGCTCAACCAATCTGGCATAAAAGTATTACAACTTTTCGTAGTTTAAGACAAGATGTTTTAAGTGATCTGCAAAATATAGATAAAGTACAAGGAGTTAAATGGACCCGATATCCAGCATTAAATAAAATTTTGAAAGGACATAGAAGAGGAGAATTCACAGTACTTACAGGACCTACTGGTAAATACAATAATTTTTAATTTTTATAATGCAAAACAATCATAAAATAATTATAAATTGGTATTAGGATGTGGTAAAACGACATTCATGAGTGAATATTCTTTGGATTTGGCAATGCAAGGTGTAAATACACTGTGGGGAAGTTTTGAAATAAGAAATGCTAGATTGGCAAAAACTATGCTTCAGCAAATGGTTGGTGTACCATTGGAACAAAATCTGGATAAATTTGAATCCTTTGCAGATGAATTTGAAAATCTTCCACTTTATTTTATGACTTTTCATGGTCAGCAAAGTATAAAAATTGTAATGGAAGCAGTTGAGCATGCTACTTATGTTCATGATATTGCCCACGTTGTCATTGATAATGTACAGTTCATGATGGGCATGGCAGATGATTCCAAACATATAGATAGGTATATTAAATGGAGCATATATATTTGTACATATATTTTACCAAAAATAAGAAATTATCGCCTAACAAAATTTACAGATTTTGGAAACAAGACAAAATAATTGCATGCTTCAGGACTTTTGCAACGAAATTTAATTGTCACGTTTCATTAGTTATTCATCCTAGGAAGGAGAGGGATGATGGAGATTTGACAACATCTTCAATTTTTGGAGGTGCAAAAGCAAGTCAAGAAGCTGATAACGTTTTAATTGTTCAAGACAAAAGATTGACGAGTCTTCGCGGGAAAAAATTTTTACAAGTAAATCAGTTATAAAATATAATTTATAATTTATATTTTGAATTTTATTTTATTTATTTTTATTAATACTTATTACTTAAATGTCAGGTTGCCAAAAATCGGTATAGCGGTGATTTAGGTATAATGGTGCTAGAGTTTGACAAAAACAGTCTGAGCTATGCCCAAAAGAAAAAGCCAAAAAGTGATAAAGAAGATGACATCCCAGAGCCAATAGGCCAATATGGATTTTAAAAAAAGATTAATAAGTTGTACATATTATATTGTAAATATTTTGATAAATATGTTCATGCTTATGAAAAAGTAATGAGATTACTTTTAAGAGGAATACAAAATCATGCAGTTAAGGAAAGATTATTTTGTACAATCAAATAATTTTTCTATGAATATATTTTTTTAGAAAATATATTTGTTAATAAAAAAATTTATTTTGTAAAATGAATTCGTTTTTTTTAAATACGAATTTAAAATTAAAAAAGTAGAATGAAAATATTATTTCCATTACGTTTCAAATTTTTATCTTTGCGCGTTCTAAAGCTGAAATTGTATTTTATCTGAAACGTGGAGTTGCGCCTATGTGCATATGCAGCGTACATATCGGCAATTCGGATGTACTGTCGCTGCATCTGCATGTGTGCCTGCAATGGATGATAACACTCATACGCACGAGGGCACGACACACGTTGTGCATACGTACGATTCTACGGAAGTTCTAACCCCACTTTTTGTTGGTGCCATAGCAAATTGTGTTTTCGTTTGTTAACAGTTAAATATTTATCAAAATTTAAAGTAAAAAAATCGCAAAAATTGTACAATTTAAATTATGCTAAAATTGCCGTATTATTGACAATGAAGCACCAAATTATTTCAACAACTTTACTACTTGTTATTAGTATTTTTGGAAATGTAATCTGCGATTCGGTTTTTAAAAAACCGAGTATTTTAATCGGAATTTTAGCGAGAAATAAAGCCCATACGCTTCCCTACACATTAAGTTTTTTGGAAAATTTAGATTATCCTAAAGATAGGATAGCATTGAGGTGACAAATAAGTTAAATTTTTAAATAAGACTATTCTTTACATTTCAATTTCTTTAAACTATTTTTTTTGTAGGATCTACAGTGATAATAATATAGACAATACTATATCAATATTAAATGCCTGGTTGAAAGAGCAAGGTGACAATTACTTTTCTGTTGATGTAACCTTTGATGAAAAATCTCATGGACACAAAGATGAAAAAGGAATTGCTGACTGGACTTCAAATAGATTTGAGCATATAATTAAATTAAGGGAAAATGTACTTAACTATGGTAGAAAGATCTGGGCTGATTTTGTATTTGTAAGTACATATTTATCAAAGAGATATTATGTTTATGATTATATTACCACTTTCCCTTTTGGGTTTTAGATGTTAGATGCTGATATCTTCTTGACAAATCCAAATACTCTTAATTTGTTAATTTCAAAAAATGAGACAATTGTTGCACCTTTGTTAAAATCTGATGGAATGTATAGTAATTTTTGGGCAGGAATGTCAGATGATTATTATTACAAAAGAACAGATGAATATGAACCTATTCTGAACAGAGAAAATACTGGTTGTTTTTCAGTACCAATGGTACATGGTGCAGTATTAATAGATCTTCGAAGACAAGCTAGTGATTCCTTAACATACGATTCTAACAAATTACATTCATATAAAGGACCAAGAGACGATATAATTACCTTTGCTGTTGGTGCAAGTCAGTCAGGTAAATTATTAAGGAGTATTATTTAATTATTATCGTATTAATAACTTTTTATTGCTTTTATAGGTATTCCACTGCATGTATGTAATGATGAAAATTATGGTTTTATAATGGTGCCTTTGGAAAACCATGACAAAATTGAACATGATTATCAGCAACTTATGAATTTAAAGCTTGAAATGTTAGGTGCAGGTAATGCATTAAAATCATCTAAATTAAAATGTAATTTTTTTGAAATTTTAATAATCATGTATCTTTAGGTGATCAGGAGTCTATTCATCTTTCTAAAGCTATGAAACGATTTGTTGTTTACCCAGAAAAAGATACCTTGGGTCTCAGTAATGTTTATATGATTAATTTAGTAAGGAGACCTGAACGAAGAAGAAGAATGTTAGCTTGTTTTAATGAACTTGGTGTTAATGCAGAAATTGTTGATGCTGTTGATGGCAAAACTTTAAATGAGAGTTTATTAAATTCTTGGAATATAAAAATGATGCCTGGTTATAAAGATCCCTATCATAAAAGGTGAAAAAAAATTTGTTAAAGTTAAATTATTTTCAAGTAATTTTAATTTTTAATGTTCTTTTCTAGACCAATGACAATGGGAGAAGTAGGATGCTTTCTTAGTCATTATATTGTTTGGAATAGGGTAATGAAATTTATTTTTTCACTCTTTTTCGTTTACGATTTTTATAAAAATTCGAAAATTTAATGATATTTCATATTTTAGGTTGTTGAAGATGGTCATGATTATGCATTAGTCTTAGAAGATGACGTGAAATTTGAGCCCTACTTTAGACAAAAATTAAATTTCATTTTACAAGAGTTAGAAAAAGTTAAAAAAGATTGGGATCTTGTGTAAGAATCGCCCAGAAAAGTCTGAAAATAAATCTACAATTCTTGAAATCTAATCAATATTTTCTTATATGTGCAGGTACCTCGGACGAAAACGAATGCAACAAGAAGCGGAGAATTGGGTCGAAGGCTCGAAGTACCTAGTTTACGCGGGATATAGCTATTGGACAGTCGGCTACTTGATCTCGGCTAAAGGCGCAAAAAAACTAATCGATGCTAAACCATTAGAAAATTTAATTCCCGTCGACGAGTACTTACCTATTATGTATGACAAGCATACAAGGTGAATTTTTTTTATACTTTTTTTCAATAGTGCATAAAAATAGAGGTTTATTAAGATTATATTAAAACTAAAAATAAATAATTTGTGTCTATTTTTAAGTGACAACTGGAAATCGTATTTTGATGACAGGAGCCTAATAGCTCTTTCGGCAGAGCCACTCATTCTGTATCCAACACACTATACAGGCGACAACGGGTACATAAGCGACACGGAAAATTCAGTTTTGTTGACGACTCAGCAGATGAAGGAAGAGCTTTAAAACCTGTTAGTTAAAAGTAACTTGCCATACACTGAAAATTTATAGTACAAATATTTATCGGTGAACTGCGCATAGACTGACTAAGAAATTTCTCAGATGCCATGACAAATTTTCTTTCACACGTAGCTTTCTACTGCCATAAGTATAACGTGATAGCGCTTTTATACAGACATGATATTGAAATTAATCTTAGTTATTAATACCAAAGAGAAAAAACTATTCCGTCTAGTCGGTGTAACACAGCAGTAAGTACCGCTCCCGGTGCACTTATGACAAAATAACAATCAGTTATACTGCAAATACTACTTGTGAGAAATGTATAGCAATTCTCCTTTGAAATTCAATTACGTTTTTAAGTTTTTATACGTATTTTTATGCTGGAATACAAGAGTATATGTCTACAAAGCTTGAGAAAATAAACACTGCAAAATCTTGCTTAAAATTTTCATTCTTTGTACTTTAATTCCGGCATCTAACGTAATTAATCTAAGTTAATCAATCTAATTGTAATTAAGCAGAATCAATCTCAAAAGAAGAAAAATTTCACGTAGGCGCATAATTATCTATTCATCGTGCTCCAAAAATAGCGCTCATAATTTCGCAGCCCCTGCAAAGTCAACAGCGAAAAAAAGAAGAATCCTGCCGTCGAATAACGAAGCATCATCGAGCCTTAAAAGCAACAAGCGTACTTAACATTCATCAGGCGCTCTCGCGCCTGTCCAGCGGCTACCCACATATACCCGCCTCGCCGAGCTCTGACGCACACCGCGCACTGCTGCCTTCCGCGCATGTGTACGCCCGCGGGTAAGATATCGCCGCGTGTGGGCGGAGCGCAGGCTCCAGTCGGCGCTCCAGCAGCTGCAGCGCGAGCGGGACGCAGCTATACTCCCCTGGAGGTACACACAGAGGTCGGCAAGCCGAGGAGGGGGAGCACGTACATCAGTACACGCGCGCGCGCTGGCGTAATATCGACTCGCCCGGTCTCTCACTCTGCTCCTCTCTCTCTCGCTCTATCGCTGATCAATTTTTCGGCCGTTTATACGAGTTCCATCGAGCGCGCGCGCGGGCCGCGCACACATGACGGCAGCGGCCGCTCGGCTCGGATGCACCAGCAGAGCGGTGGCTCCGCCGAGTGAAAGCCAGTAGGCAGCCTCCTGCGGCGGGCGCCTTCCTCCAGCGCACCACCGCGTCCGAAAGGCAGCGCAGCGAAGGGAATTCGTGCCATTTTACAAGTGCCCCCCCGCGCAAATTAGACACCGCCACAGGCGCTCGCTCGCGCAGCCGACCAGTGTACAGTACATTAACGCTTTATTAGACGTAAGTAGAGGCGAGGCAGCGAAGGAGTCGGAATAAGCGAGTGTATAGAGGGGGAGCGGCTTCTGCGGCGGAGAGAAAACAAAATTGAGCGTAGCTAACGGAGTGATTCATCGGGCAGCGCGCGGCGCGCAGCATACACACTGCTCCCCTCGGTGCACCAGGCATGTCGCAACAGCTGGAGCGGGCCGCACGGGGGTGAAGCGAGGGAGGCGCGCGTCCCGCACATAGGCGAGAATCGAATTAACGTCGGCTGCGCTGGGCTGCCGGCGCGGATGAGCGCGCGGCGTCCCGCGGGATCGGCGAGCGGGCGGCTTACGTGATTTAAATGCCACTGTACCTGAGGCCCGAGCCCGGCCGCGCCACCATGGAGGAGGAGGAGCCGAGCTCGGACGTCTCCGTCGTCGACGTCTACGACATCGCCTCGGAGATCGGCAAGGAGTGCGAGAAGCTCATCGACTCCTACGGCGCCGAGTCCATCGCCAACCTCATGCCCAAGGTGATCAACGCCCTCGAGCTGCTGGAGAACCTCGCCACCAAGAATGAGCGGGAGAACACCACCGTCCAGGAGCTCAGGGCGAAGATCTCCCAGCTCGAGACGGACAAGATTGGCAAGGCCGAGGATCGGCAGCGATTCGAAAAAGTACGTGTACTTTTTTATGCCTTTTATTTCTTTTCGCCTGCGGGCGGTGAAGAGCATTTTGCGCCTTACTCCTTTTTTTGCGAGACGGATGAGATGCCGGCTTTTTTATCGGTCGTGATAAAAGTAACTTATCGCGTTCTAATTTTGGAGTCACTTTCTGCTCCGTTTTTTAAATTTCGGAGCTCGTGGAAATATAGAGATTTTAACCTTGGAACCACCAAAGTCGTCAATATTTTTTATTATAATGAAAGCCAATACATGATATTTTTGAAAAAAAATTTATTTCTCAACTTTCTGCAATAAAATTTACTGCAAATGCATCCTAATGATCCCTTGATTGTTTTTTTACTAATAAGTAACTTATAATCAACAATAATGGTTAAAGAATTAAAAATTTCGAATAAGTCGTTAACTGAAAAAAAAATTTTAAAAAGAGATAAACGTCTAATATAATGAAACTGATAATCACCTGTCCCGTGCAGGAACTGGAGCAAATTGAGGAACACTGGAGACAAGAATCTCGGGACTTATTGGAGATGGTCACCAGATTACAAGAAGAAAATAGGCGATTAGCGGCAGCTATGCAAGAAACCCAAACCGACAGCGAAGACAGCGGTAAACAAAGTACTAACAACTTTTCTAATAGGTGTTGTGCCTTATCACTACCTATAAAAGCTACTGCACAAACGAATATTTTTTTCTTGTTAACAATCAATCTTTTGTCAAATTACGTCGACTACTTCGTTGTTTCTAATGGAGTTTTTCTTTTTTGCAGCCTTTACCGCAAGTCAAGAGGTAGATATAGCCGTCCTTCAGCGTTTGAGAACAATGATCGACAAACAGAGGGAACAAATTCGAAATCGGGATAGGGAGCTTTCGCAAAAGAGTTCAGAAATCGAGAATGTAAGTTGTCAAAATTTTGATACTTCATTTCTCTTCAAGTGTACAGAAAAGAAGAAAAATCAATCATGAGTAATTAATTTCAATATTGCTCCAAAAGCTCACGAACCAAGTGGATAAACTAACGGTGGTGGGTCGCGAGCTGAAACGCAAGCAGAGGCAAGCCCAGATGCAAGCCCGAGGTTTGGTGGAGGAGCGGGCCGACTTTTTGGCGCAACTGCAGGACCAAAATCGCGAACTGATTAATTTACGCGCGAGGCTGGGCCTCGCGCGAAAGGAAAACGAGGATCTATCAAAATCCTCTCAAGCATATCCAGATCTGACGAACAAGGCTGTCTACGATTTGGACGATCCGGACAGGCCGAGGTTCACGACAGCGGAGCTGAAGGAGATACTGCACGAGCGCAACGAACTCAAGGCCAGGGTCTCCGACCTCGAGGACGAGCTTGAGTCGTATCGTCCGAAACCAGAACAGTACGTCTTTAAAGCACTAACGAACAAATAGAAAGAAAAGAAAAAGGACGGAATTTGAATAATTTGATTAATTTGGTCCGTTTATTTTGTACAGACCTGAGGATGATAAAGATGCTCCAGTCCAGGGTCCATTACCGTACGAACCAGACGATGCTCCGTGGAAGAAAGCTTCGGAATCTGGAATTCGCAAGTTGTTAGTATCTTTTATTTTGTTGTATCAAAAAAGTTTTTATTGAGAAGAGGACAAACTTCATGTGAAAATGTTGATTTATTTAGTTTCAGAAAAATCTTTTCGGAAACGAGCGGCAGTTTTTTAGGCGGTAGCAGCCCACGTCGAAGTCTTTCTAGTCTATCAAAAATGGCTCTTTCCGGAAACAGTAGCGGTGAAACTTCGGTTTAATCTGTCGTTTACGACGTGAAATATTTTGAAATGCCAAATGAATTTAGACAACTGAATATTCCCAGAGTTTCTCATAAAATAAAACACACGATCACGTAATATTTTGATGAGAAAAGAACGTTTAATTCCGATACGTTCTAAGTTACGTTTGTGACTCAACTATCGTGTTGATTTTGTGAATATACCATGCCAGTTGCAGTTAACAGTTGTTTACATCAAAACGTCATTATTAGCGGATCTATTTCATATTTTCAAATATGTATTTTATACGATATATTTATTTCGCGAAGTTGTTACCTCAAATAACATGTTGAAAAAGTTGTCTCTACGTGTAAATTATTTGATTCAATATAATACAATATATATGGGAGTTTTATTTTTAATCTCATTTGATGATTATTTTATAAAAGTGAAAAAATATTTTGTGCTTTAAAATTTTTTTTTTAATAAAGAATTAACGTTTTTATTTAAAAAAGATTTTTATGTTTTATATTTTCTATTAACATCATTACTGAGCTCTTCAACTTCATAAGCAGTCATGTATCAATTTATTTTATTATATTGTCATTCGCCTACCTACGCGCATCCATTTGCAGGTCATACCCTTCCATGCACAAGTACATACATAAATGTATAATAGTGCAAATAATTATACGATTGTATCATTCATTTATTAATAGACCGCATTGAAAAAAAATACATCTGTTAGTCACCTGTCCGTTGCAGAAACTGGTGCAAATTGAGAAACACTGTATAGTTCATGGGAATTGACATAAATTTATTAGGAAGAATTTTGTCTTCTTCTTTCCTCGATAATTTCGAATAAATAATAATTGACACACTTAACAATTCTTTTAGTAAAAAAGTCCTTGCCAATAATTTAATAAATAATTATTCTGCTTTGACATAATTTTATAAAAACAATTTATTACAATGCATAAAGAATACAATTTTAATGCTTTCTGTGTTTAAAAATTTCCAAGGTGTGATAATATTGTTTTAATCAGTTCTTAATATTTCGTATGGTTTCAATTTAACATTTTGATTTTGTTTGAAGATTTTCAAATAAAATCAAACATTGATTAATTGTATATACGAACAAATTATAAAAAGTGATGTGGTTACTTCATAATGACTTTGCAGTCTCACGTTTGCTTTTTCCAAGTTCATTGAAAAGATGTTCCCCAGCTCTCTTATTCTTCCAAAAAGAAATACTGTCCAGCCCTTTTCTGTTCCAAATCCTGAAAATAAAAATAAAACAGTTACCCAATTTTCATTCAAACTTATTTTAAAAATGTTTTTGTCAATTCTCTGTGTTTACCTTCACCGATTGATTTTTGTTTATTCGAGGCCTAAAGTTATTTGGATCTCTTCTGAATGTAATGCCCAGTAGTTCCAAAAATCTGTTCATTCCATTCAACAATGATTGAGGGCTGTGGGCAACCGTCTTCAAAGAAGGTGTACCAGAGAACACGATAACGCGGTCAGCTAGATAAGTTGCCATTATGAAATCGTGCTCAACCACAAAACCAGTTTTTTTTGCGTGTAATATAAATCTGTAAAAATATAAAATTTTCTTGGTATTTCATTTTTCTATGTTTATTATTTGTTATTGTGACTTCGTACCTTTTGATAACTTTAGCTGCAACTAAACGTTGCTCAGAATCCAAGTAGGCAGATGGTTCATCGACCAGATATACATCAGCTGGTTTACCCAAGCAAAGGGTCAATGCAACACGTTGCAATTCACCACCAGACAAATTCTGAACTTCTTGGTCCATTATGTCATCAATTTTCAAAGGTTTCATTACATCAGTCATAAACTGTGGATGACAATACGCGTCTCGAATTTTTTCATGCAATAACTGTCTTACAATACCCTGTGATTTGGGACTAATCTTCTGAGGCTTGTAACTAATGTGTAACTGAGGTATATTACCTAAATAATATTATTTCAATTAATACTTCAATATATCAATTATTTATGCTTGTTAAAGTTCACTAATTACCTGATCCATCATCTGGTGGTAAGTTACCAGCTAACATTCTAATAAATGTTGTCTTTCCGGTACCATTTTCTCCTAACAATACCAAAATTTCAGAATCAGTAAACTGACCTTTTTCAACAGTCAAAGTAAAAGAACCCATTGTTTTAACCATTGCTGGATATTCATAATGGCTCATTCTCTTAACTTCTTCTTCTGTAGCACTCTCTGCTACCTTGAATACTAAAGATTCTTCACGGAAGCGCAAATTTTCCGTTGGTACAAAACCGTCAAGGAATATATTAATTCCTTCTCGTACAGAGAAAGGCATAGTAACAACTCCATAAGCACCAGGAACTCCATATAAACAACAAATAAAATCGGAAAGATAATCTAGCACTGATAAATCGTGCTCTACTACTATGATGAATCTAAAAATTTCATTGTTCGATATTAGTATAATTAAGAAATTATTTTTTTATCTTTTTAAGCAATTACTTACTTATCTGGATGAATGAGAGAACGTATAGTAACGGCAGCGTTTAGACGTTGTTTAACGTCAAGATATGATGAAGGCTCATCAAACATGAAAATATCTCCATCTTGTATGCACACCATGGCACAAGCAAATCGTTGCAATTCTCCTCCAGATAAAGCTTCAATACTTCTATCGCGAATATGCGTTAAATCTGCAGAAAAAAATAATTTATTCGAAATGTTACTCACATATTTTACAAAAATTTCAAAAGAATACTGTCTATTTTTATAAAACCTACCAAGCATTTCACAAATTGAAACTTGATTTTTACATTCATCTTTCTTATCTAATAGTTGTTGAACAGTTCCTTTAACTGCTTTTGGAATTTGATCTACATATTGAGGTTTAATAAGTGCCTTTAGATCATCTTCCAGAATTTTAGTGAAATAGTTTTGTAATTCACTACCCCTGAAGTGACTCAAAATTTCCGTCCAGTCTGGGGGATCCTAGAAATTTACAAAATAATTGTTATTCCATTTTATTTAGTTAGCAATATTATTTGTAAAAGTATTGTAATTATAACTTACAGTAAAACGACCTAAATTAGGTTTCTGTTTACCAGCTAATATTTTTAGTGCAGTTGATTTTCCTATTCCATTAGTTCCTACAAGACCAAGTACCTCTCCAGGACGAGGAATTGGTAGTCTATGTAATTTGAATGAATTTTTGGAATAACGGTGAGTTGTTTCCTTTTCCAAATTACTTGGAAGATTGATGATAGATATTGCCTCAAATGGGCATTTCTAAAAATAATATTAAATATTCATAAAAATTAAATATAACATTAATAAAAACATATTATTTTTACTTATTTCTTACTTACCTTTACACAAATACCACAACCAATGCACAGCTCTTCAGAAATAGAAGCAATCTTGCTGTTAGGTGATACCTCTATACAAAGTTTTCCCATACGTACAACTGGACAAGATCTTTTGCACTCCTGACGACATCTTTTAGGTTTACACTTGTCAGTATTAACGATGGCTATTCTAGTGAGCCGATCGGTTTCTTCAGTTGCACGTTTCGGTGGCATTTTTCCAACAAATTGTGTTACAATCTAGAACAAAAAAATTTGTCATTATACATCCTTAATAATTCTACGAAAGCTTTTTAAATACATCAATTTTAAATGATTTAAAATAATTTTTAATTATTTTTGAAAGCAGGAAATACAAAAATTAATTTCTCACAAAACTATTTATTTGCAAGCCGCAGCAAACAGCTGTGCTAACGAGGCGCAAGTAAATATTCAACTAAACACTTTGTGAGCCTCCACAATCCACAGAATCATAAAACTAAATTTATTAATCGCTACATCTGCTTGCTTGGTTAATTCCCTTTAAATCCTAACCTAACATCAAGCACATGAACGTCTGCTCCGAAATGTAAAATCGTCAAGAAGGGGTAGCCGATCATCTTTGAATTAATGAGAGCCTCAAGTGACACGCTTTTATCGGGAGCTGGTGATTGATATTTACTTACTTGTTAAGAAAAAATGCCGAAACGTGAAGTTCGAAATTCGTCGGGAGTGCACGACCTCGTTGTGGACCGTCGCGCCTGGCTGTGCGCTCTCGACAGTCTGGCCTGTCTAGCTGGCTCACGTCAGCGTTGGCATTGGCTAAAAAACCCGATTGAGACTTTCAGAGGAGAATGAAATATCAAATGCACATATGTTGGTAATTTACGAGACTGTGAGTACGAAATATCGCGCGAAAATTGCATTTTTAATTGTAATTATTTAAAAAATGTTTGTGCACAGCTTAATTTTACATATATTTTATTTTATTGGCGTATCCACAGCAGAAGGATTCAGATTATTATAAGCTGCAATTGTGATTAAACTAAGCAATTGAAATAAAAACATTGTAAAATGCAATTTTTTTTAATAAGATGTTAAAACAATATTTTGGATATTAAAATTTTACAATGTACAAACAGTAATCATCATTACGGCGGTAGCTGCCGGTAAGCGGCAACACCGCCGATTAGGCTCTCGAACACGCGCTATATAGAATACTCGTATAAGTATTCGATTCATATGGTTATCACTTATCAGACTTTATCATGCTGTTTATTGCAATAAACTCATTTTCGAATTTAACTTATTGGGCATTGCACAAAGTGTATGTATATTTAAAGCAAGACCTCTGGGAGCGTTAGGTAATCAGAGACAGTTACTTTCGAATATATACCAACAAAATAAAGCAAACAGGTAATTCGCGCCGACAGCGTGGCTCGTTTCCGCTCCCCACCGGGCCACCGCGGGAACTCGGAGACCGGTGACTGCAATTGAGCGAGGCCGAGGCGAAAAGCTTCAGTCGTGCGCGAAATCCCGTAGCCGCGTTCGGCGGTTCACCTTTTTTTTTCTTCGATGTTATGCTACGGGGATCCTTGAACCTCGCAAGGTTTATCCAAACCTTTCCGTTGTAAGATAATACTTAATGTAAAATGTGTATTTTCACGTGCAAACTATTTGGTCAAATTTACGAAAATGAGTATATAAAGTCTGTAAAATTGTTGATTTGTCCACTGGGTACCGCTTAATGCCCATCAATTGTAAATGTTCCGTGCGTGCAGTGAATGAAGAGAATTTTTTTTTGTTGTTTCTCATAAATCGTCGTAATTATTTATTAACTATTTATCGTTCTTAACGATTCGCTTTGTGTGGTATATTAATTGTTAATTTGTAAAACAAATTGTACATATCAATTGTATATATCTGTTGAAGTTTATTTAAAATAATTAATTAAATTAATGCTTCAAATACGCAAAAATATGTTATTCGTGTGCGTCACCGTGGGCTTAGTCCTGCTGGCCTCCAAGTATCGCAATAACGTACTTCGGAGTGTAAAGCAACTTTGTCACGGAATCACTAAAAAAAATAACCGTAATGATAAAAAGAATAGTAAAGATAATGGAACTAAAAGGGAATATAAAATTTCATTGGACAAAGTTATTCTGGCCGACTCACCAGAAAAATGTGATTACGCTGTTCAACGTATTCGCTGGTAAGCTCTGCCTCTATATTTGTAAACACTTTTTCACCTTCAAGACCTTTACTGCTTATAGGGCATATTTAAAGTTAATGGAATTGCTAAGATGAACGAAATAAAAATTTGATTGTGAATTGCCTTACACTCTAAAATATATTAATAGTAATAATTTCTCTGTGCAGCAACTTGTCAGATGGAGTATTGGGATTCGATTGCGAGTGGGTAAATGAAGGACCTGTCTCCTTGCTTCAACTGGCTACCCATAATGGAGTTTGTGCATTGTTCCGACTTGGCAAAATTGGCTATGTACCTTCAAAACTTAAAGTAAGCCAAAAACTTTAATTACATTAATGTTTTTTTAAATTGTATTACATAATTTCTATGTAATTACAGGAATTGTTGACCAGTCGTGACCTGCTGAAAGTAGGTGTTGCTTCATATGAAGATGGAAGGAAAATAGCCAAAGATTATGATTGCCAAGTTGTAGGAACTTTGGATTTGCGAACATTAGCAAGTCATTTTTCACTGCCAAGCCCAAAAAGTTTAGCAGCTCTTTGTGTGCAATATTTAGGTATTGAAATGGATAAGGTATTGGAAGTGAGATGCGGAGATTGGAATGCTGATTCTCTCACTGATGAACAAGTGGCTTATGCATCTTATGATGCATATGCTTCTGTTCTTATTTACCAAGAGGTATTTAAAAAATACAAGTTTAATTTTATAATTTCTTTTAAAGATTCTAAGAAAAAAGTTTTTTTTTTAGATATTGCAAAAGGCAAGGGAGCAGCGCTCTTTATGGGGAAGTGTATTACTGTTTGTTAAAAATCTGCAAAGTTTTAACAAGAATGACAGGTTTTTCGAATTTCCCACTGAAGTAATTGATGCGAGGTAAAGGAAATGTATTCTAAAATTTTTACCTACGTAACATATTAGTTACAATTTAAAAATTTATTTAAAAATTTTTTGTAGGTTCAAGGTTCTTAAAGAAAAAGATACAGTAGTTCATTATGATGGTCCTGTTGATAATAATAATTCTAAAATTGGTCAAATTATTAATAGAAATAATAGTCCAGAATATAAAAGTAGTGTACCAGCTAGAAATAAGCCTTTGTATCACAATTGCTATCTACAAGCACCTGATGGTGATATTCTATGTACATGTGATAAGAAAAAAGCAGAATGGTATGTCTCAAAAAAATTAGGAGAAATTGTTAATGAAGATCCATTTACTGTTAAATTGAATTTTGAACCATCTGGACGTGCTCTGGGAGAAGTGGGAAAATATTATACGCAAGTGAAAGTTAATCAATGTGTAGTTTGTGGGAATTCTGATAAATTTATTAGGAAGAATGTTGTTCCTAGAGAATATCGAAAATACTTTCCTCGTTAGTATTATTTCAAAAATTTCATTTAAATTAATAAATTAATACAATTAAATTCAAATTTTTTTTCACTAATTATTTTTTTTCTAGTGGTAATGAAATCACATCAGTCACATGATGTTTTACTACTATGTCCAGCATGTCATGAAGTAAGCAATTGCCATGATCTGCAGCTCAGAAGAAAACTAGCAGATTTATGTGAAGCACCTTTAGCAGGTCCTCTATCACATGTACGTGATGAAGTTCCCAGAGGCTGGCGGATGTTACAATCAGCAGTTAAAGTACTTAGAGAAAATACTCCGATACCTTTAGAAAGGAGAAAAGAATTAGAAATGTACATTATGAAATTTACTGGACAATCAGAGATAACTCCAAATTCACTTAATCTTTTACATAATCAATTAGCTAAAAAATCACCTCAAAAAACTATGTTGGGAGACCTAAGAGACCATACAAAGAAGAGTCCAACTAAACAAGTCAAGTGTCCACCACATGGTTTGAAGGTAATTTATTTAGGGCTTTATTTATTTAAAAAACAATTTTGACTTTTATAAACAATTTATGAATTCTATTTCGTTTTTTATTAGGTTGTACAGTATTTTGAAAATCAAGAAGGTGGCTTGGTTGAGTTGGAAAGATTATGGAGAGAGCACTTTTTAAACACTATGAAACCTAAGTTTTTACCTGAATTATGGTCAGTTTGTCACAATCAAGAACGTTTAAGCATCCGCCAAACTCAAAATAGGATAGAACCATCAGATGCTAAAGTAGCTGGGATTAGCAATTGAAAGTTAATTAATCCTAAATTGAAATTAACTTGTACCTGAAAAAGTACTCGTATAAGAGCGAGTACTTATTACCTTAAAAGACTGCATATAATAAGGCTTATATTTTTTGACCAATAAATATACACTCACATAATTTTGTTATTCTTTTTTGTTTCTTTCCTTTTAATGAGTACATTATTCCTTTTCTTTAAGTTGCTTTTTACATGGGTACATTGAAAATGTAAACGAAAATAATTTCATATCTTACATCTATATTAAAATGTTATTTATTCTAATTATTGTAGAAATATGTACAGAATGCTATTAATCAAATAACAAATTTAGTCTAGCCTAAACAAAATATCAATGAGCTGAAGTCGATTCTTGTTTTGAACTGTCCGATTTAGGAGGTGGTGCACTCTTTGTGCTTTTCAGTTCATCCTCAATTCGTTCTTTTGCCCTAACTACTTTAGACTGTATATAAAAGGAACCTCCTTTTGTTCTGTCATTAGCCTCCAAGAGGTACTTGTAGTTCTTTTCGATTAAGTCGACTTGATCCGGTCGATCAACATTCAAAATCTTCAATGCCTCATCCAGCGTTAAACCAGTTCTTGCATTAGCAGCCACCCTTTGAGATCCTTGTTTGCCACCTCCTGCTCTTCTTGCTGCTTCCTGACTTGCTGCAATCTCCTGACGCAGTGCTCGAGCAAATGCCCTTCCCACCATCTGAGAGCCTAGCACAATGATCTGTGCTAGGTATTTGGCCATTATATCTTCTGTACTCCTTTATACCTGAGCAAAAAAATTAATTTCCGTATTAATGTGATTTTTCAGTATTAAATTGCAAAAATTATGAAACCAAATCTAACCTCACTTCACAGAGATTAAGAAATATGTTATGCGGATTTATTGTCGAAATGATAAATTTACTTTAATGTTATTATGTAATATTTTAAATTGATACAAGCATTTAGCACATAAAATCATCTTGAATTGTGGTCAAACTTACAATTTCAGAATAGAGTACACACGTGAATCTTGAGAGTAAATTTTGCCGACTGAATCAAGGGCGATCAGCTGTTATGTCGCAATAATATTGTGAATTGCAAAAGTTCATTCTTAAAATTCAGAACATAGTCCAAATTATTTAAACAAATAATTAAAATTGTGAAATTGAAAATTTAAAAATTTTTAACTTAATTATTTTTAATTAAAATTTTATGTAAGATAATTGTGTAAAATTTATTTTTATAATAAAAAACGATATAAGTTTAAATGGAAGGTTTTATTTAATTTTTAGTGACGATAAAAATATTAACAATTCAATTATATTTTAAATAAATAGTATATAATTGATTTGCGGTATTATCTAGACCAATGGGGTACATAGGTTAAAGATTTGCAGCCTTATGAAAATAGGCCTTAACTATAACTTGGGAATAAACAGTATAGTGGCTTTGCTTTGCTTAAAGATAGAAACGTAAAAAGTGAATTAAGTGTTATTTAGTGCCTAGGCTAGGCTACATTGATAATGGTGACGAGGAAAAACATTTTTATTTTTTTTTAATTATACAATAATTAATGAAGTCTCCTGAAATATATCTGTTTATAAAGAGTAAGTCCAAATATTGTGAACATTTTCTAAAATATGATCATGCATCTCATGATGTAATGTTTATCGGCAAAATTTAATAATAGAAGAAAATCCCATTCATGAGTTATATATCAGTTAAATGTAATATTTTTTTGAGTTTTCTTAACAGATCATGTCAAGCTTCGAGTTTGATGATGTATATGAAAAAGCTTTTGTTAGAAGTTACGAGGATTTATTGAAAGAAAAACAAAATGTAGAATATGAGACAGCAACTTCAATAGAACAGGTAAAACAAAATATTCTAATTTTCCGACATGTATTGTTAATGAATCGTAATCATAAGTATTAATTTTCTTATATCTTTTAGGACAAAGTAGAAAAAAATGTTCTTGAATTATATAGAATTCAGAAAGAACCTATACTTAATAAGTATAGGCATATAAGTTTTTTAAAAAATTCTCTAACTCATCTGTCTAAAAATTATATGGTAAGTTAAAACTACAAAAATTGTTACTTGAATTTTACCTACAGTTTTTAAATTTTTTATTACTGTTGCAGTGCCTAGATTCTAGCAGACCATGGTTGTGCTACTGGATTTTACACTCCCTAAATATCCTAGGTTGTAGACTAGAAGAAGAAGATTATTCAAAAGTTGCAGGTTTCCTAGCAAAATGTCAATCTCCAGAAGGAGGATTCGGAGGTGGTCCTGGTCAGTATCCCCACTTGGCATCCACTTATGCAGCAGTCAATGCTCTCTGTATTATCGGTACAGAAGATGCATATAATGTAATCAACAGGTAAATATTTACTTTTAAACATTTCTGCACCTATTTTGCATCTTACACTCGCCATACTATTCACCATACATTTAATTATTTTTTAGGCAAAAGCTTTCTGAGTTCCTAAAGTCCTTACACAATCCTGATGGAAGTTTCTGTATGCATGTGGATGGTGAAATAGATATAAGAGGGGTGTATTGTGCTTTAGTAGTAGCAAAACTTACAAATGTTTATACTCCCGAAATGTTCAAAAACACGGACAAATGGATTGCAAAGTGTCAAAATTGGGAAGGAGGTTTTAGTGGTTGTCCAGGCATGGAAGCACATGGGGGATATGCTTATTGCGGATTAGCTTCTCTTGTACTATTAGGAAAGACTGATGCTATTAATTTACCTGCTTTTATGGTAAATACTAATATTATATGCTACGAAAATAGCCATTATTTAACAAATTAATAATACACTTGAATTGCAGAGATGGATTGTTAATAGACAAATGCGCCTAGAAGGGGGTTTTCAAGGACGTACAAATAAATTAGTTGATGGATGTTATTCATTTTGGCAAGGTGGAGCATTTCCTTTATTACATACTCTTTTAGCAAAAGAGAAAAATATTATTTTAGATCACTGGTTATTTGATCAAGGAGCCCTACAAGAATATTTGCTTATTTGCTGTCAACATCCTTGTGGAGGCTTATTAGATAAGCCTGAAAAGTAAGCAATCATTTAAAAATATTTGAAATTTCCTAGCTTAAAAATTTAATCTACAATTTTCTTTTACTTTTAATTTTTCAGAAATTTTGATTTATACCATACTTGTTATGGTCTTAGCGGACTATCAGTAGCCCAGAATTCTCCAGAACCTCATATAATTGGACCTCAGCACATAAATGCTGTTCAGATGATCCATCCTGTATATAATATAGTATATTCCACAGTCACTGATGCTGTAAAATATTTTTCCTCTCTTGCAATACCCGAGTAAAGCACCAATACATCAAAAGTATTTTATAATCAACTTTTTAATGTGACAATTTCTAGAAAAGATTATTTAAACTGACCAAGCATTTTCAGCGAATAATGTTGAGATAAATCAAATATTATATACTTGTCATAAAAATTTGATATCAATGACTTATAATTGTACATTTATATTATATTTTAAATGTTGAAAAGAATATATGAAGGACTAATGATAAATAAATAATGTTGAGGTATTTTGAAACTGCTTTTATTTATTTCATTACAAAATTGCGAAAAATTTAAAACTCAAAAGAAAAATTTCAAATTTATTTATTTTAGTATGAGTGTACTATGGATGTACATAAGAATTATTTATTTATGTTAAAAGTAATCAGGATGTTCAAAAATCGGCTCGTTTTTCCCCTGCAACGCCAACTAGTGCTAAGTAGGATAAAATACCATCTGCTATTTTCTTAAAACAGAATTACACTATATTACAGATCGCAGCTGCTAGATAACTAGATTATACATACTTATCGGAGGTTTTACACGGCGTAACTTACTCCATTTTACGCGTATGTTGCCGATGACTGCTGTCTTCCTGAAGTATAAACAAATTAGTTCGGCGACAAAAATTTAATTAGCAAATCAGTTGCAAATCGATCTAAACATGATCATTATCACTGATCCGCCGGACTTCGAGCCAAAGGACTTTGTGATCTACAAATTTTATGGCAAGGAAACCTGCTTTGTTTGGAATGGTAATGAATTTGTTTGCTTTGAATATTCATGCAAGGGAACAGAAACGGACAAGTTGAAAGTTTACACAGTGCCTTCAAAAATAAAGGATATTCGGTGCTTTGCAGAAAGAGTATTTATACTTTGTTATCCATCTGGAATATACAAACTGAGTAACAATTTTGGCATAGCCAACCTGAGCAAAGCTGGAATCGAACTTGGAGCAGATTTTTCCGAAGTGATTTCTCCGAGCAATGATGCAATAATTTTGCAGGACAAAATGACGAAAGGAGCAAAGAAACTTTTTTCTACATCCGAATCAAGCGATGTTAGTGTACTTGCATTGAATAGCGACAGCACTGATAAAAATTTGCTGAAAGCTTTATTCGTTGGTGATGTCAGTGCCAACATTAAATTTTGCCTTATTTCGCACAATAAAAATTTATTTAAAATGGTAAATCAAGAAGTTAAATTAATTTACAGTTGCAATTCCTTTATAGAAAGGATAGATCCTATAGAAAAGAGTGGGAAAGTTGTTGGAACAATTCTACAGACTGAGAGCAATCTGGTTATTTTAATGCATCTTGTACAAAATAGATTGAAGTATGAGAAAATATATTTAGATAAGAGAATGAAGAGATTATCTGCTGTGATAGATGAAGCCGAGGAACATATACTACTCCTTATATGCTCTGATGGTCACAAAACTTATTACTGTTCAAAAAAACTGTTATCTGAAGATTCTGCATTGGAAATCAGAGTTGAAGATAAAAATTATCAGAGTTTCAAACTATATCAGTCAAAATATATCGTTTATTTAAATAGCTCCAAAGAGCTATTTCAAGTTGCAATTGAAGGTAAAAAGCCAAAAATTGAAAAAGTTTCAGAAGATTATATTAAGTTGGAATCCAAAATGTTAAAAGGAATAGATAATATCCTACTTGAGTTGACTGAGAAATCGGAAGAAATGAATAAATTAAAAGAAGAAGTAATAAGGAAGGAAGATGTACTGAGAAGGATAAATATATTTGCCAATAAACAGTACCTAAATTACTGCCCAGAGGAATCTGTCACAAGACTGTTAAATAATAAATTTTTAATATCTAATTACAAGAAAGCTTTGCCTGAAAATTCCATACTTGTAAAAATGTTAAAAAATAGGGGTAAGGCAATTTTTACCATGAAAAAAGTTGACAACTTTAACACTGTGGTTGAAATGCCTATTTGCATACCAAATTTGTCATCCAAGTTGTATACTACAACAGATCTTATTACTTATATAAATGAAGGAGGACCTTGGTGTTTAATTAAAAATTACATAAGGGATCCTTTTCCTAGTAAAGGCAATAAAATAAAATTATCGGATCAAGACATTTATATTGTGAAGCACTCGTTAATTGTTTTAAAAGAATTAACGCGTGACAATAAATTTTCAATCGAAGATCTAAGTCGTCTAAAGAAGAAAATAAGGGAAGACATAGACTGTAAATTATTTAAGCATGATTAATACATGTTTTTAAAAAAGATCACAAGAACAAATATTTGTGATGAAATATTTTAACGTAAAATAAGTCTATTTATTTTTATTTTCTACATTTTTATAATTATTTGATAAATAAAAACATTGTAATGTATATTTTGTTAACAATATGTACATACTGCATATTCTTAAAAAAATAAAACACAGTCAATGCAAAGTAGATCTCATTTATTAGAAAATAATTTTTTCCAATCGTCCACGTTTCAAAAAATTCTGGAGTAAAAAATAACTAGAGCCAGGAGATAAACGCGCAGCCACGCCTTTGATTTGAAAAAAGGCGCCTCTGCGAGTGGAAGTGTCCGTCGCATGCGAGCCGCGACTGCCGCAAGGCACGGCAGCGCGTGCGTTCGTCGCGTATATTGCGTGCACACTGCACGGCCGGCCGTGAGCCAACCAGCGCGCAGTCCGCGGCGTCGCGTGACGTAAGCGTCCTCCCGCTTGGCCGATTCGTCGATCGCGGACAACATCCGGGGAGCGCATCGGCGACTCCGCCGAGCGAGTGCAGCCGTGGAAAGAGGCATCGGGGCGCGAGTCTCTCGCGGGAGGGTCAGCTAGTTCTGGGCAGTCGCGCCTCCCGGCGACGTGTGTGCGTGTGTGTGCGAGCGAGAGGGAGCGAGCGCGTAGGTGCGCTTCAGCCGCGGGTCTGACTCGACTCTCCGTCGTCGCGCGCCACTACGACTGGGTGGCCCCCGGATTCGCCATCGCCGCGGGGAGCAGGGCCTCGGAGCGGCCTCGGTAGTGCGAGCGGCCGTCGCGCGGGCCCCAACTGCGAACATGTTTACGCGGCCGGAGCGCGCGAGCCGGAAGCAGCAGCAGCAGCAGCAGCAGCGAGCATCAGCGGGCCAGCGGGACAATTGGACGCGCGGATCGGCCATGAGGCCACCGAGGAGGCAGCAGTAGACGCCACAGGTACGGCGCCGCGAGCGCGCGTGTTCCCGGGCACCAGCGAGTTTGACGGCTCGGCGCGGCCATGGCGCGCGCCGTGGCCCCCTAGGGGAAGGGCGGCCCGGCTCCCCTGGACACGCGAGCGCGGCAGCGCGCGGGGGAGCGAGCCGGAGGGAGAGAGAGGGAGCGCGCGCGCGCCACGGCCGGACGGCGGACGCGAGGAAGCGACGCAAGCGCGACGCCCGGAGCAGCAGGGGCTGCCCCGACCTCTCCCTGCGCGGAGCGAGCGCCGAGGGAAGGTGGCGGCGGCGGCGGAGCCGCGCGAGATCGGCCAACGTCGATCGGCGAACCTCGTCCCGAGCGCCGATAGCGGCGGGTGCCGCTCTTGGCGCCTGCCCTCCGAGCCGCCTCCCGAGGGCTACGTGCCGCTGGTAATTGTGCGGCCGCTCGCGCTGCACGCTTCGATGCGCTCGAGGAGTGACGTTATCGAGCCCGCCGCGGGACTGTTTATTGTTGTTGTTTGCGCTACGATATGGCCGGAACTCATAACCGCGTTGCCTCCCTTTTTGCTTATTTATTCATCTCGCTTCTTTCTTTTATTCGCGTGCTCTCGCGTATCGAATCGTTTGGAAAGGGAATAAAAGAGCTCGGAAAAGTTTTTGGACAATGTTTTTGGTTTTGTTACTGTTAAACAAATTTTTGTGAATTTAAAGTGATTTTGGTATTGTAGGCTCACAAAGCGATACGTTGAGAAGGAAGTGCCATGGATGATGAAGAGCGACTGGAAGGGGAGGAGGAAATGGAACTCGATGAACCCTCTGATGGCGAGGATGATGACGAGGAGAATTCGGGCATACCCATTTCTCCTGCAAACTCTGACCAGTTGCTCGGCTCAACACCAACTCCAAGCACAAGTCAGTGCCTCAATTTCCATGCTGATAGTTTAAGCAGTAATGCTCGAGATGCATACAGCAGTACGTTTCTTTTTAAATCTTGTAGTGTGTAGTAGAAATGATATATTCTTTGTGTGATGAATAAATTTTTATTTGTAGTTACTCCAGAAGAGGTCTTTCACGACCCTATGCGATATCAAAAATTTCCACTACCAGGTGGAAAGCCTTTACATATTAGGCGTGGTCCAGGAAGACCAAGAAAAGAACGTCCCCCTGGAGTTCCTCGGGGTAGTGGCATACGCAGAGGATTCGGCCGAGGCTCAGCAAGAGGAAAAGGGTATGCAAAAGTTACATAAAATAACAAAAATAAAATCAATTTTGTTAGCATAAAATTACATGTTTCTGCATTATTTAAATTGTTAAAATGTGTATGTGTAAAATGTGTTAAAATGTCTTATGTTCACTAATCATTTTTTATCTAATAGGTTTGGTTATGGAAGGGGTATGCCTCGGCGCACGAAAAGCAAAGATGATGATACTCATTCTGAATCACCAAGCCCTTTGCGTATTGGAGATGATGGAGCTTCAATTGATGGAGAATCCTCTGGTCTTGATAGAGCTATGCCAGCACCAGAGGAACCTCCATATTTTCCAGAACAATGGTAAATGTTTAAAAACTTCAATTAGAAGCTTAAATTATGTGCTATCAATGTAGTTTTAACATAAAAATTTTACTATTTTTAGGCCAGGAAAAGTATGTGCTCTGTGCAATCTGAGTGAGAGAAGTCAGTTAGGTCAAGGTGAACTTTTAAAGCTCCCAATACCTGAAGATTTCACACCTGAAAAATGTACCAATCGTGAAGAGACACCAGAAAGTCTTGTTGATGTGCATGTAGCTGGTGACAAAAGTCCACGAGCAAGTAATAGCCTTGGAGCTGTTACATGTCGCAGGCAAAAGAGTTTAGCCAAGTGCAGGTACAAATTATATTAATTGCATAATCCATTCATAAAAATTGATCATTTTCTAAAAATAATTTTGTATTTACAGAAATCCTAGTCTAACAAATTTTACAGAACCTGTTGAAGAATTAACTATAGTAGGTTATTTGGATGAGCCTGATTTAGGATCGATTTTCGAATCAGGTCATTATTATGTTCACCAAGCTTGTGCTCTTTGGACAAGTGGTAATCAGGATATGCCCTCAGAAATAATCAGCTCAACAATTGTACAATCTTCAACTCGTCGATGTGCTTTCTGTTCACATTATGGAGCAGGCATATCTTGCAAAGTAAAACAAAAATAAAAATTACAAACAATACATTGAAATACCAGAAAATCGTCGTTACTAATAAAATTTTGTTTTAGGTGCAATCGTGCAATCGTTATTTTCATTATCCATGTGCGGCTGCATCTAGCTGCTTCCAAGATATCAAGAGCTTGTCATTATTTTGTAGTCAACATTTAGGGCAAGTTCCTCTTTTATGTAAGTATTTTTCAAGTTCACTAGTGCAAATAAATCAGTAAGAACGTTAAACCATGAAATGTTTGTCTTTTATAGTAAACAGCGATGGAGAAAGAATAAAGTGCATGATGTGCCACGCGATGGGTGACGTGTCCAAATTGGTGATGTGCTCAATGTGCGGTCAACATTATCACGGCAACTGTCAAGGACTGTCTCTTCTGCCAAGTGTTCGCGCCGGATGGCAGTGTACGAATTGCCGCGTTTGTCAGGTATGTCGACAGCCCGAGGAACTGGCTAAGGTGATGACCTGTGAGCGATGCGACAAAGCTTATCATCCTAGTTGTTTGCGGCCAATTGTTACCTCTATACCTAAATACGGTTGGAAGTGCAAGTGTTGTCGAGTCTGTACTGATTGTGGATCGCGAACACCTGGTGCCGGTCTATCGTCGCGTTGGCATTCTCATTATACGGTTTGCGATTCGTGTTATCAGCAGCGGAATAAGGGCTTCTCTTGTCCACTCTGCAGAAAAGCTTATAGAGCGGCTGCTTACAGAGAAATGGTTCAGTGTAGTTCGTGTAAAAAGTTTGTTCACGGTACATGTGATCCCGAAGCGGACCCGTTGACATATCAACACCGCAAGGAGGTTAAACCAGATTACGAGTATGTTTGTCTTCATTGCAAGAACGTAGCCCTGGTGAAGCGGAAGGACAGTATCGAAGACTATGGAGGCGAGTCTAGTTTGACGGCATCGCAAGAGAGCCTCTTCGGGGACGGAGATTCTTCGGAGTTAGACTTCCAGGGAAACTCGGAGGACGCATTCTATTCAATAGGATTAGGAAAAGGAAAGCCTTTTTGTGCCTCGAAAATTGCCAAAAAGAGACTTGGCCTTGGCGGTAGTTTAATTGGTCGACCAAAAGGTGTAGGAAAATTAGGTTACCAAAAGCGACAAAAAATCACGGAATTTGGACGCAAGAGAGGTCCAAAAGCCAAAATGAGAGGAATATTCGGCGTACCCGGAGTAGGATTACAGGTAAAAAAACCCACTTCTATGCACCTTATTAATATTGTCTTTCATACTTGGTCGTAACGAAAACCTAAATTATTTATTTCAGAGACCCCTGCCGGACTCTTATTCTAAAGAGGAAGAACCCGGTGTAGAGAACCGACTAGTGCTATGCTCCGCAAAGGACAAATTTGTCCTCTCGCAGGACATCTGCGTGATGTGTGGCGCGATCGGTACTGATCAAGAGGGCTGCCTGATAGCGTGCGCGCAGTGCGGCCAGTGTTATCATCCGTACTGTGCGAACGTCAAAGTGACTAAAGTGATACTACAAAAAGGCTGGCGATGTCTGGACTGTACAGTGTGCGAGGGCTGTGGTGAGCGTAACGACGAAGGCCGCCTGATTCTCTGCGATGACTGCGACATCAGCTACCACATATACTGCATGGATCCACCGCTGGAGTACGTGCCGCAGGGTACGTGGAAGTGCAAGTGGTGCGCCCAATGTCAAACTTGCGGTTCGAACGATCCCGGCTTCAACAGCAGCTGGCAAAGGAACTACACGCAGTGCGGTCCCTGTGCCTCGCACATCGCCTGTGCCGCCTGCACTGAGGCTTATTCCGAGGGCGATCTCATAATCCAATGTGTCCAGTGCGAGCGGTGGCTGCACTGCATATGCGACAACATCAAAACTGATTCTGAGGCCGAGAAGTGCGCCGAGGAAGGCTATCACTGCGTGCTCTGCCGACCGCGTGATGTACCACCCCCGCACATCCTTTGCAGCGTACCGAAGGCTCAGCCTGTGAAGTACCAACAGCCCCGCACCCCACCGCCCATCGTCCGCAGCCCTGAGCTCGAGAAGCCGACGCCCCAGAGCTTTCTGGTGGAGGGTATCGTGCTTTCCGAGGCAGGAATGAGCCACATTAAGTCACTCATGTCCGAGCACCAAATCACGAAGAAGAAACGGCGTAAGCTGGCGCAGGTTCTTGACAAGGACGCTGATATTATGGCTACGATCGAATCTGTAGTGGCTGGCGGCAGTTTGGACAACTCTCTCGAAGAAAACGGTAAGTTGGAGCTAATCGACGTAAAAGACGAGCCGATGCAGGTGTACAAGGAAGGTATGGTGTGGACCCCTCGAGGCGATCAACCACCCCCTGAAGGCTTCAGCATCTATACCACAGAGAGCGGCGTTTGCGTGTTGAAGCGCAAGCGACAGCGCAACTTGCAAAAGCTCGGCATTGGAGGTTTCGTTGTGAGGCTGCGTGGCACCCGCAAAGATAAGGAGGACGAACCTGAGGTGCCAGGGCTGAGCGAGGGCCTGCTCAGCCTTGCCCCGGACGATAAACCGCGCAGGAAGCCCCAGCGCCGGAAACCAAAGACTAAGTTGGCCGAGTGCTTCCCGTTATATATGCAAGAGGCGTTCTTCGGTCGAGACCTGATGGAGACTACCAAAGAGAAGGATCTCGACAGCAGCAGCGACTCGGAGAGCGAGCGCAACAACTCCGCCAACGCAGATACGATACAGCTGTCGCGCGACGAGCTCCAAGCAATGGAGCAGGTCAAGGCCAAGCAGGAGAAGGACGACGAGCCAGCCTCAACGGCTCCCACAGTTGCGCCGGCCCAAGCGCAGCCTTCGGCTTCGACCACGCGTGAAACGCAGATTAAGCGCGAAGAGATCGTCAAAGAGGAGGGTAGCGATACTGAGGCCCTCGAGGACATTTTGCCGATCTCCGGAGATCTCTTCGACCGCGAACTTATTAATACGATCATGAACGAACCGGATGAGGACTTGGCCAAGGCCACGGAAGCTTGGGAGGAGCTCGAGCAAGCGCCGGAGTCAACAAAGGATGAGTTGCCGGATATACTCAGTCCTCATTTCAACTTAGAGTCTATGGTTCGAGATACAGGTCCGTTTTTTACTATTTTTAATGTTTTAATGGGTTTGATTCGATTTTTTTTAACTAGTACGTTTTTGCAGGACTGACTAATATTGCTAGCCAAGATGTGGAAGAAATATTTAAAGGAGTTCTTACTGATGAATCTCAAGAGTCACGAGAGTCTTGCGGATTTTCTGCACAAACGCAAACACCACAAGTGTCGTCTTCCTCTACTCCTCTTGTTTCTCCATCCCCTCACCCAGGTTTGTATTTTCTCAGTGATTGATGAGAATAATCGTTTTTCATAAATGTCTTATATTTAACAAAAAAAATTATATTTCAGCCAACATTCAACCAGCTAATTTACCGATAGCAAGGCCACAGGTACCGACTAATTTGCCTTCTGTTGGCCAATCCAATCTTAATTCCCCAATGAGTTTTCCACCGCCGTCACCATACCATTCCGAATACAGCAAGTAAGTGTTTTTTAATGTTTCATTACAAAAAAAAAAGAAAATTTTTGTTAAATATTTCTTTTAATAATTACAGCAGTCCCTTCAGTCCCGCGTTTTCGGAACCTCCCAGTCCGTGGGTAAATGCTGAGGACGAAGGAAGCACTCCCACAAGTGGTACAGCGGCTATTACTTATAACCAAAGAACTAGCATAAAAATGGAGGCTGATGAAGCACTGGGAAAAGGAGCGACAACAGCTTCAGTTCTCTATGCTAATATGAACCACCCAGAATGGAAAACCGAATATCCAAGTAACTTTTTAAACTTTTTACCTTCGTTATTGTTGAACTTATTTAACTACTCGACATTTACTATTTATTCTTACTATGTTTAGTCTGGTCAGAGCGCTACAAGCAAATTGTGAAAAAGTGGCGTGCCCTACCCAGTGATAAGAAAGCTCCCTACGTGAGCCAGGCTCGTGAAAACAGAGCTGCGATTCGTATGAAAAAGGCGCAACAGGTAACAATATTCTTTTCATTTTGCAACGCGGCTAAAAATGTTTATTTTTTTCTCGCAATGAACGTATGAACAAATATTTGGTGACGTTGTTTTTCTACTTGATGAAATGCAGTCATACTCATTGCCGAGGGTGTCTTGTCTCTAACAAATAAGTTAAACTAACAAAGAAAAAAATGCCTAACCTTGTGAACTATAGCTGCTGCAAAGCAGCATAAGGCTGGTGTCTTCGTAATCGTGTAAAAAAAGTTTTCCATTTACGATCTATGCTTATATTTGTATTTGTTTTTAATAATTCCATTTTAAATCTGTCAGAACGTTCTACGTGAATGCTCTACATGTCTAACACGACTAACACCAAAGATTATTTCACATTATTTTTTTAACGTTCGGGTTGAAACAAGCAAGCGAACACCAGCCGACAAATGTAATTTAAAAACAATTTTTAATCGAATATGATGTGTGACTCGTTACTCAGTAGAAGAGCTAGGAATTACCGTCGATGTACCATGCGATACTCAATCCCCTCCTGGATTGTACAGACACTCCATCGCTCGAATCTCCCCTAGGAATCTTTAAAGTGTAAAAATCCCCGTAGATGCTAAGTGTGTGTACCCTCCCATTGTAAAAAAATAAACACGAACGTAAAAGCGAGAAACAAAAGACAAAAGAAAAAAGCAAAGGATTTGTGTGTGACCACGCTTGGTGGGCGTTGACCCCAACAGATCCCGAAGGAGCTAGCGAGCCCGGGTGCGCCAATAACGTCGGCAGTGTCGAGCGGTAGCGTCGTCCCGGCGAAGGGCGCGACGGGTCAGGTGGTACCGCCGGTCGTGGTGATGGCGACGAGCCAGAAGCCCGACGCCGGCGGTAAGGAGCAGAAGCCAACGACGGACAGCAACGCCAGCGGCGCTGGGAACCCGGCTGCAGCGGCCCAAGTGGCGGCGGCTGCCCAGGCGGCCGCGGCCCAGGCCGCCTCGGCCGCCCCGACGACTCAACTTGCGGAGGTGTGTGCGGTGCAGGGGGTCCAGCCGCAGCGGCCACAGCTAACATCTCGCTCTCCGAGCTCCTCCCCGAACTCTTCATCCGCCACGCCACCCTCTTGCTCGCCCCGTACCCCCAACACTCTCACCAATCCCGCGAGGTCGAACGAGCTGCCGAGCGCTTCTTCTACATCTTCTTCTTCTTCATCGTCATGCTCATCGTCTTCCTCCTCTTGCTCCACCTCTTCTTCGTCGTCTTGCGAGGTGCACGCGGCCCCGGCCGAGGTGTGCCAGCGTCGCGAGACACCGCCACCGCCACCGCCAGCAGCACCGGCACCGGCAGCTCTGTCGCAATCACAGCCACACCCACACTCACAGTCACAGCTGCGCGCGAGCCAAGCGATCGGCGGCCAGCGGGCCTCCCCCACGGCGGCGGCCGGCTCCGCCGCTGCTGCTGCTGTTGCCGCTGCCGCCGCCGCCGCCGCCGCTGCTGCTAACGCAGCCGCCAGCACTCCTGCTCGGCAATTCTCCTCGGTAGACCATCAGATTAGAGTGCTCACTCCGTCCGAAATTATGCGCACCCTCCCCTCCCTCTGCCAGGAGCACTACGATCCGCCACCCACTGCAATTAATCACACTGTACCTGTACAGAACCCGGTTATGGTGAGCCACCTTCACTGTGCCTGAATAGTGTCTTGCCGTTTTCCGTTTTTCTTTCCTTGTATTTATATTTCTTTTATATAACTTCGCCGACTACTTTGTTTACTTTATTATTTATTATATCGTTTATCCTTGTTTCTTATTCAGCCAAGCGTTAGTTTCTTTCAACGCGTCATACCCGACGCTTATTGTTTTCCTTTTGTAATTCAATTATTTTTATAGTGCTGTCTCTTCTTTGTATATACGTATACTTTTATTAAATCAGAGTACTAGAAAGCGTAGTTACTCCGCTTTCAGGGAGTTGAAGCGCCGAGTAGCCTTTATTTCTTTATTTGATGAATCGGGAGAGTTTGAAAATTTTATCGCGGTTTTGAAACTGATTTCAGAAACGGAAGCGTAAGTCGATTACACAAAGGACGCTTCGACTTCCTACACTTCAAGTTCGGCCTATATATTTTGTAGTCGTTGCATGTTGATATTTTTTTGGTTTATACATTTATTATTTTACTGATATGAAAATAGAATTACTCATTTTTTGCCTCAAACTCAAAAGATTTTATTCATGCATAATTATTGTTGTCAATTTGATCATGCATCGATGTGAAAATTAAATGAGAAACTCTCCTTTGATGTAAATGGTTCTTTATTATTTGAGTATTTGTGCGGATTCCTTTTTTTCTCCACTAAACGTAAATGTTTTTACACTCCCTTTCACTTTTTCTCCTGGTTGTCGATTCGAATTATGATTTTGTTTTACAATTATTTTGACGTTATTATGTTACAATTATTATTGTAATTAGTTTTTTACCTTCGTTCCTAATTTACTATTCTTTCTGTTCATTTCGAGTCGCTGTGGCATGTTAAGATGTTTAAATGTATATCCCACAAAGCAAAATGCAAATCCATAAACCACGAAATCACTCATTACATCCCTCGAATATTTACTCCTTTCCCAAAGCTCAATCAATTTCACTGTAATATTTTTTTTTCTTAATTGGTGGATATGGTTACTCTGTTTCTTGTAGTTTTTTGATCGGTTGCGAGAATTTTTATTGCTTCTTTAATTATCTTACATAAAAAAAGCGTAAATGGCGTGTGTGCGTGTGCGTAGTATTTATTGGGATGTGCTGGAACACTCAAGCCTTTTTTTTTTGTTTTCTGTGTAATTCACGCCAAGAAAGAAAATATTTATTATTTCCTTTTTCTGCCGTGCAATGATATTTAAAACTTTATGAATTGTCACGTATAATACAATAACTAATACAAAATATTAGAAAATTTTCAATTGAACTAACCACAGTCTAACTTTAAGTGTACAATGTAACAACACTAACATACATCTACAAACTGAAAACTTAATTAAATAACTTTTTACACCTTTTGCATGTACAGATTACTTATTACTTTCAGAGCTTCTTTAAGTGACGAACTTATTGTTTACAAGCGAATAAAATTGTGTTTGTTTCTGGATGGTGGCTGGTCATTTTAATCATATTACAATTTGCACTAAATAATCATTTTGGTTTTATTTAGCAATAAGTTAACTACTCTGCCTACTGTAATCGTTGCGAGTTGATGTGTAATTGGCTGATTTTCATAAAATAAAGCCTAACGTTTCTTTGTTTGCGTTTCTCGAAACCGTAAATACTCCATCTCCGATTAACTTTTATTGTTCGTTTTTTGTTTATCATTCAAAATTTCGATTTAAAAAAAAAACAGAATAAAAAAATTATGATTGATCAACGTCGGAGATGCGGTATTTCGAATGCTTTTTTCACTTAGTTCTATTTGTAATACTTAATTTTTTCACAGGAACAAGATAAACTTGCGAATCGAGATAGATCAACTCGAGAGGCGGAACAAGAGCGCCAGTGGAAGCAGTTGCAGGCTATGCGGCAGCAACAAGCTCAGATCCAGCAACAAGTTATCCATGACCAGCGGGCGCACGGTAACCTATTTTATTGAGAAAATTAAAATCGAAGACTTAAGTTTAATAAATACTTTAAAATTTGTAATTGTGAAATTTTTACAGCAATTGCAAGAGTTCATCGTCAACTTTCTGAAGATGGCACTCCTACGCTAAGTCATGAAAACACAGGAGCGTCGCAAATGGTTACGGTACCACAAGTAAGTTCTGCGATAAAATAAAAATTAAAAAATACATTTAATTTTTCACTGTTGCAACTTTTCTTTTTGTAGGATGGCAACACAATGGGTCAGCTGGGTCCAGGTCAGCAGCAATTATCAAACCAGCCCCGCACTCAATTCGCGGCGCCAGCCATGAAGGTGAATCGAGCGATCGTCCCGCCCAATCCACACCCAGGCATGGCAGGTCGTCTAGTTGGTCAGCAGTCGCAGCAGCAACCTCCGCAAGCGCAGTCCCAACAGCCGCAGCAACAACAGCAAGTGGTGTCGCAACAGGGCCAAGTGACGCAGGTTGGCCGACCCATGGCTGGGGTCGTCGCAAGACCCGGTATGCCTCCCGGCGGATTTGTCGGCCAGCAGCAGCCACCCTCTCCGTTCTCTCCTCAAGCGCCTCAGTCCCCTCATGATTTTCCACAGTCCCCGGCCTCGCAAACGCAGCCGCAGCCGGAGCATTTTCAGCGCTTCGAAAGTGCGGATGGCTTCGGCCAGGCCTCCCAGACCCAGACCAGGCCCACCCCATCCTACTCCACGTCGCCTCGTGGTGATGTCTTCCCTCAGCCACCTGGTACTCCGCGGCCCATATTCAGTACACCCCGGCCAACCAGCCACGTTTACGCCCCACCACGAACGCCTGAAGCTTACTCTCCGCAACAACAGCCACCGCAACCGCAGCAGCCCCAACAGCTGGTGCAGTCTCAGGTGCAGCAACAGCAGCAGCAACAACAGCAGGGTCAACCTCCGCCGCCTCCGTCGCCTGTGGCGGCTAGTCCCGTGCAAAGTTACATGTCCCCCAGATCCGATCAACGTCCGGATTCTCAACCGAATGAACTCTTTGGTCAACAACCGGAGGTTAATCGTCAATTGAGGGACCTGCTCCAACGCCAACAGCAATTTAACAAGGACATGAAACCAATGAATCAAGCTTGGGGTCAAGGTATTTTATTTTATTTTTATTTCACTAAACTTAATAGGAAAAAATCCTTTAATTTGAACTAAAAACTAATATTTTAGATGGCCAAACATCCGGAGACGTGTCACCACAACAATTTGACGGGAGCCATGTTCAATTGCAGCAGCATCCGCAACAATCACCTAATCCAGCTGACGGAACATTCCGACAGCCGCTTCCTCCAGGAGCTGCAAGGCCTCGTATGCCGAGTGTACCAAACGTTCTTATCCGAGGTCCCATGGGTGAGTTGCCTTCTACTTAGTAATGTAACCTTTAGATATAGATTAAAAGATGATTGACGTTTGGAATTACTTTACTTTTTAGGATTAACTCCAAGGCACCCAGGTGTAACGAATATTGATGCTGCCAGATTGCAAGGAATGGACCCAAGAACGCGGATGTTACTGCAAAGGCCACCAGTGCCTGTCAGTGTGGCGCAACAATTTCAAAATAATCCAATCATGCAACAACGTATGGCTGGTGCGAGAAGTCAAATTACAGAACAATACGATGTTTTACAACGCTTTCCAGGTATAAGAGATAAAGAAAAATTAAAATTATTTTTTTACGAATTTAAGACATTCTATATGTATTTATCTTCTTAAATAGATGCAAGTCAAGCACAAACTCTGGGACAGCGAATCGTGCGTACAGCTCATAACCCCATGAATCCAGGGATTCGCATGATAAGCACTGTGGGAATGGTGCGGCCACCAATCCTACCTACAGTGAGCGAAGCTAATGTTACGATGTCAGAAACTTCTGAAATTCCTGACAATGTAACAGCTGAATTGGAGAAGCTTGAACAAGAAGGAGCACCTATGGTAGAAGTTGAAAATGTAAGTGCAATATTAGGAGATCTAGCGGATGACGACGATGAACTTTTAGGTGAGTAAAATAGTTTTTCCCAATTTAGAAAAGAAAATTTCGAATAAACTTTTGAGAATATTTAATTAATTCAATTTCATATACAGCAGAAATGGGTGCTGACTTTAACATTCTTGAATATGCTGATCCCGATTTGGACCAATTGACTGGAGGCAAGAAGGCTAATATACTCGACTTAGAACTTGAGCAAGATGAGGTTGAAATGAAGGACGAGAAGAAAAAAGACGTGAAAGATGAAGAGCACAAATCAAAAAGTATCGGCAACGTCGGAGTTGCAGATACCGTCGAAAGCGGAGTGTCGAACTCGATGCAAACGTCAACTGACACGTCTAATGTCTTGACCCAAGTTCAATCTGTTGGACCAATGGGTCAGAATTTACAAGGGCAGTCCCAAGCTATGTTATTACCTCCACCACATCCCCCAGCATCAGTGCAGCAACAGATGAATAATCAGCTGCAGCATGCAGCAGCGTTAGGAAGACCAATGGCGCCTGGCACTAGATTACTTTCTCCTGATGGAGCTATTGGCATTGTTACTTCGTCGAACTCTGTCACTATTAGCTACCCTCCTACTTTCCCGCAACATCCGCAACAATCTCAACAATCAGTGCAGCCGCGTATTCCGCAACATCATTTGCAGCAAGGTAATAAAGCATTTGCTAACTGATTGTTTCGAATAACTTGAAACATTTTTTAAAAGAATTTGTCTTAAAGCAAATTGGTGTATTTTGTTTATTCTAAACTTTATTATTTTATAGTTCGTCAACAACAACCGCAACTGCAGCAGCAGCAACACATGGGAATCAGGCCAACAGGTGTTCCAAATGTAGCAGGGAGGGTAGTCGGACACATGATTGGTCAACGAATGCCGCTGGCCCCACCACCGCCACCACCTCCACCCTATCCAGGACCACCGCCTCCTTATCCGGGACCTATGCAGGTATGTTATTCATCTTCCAGTGTGATTTAGTGAAATTTACGAATTGCTTTGAAAAACAGCAATACTTTTTGGAATTTACTTTTTATTAAGTTAACATCTCGATTAATTCACTTCGTTTGTGACTTAGCATAATTACATTTACTGCTTACATAACATCAATTATGCTCTACTGCAAACTTTTTATCTTTAAACAATCACCTCTCGATTTTTAACTGATTTTTCGAATGCTCTTCTTGGTGATGGTTTTTTATTAACTTAAAAAGAAAATACTATCAAAATTAAATAAAAATCAAATTTGATAAAAGTACAAGAATTCATGAAAGAGAAAAGGAAATGGAGAACATCTATTAGGCGTAGGTAGAATTTAAAAAAAATGAGAAAAAAATTAAGTTAGAGGTTGTTTGGCAAAATGGTGTTTTTTTCTTTGGCCTGGGTGTATGCAATGCGTTGGTGTTGGTGCATGTCTTTAGATGGGGTTATGCCCGAGTGATCGGGGTATGCCGCGGCCCCCTATCCACATGGGCCACTCGGTGCCGGTGGCCGGTCCGCCGTTAAACCCTATGGTTCATACTGGTGCGACGCCTATGACACCCCATCCTCACCGAAGGCCCTTGCTTCTGCAGGTGAGCAAATTCTGGGGTTACTCATATAGCGTCCTTGAAATTTTTAATTCCTATCTGAAGTCGCAGTCGTTGCTTCATCTTATCATTCTTTTTTGTTCCTATTAAATATTATAATTTCAAGGTTTCATTACTAGAAGCTATTTTTAAAATAATTAATAAACAATGATATATTAAGTAGCATTTGAAATTAGAATTTCAAAAATTGAAGATATGATTTAAGTAGAATTCCTATAACTTTAGATATAGAATGCATGATTTTTTTAGTCATTAGCTAATTGCGCAATGGCACCCTGAGAGCAATCTTCGCTATCATACTTACATACTCAGCTTTGCTCCCCGGTTCGCACCCCACTCGAAGGGATTTGGAGAATAAGATAGACCTTAACGATCAGCAGTCGTGTTCACAGGAACAGCCACTGCTTCTCGAGGAGCTGCTAGAACAGGAAAAGCGTGAGCAGGAGAAGCAGCAACAACAACAGCAACAGCAACAGGCGGACACGACGACGCCGGCTGGCTCTTTACTCAGTGAGATCGAGTTCGAGCGACTGCGGGCCGACGTATTGGGCTCGTCGCCACTCTCTTCACCGCCACAGGGCATTATCACGGTACCTGCTGGAGTCGGGCAAAACCGGCCTGCAGCACCTCCAAGGCCACCCCTCGTCGCAGCGCAGAACTGGCAGCAGCCCGTGGCCAGCGAGCCCGGTAAAATCGTCGTTCAAGCACAGAGGCAACCACAACCACCCGTTACCACACAAACATCCACCGAACGTTGGTTTTCATTCATTTTTTTTTCATTTCTTTGTTTTTTACTCTCGCTACTCTTTACACACTTGCTCCATTATTTGTACTATACAGTCTGAGTATTTATGTCGAAATATTTTGAAATTTGAAGAATCATTAAGGATGTTATTGCACTATTTATTCAGACTGCATTTTTACTTTCAAAATATTCTTTCTGTTTTTTCAAATTTAACGCTGATTATTAATAAACTTTTAACAATGATTTTTACAGCAAGAATTGCTACATTCAACATACCTCATCTGCCAGCGCCTCCGGTGCCTCCGGACAATATTGTCACGGATCAGGACCGACAGGCTCAACTGCAGTATGAGCAATGGTTGAATCATCAGCACCAAATTCTGACGCAACAATTGAAGTACTATGAAACGGAGGTTCAAAAACTTCGGAAGGTTAGAAAAGTGAGTCATGGTTTTTGTGTGTGCTTGGCCAATAGTGTCTTGACTAGATAAATATTTTTATTTCAATTTTAAGTTAGCTTCTTTTTACAATAAATATTAACACTTTTTCTCTACATGAACTATTTTTTCTAAACAATCGTTTGGTTTTTTCTACAGTCCCTTAATAGCAAACAGAGGCAATGTCGAAAGTCGGGCAACGAGCTTCCGGAGAACGACGCTGCAGAGCTACAGCGGATTTCGAGCGAACAAGCTATTTTCCAGAAGCATTTGGACACCAGTCGTAAACAGAGTCGGCAACACGGTATGCTCATACAGGAGTACCGAAACAAACAACAGCAACAACAACAGAAGCAGGCGCAACAACCATCGACCAGTGGCGCTGAGGCTTGCTCACCGCTCATGTCGCCATCGCAGCACTCATCGCCGATGCACAGTCCTGCTGCACTGATGTCACAAAGCCCTGGTCCAGGAAATGTGCCCTCTAACATGCTGCAGCATTCACCAGCTGCCTCCATGGTACAGCATAGTCCAAATCCGCCGCTATTGCAGCACAGTCCTGGCAACCCGCAATCCAACCCGGGTACTATGTCACCGCATAGCAACATGCAACAGTCGCCAAGAATAGGAACACCGCAGTCCCAGCCTGAGGAGAGCCCCTTCAGTCCCGGTACGATGCCATCCCCGGGAATATGTGGCCCTACAGTGCAGCGAATGACTTCACCTCAGCATCGTGTAGTACCCCCAGGTACCAGGCTCACCACTAGTCCCGGCTCCTTCACGGCCGATGGTCAGCAGATTCGCGTAGCTCAACAAGTTCACGGGCTTCCTCAGAGGTTTGTTCGGCCTGGTGTTATGGGAGATGGGCAGCGGCCGAGGATGCCGGTGCAGGGTGGCATGATGTATGGTCAGCGCTCTCCCCTAGGCAGTCCTCAACCAAACCAGCAACCGATGTTGACGCAGCAACAGCATCAGCAGATGCTCCAACGACAGCAAATGATTCAACAACAGCACGAAGTCAGCTCTATTTCACAAGAAAATCAAAATATTATTAATCAGCGTAATCTTCAAATGGTTCAGAGGCAGCAGTCATTACAACAGCAGCAACAACAGCAGCAACAAGTACAACAGCAACAAATACAACAGCAACAAATAATGCAGAAGCCGCCCACGTCTCCAATGGTGGCACAGCCAGCTTCCTCGCCGAGTCCTCAACTGCACCAACAAATGCAGCAGCAGAGTTACAACCAACCATCGAGTTCTCCTCATCCGCGCAGTCCGATGGTTCAACAAACGATGGGCTCACCTATGCTCCAGCAGCAACTGAGCCAGTCTTCGCAACCTTCCAGTCCGATGAACTCCCGGGCTTCTAATCATCCGCCGAATTCACCCATGGTTTCCCAGTACCAACCACCTAGTCCGATGTCACGCAATCACCCTTCGACGTCGCCCATGCTGCATCAGGTGACTGGAGCTGTGCATCATCCACCTCCTTGTCAGACTCCAAATTCTCCGATGCCTCGCAGTCCTATGGTCGGTGGATCGCCCATGCAGATGCAGCGGCGCACCTCCACTGGCAACAGTCCTGCTATGCCCGATCGACCGCAGAGCGTAGAGAATCCAGCAACTCCGAGAACACCGCATACGCCGCACACGCCTCATACTCCACATTCCGCTTATAGCTCGCAAAACTCGAGCAATCACTCGATCGGCGACCAGCAGCAACAACAGCACCTACAGCAACAAAATTTTCAACAGATGCAGCAAGAATCAAACATGACATTAGATCAAAATAACCGTGGCGGTGGCAATCCGCACAATCCCAACAATCCGATACCCCTGCCGGTTTTATTCGGACGGTACGGCTACTTCAAGCTGGGTCTCAGGGGAGGTTCACCTATGTGGTCATCCAAACCTGAATCGAGCAAGGGCAAGACTGCAGAAAGTAGTAGCTCCGAGGAAAAACCAAATACTTCTACCGTCGTGCACAGAAAGACAGGTATTTCTCAATCAAAAATTAATTCACTGGTCTGCGCCGATTACAATGACTTTGATGACGATTCGCACACGCCACCGCAAACTCCACCAACCACCGTTGAACCTAAAGCGGCGACGTCTTCAATTACCAACAACTCGCAGGTGACATTGGGTAGTCCTAGTGAGAAAGGTGAGTCGCTTCCCGATACAACGGATTACGATGACGATAAGACGATCATCAATACTGAGGTGACTTTGAGCTCAACTGCTCAAAAGGACAACGATGACATGTCAGTAATGGAGCAGTTTGATGATCCGGTGCTTGATGTTATTACGGGAAGTCTTGAATCCGAAATGCAAGAGGAGTACGTGCTTTTTGAGTCTGACATGGTGTTGTCTGTTGACAGCAATGATTCGCTGCGTAATGCTTTAGTAAATGATAACAATGATGGTCACGATTTTGTACAAATTTTAGAGATTGCGCATCCTGAACCGCCGAGCGAAGATGCAACGTTCGAAGAAGAATTATTGTCGCAGTCGAGTCGAAATAAAAAAAGTCTGCATTTGGACATTGGTCGTGGAATGCCTGGAGGAAAGCGGTTGATCGTAACAGATACACCAGACTCTCCGGATCAAGAAGATCTCAGCGTTGATCCGTCAACCAGCCTCTTTATGGAACAGTCCCCAGATCAAGATCTCTTGGTGTCCCTTGCCGAATCAGATATTGTGATCTTAGATCCGACAAAGTCACCTGATAATGTACCTATAAAATTATGCGATGAGGAAAGTTCGGAGGCTACACTGTTAGAAACAGCGAAGGTTAAAGAGGAAAAAGTAATAGCGGTCGATTCTATAGTTGTCACGAAACCATCTCCGACAGACAACGAGGAAATCAAAACGAACGAAGGAGAATTAAAGGAGAAAAAGACCTTCTCGTTTTCGTTTCAGGAGAAATTAGGCCAAATTTCACAAACAAATTTGCAACAGACCATCGTCGGAACATCTGGGGTTACAAAGCCACTTGTCACTTACTCCGCGAAGTCAAACGCTGCGAGCGAAGCAGCAGCGGCAGCTGCGAAATCTCAGATCAAGCCAGCGGTTGCGATATCTTCCACGAATATAATTAAGGAATTGCTTACGACCACCACCACTACCGCCACCACCATCACTACGACGGAAGAAAGTCCGAAACCGACGATCACACCTGCAACCACTTCGAGCATCGTAGCTGAGGTGAAGAATACTTCCAAACTTAGTCAGAATATCCCAAAAACTTTTTCTACGAGCACTATTCAAATAGCAAAAGTTGTATCAAAACCTGAGGAGCCTACGACAAAACAGAAACCTGCAAGTATACCTGCGGCCGTGGGTAAGCCATCCTCTAGCTCGTCCGAAAACGTGACGGCTCCACAGCCGTCCATAAGTGTGGCCGAAAAATTGACCGTCAGTTCTACGCTTCCAAGTCAAATTTTGCAATCAAAAACAACTGTTTCCAAATCTGCTGAAAAAATTAAAGGCAATCCGTCACAAGTCAAGCTTAATGTTCAGCACAGCCCAGTGTCAACCGTAACTGCGAAAACAGTGACTACGGAATTGCCAAAGCAGGATATTCCGGCTGCTAAGTCCACGGATACCTGCGATAGTGGGGCCATTGTAAATAAAACAAAAAAGAAAGTAGAATCAGTTTTAGAGGTAGCGAAAGAGGAGGTGACCAACAAAGCCAACGTAGAAACTCGTAGTTCGAGCGCCGTAACGTCGCAAGATAGTAGTGTAGCGGATGAGAAAAAGACAGATATTTTGAATACTACTGATGAGTTGGAGAGTATGTTAGAAGCTATGCATAATCCCGATGACGAGAACAAAATCAACGGTGAGAAAAATACGAATAGAGACAAATCTGAAGTTACGACACTGAAGAGGATGTCGCCTGTCACAGATGATCTTTCTCTGGTGAATATCTTGGAAAACGACGTAGAGACAGTTTCTCAAAACGAGGCGAAGGAGGACACGAATGGCAATTTACAAAACCGAAAAATCGTTAAAGTCGAAAAAATTGAAAAAGCGCAAAATGTTGCGGAATCAAAGTCCAATGAGACTGCAAGTGAAAAGGATGAAACGCAATCTAGCGCCAAAACCGAGGACGAGAGTAGTAAATTCTTCTTGCAATCTCAAGTATCCGAAGAAAAACCCGTGATGGAAGAATCGTCTGATGACATTTTGGATATGCTGCATAACATCATATCATCTAAGCCTGAGATGCAAGATAAGTCCCAAAAGTCCAGCTTGATGTACCAATTAGAGGCTCCGCTCGAGTCTTTACCTTTGAACATACTTCAAGACCCGCTGGTCGATTTAGATCAAGAACCAGCAACGAGTGAGACTTCCATTCTGGAAGTGGAGAAAAAATCTGCCCTTTTAAAAACAAGCAGTTCACCGGTGCAACCAGCAACAGTAGCAACTAAAAAGACTTTGGTCGTCCAAACAACGTCGACGACGACGCAGGCAATGGCCGTGAGTACCGTAGCTCACTTGCAGACTACTACGACGACAGTACCACACCTGTCGCCCTTGTCACAGCCGACAGAGATCAAAACTAACACCGAAAATGTCTCCGATCAGCTGAGGACGCTGCTGTCTTCTCTGCACTCAAATCCATCGCAGAGCTACACCAGCAGTGTTCAATCCAGTATCGTCACCTCGGGCACCACCACTTGCCTGACCTCGTCGACGATCCAAAGATTGCAGACCAATGCGGCATCGAGCACGGTAATCCCAACGAGCAAAATCGACATCAGTTCAGCAAGCAGCAAAGAAGCAAGCTCAACCAGTGCAACCACAACAGCTACTGCTACTACCACCTCGAATCTTTCCAAAGCGCTGTCGGGTCTCAGCGCCAGCCGGTCAACTAACTCCAGCACCGTCTCGGTTACCTCCAATGCCATGTTGAACGCGATGTTATCAAGCACCAGCTCGATCAAATCGTCAGTGGCTGGGGGCTCTCGTGCCAGCACGGTACTTACCTCCAGCAGCAGTCTGCTCAATTCCGTCATGTCCCAGTCTTCCACGCAGCAGCAGCGACCGGTATCGCGCGTCCTAGTCAACGCGACGCCGGCCGCCCAGCAGCCGGCTACGCAGACTCCCGGAGGCAGAAGTGTCGCGGCGCCTATGTCGGTTGCCAGCGTCACCAACGCCGTGACAGTCACCACCAGTATTCTCCAGTCGACGCTGTCGCAGGCGCCGACGTTGCTTCACACGCAACTCACAGCGGGTACTTCGCAGTACAAACCCGCTTCCGCCAACGTCACCGGCACTGCTGCCAGCTTGCCCATAGACAATAAAGGCACGGATCCTGATTCTTCGGGTAAATAAGAACCTATTTTTTTAAATTTAATTATTTATAAATTGTTTCGTGTTTATTTTTTCTGAGACGAAAATCAGTTTTTATTTTTTATTTTATTTCAATGGTCCTGTTAAAGAATATACATCCTTTTATAATTGTTAGTTCTAAAAAAGATAAATGATTTAGAAGATAAATAATCGTGCATGTTTTTATATTTATATCGAAGAAATTAATTTAACATATACACATAAATTTAATTATTTACATATCACAATATTCTGAAATTAGTTCTAATAATGATTTGTTTTTGTTTTGCAGCAGTTAGTAAAGGCGCTCTTAAGAAGGATGTAGAAGGTCTCTTATTGAAGGGTCTGTCCACTGAAAAGCCGTCAACGTCCAGATCGGAGTCAGACATCAGTAAACCGAGTGGTCCCCCGCACAGAATGGAAGACTCTCAAAATGTATTACTCAAACAATTATTACAAAATACAGCCTGCGCAACTACCTCTGGATCAAGCAGTACTACTCAAACGCCGAGCTTCCCGAACGTTCCGTCGCTGGAGGCTCAGCTGGCAAGACCGGTTCCACCTACACCATCGTCCTTGATACCGCCGTTGTTGGACGAGATCCCGGTTACTAAACCGACAACTACGAAGCAAGTGTTGAGCCGGGAGACATCCTTCCTTTCCCACGTTGTCAAATCACAGACTCCATCTACTAAAGAAGAGTCTACCAAATCAACGCCGGCGGTCACTTCACCATTGCTCACTACTCTGACAAAACCACCGATCGAGACGCAACAAACTAAAGTTATTCCAACGACTCCTCAAACCGTACAACAACCCGTGATGGCAGTAGTTCAGAAACAATTAACACCAACCCCGTTGCCTGTGCCATCTGTTGAGAAGCCTGTAGTACAAGAACCGACCACTTTACAATCACAAGTCAAAACCACTGTCGATTCAACTGCAAGTAATGTAGCTCAAGTTCATCCTCAGCAACCACCACATCAAGTGGCAGTTCCAGTATCCGCTCCACGTACACCGATACAAGTTGATCAGCCACCACAACAACCATCTATACCCCAACCGATACAGCAGCAACAGCAACAACAGCAGCAGACAGTGCAATTGCAACAACCGCAACTGCAGCAGCAGCAGCAGCAGCAGCATCTGCCGCCGCCGCCGCCGCAGCAGCAGCAGCAACAGCAGCATCAACAACAACAGTCGCAACCACAAATGCAAGCTCAACTTGCACAACAGCCACCGCTTACGCCAAAGGTTACAACTCCTACAGAAAGTCGCGAAGTAACGCCAAGTCAAAGTCCCCAACAAGGAACCGTGGTCACGGGCCAAATTCAACATCCTAAATCCGTGTCGCCTGCAATCCAGAGGTCACCAAGCGTGGGTCCGCCCGTAGTCACCCCGACATCCAGTGACGTGGTTAAATCGCCTCAAAACGTAAATACAATACAACCATCAGTGCCTCAAACGATAGCTCAGACATTTGGTCGCCAGGCTCAGCCACCACAGGGTACAATCGTGCAACACACAGTGCCTTTAACCGAAGTTAAGAAGGAAATACTCGATGACGTCCTCTCCAGCGGTGCTTCCGTACAGCTGACCGATACCAAAGACTTCATTTCTACCAAAGAAGAGCTCATCGATGGTTCCATCGACGACAAAACTGGTAATTACCTTTGCTTCGGATTTAAGAATCAATATTATTGTATAATATAAATTTTAATTTTAATCTTATTTGTATAGATCTCAAAAAGATAAAGAGGCGCCAATACCAGCATAAGCGGAGGCAAAGTCAAGGAAAGGATGCTTCCATGGCACCTCAGAAGAAAAGGTCCAGGAAAGTCTCTCGCTTGGATGAGGACTATGACACCTACGTTGACAATCTTATGGTACAATTGCGACAGCTTCCACCGATGGCTGTTTTAGAACCCCTTTTAGGCAAAAACTTCGGTGTATGCCCAATTTTCGGCTCTGGAGATTTAACTAAATTTGGCGGTCCAGTGGAGTATAACACTAGGACTGGAGAACTCATCGGTACTTACGGAAAAGCTCGACTAGAAGGTATTTCTGATCATTACAATACACAACCTTTCGGAGAATTGGAACCTCTGCCCCCATTACCGCCTGTTTCCACTCAAAGAAGTTTCTACGATCAAGAATTTCCTCCGCTTAAATTAGACGACAGTAAGTGTCTGACAATCTAAATTTTAATTAAAAATGACAATCGATATCAAATCTAATTATTATTTTTATTTTAATAGCTGACGACAAAAAAGAAAATTCTATAATGGGGCGGGATATCGATACACCCGACACTATTGTTAGTTCATCATCGCCAGAATGCGTGATTCCTGAATACATGCATCGATTCCCTGGATTGAAATTAATTGACGAAGATTCAGATGAAGAGTCTGATTGGCTAAAACGAATATCACCAGTTATACCTATAATTTCGCCCATTCCTATTCGACTGAAACCTGGACATTTGAAAGACGTAGCGAAACAAGATAAAGAAAATTTGGGAATAACGAGGTAAATATCGTATAAATAAACATATAAATAAACACACATGAAAAAAATTAAATTAAAATATTTCTAATTTTTAGATTCAGTAAATCATCTCCAGCAACATTAACAGAAAATGGAAATGTTACCGTTACATTGACACTTAATAGTCAAGCAGCTGATGACATCATGGGAGTTCTTAAAGATTTGGCAAATATTTTAAATATTGCTCCTCCAACCGGATATCAAATAATTGAACGCACAACTACACCACCAAGTCAGAAATTAGGATTGTACAGATTTAAAGGAAAAGATGGAAAAGAAGGAGGTGGTTACTTATTTAAATTTATAAGTTTAAAAAATTTATAATTTTTATAAAACTAAAACAAAATTATTTCTTATTTTAGCGCCAATTGATATACAAAGCATTCTTAATGGAGCAGCTAAATTTTGTCGTCATTGTGATGTTGTAATACTTAATAATTTAATAAGGAAAAAGGTATCCGATTTACCATTCCTAAGTAAAGAAGAAGCAGAACCTGGTGATGAACTCTGCTTCTGTTCAGTGAACTGCTACATGCAGTTTGCAGTAATTCATAGAACCACGAGTAATACTCATGACAAGGTGAACTATTAATCAAACTTATTGCTTTATTTCATGTGATCATTATTATCATCTAAAGACAAATTAATACTAAATAAATTTTCGTTTTAGGCTGCTGCGATTGTTGATCACTTATGTCAAAAGTCGTCGGAGTCCAAAATTTTGGAGGATGATTTAAAGAAGATACAAGAAAAGAAATTCTCCTTAAAACAAACAATCGGACAAATAGATTCAATGGATGTTGATTCGATAGAAATGGACATTGACAGAATAAAGAGCGAAAAAGACGATGAGTCCCAGCATAGTAGAGACAGCTTTTCTGACGAGAAGAGGCCAAAGAAACATCCGGTCTCCGATGAACCATCTAATGATTCTCTGGAAGCTCAACCACCGCCTAAAGTATGGAAAGGTCTTAGATATAAGAGTTGGGCCTTGGGTTCGATACAACCCACTACAAAGTACAAAAAACCATCGGATCGTGAAATCACAGAGGTAAACATTATTCTACTTCACTTGTTTAGAATTCATCTTTGGATTTTTTAAAATAATTTATGCTAAAATTCAAACTACCTTCTCAGATGCTCTTCCGTATGGGAGTCACCGTTACGTTTCCCTCAAATACGGATGACACTCGCCGTTGTATGTTCTGTCAGAACGTTGGAGACGGCGCCGCTGACGGTACAGCAAGGCTTCTCAATTTCGACGTAGACAAATGGGTGCATCTTAATTGCGCCTTGTGGTCGGAAGACGTGTACGAGACAGTAAATGGAGCATTAATGAATTTAGACCTAGCTCTCAATTCAGCTAAAAACACCACTTGCATCCTATGTAAACAACCCGGGGCCACTGTCAAATGCTTTAAAATTCGTTGTAGTAGCCATTACCATCTTGGATGCGCTGTGAGAGATGGATGTATCTTCTATAAGAATAAGGTATGTAATCAATTTAAATTTATTAAAATGTTGGTAACAAGTAATTTATTATTAACAATTACGTATTCATCCATTTCAGAGCACATACTGTTCTCAACACGTCCCGAAGAATGAAAAAGACAATGAGCTTACGACCCTTTCAGTTTATCGACGAGTGTACGTGAATCGCGATGAGAACAAACAAGTAGCAGCCGTAATGCACCACCAATCGGACCACAGCAACCTTCTACGAGTAGGCAGCTTAATATTTCTGAGCGTCGGTCAACTGCTTCCCCATCAACTGGCCAATTTTCATACGGCCAATCACATTTATCCAGTCGGCTACAAGATTGTTCGCTTCTACTGGAGCATGAGGCGGCCGAACAAGCGTTGCCGCTACGTGTGCTCGATCCACGACGTTTCGGGGCGACCTGAGTTCCGCGTCCTCGTGCAGGAGCCATCGCAGGAGGATGTGGAACTGCGCGACGCGTCGCCTCGAGCCGTCTGGAATCGTATCCTCGAGCCATTGGCTGAACTTCGACGAAGCACCAACAGCGTTCAACTATTTCCTCGCTACGTCACCGGTGAGGACCTTTTCGGCTTGACAGAGCCTGCAGTCGTACGAGTTCTCGAGAGTCTTCCAGGCATAGAGACCCTCACCGACTACAGGTTCAAGTACGGACGGAATCCCCTGCTCGAGCTGCCATTGGCTATCAATCCCAGCGGTTGTGCACGCACGGAGGCGCGACTTAAAAACCAGCTTCCTTGGAAGAGGCCGCACACGCAGCGAACGGCCTCCTCGGCGCGCGCCACCTACACCCCCGCTTCTAACAGCTCGGGCGAACTCGCCTGTCCCTATTCAAAGCAATTCGTTCACTCCAAGAGTTCGCAGTACAAGAAAATGAAACAGGACTGGCGCAACAATGTATACTTAGCTAGATCGAAAATCCAAGGTCTGGGACTCTACGCGGCGCGAGACTTAGAGAAACATACCATGGTTATTGAGTACATTGGAGAAATCATTCGCACCGAATTGGCTGAAACTAGAGAGAAACAGTACGAGGCTAGGGTGAGTTCAATTAAAAAAATTGTTTTTGATAAAGATGCTTGAATTCATTCATAATTTATCCTACGATATTTTTAATAATTTTCAGAATCGAGGAATTTACATGTTCCGTCTGGATGAAGATCGCGTAGTGGACGCGACATTGTGCGGGGGTCTAGCACGATACATCAATCACTCCTGCAATCCCAATTGTGTTGCTGAAATCGTCGAAGTTGAGCGTGATCTTAGAATAATTATCTTTGCGAAGCGAAGAATCTCACGTGGTGAAGAGGTACGAAATTCATTAGAGCTTTAATGAATTCGATATTTTTTTATATAATAGATTTTAAAAATAGAAAATATTTAAATTTCAGCTGGCGTATGACTACAAATTTGATATCGAAGATGACCAGCACAAGATAGCATGCGCATGTGGAGCGCCTAACTGCCGCAAGTGGATGAACTAAAAAGTCCGATCCACCGTTGTTATTGTTGCTACGTTATTGGGTAGGTTTTACATGGAGAAATAAAAAATATATATATATATTATATATATATAAAAAATAGGCATTATTTAATTTGTAAAGTGCCATTGCGGTTCAATTAAACAATTTTATAGTGAAGTTGGTGCTACGCCATCACGACATTCCTCCAAAGTTGTACAATATTAGTTTTACTTTATATCAAAACGAAAAATGAATTATCTGTATATTACTATCATGATCTTGGAAGGAAAAATGAATTAAATAAACACGACGTGAGTTTATACGCAAAATGAACTGACGCTCGTGTATGTGTATACTAGAGAAGTTTGTATCTTTGTATGTTAAAAAAAAATGGAGTCGACCGACGTTGACCTTGTTGTAATATAGAAATTTATTAAGTATTATTGCATATAAACAGCACCATGAATGTACATAAGTAGAAACATACGTTATTTTGAGCCACCAGAAAAAAAATTATGTAAAATAACACGTACTCTAATATAGCATTGTACACGATTAAGCGAAAATAAATCCGTATAAAATTTAATAATTACATGTGGTGTTTCTCTTTACCACCTTATTTATGCTTAAGTATTTCTTTGTTGTTGACATGGTATTATGACATGGCAGGATAGTAAATAACAAACAAGAGAGGAAATTAGGTTTTGATTCATTTTTTAATTGAATCTTTTACAGAACTAGTATATACAAAAAAATGTATGCTGTACAAGTTTAAATTAAATTACATAGGAGGGAATATTATGCTTAACTAAAAAATAACGTATTAACGTCATAGTACAATTCCTTAAAAAAAAAAGAAAAAAAATCTCATCTTATAATAACAATTATTTACAATTAAAAAGACGAGTTCTCTTTGAGTTAACTTAAGCACTAGGAACATATTGAATTTGTTCTAACGCTACCACAACATAAAGCCATTTTGAACTGTATAGTAATTTAAAATTCAATGTTCAATGTGTTTACACGAGTCTTTCGAATCCAATTAATTAATGGACAAGTAAATAAAAAATAGCAGCTACTGAGTGTGGATTAATTGTAAAAAAAGACGATTCCGTTTATATTATTTTTTAAATGCAATTCTTTGGCATAGACATGCTATAATTAACAATCGTTGAATACGTTCACAATTCACGCTTCTTTGTACAAAGATATAAAGTATTACCGTACAGAATTAAACATACTTAAGTACAAGCAGTCGACTATGGTACAGTTAAATTGTCCTAAGACTAACGAGGTTTTAAGTAGATTCACTGATGCGCACTTACGAGCTCGTTCTTCCTTCTGCTCGAAGTGAAACAATCGTTAACGATTTATCGTCGTAAATATGTCTAAATGTTTGGCGATCGCTCGATACAAGTGAAAATCATCGTTTTCTGCACTCTTAAATTAAAAAGTATTCTCTCAGGTTTAAGTACTCCATCTGACCCTTCTCTTTCTCTTAAATTTTCTGTTAAGTACTCCAATAAAAATTACAAGATGCGTTATTTAGTTATCGGAACATCGATACATTTTTATCGACTATAGTAAGAGTTACGAGAAAGCTTAAATGTTTTCTTACGAATCGAGTTCGTCAAAAATTTATTTAAGTTAAACATCGGCGGGTATGATTGTTTACGAGCAAGTCCCAGGTAGTGGGGATGGGAGGCGAAGTCGAGTCCCCTGCCGTCATAAGAAGTTCATTTGCTCAAGTCGTGGACGATTCAATCCTGTTGCACGTAAGAAACAACATATGTCAAACGATGACTAATTGAAGCTTTCACTTCTAATCACACATGATCTTCGGCTCGAATTTCGTACTTTAGTATTTTGATATGAATGTACTAGGGCTTCCGAATGGTGTACGAATTTTGTCTACGAATCCTTGTATTCTCAAGTTACATACCTTTGAGGCATGACATTATTTAAAATGTTATGTTTTAAATTATTTATTATTTTAATAAATTTAACGACTAATCGTGCATACATCTCATGTTCAAATCATGCATTATTTCGGCAGCTCTAGTAATCATTACCATGTGTTTTCAAATCTTTATAAATTTTAATTTTAAATTAAAATTCATTGCAATTAAATGTGTTAGGAGCTACTTTCATTTTAATTTAAAAACGAAATAGAGTAAATGTGATGTTATTCAAGTGTTCAAAATTAAACAGTGTTTTAAACCTATAAAGGTTTATCGTATAAACAAGAGCAATATTAATTTATACTAAAATTTTCTTTATTTTCCAAAGTGATTACCGAAAATTGCTAAAATCTGTGTTTTAACATAGACTTAACATGTTTTTCACAAAATTTTGATTGTGTTATGTTAAAACTGTTAGAGGCATTATTAGCTTAGTGTTAGTAGTTCATGCACATGCCTTAGTACATTAAAGAGCATGCAAAAATTAAACTGCACGAGGTGATTTTGCGTTGCTTGAAAAAACGTATGCGTGCAAAAAAGGACTACTTGGTAAAACTAAAAAGTAAGCAAAATTAAAGAATTTGTAGGTCACGTATATGAACGCAAAGGTAGCTGCATAATTTTAAGTTTGATCTTTATTTCATAATATATTTATCCACATATATTACAGTTTTATATACAAGGATTTTACTATAAACTATAAATTTTAATCGCAATCACTGGAAATCTGCCGATCGTATACAAATGAAACAGTAGTACGTAAATAATAACAAGCAAAGTATATCGGAGGCCTAGCCGCGCGACAAACTTGTAAATTACAAAAACCATACGATGTAGAAATGCGAAACAGGGCAGCCATAAGTTATCTTGATTCCTTCATCTTTTTTTTTACCTAGGTCCTATCTATAGCACATACGACGATGCCTTGGACTAGCTGATTATAAACATCATTAAATCATACTACATATGCTACTGCAATAAAAACTCTTCCAGGCTCACAAAATGTAAAAGGAAATGTTTCATTGAACTTTAATTACGTTATTTGAAAGGATAGTCCTTCGTTAAATATTTTGAGCCTCAAAGAGTTTGGTATCCATTAAACTTTACAAAAAGTAAGATAGTTTCGCGAGAAAATAATAATGTAAAAATAAATTAATAACTATAATAATAGAAAACTTAATATAAAAAAGTCGGTAACAAAAGCGCAGTAATTATTACTACTGCAATCTTCATATACAAAGTACGAAAGGTTTTAAAAATTAACATTTATTACGAGAAATTAAATGACTCGTTGTAAGCTTGGTACACTATAAAAATTATGGCAACTACAATATTGTAATACGATTTTTATTCCGCAGCGTAATTAATTACTTTTTCCCCGATTAATTTTTTTAGATTCCCGTCGAATCAATGAATAATCGGCAACAATGTAATGAAAAAAAAAATTAATCCCAGCGTTGCAACAAATTGAAAATAAAACACTAGCTACCCTGATAAAAAATAACCGCCATATAATGCAATATAACAGAGTGAAATTATATTAATTTTTATTTTCATATCTGCCTACTACGCGCGAAAACGTTTGTCTGTTGGACGAATGAGCTGATGAACAAATATCTCTCTTTTTTAGCTTTACAAAAATTCAACATACATAAATATGGCTTAACAAATTGGACGCAAGTATTACATTAGTGTATTTAAGAAATTTAGAGGATATGTAATGGCAACAAACACTCGTTTTCGTAACTACTCAAGTACTAATCCAGTCTTAACTTTTATTATTACTAAACTCAAGTCTTATGAAGAAAAACTTTGGCTCTCGTAATTTATATTTTAATTTTCTTTTGCAAATAAGATCTATATTATATACTAGGAGTAATGAAAAATGAGACAAACTTAACTAAGAAAACTTTAAAGCATACATTGGCTCGTTTTTTATCTACATTCAAAAAAATGCTCCAACGGCATTATTTTAATAACCTAAATTCAACGAATTGAAGTATAAAATTAGTACTCCTCGAGAATGAAGAATTTTACACAGCCTTGTCAACTTAAATATGTAAAAAGATACGTCGCATGAAAAGCTTGTAATCTCAACTTTTTAGCTAAATATATATACTCATTTAGTATGTAAAGATACTTTTTAATTATATGAAATTGTATTTTTATAATTGTGTTTTGGACGTAAGAGTAATTTATCCTTCAAAAAGACAGTATGCTTGTAAAACACTAAAAAGAATCCGGGTATAAAGAAGCAAAAAAAAAGTACTGTTTAATTTCGGAAACATTAAGAAATCTCATTTTTTCTTGTTACCAAACTGATTTTACGTCTCCTTTATCATTAAAAAGTTTTTAGGGGACATTAGCTGCTTAGTTTATCTTTAAAATTTTCCTTTAAAAATGTTTCGAGAGAAAATTATATCAGTGTTTGCAGATATTATTAAAACTTTATGGAAACAAGAACAATCTTTGTTTACAGTTCAAAACTGTTTAGTTCCTATAAAGTTTTACGAATCTGTATCACCTAAGATAATATTTTTCATCGTCAGGTAGACAAGTTTGATTGATTATACATTGATCTTTCATTTACCGTTTAGAAAACGTTTAATACTGATTTTTATCAAGTGTAGTTTGAAACAAAATTATTCGACAAACGGCTATATTTTTTACTTTCAACATTTTTTTCTTTGTTTTACTTCAACTTGAATAAAAAATTTATAAAACTGTGACAATGGAAGTGAAGAAAATGTGACTTTCGAATATACACGATTGAAAAACATTCTAAATAAGTGTGAAATTTTAATTCCTGAGGATTCTTAAACTTATTATTTAATGGAAGCCCATAGTAAAACATACGGTATTTAAATGAAACAAATTATAGTTAAGTAGAGAAAATAAATTAACATTAAAAGTGATGTTGCAAATTTTTCGAAAATCACATTTAATTACACTGTTAATACAAGTATTGATTAGTATTTTCATGTTTTTCATTGATGGATTTAATAAACAATATTTTTCACGTAAATATTATTAGCCACAGGACAAAGATTTTAATCGATTAGAAAGAACCGATGCTGTATTTCTTTTTGTAAGATAAGACGCCTGAAAGTGTGTCAATTGTATATTAATTTGTTAAGTTTTATTAGTAATCAATGTACAATACTGTATTGTATTAGTTCTAAGCCCTGATCCATACACCATCTAATCACCGGCAAGTTGGACTAGAGATCCAAATACGCAGAGAAAGCCAGACGCAGTTTTTTCATCATTTCTTCCACTTTTGATTCCCGTTGCAATCGACTTTCCGTAATGCTTCGTAAAAAATCAGTTCCGTTTGAAAGAGGATACTTCAAGAGCGATTTGGCAGTCTCGTGTGTTTGTATTTTCTCAAATTATACAAATTATTAATGACTCTAAGACGTACGAGAGGAAACGTTCGTGAAAAAACGCTCGATCGGAAGGGACTGCTACTGGTTTAAGCGCCTGCGTACCCAGAAGAGACTAGACCACACATGCGGAAATGACACCCATTACACGTCAACCAATGTCCCCACTGTAGTCCTGACCATTTAAAAGGTTACGATTGTAAATGGCAGCCCTGTAACTATACCTATTTGTGGCTGGTCGTTCTGGAACCGGAGGTGGCACCAACGCCACGTCAATATTCATGAAAGCACCGCTACCTTCGTCCACCTCGCCGATGCTGCTTTCCGCCAGTGACGGCTCGATTTCCGTGTAAGCTAATCTTGAGCGCAACAAGTACACGTACGTTTTGTACCTTTTAAGCTGAAACAACATTATGATTTCGCTTCGATTAAAAAAGTCATATTCTCCCGTTAAACGTTTAATATCCGGAACATAACGAGATTGGAAATGCGTATTTTTCATCTCCATTACTAAAGCGTCTCCATCAAGGTTCTTTTCACAAACTAAACTTACTTCATAATGTAAATAAGCGTCCTTCTCTTTGTAATTTTGAATTGTTAGAGCTTTGGCGCCTCTTTCCGGCGGATGCCGCCTGTGCTCGTCCAATTCGGCCTCCAATTTGTTCACCCTATCCTCATGGTCGCGCAGTTGTTCTCTCTGAATATATTTTGTGCAAATTTGTATCAGTCAAATAAAAAGAAAATACATCAACAACTTAAATAATCAGGGGGCCAATAGCGAATTGCACAACTACTCACTGGATTTAATTTTGTATGACTGCATGGAAGCAAAGGCCGTTGAAACTTTCGTTGAGAACCTACCGCGCCGGCGAGCGGCTGACTGGAGAAACTGGCACAGACAAAGTTGATCGTATCTATCCAGGATTGAAGTTCTTTGGAATCACTGAAAAGTTCAAGCAACGAGGCGTGAAACAAATACTCGGGAATTAAAGTAAACAAAAAAAATTAGCCGCTCGGCTCACCTAGTTTGAAAGAGGTATTCGGCTTGATCGGCAGTCTGTAACCTAAAAACGTGCTGCTTCTTTGTGTAATCGGACGCCTTCGTTGCCAGTGCATGATGAATGCGAATGGCGTTGTGCAAACTGTCGCTACGGAAGCCATGCTCATCTTTGTGCAAATATAATACAAGTTCTCGCAATGTACAATAATACATTTTCCACCCCCTCTTTCCAAATGGAGCTGAAACAATGGCGTTATCAAGTTAGTGGAAATCGACGCTTGAAAATCTTTACGCTGTATCGACATTGGATAAGTGTTAAATTTATTACTCTTTTTTCCATTAGCATCGTAACAGCACTTGCGCATGACGTAGCCTTTTTTGAACTCTGTGGCGCCAGTAACGTTTGGCACATCGAGAAATGGATTTCCAGTCGATATCACCGGACCGTCTCCCGTTTGCATCGCCTGAGAGGCAACTTCGTCTCCCTCCTCGTCACTTCAACACAGAATTCAAATGGTTCGTTAAGGGTTGCATTCAACATTTAATTTTGATTCTTTGCGTTTTTCTCGTTTGTTTATACTTACAGAGCCCACTCCAGGGGAAACGACTTGATGGCGTTGTAAAGCTGCTTTAACACTTCTCGGGGGAAATTATCACCGTCGTTGAGCTCTGAAAGATTATCTATAAACTCAGAGCAGGACATTTTCCTGCCGATATTCTGACCGTGAAGGTCCGTATTTAGCAGCATTATGCCGCACGTTAACGTGTGAACAGCATCTAAAAGATGAAACGCTATATAAATAGGGAGTTCAAACTTTTTAAATTTGAGATTTAAAAAAGAATGTACGTACCTTGGGAGTTAAACGATCCCGGGTTACAATCAAGGTACCTCTTGGAGAAGTGAACGAGAACGCGTTCTCGCTCCTGCGTCTCTCCTGTCAACGAAAACTGAGCAAGGAACTTTCGGAGAGCCACGTCCAGCGTGTCCCGTTCAAAGTTAAAATATCTTAAGTATTCTTCGGCGACTGCTCTGCTGAAATCGTTGCTGCAAGCGAAAGAAAAGCTCACTCTGAGTACCAGCTCGCCTTTTCAAAACGGTTAAGAAAGAAGAAAAAGGTGTTAAAGGGAGGCTCGACTTACTTTTTACTGAGGTGCCTCGAGACGTCGGACTTTTTGAATCCGTCGAGGGAGTAGAGGCGCTTGGCGAGCCTAACGGCGGAGGGCAGGTCGACGGCCTTGGGGCTGTAGTGGAAGCTGTGCAGACTCTCGATGTCGCTCTCCTCGTCGGCGGAGTGCGGCGGCGACGCATTGCCCTGCCTCTGGTCCTCGTAGTGTCCCGACAGGCCGTACTGCTCGGCGTCCTCGGATTCCCTCAGCTCCTTCGGGCAAACAGGCAACATTAGATACGCTTGCTTAAGCTCGTAAGCGAAGGTTGCCTCTCCCCGACCAGGAAATTATTTAGAATCTAAATAAAGGCAGCTGCTTCGTTCGTTATTCAATTTGTAACTGATAAACTAGAGGCCCAATAACGGCCTAAAAATAGTGTGTGATTCGACGATCAAACCTCGAGTGACTAATGCTCGATTTAGAAACGCGTGGATGTATTTTATCAGTTTCGCAAGCGCTCATTCCACGCATCAGAGGCGATGACCAAATAGATGCAACCTATCTCGTCGTTAATGAGAATCTTTAATCCTCTTGTGAAAATTTGAGCAGCATGGAGTTCCAGGTGCACGACTCACCTGATAGCCGGCGTAGTCGTAGCCGAGGCCGTTGTTCCTCTGCTGGGCGGTGGGCGAGTGCTGCGTCAGCGGCATCCTGTCGGAGTCGGAGCCGCCGCTGCCGGCCCTCCGTCTGCTCTGTCGGGGACTCGCGTGCCTCAAATTCGCACCGTCCTTTTCTGGCCCTTTCACCTGTATCACTATCCTGTGCTGCTCATCCTGCTGCTGCTGCTGTTGCTGCTTCTAATAAATCGAGAAAAATCATTAATAATTTTTTGTTTATTTTTGAAAAATTCATTTTGAGTTGAAGAGAGCGAAGCTTTTATTTGTACACAAATAGAGAAAATACTTAAACAAAGTTCTATCTTAAAATTGAAATTGAAGGCACGAAGTTAGCAATAATATTTACTTATAAAGTAGTACACACCTTGAGCCGGCGCTGAGGCGGCTCGCTGGCCAGTATGGTAGAGTCGCTGTCGCTGGGGTCGCTGACCATCATGATGTCGCGCGCGCTGAGTATGTCCATGGTCTCCTCGTCGTTGTAATCGGGACTGGAGAGGTTGCTGATGGCCTCGCTCTGGCTGAGGTCGCCGTTGGCGCCCGAGGCGGCAGAGGCGGCGGAGGCGGCCGAGGCGCCGAGGAAGGGCTGCGGGTGCGGGAGCGCGGGGTGCGCCGGCTGCGGGTGCGGCTGGTGGGACGCGGCGGCCGCGGTCGGCCCGTGGGACGGCGGGGCGGCGGGCGCCGCCGCGCCCGGCAGGGGGAACCTACGGGAGCCAGAGTTGGAGGACATGACGGAAGATGAGACGGAGGTGGGCGAGGGCGAGACCGGGGAGAGGGAGCGCTGGGGGCTGGTGCCCTCGGTGGACGAGGAGGAGCTCTCGTTCGAGGAGGAGCTCTCGTTCGAGCTGGAGGAGTGGGAGCCGGCGGAGGAGGAGCGGGAGCAGGGCTGCCCGGCGGAGGCCGAGCTCACCGGGGCGTTGTACGTCCAGACGATGCGCTCGCTCGAGAGGCCGGGCAGGCAGCTCTCGGCGCGCGTGTCCAGCAGGGTGTTGAGGGAGGAGGTGACGTCGTCGTCGATGTCGATGTCCACCGTCGACATGGAGGGGTCCTTCTGGAACTGCAGGTGGTCCTCGGAGCGGGAGGTGCGGACGAAGCCCGAGGAGTAGGGCTTGTCGGGGTCGGGCCGCTTGTCGTCGCCGGAGCTGCCGACGGACGGCCCGGAGTCGCGCTTGCTCATGCCCACGGGCGAGGTGCTGGCGGAGCTCGAGTTGCCGCCGCTGGCGCGCCGTTGGTGGCCCAGCGTATCGTTAGGACTTGTAGGTACCGAGTTATGGTGGTGGTGGTGGTTATTGTGGTGGTTATGGTGGTGGTGGGTGTGGTGATTGTTGTACCTCAACGAGTCGACCTTCTTCTGGTACTTGGGCAGGAAGCCGCTGCTCTGCTGGGTGCGCGACAGATTCAGCATCAGGTCGCCCGTCATCATGTACGCCTCGAATCTAAAGGGATCAGTCCAAAATTATCATCCGCGGCCTCTGCAGTCTGAACCTTACAGTCTATCGTGTGAGAGAAACCTCGCATGCTTTTACTGCCGAGAGTGCAGCCGAGTCTCTGCAACTTTTAAAGTAAGTAACCACTTTTTTCCTCGTTAAGCTATTACAGTAATGCGTACTCTTGCTATTTTTAATATGTCTACCTCGTGTGCAGTAATCTTCAAAACTACGACTGCAATTAGGGAAACTTTAGCTATGAGGCTGAACGGTTAACAAACTTTTTACGTGAGCGTATGTGGCCTACATAGTAGAGGTAAGAAAAAGTTCAATGAATATTTGTAAAAATCTAAACAGAGTAAATGGAGGCACGGGAGCGATAAACCGAAAGGAAAACTTTTCAACGATAGCCGACGAGGAAATTTTTGAAAAAACAAACTTCGCGACCTTCGATTTATTGCGCCAGCACAGTGAGACCCCGCCACAATACAAAGAGGCTGAATTGCCTGATTTAATTTTCATTGTATAATCGAGCCGACGAATCAAGTCCGATGAATGGAACACCGACGCTCTGTGATGCATTCAAAAAATCATGTATAGTCTGAATGCTGTCTTACATAATTACACAGATTAATTATCCAAAGAAGTTACGCTTTACCATAAAAAAATAATTGCTAATGAATCTCTTAACAGTCATAAACGGTTATCATCTACTTATATATCTATCTAAGAAAAAGTTAATAACATTGAGATACTTATAAATGTTAAGTAAACATTCTGTAGAAAAATTACGTGTAGTATTAAATAATGATTGATTGATTATGTTTGAAACATTGTTGTGTATTACATCATGTGTAATAACGAATAATGAAAGTATGAATAGTCGATTCCAGAGAAAAAACTTTCTAACGAGTGAATAACTACTTTACAAACTAAAGAAAAAAATAATCACTTTTGAAAATCACTACTTTACTTATTAGCGAATAACATAAATCACACCAAGAAAAACTCAACAGCTGATTAGTTTTTATTATTATGAATATATAAGTAAACACTTCAACACAGTATAACGAGTATTGTGGATGTATACAGATAATAAAAAGTCATCAAATTAGATAAGTAGTAAGTATCTTAATTAAAAAGACGTATTTTTATTACATTTAATTCAATATTTCCACATGCACTTTAATTCTTTTTATTAAAAAAAACGGTTTATGAGATAAACCGGTTTACAGTGGTATTTATGCGATCATTAAATATTTACTTGTTTATTTTCGTACTGTGCTAAAAAAAATCTTAATGGAAGTAGTAAAAAAAAATCTCGTATACATCTTCAACAAGACGTATTGATAAATACATCACCGATATATAACCTTCAAGGGCAGATATTAACTTTTTTCTGATGTGCCAGATGTAGTATAATTTTCGAGATACGCGCGTGCCGTATGCCTTTCTGATACTGTATCAGAAAAAAATGAGTAAAATATGCAAGTGTTACAGTCCAACTCCTGCAACACGGCGTGTCAGTGCATTTAAGTCGGCAGCTAACGTGTGTAGAAACAAAAAAAAATTAGTGGAAAATTCGTACGAGCATCAAATTGCCGTTTTATGTTCCCATTAGACCAGTCGTTAAATGGTTAGATTACGGTGATATTATCATTCCAGGAGCGTCCCACGACTGCTTTGTAATATTTATTTAATGTTTTTTTATTCTATGAAATATATATATCGTGTAGTCTAACTTATAAATATCCGACGCGAAAATTACGGATTACCTCGCATTGAATGCAATATTTTGTTAACATAATTACTGTTCAACGCATATTTTTAAGGTTAAATACACTTTTAGAAGAAAAACACATGCCCATCTGTTACTATATCCTACAACGATAAAAAAGTGACTCTCGCACACTTTGACATGGAAATACCTTTTGCGGTGTCTGTTACAAACAATGAGCGGTGCTTTTTGTTCCTTATATCCGGAAATACTCAAAATTATAAGAAAAGATATGACGTGACGTTAAATTGTCCTGTCGCTTCAACTCAGCTATTAACTCTTTCATAAAGCAATAAAAATTTAATTAAAACGAACATCATTACAATATTATCCAATAAAAAAGAACCTACAAATAAAAAGAGATACACATTTTATCACTCTCTCAGTTTATCAGCTTAAAAAGTGCCAAAAACCCACTGCCGCAACGAAAAAAAAGGAAGAAAATAAAATCGCCATCCACCGCGGAAAGTATGAGATTCGCTCACGTACCTGGGCGGGTTTTTCTGCCTGGCGAACTTGTCACCGGCTAGAGGCTCCCACTGGGCCCTCTCCTCCTCCTTGAAGCTGTCGAGCTGCTGGGGTATGAGGGCCTCGAGGTCCGAGGATCCGGACGCGTCGCTGCACGAGCCATTGCTACGCGAGTGCGAGGAGTAGCTCGCCGCCTGCTGCTGCTGCTGCTGGTGCGAGTGGGAATGCGACTGGTGGGCCGGCGGCGCGGCGCTGGCCGACGGCTCCGGCGACGCCGAGGAGGACTTGCTGGCGCGCGACGCCGGCGCTTCCCGCTTCTCCGGCGCCACCGCCTCCTCGCAGTTCGTCGCCGCTGGCGAGAGCAGCCGGCGCACGTGCGCCTTTATTTCCGGATCTGAAGCGAGCGCCAGAGCGTGAGGGGAGTGCTGAGAGCCGAGCGCGAGCGCCAGGCGGATTGGATTATTGCGTTATAGGCCTGGGGAGCTGGGCTTTCGTGGATTATTCGCTTTATTCGAACAGGATAGATAATGCTTGACGTTTTTTTTCTTTTTCGCACTCGTAAGGAATGTTGATGAATGTGACGAGAACATTTTTAATTAGTTTTTCACTAAAAACTACTAAAAGTACTGAAACTTTACCAATTATTAGTAAAAAGAGCTCTAGTATTTAGTGAGCAATAGAATAATTTTTACTTCAACATTCAAGGATTTAGTTCCGAGTAATATATTGTGATAATTTAAAAATTGAAAATATAAGAAAAAACAGCAGTTTTTGCATTTTTCAAAGTTAAAACAAAGCACGCGATAATTCCCTCAACATTATTTATCTTACAGGTATTTATTTTTATAATAATATAGCGTTTAAATATCAGCGTTCTCACCGCATAAATCGTGCAAATACCTATAGGGAAATTCTCGATATAAAAAAAATAATTCAATTTTATAATAATATCAATATTAAAAAAAGACTTCCCGTAAAACGAAAAATCAATCAAGAATTTTTCTCACGCGGCGAGCGACGCTCATAAAAACGCCATTAATTCCGGTGTTTTAAGCGCCACCGATGAATTTTCAATATCGAATCCGACCGGCGTAATGAAAAAGGTCCGCAAAAAAAAAGGATCGCGGGATCCAATAAATTGCTAGCGGAAAGGAGCAGCGACTCGAGTACGTTGCGGATTGCGCAACGGTGACATCACCGGCCATCCGTGCGAATGCAAATTTCGCTTCTCGCCGTTATAACCGCTAACTACCGCGCGCTGCTACTTCCCAGTGCGTTCCCCCGTTTCCTTTTCTCTCTTTCCTGCAGCAACGGTCGAATTAAAGAGAGGAGAATCGACAGCGGATGAGAGAGGGGGTGATAGGGACGGACGGGGCAGGAATGCAATTAAGGGCGTGTATCACTTACCCCTGCGCAGCTTCAGCGTGACGGGGTCCGACGAGAGCCGAAGACATTTTAGAACTGAAACAGAAGCGGAGGAAGAGATGCTTTGCGGTTCGAACGCTGGAGTCTCGTGCAGCCCCCGACCGCCCACGCGCGCGATCCAGTGCCGTAACGCTTCCTCGGATCTGCCCTGCGGTTTCGAGTCTCCTACGCTCGACTCCCCCCTTCCCTTCCCCGCACACTTCGCTCTTCTTTAAGCGAATGCGTTTTTTTTTCACTGTTCGCCGCAGCGGGGAGACGAGCGGAGGCACACGCGGTTTTCCGATACGCGTCCGGGCGATGCGAGCGATAGCGCGTATACAAACCGCGCGAGTCGAAAGTTTTGCTTATAGTTTAAATCAAACGATACAGTTCAAACGGGCGGGAGCTTTGTTTCGTGCGAATCAAAGCGGAGCGCGCCTCTTTTGTGCGGCGGGCGCCGCAGCCTGAAAAGGGGAGGCGAAAAAAAGGAGGATTCCTCTTTTTCGAGCTCTTTTTAGGGAGGCGGGCGCGTGCTAGTGTCATTAAAATTGTATCGCGAGTGTCTCGTTGAGATTTTTGTTTACTCGGCTGAAGGAGTCAATTTGTAAACTGTAACAACGAGCAAAACGCGACTGCAGTGCTTTTCACCTACACGCGGACAAAAATAAATTGGCGCTATCGAGTTACGTATTGAAACTGGTATACCTTTGCCAGACTTTCATATAAATCTGAATTTTAAATCAACTTGTGTACAAAAATAATTTGGCATTCTTAACAACTGATAAAATTTAATTAAGGATACTAATTTGAATTAAAAAAAAGCTATTAAAAAGTTTTATTTTCTATTTCAAAAGTTGAAAGTTAATTCTTGAAAAACTTTGCGTCATCACCGATCGATCGCCGTGTAATTTTGCGCGAGTGTGCTTTTTATTGCGCTCGCAATCGCGAACAAAAGAAGCGTTGTAACAAAGGGCGCGTCGCGCGTCAAGTGCAAGCAGACGCAGCATCGTACTTATGTCATCGTTGCGTCAAACGTTATTGGCGCAGTCGGTCGCTCGATTCGCCGATCTCCAGCACGCCGGCTTTAATGCAGTCCTTACGCAACGCCCGCAAGAAGGATTGCTTATGCAGATCGTCGCTTTCTTTTCAAATTATAGTCCCTTCATCTCTTTCAAGTCATACGAGAAAAATTAAGAATTATTAGTCTTATTTTCTTTTACTACGATGATATCGGTGAGTCGTTATTTTGTTAGGTAACTCGGCACTTTGAACACTTCTTCCGCTTGGTCACTTAACTTCAATTTTCACTCAGTGTAGTCAATTAAAAATAATAAATAAACACTGACAATTTAAATGATAATTTAGTGAATTTGCGCGATGTCTGCTAATTCATTTAGTTTATATACACTATCTTACAGAAACTCGATCTGCGCTAACTGAAATAGTACTCATTCGCGGAAATTCTGTAAAATTCACTGGATGGACTTTAGTTTAGAGAGCCGCGGTGTTACGAGAAGCTCCGTCGAGGATCGTAAAACGGCCGGTCCAGGCGTCGGCGAAAATCTCCCGACGGCGGCGGCGACTGCGGGTTTGCGTAAGCCGAAAACGGGCTAGCGCGAGACGATCGATTCCAACCGGCGACAACTTCTGCGCGCTCGTTTTTTTTTCTCCCGCATTCCGATCGCGCCTGCCTTTATATAACGCGGGAACCCCCTTCCCCCCTGGCCCGCGGAACTTTCTAACTCACGGCGCTTAACGACGCGAGTGCGTCTCGGGGGAAGCGCGCGGTGAAATCGAACGCGACGTCGGAGTTTGATTTTCATATAAATATGGTAATGACGGTTGATAGATTTCCGAGCGAGCATTAACGACGGCGCGGCCCATTGTCGAACGGGCGGAGGCGGAATTACTTTCGTTTTTCGGATTATTCGAATTAGCCGGGAAATTGCGAAGTTGCGCGGGAGCTCTGCACTTTAACCGCGGCTTCGTTATTATACTTCGGAATTACTTATGGAGTGCACGCTGCATTAAAATTAGGAAGCGGAAGATTACGTAGTTTGGAAAATCTTTTATAAGAATCGCTGAATTTCACGCTCGTTGCGCGCGACGCTCCTTTTGTTCTTAAATTTATTTTAATTTTATTCGGGTAGCTTTTATTTTTTAGAGGGAAAGTGAATTTAATATAGAGGTGGTTTTTAGCTTAACGGCCTTAAATTTTTTTGTCTCTATTTTATGTATGAAATATGGTTTGGAAGTTTGAAACTTTATAGAGTTACTCTAAAACACGGAGTATATCCGCTTTCCCGCAGGTTAAAGAGTGAAAAAAGCGCGGGGCAGTTCTGGAAAAATAAAGAAACAAAACAGAGCTTAATTTTTTGTTTCTTTTATTTCAATCGGGTTTTAGCTCTAACGAGGCAAAGTTGCACGAGCACGGTACAGTAAAGGTCTACTTTTTCAAAATAATAAATAAAGCTTTAAATGGAAGAAATTGTTACTTTATCAATTATCGCGAAATTTTTACGATTGCGCAACTTTCGAAAAAACAATAAAAAAAGAAAGTAACAAAATACAAAAAATATTTGGTCTCGACATTGCGAACATCGACATTTCGACAGCGCGAGGCAGAAAAGGTCATAATTAAAAAACACAACTTCTCGTGTCAAAAGAAATCTCCCGACACCCTTCACTGCGAACCTCATACGCATTACTTCCAGCGACCTACAATGCGCGCCGCGAACCAGACCGCCAGCTCGCTTTGATCCGCGGCCTGGTAATCCGCCGCGCGCGGCATAAAGAAAGAAAATTGCGCGCCGGAAGACTCGTAGCTTTCGAGCTGTATCGCGAAACAAAAAAATCGCACTCGCAAAACCTCGCCGCTGGAATTGCGCGCGCCGCCTCCTTCCGAATCGAAAATAGCGCCCGCCCTTTTTTTTTCGTCGCCGACCGTCGCGAAGAAAGTGGAGCGTCTAAAAGCGGCGATCGCGCGCGGGGGCTGGTCCGCGCGCGAGCGGATGCATAATTCGGTTACCTTCTTTAGTGCTGAAGCGGTTGACGTCGACTTCGTTTACCCTGAGTATGACATCACCGGCCTCGACCTGCAAGAAAAAAAAGGAGACGCCGGTTAGATCAATTAATTTTCTCGATTGAACCGCGTCCATTCAGCATTTACTCTACGTCGGACACTCCGTCCAATTAAGAGTGTAATGCCTCGGGATGCGAAATTCGTTTCTGATATCCGCTCGCTCGCGCTTGGCATCGTTTCAACTCTAGGCTTTTGTGGCGGCCGCGGCCATCAATTATAGCGAACACGTGTTTGTGCGCGAAGCCATCGTATATTACGCACATCGACTAATTATTTCATACGGGGTACACATTATTCCATACGTCAAGTCCGTACGGAACCCAACAAAGAGAATAGGGTGCATTAGCGGTTTATTATAAATATCAGCATAATCCGTGAATGTAAATATCGAATAAAATCGTGAATGTGAGGCAATGCGATAATAAATAACATTTATTACCTATCGCCCGTTTCACGAGTGAATTCATTTCAGATCATACGATAATGTCATCTCAACGCTTTTAAATCCATCAGGATGAAGTCTATTTGCGAACGAAGAAATATCCTGATTTTGCAACTAATTCGAGGCTTTTGTTGTTTCTTGAATTTGCTGCATATAAAAGTACTATTTAATTTATTCATAATAATGAACTTAAATAAAAGATTTGTACCTTATACTAAGAAATCAGTGTTTTCACTGACTTTTGTCAGTCAAAAACGACACTGCAGCAGCAAAAGATAAGTGAAATAATGGAACGCTGCCCGAAACCCTTCCTCCTCAACCTCCAGTTCCGTTTTTCGTTGTTCAATGCGTACACGCGCTCGCAGGGGCGCATGAAATCGGCGCGGCTCAATTTTTGGAGCTTTGAATGGGAGCTCGCCGAAAGCAAAACCCTACCCGCACCTCATTGTTCCCGGATCCAGCGAAATGTGTTTTAGTAGCTGCTGCGAGGGGGAGAACAAGTGCGAAGGGCTTTTCCGACCGGCGCAGCGACCGGGCGAGCCTACCGCGAACAAAAAGAGTTTATCCGCACCGGCGAGCGCTCGAGAATTGAGCCGCGTCGGTCTCGGTTTCTGCCCTCGCGCCAACGCGCAGGTTCCGCCGCTGCCAAACTGTCACCCTTAACTGGCTGCGTTTTTGTGCTGACTTTTTAATTGAATGTTTTTTTGGAGTAGCTCGTTATGTTTCACTTTATTGATTGTTGACTTGTTTTTTTGTTTATTTTTTTTTAAAGAACTCGGCGATAATTGAGGCAATTATTTCACTGTTAGCAGTTGCAGGCGGTAATTCGTTCTGGCATGAATCGGTAAGTTAGCCCGTTTATCGTTTTAAAGAACAGCCATATTTTCTCGCGAGTATAATGAAAGAAATATATGGCTCGCTGTTTATTAATTTTACGATCAACTGTCGCTTTGTTTCATACTTCATTGGGCGACTTACATGAGCGTAAAATTTGTCGCGTTAATATGCGCATAATTTTTATTCTCCTTCATAAAATATTCGATACAGCAGATTTTTCATTAGTCAAATAAGCGCATAATTGATGACCGAAAATTTGATAATTTTATTTAAATTATTCGAAAAAAGAATTATGTTGTCACGTCACCCATTTCTCGCATAATTCAACTCCATTTAAGTTTCTTTCCAAACTAAGCTTCAGATTTAAACGCTCACAATTAATTCAGCTTAAGCGACTGTTCACTCATTCGCATTTCGAATACAAGCAGCGCGTTTTCTCTAAACACCAAGCGTTAAATTATAACTTCAATCTAAAATCGGAGAAGGAAAAAACTTGGGCCTGTACAGATTGCGCCGGCGAATCAGCCGCGTTATCGTCCTTGCGGCGGCCAGAACGGAAAGCAGCCGGCCGCACAGCTACATAGAGCCACTGCGAGGAATCCCCGGGCCGTCGCGAACGCCCGCGGTATATACAAGGCGAGGAGGCATAGCGTGCGGCGTGGGAATGCGAAGCGCGCGGTTACCTCGTGCGTCAAGGGCGCGTACTTGATGTAATCGAAGGCGAACCGAGGGCGGCGCTCGCGCCAGCACCGCGGCGTAGGGCAGCAGCTGCCGCAGCAGTAGCCGAGCAGCCTCATGTCCGCGCGCACCTGTCCGACATCGACGACTGCGGCGGCCGCGGGAGATGAGGCGACGACGGGCGCGCGAACGAGGGGGGCCCCCGGCCAATTATTATTTTCGGCCGAAAGCCGACATTGACTTTGCCGCGCGAGCCGACGAGGAGCCGACGAGGGCTGGGCACGCGCCGCGGACGCGCCGACGCGCGCATCAGGTGCCGCTATTATTAGCCGAGGTGCTGATGACACTGGCCGCCGATAATAGTGCGGCGGGCGTTTTAGACGTAGACGAGCTTGCGGCGGTCTGCAGGGATGTTCGCGCGGCGTTGGTCGTTAAAACAAGTGAAAACAAAGCGATTTGTTGGATTTGGGGCTATCTATTAAATTAACTTGAAACTAGGTTCGTTGATTTCAACGTCATGAATTATTTATAGTTTATAAGCATTAAGTTTGAAGAATTGAGATACATCTCCTGTTACAATTTACTATTTTACTATTTACTATTCATTGCGGTTTAACCATTTCATTTTGTAGAATGTGCTTTAAATTTGCATCTGCCGTAAAGTTGGATTGAATGGAAATTGACTTGAATTGAGAAGAGAATTATTTGCTGACCAAATAACTTTACTTTATTAAAGAAGGAATTAAATACATTTGATTACTTTTTGTATTTAAGCTAGTAATCAATAATCATAGGTAGTAAGTTACCTCATAGAACTAATCTGTTTAACAATGACATCAGTTTACTGTTTACTACAGTTTAATGTGCGAAAATTAATTTATACAAATGTTTTATAATTTATCAAATAAATAATAAGGTCTATTTACATATAATGTACTTTAATAAGAATGTCGAAACTTTTTGAATTTAACTGTTTATAAAAGTACTTCGAAATAAAGAAGTTGTCTAGTTATTTATTAACTAGAAAATATAATAACTTATAAATTAATGTCGCTTTCTTCAGCTTATTAACTATTGAAGTTATAATTTTACAAACGCCGTTGAACTTGCAAGCCAAGTACTAACTTATGAAGACGTTTTATGCTCCAACTGCAGCACGAGTAAAGTTGAAAATTTCATACTTATACTGATCCCTATCTTATAAAGTTGTAGGACGTATACCTAAAGATGAAAGTATTATAGAACATTTTTAATGATAGAGTTCTTTAAATAAGTTCTTCAAAAATGTTACTTGTAATCCAGCTCATACATTTTTCTGGGCTAATTTCAAATTTCGCAAAACTCAATACAAAAGCCTTTTTTTATGTATAAAAGACCCATGAAAAAGTTTCACCGAGAGCATTAATTAAACATTTAGCCGGGGAACATCAACTCCCAAGAAAGTTAAGTGATACCTCGGACGCAACTTTGTTTCCGCCTCGGTTGCAAAATGAAATTCCGTACAGTCAGTAAATAAAAGTTGCTCGAGTTTCCATCACGGCTAACAAGACTCTAGTTTCTCGTCACTTGAACTCCATTTTTCGCCGGCAACCCTATAAACGGATTAAGCCGCAGTTCGCACATCTACGACCGCGGATCCCTCGTTCGGCCCTGCTCGTAATGAACAAGTTCGACTGATGCGACGATCGATTTTTAACGCATTTTTAGAATTCCCTTTTGGCCAGATCATTAAATTACACCCTTGACATTGTGAATAACTCGGATTCGGCGTATAGTGCCTCGGTCGGTGCGCGGCTGCTCTCTGCACCACGTTGAAACGGACTCGCATGCCGGCGCTTACGCGCGGCCGCATGCGTGCGGATAATGAAGGTTTGATAAAACCAGCGCTTTTCCTTCGGACTTGAATTTTCATAATCAAGAGGTTACGGGGGATCTTTTTCATTTCATTACTGCTGCATGATTCCTCTAATAATGAGAAAACTATTTTAGCCATTCAATTTTAATTATACATCTCCGTATTCGTACACGTTTCCGAGGATTGTTTTTCATTGCTTTCCGTGTAAATTCAGCAATTATAACGTTTCTTTTCTTTTGCGAGATTTTCGCTGCCTTCGAAAAAGGTGCATGCAAGGGTGCTATAGGGTATTTTGCGCCGAAAATTGCACAATTTTACAAAGATAATTTAAGTGCCTTTCCAGAGTTCGAGTAAGTTAATTATACATTTAAAAACTCTTGAAGTTACTTTAAATTTAATCTTTTATTATATCGAGCAATGAACATAATGCATGTACCTCGTGCGATCTTCACTATCATTGAAATTCTTGTCCGTTGATGAAAGTGTTTTATCAACGGTCTGTATAAATTTTAATAACTCGAAGAAACTAACACCGCCTTATCACTGCGCAATTCTCCGATGAACCATTCTAATCGTCGCCATGTAGTAGTGCCAGGTCGGCGCAGATCGATATAAGAGTCGTATCGCATCCACGCCTGGAAAATATTTGCGCTCGCATAAAGTTTATGCCCTCGCTATAAAGGGAGAAAAGCGGGACGCGTGACGCACAGGACGAGGTGAGGCGCAAAAACGGGAAAAAAGGGAGGCGAGGGAGGGGAGGTGGCGATGCAACTCGGGTAGGGGTAGGATGCGCTTGGCGCGCGAAAGCAACCCGACACCGCCTCTTTCGCGTAACGCGACCCGCCGCGCGCTAACCACCCACTTCCGACCATTTAAAATACATAATTCCGGTCGTTCAGTGGTTTTCCGGAATCTAGTCACTCCATACCGTGGGCTCGGGTGTTGAGGGTACTTACGATCAGATTTAATTGTTTTGGATTTTAATGATATCTTTCACTTTTAACAGCTGCGTGTGCTTTAAATTTTTGAAATGGCAAAAGCGCACAATATATTGATTGAATGCAAGTTATGAATTTTTGAAGATCGCTTTGAGGCACGGAACAATCTATTTTGAGAAAATCCTTATTTCTCGGGAGACACTCGGACCATTAAAATTGCAGAGATCTATTTTCCCGAAGCTGCCTATATAAATATGAGATAAAATAATTCAATATAACGAGATATTTTCGCCCCTTCCCGAGCGCTTTCCAAATATCGAAACAGCAGTCGGCTTTTCATTAAAATTTAATATAATCCCCGTAGCGGTGAATGGAGAAAATCGGTTTCGAAGATCCTCGCGCATTAAGCGCCAGGTACTAGTTGAAATTATGAGAAGCGTTCAATTTCAACTGAGACCGAAACGCATGTAACGCCGTTGTCTTTTAATTCCTCCATTGAGCTCCTCAAAGTTGGTAAAGTAATATTTTCTAAAGAGGAAGTACAGAAAATGGCTTTTAGTGTAATTAAACCGTCTTTGCGAACTGTTCAAATAAAAACAGCAATAAGTGGACGTTTCCTATTAACCGAGTGCTATTGCGTACAGTACTTTATTAGAAAGGTTTATATTTACAAGTTTATTTAATGCGAGATTAGATAAGCGTATGTTAATAATATTTGAAAAATTATTATATGAGTACAAATTTATTAAACAAATTTTTTTCTTTTATTTAACAATTATAACCACAAAATTCAAAGAAATATGTGAGGGAAAGTTTATATCATTATTCATAAAATTTATTCTTTAACACTATTCTGCAAAAACTTGGATATTTATTTTTATATGATTCGATCAATTATTATTCTTACACAATGCAATGCAGCATGCAAGCGACAGTACGTAAATTGTTTTTAATAAAAAGCCATCCTTTTCATTGTCCGATAAGACATTTTAAATGAAACTCGCCAGCTCGCGCAGGAAAGCCGTAAAAACAATGGGGGGGATGACTTAATTTGAATAAAAGCGCGCGCGTAACTTCTGCCGGCCGTTAAAACAAAGCGCCGGGGATTGCCCCCGAGAGAAATTCGCGCCAGCGCAATAAATATTCATACATTACGTGATGTGAAAATCGCTCGGTATAAATATAGCCCTAAAAATCACGCTGCAGTGCCGGGTAAAAAGGCGCGACGTTTTAGAGGGAGCCTAAGAGAGGGAGAAACGGCTTATCGATCCGTCGGTGCGGAAAGCGCGTACACTCGCGACTCAGCGCGGAAGTGCATCGCGCGCGCGTCCCTGAAACCCGCGGCGAGCTTATCGAGCGCCGCCGTTAAAAATAAGAGGCGCGCGTGCGGCGTGCACCCGCGCCCGCGGAGTCGCGTGTCGGCGCTTATCGATCGCTCGGGCTTTCATTCATTCCCGCGCGCCGCGCGAACCCTTCCGCGGACCCGGCCCTAGACGTCGTCGCGACTCCCCCGCGAGGATGACGTCGGGGGAACTAGGACTAGCTGCGACGGCTGAGCACCAGTAGATTTCTAATCAATTTTCGCGTGTATTTTCTGTTTACGGGATGCTACCTCCTTGATGCGTAAGGAAGATTATATTAAGTTGAGGCGCACGCTAAATAATATTATTTGTGTTGCATCGTTTTACTACAATCGGGGAGACGAAAATGTTAGGATAAAAGAAAAGACTTAGCTGATACAAAAATAAATTAATATAGTCAAAATTTAAATTTCGAACTAAAATTTTATCTGATGAATATTTTTTTTCAATAAAATTTCAATTTCATTAAGTACGAAAGCTATTAGAATTATTCATAAAGCAGCGGACTTTATTGATTCATCGGAACATTACATTATCGGGCAAATAAGTAAATCTTAAGTTCGAGTGGAAATATCTTAAGTATGAATCTCATTCAATTATCGTGGTAATTAAATTAATCAATAAATCGTAACAGATAAAAATCAGAAATAGATTAACTTTATTTAAAAAAAAAAGCAACAGAAATAACACAAATCGTGTTCTAACAATATTTTTAGCTCCATGAAATTGAGTAGCATATATAACTTTCCACATATAAAGAAAATTACACAGCGTCCAAATGAATAATAGATATCCATTCGGTCGCTGGCAATTCCGCCCCACGCAGAGGCGGAGTGACTCACTGTACTTTTTTCTGCGCCAGACAGGCTTTCTCCATGTGCACACTTTAACCGAGCTTCCACCCTCCCGCCTCTAAGCGTCCGCGTCTCGCTCGCGTAAAAAAAAATTCGAAAATCCTCGAATCGCGCGTCTATTAGAATTTGGCGGGCGCGCCGTGCAAAAAAGCTCACGCGGCGCTCGCCCGAAAAGAGCAGCTCGATCAATCACGAGCCCACCTGCCGGCGGGCCGCGACACGTCACGGCGCGTGCATCGCGTGACGTTGAGTCGCGGTGGCGGTGTCGCGTGGCGCCCGTGACGGATCGCCGCGTGCGGGGGCGGCCTTCGGGGTTACTCGCACGCCCCCCTCCTCCCCATGCACCGTCGCGGTGCGCCTTTCGCTTTCGTCGATGGGAATACCGAGTTCGATCGTTCGTCGTCATTGCCAGCCGTCTCGGTAATCGACTCGGACGAGTGGCGGCGAGTGACGGATCGGCCCCCGTTTACCTCGTGCAGTAGCGCGGTAAACTATAGTGGAAGAACCACTTTTGATGTAACTGTCGTTTGGCCAGCGGCGTGGGTCGTTTCTTTTAGCTGGTGGCAGTAAAGTGCTTGTGATATTTAAATGAAGTGGGCTAATTGATGTCACAGAGTATTAGGTACTATTGTCAATAGATAGATTGCGGCATCGTCGAATTAAACTTGTTCGATTTTCCGCGCCGAAAATCTCAAATGCCAAAAGTGAAGATCTTGAAGGTAGTTTTTTTTTCTTAATTTTGAAAGTTTAAAATTTAGTGTCCAAAGCACACATGTGAATGCTGTAGTTGTAATATTAATTAATAACTAGTAATAAGTGTCTAAAACTAAATAAATCCTCTACAAATAAAACCGGAAATAATATTTGTATAAATGTCATAAAGGGTAAGTTATTAGTATTAATTACAGCAAACAGCAGGCTACTTATTTCCTTCTTATAAGAAGTCTTTCCCTTTCTTAAAGAAAAGGCATAAAAAAGATAAATAGTAAGTCTGATTGGATACTCTTGGTCGCGAAGTCGTAAATAAAACCAAGAAAATAAAATCCTCCATAAGAAAGTCAGTATAATAAATCAAGATAATGTCAGAAGAAAGCGAAAAAACATTCAGTTTCATAACTAAAAAAATAAATACCGGTAGTCGCCCTCTGAAAAGCAGCGCGTTATTTATTGCGACTACAAAAACTTGCGTACCTAAAATTTCCAAAGAAAATATAACAATAACTCGGTATGACGTCGCTGCTGCAACGCCGGCCATAACTGTAACGTTTAGATAACATTACCGCCCCTTGGATACAATTCCCTTTAAAAAATTCCGTGGATTTGTCCGGGGCGCGCGGCAGTCGCCGCGGCGTCTCCCCCGAGCCCCCTTGGACGCGGTTCAAGTAGCGCGCGATGCAATATTCATTTTCCTCGGCGACGAAAAATACGCTGGAACGCCTTTATCGCGTTGCCGTCGGGTCGCAGTCGAATATACGTGTCGCGAGGCGGCATTCTCCGATAGCGCGCATACAGCCGGGAGATATCGAGCGCCCGCGGCCCGTGAACTTCGCCTACGGATTTCCGATGTGCCTGGCCTCCGGCCACCGCGCGCCGCGCGTAATCTATTCCACGTAGGCGAGTCTTCGCCGCTGTATGCGCTCGCAGAAATGCGAAAATATTGAATTGCGATAAGGCGCTCGCCCCCGCCTCCTTTTCTTTCAAACCGAACGGTCTCCTCTGGGCGAAGATGCGACTCTGACCCTGAAAGTCCAGTCGCGTTTAATGTGAAGGGGATACGGGAAAGTATAAATATACGTACAAACAAGTGTACGAAACGTGACGGTTGCGTATCGATCGAGGTTATTTCGGAGCGTTAAGTATAGGCAGCGGGCCTGTGAGAAAATCGACGTGATTTCGGCTTGCACTCATCAATCAAAGGCGAGCGACGAATCTCGCCCAGCAACTTTCACTTAATACGAAGTAAAAAAAAATCTCCTCGAGAAACTTAAAGCGCTCCATTATCAATTTCAAAAGTAAACCTCCTCGGTGTAATATAGATCCCGGCGTTAATTCCACGATACGGCCGAGTGTAAAATCCGGAGTGGGCTATAAAGCTAACCGACTGCCGAAGGTTCGAGGAGGAAAAATGAAGGAGACCCGCGCGCGCCCGTGCGTTTCCCTCCGTCACGGCCTCCGCAAGAATGGGGGGATAAAAGCCGAGAGCGCTCGGCTGTCAGTCAGCGCAGCCGCCCGGGAGAGTGAAGAGGCACTGTATACCTTTCCGGAGATAAGAGCGGAAGGCGATGTACGTAAAACTTGCCGCGACACTTTACGGCTCCCCTTTCTCCCCCTGCATCGACAGCCAATTAATGGCTATGGACTTAACAATTTTCACGTCCTTCTTATATCCGACGGAAGGTGTTCTCGTTAGCCGCGGCGATATAGGCGCATCCTCGGCCGCCTCGGCCTCTACGGCGGCGGGGCATTATGCACTTTGTGCAAGTGAGATTGAAAGGAGGCTGCATTGAGCGAATAAATTTCAATCTCGGCACCGCGTGAATGCCTCGAGAGCGAGGCTCCTGAGGAGCCGGCGGAGTGTCCTTTCTCAGCGGGACAACCGGTTTTCATTCGACGCATTGAATAATTTCTTTGATGTATAAGAGCGCGATTTTCGAGAGCAATTTTCTTGCGCAATGAAGTTCATGTTCAAACAGTTGGGCTGATAGGTTTTTTCTTAAATTGATCGATCTAAAGTAAATAATAATGTTTGCTACGATGGGAGGGGAGTACTGGGGGTTCGCTCGTGCGGAGAGAAAAGATTGATGAAAAAAGCGTCGGCATGCAGAAGAAAAACTAGTTATGCAGAGAGCGCGACGCATAGAAAAATTAAAAAAAAAAAAAAAACGAAATATATATCTTGATTAAAGCAAATTCCTTTCATTTATTTAAAATAAAAGACATTAATTGATGTACCCGAACGAGAGTTTGAAGGAATCATGATAAAATTTCGTGCCTGTTGCAAGGCATTTTCCCTGCCAAGGTGGGAGTGGCGCAAGCGTGTGTATAACGTTATACAGGGGAGTGACGAGAAAAAGGAAAGCCTCGACAAAGGGCGGAAGTAGCAGCCTACGCGAAGCGGCTCTAACTCTCTCTCTTTCTCTCGTGGGGGGCGAGTCGCGATGTCTTCTCCGCTTGTGGAAAGGTGTGGCCGGCGGGCGCCTAGTCGCCGCGAAAACCCATTACGCGAATGTTTTATCGATTGATATGATATAAAGGTGACTCTCCGGCCGGCGCCGAATGTGTTTCGCCAGCGATATCGGACACTCTCTGCATTACACCGATGACCCGGTTATAAACGTGCGCTCCGCTACTGGCAGGATGGTCGAGGCTTTGGCGATCGTTATACGATGACTAATTGCCGAATTTATTGCACAGTCGTTGAAGATCGAGTGGGGCAATGTAAGTTGCCGATATTGGTTGCTATTTTGAATACTGGACAATTTTGTATATTTTTGATTTACATTTTCATTCTTTTTTTTTATTTTGTGCAGATTGATATTACTTTTGTGTATCATATTTCTTTATTATTAGTAATAATTTTTGAAACTGACTGCTATAGCTCATGCAACTTTAGATATATGAGTTAATGAGATAATACGAATCATTGTAGTTCAATCGTTAAATATTTTTAAACTATGTTTTTTTTTAAATAATGGAACTAATAAACAACACTTTTAAATAATACATTTATATTTGATTTATTTGACTTTTATTCGATGTTATAACTGAAGCTCCCGCGTAAAGCGATCTCTTCGCAATAATCCAATCGTCCTCTTGTAAAAGCCGCCAGACAACGATCGAGAAGTAAATTTCATCCCGCGGCAGCGAGCAAAATAACAATGGCATTAGCCGAGTCATATTGTCTCCTCTCCGCCGGCGAACAACGCCGCTCGTGCCTCGAAATCTACAACAGCGCGGGTGAAAGAGCGAGCGCGAGGGGGGGGGGGGAGAGGAGGGAGAGGGCCGTTGCAGTGGTTGCAAACAGGTCGGATGAATATCGCACCGCGGCGAGGTCGCGGATTAAACGCCGATGCAAATGGGATCATCTCGAAAAGTTAGAGAGCACTCGATGCGCCCGTCCGCATCCAGCTCCCGCGTCAGCGGCGTGCGCCGGGCATCAAGACGAATCCGACAGTCCCGCGCTCCGCGCCGGAATTAATTCCCGACGAGCGCGAAATCTTATTGCTCCCCGGGCATCAATTATTCGGCATATCAATTTGCGACGCGACGCGTGACCCGCACGGCCCTGACGTTTAATCGTTATATCGGCGGCGATGTTCATGCATCGCGGGGAATGATTCGCTCGGGGCGAACGGGCGATGGCGCCGGCTTTTTAAATATTACTTCTCGGAGCGCGAACTTAACGAGGGACGCGAAGTTCCCAACTAAACAGAGGGGAGGGGTGAGAGCTGCGGGGTTGATAATTATCCGTAGAGCCGCTTTGGGACTAGTTATCCGAAACTTTCGGCAAGCCCATTTGGAGTCGTTACGTCGCGCCGGTGTACAAGGCCGGCGAGAAACTTCGGGGCTCTTTGTGAATCTTTTACGCGTCGTAAAAGCTTCGCTGCTGAAGTGGCGGATTTGGATTGTCAAATTTTTAAACAATTTAATCATCGATCGATCAAATTTGCGGCAAATTTCCGTCGATATATCCTAAAGCTTTTGGTACATACACGCGGCACCAATTAATTTTGGCCGCGTCATATTGTTTTCCGAAATTTCGTGTTCGAAATTGCCCGTCAAACTTGTATTGCTTAATCGATTTTTGGAGCTGGCAGATGCTGCCACCGTCATTTCCCAAAAAGATACCTATAATGAATTTTGGCAGAGTAGAGCAACAACAGGAGGAATAAATTAATCTTCTTGCGCAATAATCCGAAACAGGAGCAGTCGGATGTTCAATGCGATAAGGAACTTCCAATCGGGTTTGGAAATCCCGGGAACTCTCTGCGCATTACGTGACGCAATTAACGTCTCCTTGGCAGCCGCGAATTGAGCCGCGCCGGCAACTAAAGCAACCGTCGGCGTGGGCGCGTCGCCCTAAGACAAGGGAGTTCGGTAGCCGCGTAAGCGGTTTCGACCCGACCAGCCGCCGAACGAGCGCCCTTGAGTGTTTACGAGCACGACGCTGAACGCGAAGGATCCGGCGAATGTGCTGAATCACCCGTACGGAGCCCTAATAAAAATAGCGTCTCGGATTCGAGCGAGCCGACGGTATATACAGCGACTACGAGAAGCTATTTGCGACAAAAAATGCTTCCTATCTCAATTTTCTTTTGCGGAGGAAGTTGTTCGCGCTTAATTGATGCGGCACGAGCGCCAAGTTGTTAACCGCGCTCTCTCGGTTTTTCGGTGCGGCGGGGGGAGCAGCCGAGGGCCTCGATCGAACGCGGCATAGAAGAAGGCTGCGGCCGCCGCTGGCCGGGAGGTGAACGACTTGGCTCATTTGCCTAATTGCGACTCGGAAGGCTGATTATCTCCTTAAATTCAACGCGATCGTCGAAGCGCTGAATATTCCGGGCTCCTGCGGAGGGTATCCTCTAACAGCGAGACTGAAACTCGAGCGACTCGATCTGCCGGCGATCAATCCCAACAGCTTTGCTCTAATCCGGCGGACTTTGCGGGTGATATTTTTAACTCGAATTGCGCTGACTCAATGCTCGATTAAATTTTCAAGATATCGGAAATCTCTTCCAGATTTCAAAATTTACTTTTATGATACACGAAGTCGAGTTTCGTTTTGTAAATATTTAAATAGTGGAGCGTTGTTCTCGAATTTGTCTCTGATGAATAACTAAAGTTGTATCTGTAACTTTAACGGATAAACTTAAAAGGAAATTTTTTAAAAATTTAAAAGCAGTAAAATAAGGAAGTCTTCTTTTAAAAGCATTATTTTCTTCCGACTTTGTGGTCAACTTTCTGTGACGCAAATTTAATATTATCGCAAGAATGTGTAACAAAATATCTTAGGAAATTTCTGAACACCGACTAAATAAACGTGAGTGCACTTTAAAAGATCGATCTTAAAAGAGGAAGACACTGTTTACCCAGCCTCTCTTTATTGAGAGCAAGCAAACGCGCAAACAGTTCTTAAAATAAGATTCGGTCCAGCGTCGGACTCCCGACTGCGCCTCCTCCCCCGGAGCTCTTTCGCAAACGGATTACCCGTGGGCCGTCTGAAAAATCCCCCCTGAGACGTGCAAAAACGGATCCTCCTGCCCCGCCGACGTCGGACTTACGTAACTAAGATAAATAATCGCAGTGCCGCGGCGGCGTGACCCTCGCACTCGACGCCGCCGCGGCGCTCGATCTAATGCCTCGAGTGGTCGAGTTCGCTGGCGCGGCGAGATGACGAAACCGGCGCGCGACAACGGCTTAGGGCTTTGCGCGTCGAACTGTAGGAGGATATCGTCGAAGGCAGTCGCTAAATCAATTCCGACCCAGCGCCCCGCTCGATCTTCTAAGCGGATTACCAAGTGTTGACACGTGTCATAATAATACGCCCAAGTAGGCTTTATCTTCACTGTACAGTATAGATGCAGGAAGCTCCAATCGCAGTTTATCCAATTCTTTACTATTCTGGGTTATTGCACTTTATGGCCGGAATTTTTTTTCATTCGCAGCGCATAACTTCATTTTTCTATCGAAGGAGGCGGTAACTCGCTAAAGCTGCTTCATGGTGATTTATGTGCAGAGTCGTATTTTCGTTTACCTTTGGGTTTCGTGATTTCGTATCAGCTATTCAATGTATAGATAAATTATTAAAATGTTAAATATTTTTACATTACCAATAATTATTCAAGGGTAAATTGTAAATAAATGAAAAACGAGTCTATAAATAAGTAACATTTCATTTGGGCGAAAAATAATCCACATTGTTCGTAAAACAAAACGTCAAGGGAAAATATCGAAGTCATCCGTAATTGTCAGCAACCGGGAGCTAACCGTTGACCCTCGCGCGGCTTTCCAGCCGTCGATTTTTCACGGCAATCAAGTGCAAGCGCCGAGTCGCGGGGGCGGCGAACAATGAGCCGGGCGAATTCACGGAGCGCTGCGAAGCCCGCGCGGCCAATTGCCTTATCCGTTCCATCTGTTTCGGCGCGAAGGAGTATAAATTTAGCGTACCGCGAGAGAGGATCCCGTAGCCCCGCTAGAGAAAGAGGGAAAGCGAGTCGGGAATGGGCCGCTTCTCCCTGTTTTCGTCCGCGCGACCGCGACGGAAATAAACCGCCGCGGCGCGCAGGCAGCCGAAAATGCGACGCGCCGCGCGACAAATTGACGCCGATAACGGCGACGTGAACCCCTCGACGGAGTCTGCCCTCGACTTTCACGAGATGACCCGGAGTCACGGGGATCCAGGTTGTGCTTTTATTTCTTTTTTTTTTCTTTTTGCTCGGGCGCGAACGACCGGGAGATTGGATGGTGTTGGATTGCCGGGAATAGAGGAGAGGACGTGTAATACGAGGCGGACGCGATGTAGCTGCTATGTAACCGTGTCGACGCGGTGGATTTACTCGCGGATTTTTGGCCCGATTGACGCGCTGCTGCTATTTCGTAGCGTGTTGCCGCGAGCACGCTCCTATAATCCCTCTTCCGGTGATTCTGATAGATCTTCGAGTGTATCGAAAATTTGATATCGAACGGTAACGGAATTTTTTTTATTTATTTTTTTTATTTTTTGGGTCAATTTTCTTGAAGTGGCTCAATTTTCTTCCTAAATGGACTCAAATTAAAAACTATTCTATGAAAAGAAATGCAGCACAAAAATTGCGTTGAAAAATGTGTACGATTTATTAAAAATTTCATCAGCGCACGTGAAATAGAAAAATTCTGGTGACCTCGTACAGCTGAAAGCACGGTGCAAGCTGCAGCTCGTGCCGTCAATATTGCATGGCAGCCCACCGCTAAATCTTTTTCTCGAAAACACGGTTTTTGAGTCGCGATACAATCAGCTTGTCGTAAATAAGAAAAATCGTAATCCTGCCTCACACTTCCCTGGGGGAATGTGATTCAATCTTTCCGTGCAAGGCATTGCAATGACCTTAATTCCATAATTCGCACCTTGTCGGATTAAGAAACTACTCTACTAAGCCACGAAAGTAACACTTCTTCGGTCTATTGTAACGGCATATGTAAAATTTGCACTATCCGCGCTCAAATTTCATTAAAATTTCGATTCGAGCAGTTATCCAGGAGCTAGTCCGCCTGGGTCTCAGCTTTTCTATAGGCGGATTAGAGCGACAATGCCGGCAGGTTATATCCTACACAGGAGAGACACGAAAGCTTTCGCTCGGGCGGTGTAATGAAATTAAGGACGGCTGAATGTGGCACGGAAGTGCAATTACGGAGGTGAGGTTTTTCTGCTCGAGGTGTGTGTATGCAAATGACGCGGTGGAGCATTGCATCAAACCACCGAAACCTATGCCTTTTGAACTGGATCCAAGTAGTTTTTCTATTACGTGCGCGGCGGGGAGAGTCGAATTCAAATAAATGCGGCGATGCGAGGATACTCGATCTGAAAAACTGCCGCGGACTGAAGTAATAAAAATTCGAAGCACTGCAGTGAAGAAAATCGCTGGTGGATTTCGATGCAGAAAAAGGAGGGATGCATTTTTTTATGCAGTTAAAAAGTTTATGCCGTTTCAACGAAGTTCAATTAAAACGTACGCGTTTTAATTGGCAATTCAGGCAGGCTTTTGGTGAATTTTTACCTATAATTTTATTTAAATTAAGTTCTTTCACTAATTGAAGAGCTGCGATTTTGTTTCTTGAAAACTATTTTATATATTTATACGTCGATATTCAAAATTATAAATCAATAAATTTCATTTATCGGAAAAGTGCATTAATCAAACTTAAAAATAATTCTGCTATCGACACAAACAATAGCAGTTAATAATAACTCGATCAAAACCATTTCGCGTTCTTTTATTTCAGAAACGCATTCAACTTAAACTTTTCAAAGTGTTATTGAAATAATTGGACATTCTTTCCCAACTATTATCAGCTCAGAAATCCTTAAAAGATGTCTTTACCCAGAAACTTTTATCCCGCGTTCTTTTATCTCCACCGGAGCAGACACAATAATTCCGCGGCGTGGAGAGCCCCGCGAAGTCGAACTGGGCCGTCGAATCGAGCGTACCCAATTTTTCCCTCTCGCTGCAAAGGAAATAAAAAAAATGGAACAGCCAGATAGGAAACGAGGAGAAAGAGAGATTGCAGGGCGCAGGAGCATCGACCGGCTCCTAATAAAGAGGCCGTGGCGTGGAGCACGGGGGGCTCGGTCACAAATCTGGCGAAGATCCTTTAATGGCCCGCTCGACTCCCTTTCCGTGTGGTAGACGTTTCCGTCCGCGGCCGAGGACGACCCCGACCTCCTCGCCCCCGCGACTGGCCCCGCAGCGCGCGTCGCGAGAGGTCAAAATCGATACGGACCCCGCCCACACTCGGCGAAACAACGGGCGCCGCGAGCTTTTGTCGCGACGCGAGGAAGGGTGCGAGACGAGGCTCGGGATGTTGCTTGGATTTACATGACTCGACTGGAAGCGACGGCGATAAGCTGCAGAGGAAGGCTTACCCTGCAATGGATGGTCGCCGAATAAGTGCGCAAGATTTACTTGGCCGGTTCATTAATCTTGCGGCGAGGAACATGAATCTTGCGGGTGGATTTATATTGTTTCATGCGAAATTGTTTTTCGATTCATCATAATTTTTTGACAATTTGATGTTGCTTCATTAATGTATAATAAAATTACAAATGTTTAAAAGTCATTTTTACAAATGGCTTGTAAAGTGTTTGCTGAAGTTCTTTCTTTTTTTCCTTGGAAGACTAAATTATTCAATGAATAGAAATGAATAAATTTCTTCGAATTGAATTATTTACCCACTCACCTCTTCCATTTTTAAAGGTTAAACAAATCCGCTTTTCTATGCTAAAAGTAGTTAGTCTCTTCTTATTGTTTCATCAGATTCATAATTCATAACTGCAAACTCGTTCGATTCAATGAATTATTTCCAAACTTTCCTGCGTAAATTTAAAAAGCTTCTCGAAGCGATATAAGCCATCGGCGCAACCGTCGTACACGCGGTGGAGAAAAAAACAGCCGTGAAATTTCGCTCGTCGAGGCAGTGTGATTTCGCGGAAAGGCTCTCGGTCACCGCGCGACGGCTCGTGGTTCGTTGACTGCTAAACGCGCGCTGACTAACGCGGACAAACGACCGATTTTGGTACACACGGAGCGGCCGGAGAGGAGCCTCGATCGAGCGTGAGAGGAGCAAGGCCAGCTTTTTCGGGGCGTCGCGGAAAATCCCGACGCGTTCTTTTATTCATACAGAGGAGCTTTTTTTCCGGCGCGCGGATAACGAAATTCGCTCCAACAGCGGCGGAAGACTATCGACGCTGTTCTATCTCCTTTCAATCGCAAGAATAGCGATTTATTCGGCGTGATGGGAAAAAAAACATTTCGATGGATAATTTTGTTTTCTCCTGCGGAAAAAAGAAGTACCCAAGGACTGAATCCGCGGCCAATGGTTGATCAGTATCGAAAAGTTTTCGGGTAAGAAATTTATTATGCATGCTAAAATAATAAACTCGGAGTTTTTATAATTTTCCTTCTACCCTAGAAAGTAATAAACATAAATTTAACGAAAAGCACACCCCCGGCATAATAAGATATAAAATAAAATATTTTGAAATTCGGGCGAAAATAAGATTTTCCACGGTCTCTGGAAACTAGCCATTGTCGAAATTCAAATTACTTTTCATTCTGTAATGCGCACATTTCAAACCCCTGTTGCGAGGGCAACGCGCAAGCCCGTGTGAAAAAATAATATCGAGCTTTCCACGATTCGCGTCTGAAGTCAAGTCGAAAAAAAAGTGGGGGCTCTTGTTCACCGGTGGGCTTGGGGGAGAAGACGGCGCGAGGGGTGTCGGGGATTCTGCTCGCAGCGGGACTCGGTGCGCGCACCCAGCTCGCTCTCTCGGTGTCGTCGTCTCGCCGCAGCGAGAAAAAAAGGAGAGATTCCTCCCCTCGTCGCGCGCCGCGGCTCGATTCTCGGCTCGGTCTTGCACAGCCGGTGCGTAAACACATTTGCGATTCTGGCTCGTCCACTTTTCCGTCCCGCTGGCTGGCTCTCTTTCTCTCCCACTATCCCCCGGATAAACAAAGCCGCGCGTCTCGGGATATATTTTTCTACTTTTTTCCACGCAGCCGGATGATGTTCAGTGTAGTTTGTTCGGATTTATTAAATTAGACAAGCTGAGACTTCTCCTAAGTTGATTAAAAATTTTCCCTTTTTTACAATGTGTCTATTTATAGCTTCTGGGTGTGCACTGATACGAGAAAATAGATAAAATCGCAAAAGTGCTGAAATAGGATTAAATTGAAGTGATCCACTGTCTGATCTTTTTACGGTATCCTATACGACAGGAAATTTAGATTGTGTCTAATCAATGTCATCGTTAGACCAAGGCTAGTTTTTGTAAAATTATAAAAATATCGTTCTAGATTCTCCTTGTAGAAAAAAAGTGTCAGAACTGTATCATCATCTTAGGAGAAAAAAAATTTCCGTTGAAACCAAGAGTTTACATTAAATAATAGACAAAATTTAAAAAAAAGAGATGTCGTTACGTTTTAAAAAACCGTTAAACTATTTTCACCGCCGTAAAAAGGCAGTTTTCCCCATTCCTAATTGGACGATCATCAAATATTTTTTCAGCGTTAAAAGGGTTAAGTGGCGCTTTCGCCGGCTACACCGGCTAGTGAAACGTCTCTCGCGTGCGCCCGGGGCGTTTCGCATCCGCGTGACGGTTAGTCAACGTCCCGGCCAGCGTTGGCGCACACGCTCGCGTCTAGAATTGATCCGCGGCCAGCGTCGTTGACCTTTCGCGGACGTAATGACTCTCTCACGTGCCTCCGCTACGAAATTAGCCCGTGCGCGTCTCCGCGCGAGAGAAACGCGCCGCGGCATCCGCGTAAATCCCGCATCGCCTGCCGATAATGGAAACAATGACTCGTCATTTCTACTTCGTGAATATTCGATCCGATGCGTTTTCCATTGCGACGTAGGCATTCCGGAACCACGCAAGAAAGGTGGAAGGGAGGCGGGGTGCCTCGAAGAGATGCGCAATCTTCCTTCGAGCTGAAAAGAAGGTTCTCGAGGAAGGTCTGCTCTCGATTTACCGGGGAAAGTGAGACGGATGACCCGAGGGGTTTTTCTGCGCGGGAGGGTTGGTCCCGCGGAGGAAAAAAAACGAGCGGAGGAAGAGAGAAACGCGCCGGTCGCTATCGATCTCGGCCGGGGGCGACGCTCGAGCGGGCGCGTAAGTGAATTTCCGCGCGCGATATTATGTCGGGAAGTGTGTGCACGCGCGAAGGCGCGCATTAAGCGGCTCGCCGGCGAAATAGCTGCCGCAGCAGCGGCGCCGCGGCTCGATATTACACTTGCAGCCGCGCCCATTTCTCCGCGGCTAGCGTCGCGCCGCGCGCCCCGGAATTTCAAAACAAACTTACGCCGGAGCGCGAAAACGGACGCGACCGTGACGCCCACGCTTGCTATCGGTTTTTACTTTTTTTCGGTTATTATCGGGTTTGCGTCGAGGATCCGCGGTTGCTCTTAAGCTACTTGTTTGCTTTGAAGGTCGACGGGGACGAGTGCTATTTCACGGTTGTCGCGGTTGAGCTGATGCAATTTTTAGAAATTCCACTTGCATTTTTCTTTCGTTTCAAAACTTGCTGCAAAAAACCTAAAGAATAAGCACGAGATGATCGTGCTATGTTATTTTTCTCCTCGCATTATAAATTTATGCACGAATAAAAAGTAACAAAGTTTTTTATTCAAGTGTACAAACTTAAAAAAAAGAAATTTTCTCGAGGAAAACTTTTTTAATTCATTATAACTCAGCGCATTTAAATGCTCGCACTTTAAATACCACATTTTTCCCGGAAATTTAAAATCCCCCTCCATTCAAATAAAGATTCTACAATTTCGTTCATTTTTTTTATTCCCTGAAATTTCTAAATAGAGGCATTACTCAGCCGGTAGAGTGGCAATCGAGATTAACCCCCAGGGCTTTTTCCTCGTAAACGTCGGGCGCGCCGACGTACATCGAGCGCCGGGGTAACAGGACTGAGTGGCGCGGAGTAATGGAATTAGCGACTGCAGGTGAAACGGGGCCAGGCCTCCTCCTCGCGCATCCGCATTACAAGTACGGCGCGCGCGAGTTTTCTGTTTACGACGCGAGTTTCGGTCTGCGGCACGGCAGGCGCGGCAGGCCGCGTCGACGTTTTCGCTCTTGACAAACAGCCGCGCGAGGCCCGAGGAGGAGGCTCGAATCGAAAGTGCCGGGGCGGCGTTATGGGCGCGCGCCGAGAGTTCGCGCAGGTGGGCGCGTGCTATCGCGGAAGTGCGGCGCCGCAGTGGCGAAGTTTCGAGCGCGTCAAGGAGAGTGCCTCGGCGGAGCATTTCCATTTTTACGCCCCGGGTGCGATCGAGCCTGCGAGCGGGCCGAATCAAAGTTCTCCTCCGCCCCCGGTGTGCCGGTGTAAGTTATGTCGAGCCGGATGTGATCGGGAGTGCATTAGTTTCGAATTGGAATAGGCGGAAACTTCTTTGCGACGTGCGAGCCATTTTTCATTTCGTGAGGTTTCTTTCCTTTTCTTGCAGCACTATTTGAAAGTTTATATATTAAAGAGAGATTTTTAATCTATCAATGTTCTTGTGATTTTTATTGATAGACAAAATTAATGGCAACAATTTAACATGTAAAAATGATATACTAACAAAAAAAAATTGATTTTGTATGGGTACTCGTATTTTGATACTTCAAATTTTTCAAAATTGATAAAAATCCGTCAGAATTTACTGTACTGATAAAAGTGGTTTTATACATAATTGGTATTCTGATACTTCAAATTTTTGCAAATATTTCTGTTCGATCGGCGCAGTAAAAAAAAGGTTCTATATTACACGTGCATCACCTGGCCGTTTCCATTCATTCACGTGAACCTTCGTAGCCAAGTTCATTTCTTCTGCAGCGATAGACCTGACATTCCGCACTCAATTGTGGATTCCGCACGATGTCACTCGACACCAATGGAAGAGATCGATCGACAGTTTCCGGTTTGCCAGTGACATAATAGCGATTTGGCTAGTAACACGTGCGTGCTATTTGTCCCCCCACTGAAATGAAAGATCGCGCCGTACAAAAAGAGAGTCATGTCTAACAACCTCTGGAAAAAGGAAAAGAAAAGAAACCGCTAACTCTACCCTGCACTTATACATCTTCCTCGATTTAGCGAGGCGTCGCGTGCAAAGCGTCATCTCCGAAAAAAAAAATTTCGAGCTCGCGTCGTGATCTCACTCGAGCCCGGGCAAAAATACGCCTATTAGTGGGCCGTATAATCATCCTGAATGCGTCCCTTAAGCGAGCGGTGCATTTTCCCCGCGCAAATTGCTGCACGCGGTAAACACATCGACGCGCCGCGGCTTTTCATCCGGCCCGTCAAAGCCCAACTCGGGGAGATTCTCCTCGCAGCCGTAAGCCTCCGGCAAAGACGCTGATGAAAAAAAATTTAATTACGCGCGCTCGTTGAAAGAAAAAAAGAAAGTGCAGTCGCTCCGGCTGTGCTAGAGACTCGTGCAGGCGCGTATATGTATCTCCAGCTTGAAGCGCGCCGAGTGAGGGCTGCAGTTTTTTTTATAATTGAATTACACCTTGTTATTAGTGCCTCTCAAAAGGCACGGGTTTTAAAGAAGAAGAGGCTCGCTTTGACGAAGCGCATTATGTCTTCAGTGCGCGAAAGAAAATTGAGACCTCGAGGTGTTTACATACATAAGCGGGGCGTTTTCGACGGATTAAAGAGGTTCGCGTGTACAATTATCGATTAATTCCGAGCTCGCAGCTCATTAGCATTTTCGTTATTTATCGGCGCTTCGAGAAGCTTTGATTGAGCGCCGTGCACGTGTTATCGAGTGCCCGTGGAATTTGCATTTCCGCGGGATTCCAGCGGGGCGACCGCCGAGCGCCAAGAGCATTGCTTTGCTTGCCACTGTTATTTGAAATTCTTTGTGCTGGCCTATCGATCCCTGCTTATTGCGTTTATCGGCTGCACTGTGAAGTTAAAAACATTGGCTTATTAATGCACTCGACTTTGTTCTTTTAATTGATGCTTTTTTGCGATATTTACGTTACACATAAATTGTAAAGAATTAGATCATTAAAAGTCCGCTACCAGTGCACAAAGGTTAGTCTCTTTTGTTTTACAGTTGCATAATAAAATTGTCTACTTATTTATCCACTTCACGTTCAATTTCAGAGTAAAATTTCCTTCATTTCGATATGATTTGTTTGCTCACTTTTATAAATACCGTTTGTAGGCTCAGTGTTGGAAAACTTCAATAATTCTACTCTGTTTAATTTCAAGTAATTAAAGATAAATTAAAAATAGTAATATCAAATGAATCTGCTTCCTCTAAAAAAATATCTTTCCCTGAAAATTTCTAGATTTTTTCTTACATATGCCGCAATTCTGGAATAAAGTGTTACATCGAAACACCGATGAACGTCAGGTCGGAGCCACGATCACCTCTCATCCGAGACAATCAATTCGTTGTTGGTTTGCATACACGTGGGAGCCGTCGACGAAGTAACCGGTAAAAATCTCCGACCAACCGGAGAAGACGGGTACTCGCAGGAATCCCCGCGGGCCGTCGGCTCGCTTCCGCATCCGGTGCAGGACTCGTCGCACCAGCCTGCACTATTCAAGCCTCCGAGCGAAAATACGCGGCCGAGCCGTGTGTATACTTTCTCGCGCGTACCCCTGGCGTCGAGCGAGAGCACACTTGTAAGCAGTTCCGGCGCTCGTAAAGTTCGTCCGGAGGGGATAAAGGTAAGGGCCCGGCTATAACGCGGGCGGCACATGTGGCGCGTCGATCCTCTTGATTTTTATCGACGACCCAGTGCCCGTGACGCCGACATGTTACAGAGGCGTCATTGACGATTCAAGCGCGGCTCGCCCGGGAGATGCACGCGAGCACCCGTTCACTTTTTTTTTCTATCCGTCGGTACTCTAGCCTTTAAAGGGTCGTTCGCGGGATGTACGAGAAAGGCAGAGAGACAAATTTTATGCGCGTGTTTTTTCTCTCCTTATATCCTCGTGCAGCAGCGCGCGCTACTTTGATATCCACTCGCTCTTTGAAGAGGCAGCTTTTATTTTCGTTTTGCAGGCTCGTATCCCTGGCGCGTCGGGATATTAAAAGTCGGCAATCTCGAGGAATTATTTTTGTAGGGGTTGCGTAAAGTAGATGAGAGTTTTTTTAGGTGGTTCGGTAAGTTGGTCAAGTGCGCGATTCAAGACTCTCCGCGGCGCCGATGAAATGCTTTATCTTTGATTATTTATCAATTAAACGCTGAGGTCATTCAGGAGTTATTACATCTTCAAGTTTTACTGCTGGTAATAAAGCTCACTTTAGAGTCGTGTATAGTGGTAAAAGACTTTCTGCATTTAATTTTGTAAGAATAATCTTCTTGCGATTTTCAATCGAAAAAATAAATCATGCATTTATGAAAGTGTAAGTTAATTTAATAAAAAAAATAGTCTCATATATTTAAAGTGATATACACTTTGTTCATATTTATTGAATAATTTACATGATAATTTTGCAGATGCGTAGTATTACTTAGTTCATTTTTCCTGAAGAATAAATCAGAAACTATTTCTCAATAACTGAAAAATTCGTTTTATCTTACAAGACGAAATAAGTAATAAATTTTCATCACACGTATTGAAAAATGCACAATCAACATTTTGCGAAAAATAAAAACTATATTTTTATTTACGTCGTAAATTATTAATTGTATTTACCCATAGTACGTCAAGTTTCTTTTTTTGCATTCATCTATACTTAAAAAAATTATAGATAATATGACAGTGCACATAAAAAATTAAAGCACATTCGTTGCTAATGTATGCACTATTGTAAACACTGAACTAGTATATATTATCAGCAAATACGCCAGATTAATTACGACTATTTTCTTTTCATACTTTTTCTCAATGTACGAACGAGCAAAACTAATGTATGAACAAAAACAGTGTAATAATTTCGTGGCAGCAAAGCTACCTACTTACTTAAAGTCTCGTTTCGGCATTGACACGTAAATCCCGACGTGGGCACATGTCTACGCGAGCTGAACTCGACCACCGCGCGGCAATTGGATTTTAGTTCACGGCTGCGGCCGAAAACAAGGCGGCCCTCGGGGCACGGGAATTTACAACTCGACGGAAATTTTAATTCGCCGCGCCGTGGAGGGAAGAGAGACGCTGCTCAGATGTCCCGGGTGCTGCATTCACACGCTCGCCGCCAGCGCAGCGGCTCCTACGTGAGCCGAATTCATCGCCGGCCTGGATTTTGACGAATAACTCGCGCGCTCGCATTTTTCCTGTTTTTACAAGGGAATTCGTAATTGCCGCATCGCGACCTACTGATGGACATTTTTTGTTCGTATTGCATGGTATTGCCGTGTGTTTTTGTAGCGATCGAAACTCGCTAGGTGGAAGTGGGTAGAAAGGTACAACTAGCGAGGCCGAAATGTTGGCGAGAGTTGTGAAAATTAATTTCGCCGAATAATTTAGTTTACGATGAGCCGTTGTACCGGATGCGATGTGTAATCACTGTTCGTTGAACGCGAATTTTGATATTAATTAAACTAAAGTAAATTGTTTCAAACTTTCGTTTTGAGAAACATATTTAACAGTGAAATTAAACCATTATAAAAGAATCATTTTACACGAAGCGTGAAAGCGTTTAGAGAAGAAAAAATGAGTTCAAGCATGAAATTAATTTAATTCCTTCCAAAAAAAAAGCAAAACAATCCTCTAAAAAAAAATTTCAAATTTTCAGCCTCATTAGGCACGACACTTCCTGGTACGATTAGTAAATTATATCTAATGTCCAACTCTTCCGGAGTAGCTAAGTTAAATTCAAAAATTACGAGGTCATTAAAAGTCACTTTGTCGACTCCGTCAATAGAGCCGAGCATTTTCACCGCAATTATTTGCATATTGCCGAAAGGTCAAACAGTCGCAAATTGGGTCAGACGCTCGGCGCCAGAGAAAATGCGAGGATTTTCATCGCCAGCCGCCGGTGCGATAATCGTTAGCACTGACGAGCTTCCCTCTTAAATAAAAAAAAAAAATAAGTGTATCGCAAAGAGCCGGCGATATTTATGTAGGTATAACGAGCGAAAAGTCGCATTGGGTCAGGTCAGCGGCAGCGGCGCGAGAAGATGCGGTGCGCGTTCATTAATCTCCGGCGGGGGCGTCGCGACGCTTAAAATTTTACGCGCACCCCGTAAACGCGCTAAGTGCGGCGTCGCCGCGGCTTTTAGCCCGCTCCACCTTAATTTCGCGTATAAAACTCGACTCCCGGGTCCTAATTGATTGGCGAGCCGCTGGTGCATTAAACCGAATATTCCATTAGCCACAGACATTGGACGACGCTCGGTGGGAATCGATAGGGCCGCGCGTGAAATTCTACGTCCGCTATCAAGGCGGCTGCTTTTATTTCTTTCCTTTTTTTTCATTCAGAGAAGAGGTCGGGTTGCTGCACGTCGGCGCCGCGAGTAGAGAACTGGTTCGAGCTGCTTTCACGTGACCTGAGTTTAACTAGGTGAGAGGTACTTAATTTTCATTGTGACGGTAGATTCCATAAACATGTACAGATATATACATATTTATTTTATTAAGAATTTGTGTAAATGTAGAAAATTTTTTTAATATTTGAAATGGGTAAGGTATTGCGTGCTGAATTACAATTTTATTTTGTATGGGTGCACTCTGGAAATTTTATAATCGAGTCAGAATTGTGATGGAATTTTTCAGGTTTCATGTTTTGCATTACATTGCAATATACTGTTAAATAAAAGTTTGATTACTCAATAATAGAAGAATAAATGAATATGCAGAGAAAGAAAATTTAGTTGCAATTCAAATTTCGACAATACCCGCGTAATTTTGCAGTGACCTCCTTTTTCTTAAAATACGAAATTTCGCCCATGCCATTTAAATCTCGCGAAATCCGATTTTACAAACAAAAAAAAACCGTCGAAAAGTGTCTGGCGTCACAGCTAAAAAATTCAAAGCCGCATCGCACGCGCTCGCGAAAGGGCGCCGCGAGAGCAGCAGCGCGCACGGTCGAAAATAACTCGAACACGTCATTTTCGCGTCCGCCTTCAAGGATACGCAAACGGGCGGCAGGATCGCGGGGTAGAGTTTTATCTCAATTAAAATCGGCGATACGCATCTGCGCGCTTTGTCGGCCGTGAGAACCGCGCGACACTTTTTGCGGCCCGTCGCTCGCTCTCCAGAAACGCACGAAAGACGAGGCGATTGCCTAATAAGCGCTGGAAAAAGGCTCGCTTACGCACGTGGCGCGGATTTAATGCACGCGCCGCGGCTATGTGGGACAGAAAGTGCACACACCGCAAGGCCGCCTTTCCCCAAGGACGCCAATATCTGGAGTGCACGCGCGCAGACCGACGCACAATCCTCCGCGCGGGTTACAGATGATGGATTTTTCGAGCGCGCGGATTTTTTTTTTCATTCCTTTTTGTTGTTTTTTCACGTACGCTTTTATTTCACCTCGATTTAACGATTTCAACGGTTCGGGGGAGGAAAGGAGGAGGCACGCGCGCGCCGCGTTTGATTGTCGCCGTTGTTTAGGGTCAAGGATGTGGAGCGATTGATGCGCGCGTTTTTTGATTCAACGCCGCGAGGCCAGTCGAGTTTTCTTTGTTCCAGCTGGAAGCGCCGGGTGAAGTTGGGGAATCGCTTGTGCAGGGGGAGCGAGTTTGTTTTAGGGTTGAAACGCTGCTCGCTCCTCCGACTTTTCAATTTCCATTGTAAATCAAGGAGAAATTCACTTAAATGATAATGCAGCTTGCTTTTAACCTGAAATTTTCCATTAAAGAAATTCCTGAAATTATTCAATAGCTGTTTCCGTATCTGTCTGCATTTTTATTCTGCCCTCATTAATCCACTTAAAAAAAAACATGGAATAAAATTAAAAGTAATGCACATTAACGTTAACACAAATTAATTAATTTCATTTTCAACTTATTCTACTTCTGCTTTAATTATAACGTAACGAGGTTTACATAATTAAAAAAGTCAGAATAACTTACAAATACCACTTTTTACGATATACGTGTTTAAAGGACGGCAACGTCTTGTGCGCATCGGTCAGTTTACAATTCTCGCCGACCGAAGACAAAAAAAGTCAGCAACGTCCGGCCTGCGATGTCATAAGCCGACAGCGAACGGTTGAATTCGACCGTTTGCCTACGGTCGGCGCACCCCGCTTAGCCAACATTTGCACGGTAATTCAATTATTCAAATTTAATTATACGAGTGCGCGAGGAAACGCACTCGTTTCTCGGTACAACGGCCGCCGAGTGTCGCCGATGTGTGTAAACAGGCTGAGCGCACGCTCTGCTCATTAGCGCGTCGCCGAGTCCCATCGCGCGTTGCAGGCTCCGCGGAGCCGACCTCCACGAAAATCCGGCCGCGAAAATTTCGTCACGGCTCCGCGACGCGGAAAAGTCCAATTAGTCACGGAGGCGCGAGCCCCGCCGAGTTATCGCCGCTCCATCGAACTCGGCGGCCAGCCACCGTAAACGAGCGGCTCTAAGGACCCGAGAGGAGGACCTTTGCCCGCCGGGGATCGTGGTGTTTATTTAAAAGCGCGCGGTTCTGCACGATCGCCGATGTCGAGCGATTAAATTTTTCAGGATGCCCGAGACATCAATGCTGCAGGAGCGACGACGGCCGCTAGCCAAGTCCCGGGCCGTCGGCGTGTATATTGCAGGCGCGCGATTAAAATTTTGTCGCGGCAGGATGCGCTCCTCTTATCTAAGCGGAAAACGGCCTGTTGGCGAGGCGCGAGGCCACCTTTTTCTTTCGCTCCGGAGCCGAGATCGTCCCAATAATCATTTGCGTCAGCCGGCGCCTGGGAAATTTATGGGCCGAGATAGAGCGAGATAAACCACGTGTCTAAACATCGGGAAAAAGAAGGGAAAAGCCGTCCTCCGCGGAGGAGAGCTCGAGAGCCAATGAATAGATAAGAGACGAGTGCTCATTTAATTCCGCTCCGTCTTGTTCTCTCTCGCTTGGCCGGTGATAACGCCCTCGGACTGATCGCCATCCCGCCCCCCTCTGCTCGCCGGTGCTCGAAAACCGCAGCTGGACGAAGGAGCCGAGCCGTCGAGAGGAGGCAGACGTGCGAAATGGACCGGAAAGAGCAAGCGTCTCGTCGCGGATTAAGAGGCGCAGATGTGTGTGCTCCTAAAGGAGATTGATGCTGCAGCTCGTGGGTCTCGCATTGATGGCCGATCGGGAAAATTAATATTAATCGGATTTTTCTTCGAACGAAGAAACTATTTGTGTAATTTATCGATGAGATACCGTCTGTTGAGGGGACGAAGAGCATGATAAAGTTAGCGTGTGCTGAACGAGTGAGAAAAATGGTGATCAATCGCGACGTTTAAAAAAAGCGCCGGAACAAATGGTCATTGTGCGCAAGCCGCTAATTAATGATTCGAGATCGATGAATAATTCAAGGTCGAGAGAGCCGGAGCCAGGGGAGACTGTAAGATATGACGGGACGTACGCAGAGGCGAAATAACCGACGCAAATCCCGGCGTCATCTCTGAAACTGCCATAAGACCGATCCGCATGCATATGAATGAACCCGGAGATCAGCCGTGGCGGCCAAAGCCGCGCGACATTCCCTGGGTGAAAAAAAGAACGAAGGAAGGCAGAAGAGCATAAAAAAACGCGTCGCGTTTACCCATGTGAGAGAGAAAGAAGCGGCGGGGGAGAGACGGTTAGCCGCGGCTCGCGAGGCCTTTAAAGAGAGGAGGGAAGAGACAAAACGCCGGAGAGCCGACGGGGGACGGCGGAAAAAAAAGAGGAGACGCGAGGGGGAGACAGCGAAAGTCGTACTTCTCGCGAGCGTGCATCTCCGGTGTGTGTACGAGGGGGTGCTCGGTGTCCCCCGTCGTACATCCTCCTCTTTTATTTTTCGTCGCGGAAATTTCGAGAGCGCCGCGCAGACACAACATAACCTGTTTATCGTGCGCGCGGTTAAAAAAATTTGCAGGGAAAATCGACGCAAGGGTGGGAAAGAGCCTGGAGGATTTTTACAGCCCACGGCCGTATATGGCACTCTCGCGCGCGCCGTACGCCAGAGTCGGCGACTTATCGGACGCCCAGCGCGCGCGCTATCGGACTCACAGCTCGGAGATAGGCAGGCTTGTAAAACGCGAGATCTAACGCATTTACATGCCGTTATATTGATCGTTGACACTTTTCTTGGACCTCTGTCAAACGCTTGCCCAATGCCTTATAAATCTTCCGCTCCAAGCGTCAAAAATCTCCTTTTCAATTACTTACGACGATAGCGCCTGCTCTTTTTTTAGGCTTGATAAAGTTTGTAAACAATCGGCTTACGAGCGAGTGGTTCGCAAACTACAGCGGAGATTTTCGTCTTGGCTGAAATTAATTCAATAATCAATAATCTTAAAATAACGCGCAGCGTGATACCTGAACGCTCGGCTGGGCTCGGCGAAGTCGTGCCCCGCCGGCGTTCTCGCATCAAAATGGTCGTGTGTAGGGCTGAAAGAAAAGGCTGCCCGCGGGGGGACCCCGAGGGAGGGGGCGGCGGAATTGGCGATTGCGATCCGGCCGCTCGGCGGCGGGTCAGTTTCCGCGTATTAGGCGCGCGATGTAAACGGGGGCGGGTCGATACCGGCTGCCAGACATCGGGCGTTCGCGCGCGCAAATATCCGAACTGGCTGGCCCCTCGCCTCGAAGGACGAAGGACGCTGGCGGCGCGGAGGAGGAATTATAGGTATAGCGCGGAGGAATTCCAAGCGCGAGCGGCGGCTCGGGAGGGGAGGGCGGCCGGATCGTACGCGAGCATCGGGGAGACGTGTGGAGCTTCGGCTTACCTTGCCGCTGTCCGCCGCGGGCGAGTTCTCGACGATGTCGTAGATGACGTGGGGCAGTCCGGCGGTGCCGAGGAGCGAGAACCCGAAGCCCGTGGAGTCGCTGCGGTTGAGCGTAACCAGCAGCTCCTCGGCCATGGCTCCCCCGTCGGCGCGCTCCTCCGCGCGCACACGCACACACTCTCACGCACACACGCGCGCACGCACTCGCGATCCTTATCACGCTCGGCGCGCCGTCATCTGAGCGGGGGCAGCGAGCGAGCCGCCGTGAGCGCGCGCCTCCTCTCCCTGCACGCCCCGCGAGGACGAGGAAGCGGCGGGCCGCCCGTGGGGGGACTGTCTCGTCGTCGGACGCCTCTGCCTCGGGGCGTCGCCGGGGTGTGCGCCTGGCCTCCGCGTCTGTCCTCTTAGAGCTGCTCAGCGCCGGGCCGCTGCTCGCGGATGCCGGTCGTGCGCGTCTCGTTGCCTAGCCTTCGCCGGCGACCCAGCGGCGATGCCATTCTCGGCCCCTCGCATGTTCCGCGCGCGGCAGCGATCGGTCCGCACAGCGGCGCCCGCGCGCCCGCCTCGCCGTTCGTGTACGTCCCTGGGCGAGATAGTACCTGCGGGGGAAGGGCCGCCCGAGTGCGCGTCGATTGCGATCGCCAGGAGCGCGTGCACCGAGGGCCGTGCGAGCGTATGCACTGCTGTACTCACGCACAACGGACTGTGTTGTGTACGAGTGCGAGTCGTACGGGAGAGCGGCGCCAGCAGCCGGGCTACTATGGCTCGCCTCGCGCGCCGCTGACAACTGGTGCCCGCTGCTGCACGCAAACGCGGACAGCGCGACCGTCGCCGCGCGGCGCCCCGGCCGTTGCCGTGCAGTGATGGCGCCACGTGCAGGAAGCGCACCGACGGTCCTTGCCTTTCACCCCACTACCTCGCCACGCCGATAGCACTACGTAGTACTGCGCTGCTGGTTGAGAGACTCGCAGCGCGCACAGGTTGAGAGACCGCTCTCGGGGGCTTTTAAATGTTCTTACTTTCGGTCAAGATAGCATTTGATCTTTAAAATTTCATTGTATTTCAGGGGTTATAATGCCGAGGCATTCTTTCGTCTTAGGAGCATGCGTCCTCATTGGCTAAGGATGCTCTAACGTATTTTCGGAGCACCGGTGTTTTTGTTTATTTTTTGGGATATTTTGAGCTGCTCCGTTTTACTAAGAATACACAGTGTATCTCGCATTTATTGAGTTTATAGTGATTTGATAAAATTATTTAAAGAAGTTAAAGTAAATGTTACTTTAATATGTTTAATTAGATGTATATATCCTTTTATGAAAAACAAGGAATACGCTCAAATGTATAAATAGACTTAATAAGTTCAAAGAAACCGCTTGCTGGTGTTTGTATTTTAGGAGTAAAATGCATCCATTATTCAAAAGTCGTGAAATTCTACTATACTCAAAAGCAAATATACGGGAAGAAGTTTGTAGAGCCTCGGTTAATTTAATTAGCAAATTCAAATGCTGAATATAATCAAGCGAGTGCTTTAAATGTAAACACCGACAATTACTTTCTTTAAATTTTTCCCCAGGCAAAGTATATAGAAGGAGAATGTCTTGCAGATGATTCCAGACGTTCGCTTGACTCCGAAGTCAGTGGTAAATATGGAGCCTATTGCACACCTCGTGAAAGTCTCGGTCCCGAATTATTTATCAGGTTTGCCGATTCCAGACACAATTGGAGGATGGTTTCGATTAGGAGGTAAGTGATTAACATACCTGCATTAACAGCAATTAGTTTTTCACGTAGAAGTTCACTTGTCAGTGTAGAAAAAAGCAAAATTCGGAATCACCCGATTTTTATAGGTCAGTTCGTACTGTGATACGTACACAAAATCGTAGATATAAGATACTGGAGTTACGACGATAATGATCTAAGGAATTCTCATAACTGCTCCTTTTTTACAGTGAGAGACTGGATCTCCCTCGTACCACCAACGGCTTTACTCGCCGGGATAGGATACATGTCATACAAGGCTTTTTGCCCCAAAGCTAGACAAACAGTGAGTATGCCTAGCCACCTGCTAGAAATATAATATATTCTTCTGAATTGATTTGCATCGCCTTATGTTTATATATATAGTACATATCTGTTATGATTGTGCTATCTCATGGTATCAATTATTTGCATAGTCATGTCTTACAGCAGTGACATTCAAAAAACTCTTATAATTAGCAGAAATGTGAAATTTATTAAGTACAATTTTTTTCAGTCTTCCGGAAAGATTAATCATAAAATTGATCAAAGCTGCGATAAAGTTGTTAATTTCCATGATGTTGAAGATATAACTGAAAAGGTAGCATTTTGCCGGTGCTGGAAAAGTGAAAATGTAAGTTGATTTTGTTTTCAATATTTCAACTTTCATCACAAGAAAATGATTGATTCAAATTATCATTTGATTTGTTAACTATAATGACTAATTAAAATTTATTGTGATAATCCAATTAAACTAACACTTAAACAGTTACATAAATAAACCTTGAATAAAAAATTAATTTTTTTTTCAGTGGCCTTACTGTGATGGTGCTCATGGTCGACACAACAAAGATTGTAAAGATAATGTAGGTCCCCTTGTTATTACCAAGAAAAAATAAGTGTAAACTAATGTGTAATAATTACTATTGTAAATGAAATCAGGAGCATGTTACCTATATTCTGTTATTAATGGAATATGCTTTTATTAAGAAAATAGTTGCACTTTTATAAAATTTTGATTTTTGTTATAAAAAACCTGTCACTTTTTATTTACATTTTATGGAGTATTTGATAATTAACAATAATGGTTACACAAATAAAGTTTTTGTTTTGTAAAAATGTAATAATATATTTGGTATTTTAATTTAATTTTACATTATACAAGAAATTGAGTTCTTTATTCTAGTAATTTTTTCTTTATTATTTAACTGAATGTTGTATAACAACAGTAAAAATAATTTCTTTTATCATTAATATATTTTTCATACAAATTCGCATAACTTTACAAAAAATACTTACAATTCTAACTGTAGCAACTGTAATTAATGAACTTACAAGATTAACAGTTATGTTTTTCTTTTTTTAGTAATAATACTTCTATGATTGTTCGAAAATTAATCTTATCTAATTATTATAGAAACTATTATTATTATTAATTAATTTTCAATATTTTATATTGAATTGTAAAAATAATTTACAATGCAGGTAAATTTGGAATAGCTCAACCCTTAACTATTATTTTACATTAGATAAAATGATGTCTTGAACTAATCAAGATAGACTAATGGTGACGCCGGTAAGTTAATGGGTGTACAAACGAGTCATTTTAATATCACAGAACAATCAGTTTATCTGTAGCTTTTTTCTGCTTTGAAGTTATCAAACTCAACAGAAGTAGAAGAATCAGAGCTGTAAAGAAAATTTGAGTTAATTGAATTCCTATTTCTCAGTATTTATATTATATTTCAATAAATAATTAGTTACCTCAAAGTGACGCAGATCGTTAGTATCGAATTCTAAATCATTGACTAGCAATTCTCGAGTTCCGTAGCGATACCTGAAATAAAACCGTTAAATTAATTGAAATTTTTTATTGTGAACTTAGAATTACAATTTATCACATATACTAAAAGAGAAATCTGCCAGATCATATTGATTATCAAACTCTTAAAAATAAATAAGAAAGAATTAAAATAGTTTATCTTCAAGAATGGATACAATAGCATATCAGTAAGACAGGAAAAAAATTCTAGTCGCGGATATCCTAGTCACCGCAAACTTTCGTCGATTATACGAATCCGTGAACTAGTCTTAGCCCGTCTCATCGGCACTGATTGCTTATCGCAACAATCCATTCGGCAAATAAATGTCGATCCACTCACTCAAGATAGCGCCTCCAGAGCAGCAGACCCACGTAGACAATTACGACGACTACAGCAAAAACAATGGCCATGATAAGCGCTACTATGCCCGAGGACATTCCCTCGTCCTCGGGTGTCGCCTCGACCGCTGCGGCGCCCGCCTCCGTCGTCGTCGGCTCTGTCGCGCTCGAATTTGTTGTTGGACTCGACACGCTTTCATCCGTTGTCGAGGTCTTCGGTGTCGTGCTGCTACTACTTGGCGAACTTGAATCGGTTACTTCCTTCTCGCTGGTCGTTTGCTGCGTTGAGACAGTTGACGCTGGAAGGATCACATTTTTTTAGTGGTACGGGTCAGTTAGGTGTGCTCCAACTGACTGCGGTTTAAGATTGTTTTTTATTATTACACTTGTGCTTTATAGTGTAGGTAGAGAGAGAATGAGATTTTAAAAGTTCTGTCACGTAGATTGATTTAGGGAAGTTGACGTGCGTTAAAAAGCATTTAAAACTGATTTCTTTATATTGAAGGCTGTCTAATGCGTAATTTACTCTTCAAACGTGATTTTTAATTTTAAGAAATTACGTAAAACATTACTTGCTGTAGATGTTTCCTGAGATATAGTTGTTTCAGTTTCTCCCTCATTTTCAGAAGGCTTTTCCTCACTATTTGGTGGCGTCTCAGTTGTTGAAGAAACTTGGGTATCATTTTTTGAAGGACTTTCCTGTGGTTTTTCAACATCTGTTTCCGGCACTGATGAATCTAAAAGAAAAATTTTCATCAGAGATTGTCAAAAATAAGTAAAATTTCACGTATAATAAAAGAAGTTTTAAAGCTGAAACTTGCGATAAAGATACTGCACAATCAGCTACAGTTTGTTACGAGCTCGTAAGTGTTACATCATTGTCACCAAAAGAATGTAAACAATTGATTCTATATATATATTTCTTGCTTAAATCATATACCGTAACACCCACGGAGCGACTTTATAATGACGAACGTAAACGATCCTCATTTCCGTCGCGAAATAGCGTAATGGAACCCCTCGATAGGGCTTAGGAGATCGGATCGAGTTTCGCTTTACCGAAACGGCAATGAAACACGAACCTTTGCTATCGGGATGCGTCTCGGGGATGGGAACCTTAAGGTCGGTCTGCTGCTTCTCCGACGACTCTGCGTCGACGGTAGATTTAGTCGCCTCGGAATCTTGATTGTCGACCGGTACCGTGCTGGCTCCAGTCGTCGATTTAGGATTGGCGCTGCTTTTTATCTTGGCGTCGCCCATTTCGGTGATGTTCGCCTTTTGGACGACATCGCCGGTCTTCGTGGAGTTCGCGATCCCAGGTGCGTTGATCGGCGCCGAATTTGCTAATTGAGTGGAGTTGGGTGTCTGCGTGACATCGGATGACGGGGCGGTATCGGCTACTTTTGTGTCATTGCTAGGAAGGCCCACCACTGGCATTGGAAGATCGACTGTGACCACAGATGCGAGCCTCTTAGCTGCATCCCCGTTGTTCTCCAAGCCGTTCACGGCACAGTAAGCTAGAAATTTTTAAATGTTTAACGACAAAGATTTAAATTGAATCATCCACTTTGGACGGAATTATGATCGCTTAAAATTTTAAATAACAGTGTTTTATTCGTTAGACATTCTAATACAGGCAAAAAAGATCCTATAGTTTTTCTTTCTTTTTTTGCTTGTTCTATTTCAAATTTATAATTTACAGTTTTATACGTATATAAAGTAGTTAACGATCTATTATTAATCATGATAAAAGAGCAATGTTCATAATTTCCTATAACGATGTAATAAACTGATGTTTATACTCAATGAGATTTTTGTCAAATCATACTTTAATAAATTTTTGTACCATTAAATATTTGCAGTGTATTTTTAAATTGCCTTATACCAGTGAAAAGAATCGATTCATAAAACTATAAAAAAATAGCTTCGGCGATAAAGCACCAACAAGCGCTTAAAGCTCTTGCATTACCTTTATTTTCGATCGGGTCACACCGATAAGATAATTTCGATAAAGACGATCGTAAAATGCTCGTTTAGTCGATTCCGCGCTTTTCCACCTTACCTCTCAACTCTTGTTTTTCCCATCTCCGGGTTTTTTCCCCCAACAAAAAACCGCATGAATTTGACGTATACTCACCGAGAATGAGCAGCAGCAGCGAGTAGCGCAACATCTTGTCGCCGTCCCCTATAGGCTCTCTCGTGGGCTGCGTTCCTTCGCGCGAATCCCCGCGCAGACTAGTGCCGAGCACCTATCGGCACCTATCGAACTCTGGGCTTCTGAAACAGAGCAGATAAGCCGACGGCTCAGATAATGACGCGCTCTACCCGTAATAATTTTTCCCGGGCAGAGCGGCGCCTGGAATATTGGCGGCGACGCATCGGCCGAGGGGCCCGGCCGACATTGCATATGGAAATGACATTAGCCGCTCGCCGCCGCCTTCCCTCGTCTTCGCGTCAATAAAGCGAAATTCAATTTATCCTCGGGGGCCTCGCCCCGCCTCCCGCAAATCGGATTTGCGCGGACATGCGATGTGACGGCCCTACTTCTGACGCGAGTCCGCGCGCCAAAGCGAGAGCACAGCTGGGGCCATCCCGTAGCGTTGCGCCGTGCGTGCCTCTCGTCATTACGAAGAAAAACAATTAATAGCGCGATTATGAACGCGAGTCCCTACTCCCGCGGATTCGGCAAGGTTGTCTATGCCAGAGCCTACGCTCATCGAGTTACTTTGTAACGATCGATCAGTGCCGCGAGGTACTTGCACGGGCGCGTTCACGTCGTCGCGGGGATTTACACTTGCGATCGGGCGATCGCTCTTTTTCCTTCTCATTGATTTGACACTTCGATCGGGCCAGCGCGTCATAATTTTCATGGGCTCCGATTTCTTTTAATTGGCCGCCCGTCACGTTCCGACGCACGCTCGAGTTTTTCTTCGTCGATCAATTCGTGTGCGAATTTTTTTCTTCGTTCAAGTATGAAACCAGTCGTAATTTATTTAGCGACTTACGCGCGAGGCGTCTTTAGCCAACGGGCGAATAAGTCTGTTACGCGCGCGATACACGTATATGCGCGAATGAAAAAATGTAATGCGCCGCGGAATCTCGCGGAGCTTTTAAATCACGCGTGTTTAATATCTAGGTGTGATATATAATGAATTCGTTGCGTCACGCCTCACCTCGTTCTTTTTTATCTGGCTTGTTTGCCGATATCAGGCCAAGAATGTGTGCGCCTTCCACCTTTCCGCACGAAGCAAACAAAGCACCTGCGCGAATGGAGCGCGCGCGCGCTCTCAAATTCACCGCCGGGAAGATCGAGCTACGCCGCGACGCACCGTGCACCGGCCTCGTCGAAAAAAACCAACGTATAATAACGATAGTGTTTTTACTCTAAAAGTCGCTTTACGATCTGCTTATCGCTTTCGCACTCGCGAAAGTAAGCGCCGAGTGTACACGCCGATTGCTCCGCGGTGCGTACTGGACACCTGACCGAAAAAATATGCGTCTCGTCTCTCACCTCGAGCAAAAATCACGTTTCGGGAGATAAGTATGCTGCCGCGGACCGTTAGCCGCCTCGGATTCTTATGGACCTTTTCACTAATTATAGCTTCCGATCCAGGCGACTTGCGAATTGATCGCGCCTGGGCTTCTCTCTTGTACAATGTACCTCGAATTCCGCTGGTGAAGGAACCACTTCCTTAAACGGGCACTTGGTATAATATTGTACGCCGGCGAGCGACTTGACGGGGTGTCGTGCTGGACTAACTGAAGAGCCCGGCCGAATCCCGCGGCGACGGCGGCGGCGTCAGGTGGCGGACTGGCCGATCTGGCGCGCTATACTGCGGACTCGCGGGTGCGCACCGCGCCGTCCCGCGCCGCCGACTGCCGCCGCGCACGTGCTCGAGCCGCGGGCCCGCGGCTGACGCAGCGCCCGGATCGCTTTTCACACCCGCTGATACACTTACATACCTATTTTACGTACATTTACAAAGATCGGCGTGGATTACTTTAACTATTTTAAAGTTAGTTATTAGCTTCGCCAAGGATTTGCGGAATGTTTCGTTCCACTATACTTTATGATAAGGATTCGTTAAATTATTAAACTGCTAAGAGTAATGAGTAGAAGTACAAAGTTGACCTATTTTGATATGTAAAGGAGAAAATATCTAATGTATTAATTATCATATAGCGATTATTTCATTTAGTACCATCATTACGAGAAACTTATAATTAAGAAGTCACATAGTTTCATTATTTGTTCAATGATAATTATATTTTAATCAACAAATTATGACAATAGGTGATACAAAAGGTGATCTTAGCAAAGCCACGATAACACTATATCTACGAGTTATAAGATTACCATGATCCTCTCTATGCTTTTACTGTGAAAAAATATCAGCAATTTTTTAATTAACGTATTGCCTCGCGACTCTTTTATAGTTAAATTTCTAATTAACTTACTGCAATGAATGCTTTTTGTTTACACTCTTGTGCTAATTTTTCATTAAATATTAAATAAAGCGCACACATACATGTATAATATACGAAAAATATTTGCTACATCTGATGTAATAATAAATGTAAGTCTAAAAAAATAAGAATTGCAATAAGTGTATATATATTGTAAAAAGTCATTTTCGTTCTGCCTTGAAGGCGAACTTTTCATTAACTTTTTAAATAAATGTAAATCGATGTACAATCTGCAAGCTACTGCTAATACGTTTATATGCGATTACACTACGATGCTAGTTCATGAAGTGTATCGTTAAATTATCGTAGAATCTGCGTTGTTTATGTTTATAATTATTCATTTGACTAGCACAAATAGCTTAAATAAAGTTGCCCACTTCAACTCTCTTTTACTTCGGCTAAATAAAATTATCGACATTTACATCTGGCTAACGCTGCATTTCACACAAGACACATTCTTAAATTTTTTTACACGGTTGCACAATAACAAGGAAAGAACACGATCTTTTGCTCTGAAGGCACGATAAAGTTCTACAAAAAAATTCATTTAAATTGATCATTTTTATACTGCTTTTTAAGCTAACTTTATAAAAGTAATGGTCAAATGTAAAATAATTTTTTGTAAAAGTAACGGTAAAAAGTAGAATAACTTTTTTGTTAAATTAACGGTAAAAAGTAAAATTATTTCTTGCAAAAGTAACGGCAAAAAATACAAGTGACTTTTTTAAAAACTACGCTGCAAATGCATTAAAGAAAGCTATTTCTTGGAATATGCACTGTGCTCGGACAATATTTGTATCGCAAGTCGCACTAATGATTTTGAGTTTCTATAAAAAGTTATTTTCTTTTAACACACTTAAAATTTTAATTTAAATATATTATTTTATCTGGCTGTGCTAACGTTCTTTTAATCCTATTAGTATAGAAACCCTTATTAAAAATGATGGTCCAATTTTAATAAATGATTGCACTTTCTTCATAATTTTTAGCATTTTTGAATATTTGATAAAGCATCTTTAGCAGAACCATATCATTTTAATATTCTTAAATCAATGGCTTCTATTGGTGCTAATGAATCTAATTTATAATGTTTAGCTGTCTGAAAAAAGGAATTATTTTAATTACGAAAATATTTTCTTTAATTAAATTAAGTACCAAATAAAAAATATAAATATATGTTCACAAGTATACTTACTGTGTACAAAGGTGGTTCTGTTGGATGTGGATGAAAACTAGTTTCTCTGCAATTAGCAATATAATTCAAACCATAATCAGGAGTTAAGTGGAAAAATCCTGTCCTGTTAATAAAATATTTTTAAGTTTGTGAATATAAACTTAGTTCAATCATTTGATATTATGATAACCATATGTAAATACATACTCATCATATTTTGGTGCACAAACTATAGCAATTGCTTCAGCCATCATGAGCTGATATGCACAATGGGTGTGAAGGTCAACACTTGACAAAAATGCAGTTTGTGTTGGATGTGTCTAAAAAATCGACATTTTTTTTTAATTTTTGCATTTGTATAAATTGTTATACAAACTTACATGTATCCATCCGACAGTAATTAAGTCGTGTTGGTCTTGATAATCAAAAATTTCTTCTTCATTGTGTGTAATACAAGAATCAGGTGATCCAGTTTGTTTAGGTATTACAAAATGTGTTACTAATAATTTATTTCGTTCTAATCTCCCTGCTAATATTCCACAAGTTTCAATGTTGTTAATAGTATTACTGAAAGCTAATTTTAAGAAAGTTTGCATCAACTTGCTAGGTACAATAATTTCTCTTAGTCCAGAGATTAATGATGCTGGTTTTGTAGATCTATCAACTGATGGTACTGGTGGTTTATTTCTAGAAAAAATATTTATAGTATTTAAATTTTTAATTTTTTAAAACATTTTAAAATTTTATAATAATTTACCTTTCTTTAGATGATCGTGCTTGATCATCTAATGGAGTTGTGATATACTTTGGAGGTGCCACTTGTCTTTTTAATTTAAACTCATCTGGCAAAGCACCAGCTGCAACGCCAATTGGATGTTGCTTTGATACTGCAGCAAGCATTTGATTTTTCCTCTCCTCTTCTTCTTTTAATCTAAAACATATATTCATTTAAGAAAATAATCAAACACTAAATTCTTAGAATTCTGATTATTAAAAGCACCTTTGTGCTTCCTCTTGTCTTAATCGCTCAGCTTCTATCCTTTCTTGTTCTTCTAGTTCTTTTTTCCATTTTATAAAGTCCCGTTTAAATGATTCCAGTAATTTTGGTTTCAATGCTTCAGTCTTTGGAAATATTTCTCTTAATGTATATTTAATGTGTTCCTTATGAGGAGATGGAATGGTATTATACTCTGGATGAGTTGGTAGTTTTTCCACAAAAATCCTAAAAAATATGGTTTTTCAAAATTGATCATCTTATAAAAAGTGCATTGTTTCTATATCAATACGTACGTGATATATCTTATGTATAAAATATATGCTCTTTCCAAGTCTCCTTCTTCCACGTACACATCGGCTTGTCTGATTAATTCTTTTCCCGACCGGTAGTACCTGCGTATTTCAAACAAGCATAATTGAATAAAGGAACAACTTGATAACAAGAAGTTTATCAAATGTGTTTTACAATAGAAAGTTTGCTCCAAAATGAGTGTTTACCTCATAATAGCATTATTAAGTTCAAAAGGGAAATTTTTGCCACTGTCAAAGCAGTGTTGCATTCTAACTTCTGGCGACATCGATGTAATATCATTTACGTGTTCGACACTTTTCGGATCTATTTTATTCTTTTCCCTTTCCATTTTGAGTGCGGTTTTAGGTTAGGTATCCAAGCAAAAAATTCTGCGAATAACAGTCAATCGATCGTGGGAAAGCTGGAGGCTGCTTTCAGGTCACGAAAAAGAGAAGATACAGATAATCGAACCACGTCACTACATGCATTAGAAATTTGTTCGTAATTCGGAAAAATAATGTCAAGCGTAATCACGATTTACGATTCATGAAACATTACAGCTCAGTACCCTTTATACTTTACTTATATTACTATAGAGTATAGACTAATGCACATTATCTAGTCAGCTGTTTTTAGTACGCAAAGTTGCCGCACTTTTGCATCATCATTGAAATTCGCAATACCTATACTACAAAAATGCTTTCCATTCTGTTTTAATAACAAATATAATTTATTTTGTGATCATTTGAAGCGGAGGTAAATACTTAATTTTTTTTTACAACCTAAAATGTTTAATAATAATGAAAATTTTGCATGTTCATTTAGAAATATGGAAAATCAGAAGGATGAACCAGAAGAAAAGAAAACGAAACTTGGGGAAAGCAGTACATTTGGTGGTAAATTTACAGACAGCTCTATTATTTCTAAATTTTTTTTACGCGAGTATATTTTAAAATAGTTATGCAATTATTTGGTTTTTAGCTGCATTTAGTAATCTTAAGAAGTCAGAATTTTTCAAAGAAGAACTGCCAGAAGTTTCTAAAAGTGAATTTCCAAAACAGAAATCAAAATTAAATCCACTCTTAATCAATCCCAAACAGGTAATTAATTTTTAAAGTAATGTTAATAAATCAACTAATCAATGAAATTTATTTACTATAAGGAATATTTTTCAGAGAGGGAATCCTTTGATAAAACATATCACTAGCGTACCTTACGAATATACAGATATTGTTCCAGACTATGTTATTGGCCAAACTTCTTGTATATTATTTTTATCTCTTAGATATCATCAATTAAATCCTGATTATATTCATGAGCGATTGAAAATATTAGGTTCTTCTTTTAATCTTCGGGTTCTTCTGGTTCAAGTAAATTATCAAAATAACTATTTTGATTGTTATTTTATTATATATTTATTGAAAATATTTTTTAGGTTGATGTAGCTGAGCCTCACCATTCCTTGAAGCATTTAACAAGAATTTGCATTTTAGCAGATTTAACATTGATGCTAGCATGGAGTGCGGAAGATGCTGGCAAAATTATTGAAACTTATAAAGCTTATGAAAACAAACCACCTGAAATGATTATGGAACGAAGTGATACAGCCCCACATCAAAAGGTATGTGTTCTAAATTGCTTTTTATAAAAATGTTAAATTTAAATTCCATAAAATCAATTACATTTTTTCAGTTAGTGAATGCTTTAACTACAGTGCGATCAGTAAACAAAACAGATGCTATGACACTTATATCATCATTTGGAACATTTGAAGATATTGTAAAAGCACCAGTGGGTACTTTGTCACTATGTCCAGGATTTGGAAGCCATAAAGCTCAAAAACTTTACAAAACTTTGCATGAACCTTTTTTAAGAGAAAATAATAAAAGCAAGTCAAAGACTTAAATTTTTCGTAACTAATGTTTACATATACATCAGTATTTTCAACACATTATGCTCCAATTTACAAATTGTACTATTAATTGACATGTGATATTACAATCTAATTTTTTAAACTTAATTATTGAAATTATAATTATTTTTATTAAAAAAAAAAACAAGTTACTTAATTAAAAACCCAAATTTCAAACGATAATATATTAATTATTACATTATATCTATACTATAGGTATACCGGTAGCCGGGTCTTCTTTTCTGATACTTTACAATATTTACTTTACAGGGTAAATATATAGGTGGCGTGTTCAATTTCGCGGGAGTCGGGACAACTGTACAGGTGGTTTTCCGTACTCGATTTACGTTAAAATGGATTTTTTCTTTTTAGTTTATTTATTCATTTAATTATTGTATCGCAAGTTTCCACGATGGCATCAGCTAATACCCGTCGATCTAAAAGAATTACGGCAAAAGCCGAGTCAAACACGAATAGTCCAGGTAATATATTAACTTTGAGTTACTCATAAACTTTATAACCTCAATGCCGGCAACAATAATTTTAAAAATAAATTGTTAAAAATGAATAATAGTTTATTTTAATTCTTTTTAAAATTTTTCAATTTCAGCAGTATCAAAAAAGTCAGAAAAGAAAGCAGCCAACAAGAATAATGATTTCCATTATTTAGAAAATGAACAATTAATGGAAGAACTGAAATCTGTTGAAGAAATAAGAGAAAGACCTACAGGTTGAAAAATATTCAAAACATGTAATATCAAATTAAACAGTATACTTATTTAATTTGTCTATTTGTTACAGAATTATTTAGGGAACATGATGTCGATGGTAGTAAAATGTATCATACCTCGGACACAGTGAAACCTAATGCCATGCTAAAAAAAGCTGAGGAGGTTCGACTGCAAAATACACCAACTAAGGGGGCAGAGAAACATTTGAGAGTTCTTGTTAAAAATTTGGGTAAGTAAATAGTGATTTTATATACTGTTGAATTTTAAAATAATGATTAATTATATAATTTAAATTTAAGATATTGATGAAAATAAGAAAACAAAGCGAAAAACATCAAAAACTCTTGTGGAAACATCTGATGAAGATAAAACTGCATCTACAAAATCTCATGGTGGTAAGAAAACTGTTGAGTCTAATAAAGAAAATAAAAAAACAAAACCAGATGCATCTAAAGAAGAAGCAGGCTCATCACGACAATTAAGAAGTCGTACTAAAGTTATTAAAGAATATGTAAGTTAACATTATATATATTTTTTCTGAGTATTTATTACAAATTAATGTTGCTTATTACATTGATTAACATAGCATCTGGAAACTGAAGAATATTTTGCCAAACAATCAGAAAAATCTGTAACATCAAATCATACACTAAGCAAATTAAAGCACAGGCACATGGATGAGGAACAAATACAAAAATTATTAGCAAATAATAGTCATATTTCGGATGTTCATAAAGAACAAATTAAACTGTTTGTAGACAGTGTAGAGGCATCTTTTGAGGAGTGGTATCGTATTATGAAGTAAGCTAAATAAATTTGTTACAATACATTAAAAGCAATACATTGAACTTTATTGTTTTTGATATTCTTAATTACAGAGAAGGATTTAATGTACTATTGTATGGTCTTGGTTCAAAAAGATTAATTATTAATAATTTTCACAAGAAAATGATTCCAGATGAGCCTACAATTATTGTTAATGGCTTTTTTCCAAGCTTGACGGTAAAAAATGTAAGTAATACATTAATATATTCTTTTAGAAAATATTTATAAATGTCACAATAAATTAATATACTGCTTAACATAGATACTGGACAGCATAATAGTAGATCTGATAGGATCAGAACCTGCAAGTACTCCCGGTGACTGTTTTCAGTTAATAAAAGATACCATGGAAAAACATCCGGATGAAGACATATATGTACTTGTTCATAATATTGATGGAGGAATGCTTCGATCAAGTAGAGCTCAAGATGTATTATCTCGCTTGGCAAGCATTCCTAATGTTCACTTTTTAGTTTCTATAGATCACATTAATGCTCCCTTAAGTAAGGAACTAAATTTGTATATTATTAATCAAGTTAATTTGTTTTATCTATTTACATACTAATTGATATAACTTCTTTAGTTTGGGACAATGTAAAACGAGCAAGGTATAATTTTTATTGGGTAGAAGCCACAACTTTTCTACCATACGAAGCGGAAACATCATATGAAAGTTCACTACTTGTTCAAAAGAGTGGAGCACTTGCTTTACTATCATTGCAAAATGTATTTGCTTCATTAACTTCAAATGCCAAGGCCATATATATAATTCTTGCAAAGTATCAACTAGAAAATGGTGGAAGTAATTATACAGGTAAAAATAATTATCAGTATAAGAAGTTTTAATTTTCAATAATCAGATATAATATGAGAAATAATTTTTCTAGGAATGCCATTTAAAGATTTGTATAGGGCATCGCGAGAAGCTTTCCTAGTTTCTTCAGATCAAGCCCTTCGAGCTCAGTTAACAGAATTCATTGATCACAAACTTGTAAAGACAAAAAGAAATCATGAGGGAATTGAGACTTTAGTAATACCTTTAGATGATGCATTGCTGACACAATTTCTGGAACAACATGAATCTTAAAGATTTGTAAATATTGTCTTCCACAGTTAATTCAGTATTACAATTTGCATAATATAGGAAACATGAAAGGAATTTTTTCTATCTTTCTAGAATAGTTTAAAGCAAATATTTAAGAAATATTTGACAGCATTTCTTTCATATTAAAGTATTATTTTAAGAAAGCTCGTATCTCAAATAAAGTATTTTTATATTAAAAAAAATTGTCGCATATTCCTTGACTAATCATTTAAAATCCAGTTACTACCAAAACAGACCAGGACCACGAAAATCTAGTACCATGTGCACTGTGCAAAGTAAATTGGAAAAAATAAATTTTAGTCAAAGATCTTAAAATTGCTTGAAATTCTGATCTGATATATAAATAAGAAATAGTGAAAATTGGTGTAAAAATTTATAGTGTGATATATTATGACTGCATTCAAATTCATTTACTAAGAGACAATTCATTTCATTTTATTTACTTAGCGGATCTCCCACCCTAGCATGGCGCTTGCCGGCTGCCGGCACGAATTAAGTACTCTTAAAATATAAGTGCATCGTGCTTTCGTGCCCAAGAAGCAGTTTCCCATTTATATAAATATCGGTCAGCAGATGATAAAATGTCTTCATAATGTCTTGGCCAAGACAGTAGACGCTGATATTTTTGCCCTTTTGCTCCCTCCAAATGTGTATGTGCTAGCCCTTATGTAGAAAGACCCTACGATCAGTAGCACGGCCACATTCGTGTTCTGATCCCTGACTGTGAGATAAAGATAGATATGTGTGTTATATAGATATACATCGCAACACTCAACGGAACAAGCAGAACAGCGGGACGGAAATAAGTATTGCAGAAAAGCTACAGTACGCTGCCGAGTCCCGAGTGCCGAAGTCAACGAGCACATGAAACCCCCCACCTCGCGCCTACACAATACACATCATCAGCATTGGCGGCGTGTGCGCTGCCTGTACGCGGGTGCAGGCAAGTTGGTGTGCGCGTTATAACACACCGGGCGCGCGGTCACGCTCCGCTGAAATCGGGTGACAGCGTGCGCGCTGCTGAGGTTCCGGATCGGCTGCAGGGCGAACCCACCCCGACGAGGGCCTCGGCGATCGTACGAGGTAACGCTCGCCGCCCATCCGCCGCCGGCCCCGGCTCGTTGCGTCGGGCTTCGCCGCGGGCGGCCGGCGTCTTCTTCAAGGTCGTCGCCGGAATCCGTCGATGGGTAAGTACCCCGTCGCGGTTGGCGCCAGCCGCGACCTGGGCGAGCCTCCCCGGGCCGGCCTCCGCGGCGCCGACGTCGAAAACACCGACGAGGGAAAACTAACCTAGCTTTCCTTTGTCTCGCGCTGCATCGGCGACTCCCGCGAGCTTTTCGACGTTTTGGCTCTGTTTTTTTATCGCTCTCGTTTGTTGCTCGGTTTGCTCGCGGCCCGAACGAGGCTACGCTCGGCTTGCGCTTTTTTTCGCGTATCCGCGACTTCCAGTGTTGTGTCGGTTCGTACGTGCGGTGATTGTTATCTGTCTATATATGTTGCCCGCAAATGCAATGCGACTTTGAACGAAGTTATAATTTTATAGTTCCTGTTTTTTTTCTTCATAGTAAGTAAAGTAAACTGTCCCAATCGAGTGGTACTTATTTGTGTTTCTTCCGTTTTTTTTAGTTGGTTTACAATCGTGCCGGAAAACTGGCTAAATATACGAGGCATCGAGTAATTCGCGGCGTAAATAGCATTTTCGACCGCGTTGCGGTGCAGAGTAGCAGACGTATTGTCGTAAAACAGTTGAAGAAATGACATAGCAGCTTGTCAAATAAAGATGTAAAACATTTCGATGTCTTAACCTCCCGTGCCTTTTGATCGAAATTTTTGTTTACGATGCCGCGACGCAACGACGAACGAACTAAAGGTGATTGTTTACTCTTTTCAGTGTCATCTGCAGTGACACTCGATGCAGGACCCATTCGCGCCGCAGAAGTCCTTCTGGTGAGTCTCACATTTTTGTAGCCTCTTTTTATTCTTTTTTTTAAAGAGAACAATTTTGCGGTTTTATGATAGCACGATCGTTTAATTGAATGATTCGCTACTTGTGCATGGGAATTATGAGGCGAAGGAAAAAGATTGAACAAAAAGTTATCGCGAGTCGGTCGTGCGGCACGGTCTACCCGGCCTTCCTGCTTCGCGAAACTCAACCGCACTGATATAACATTTCACTACTTTGTTGATCCCATCCCAAAGAAGAATGCGATATTTCAAAAGAGACGCGTTCTTTGGATCACCCCCGCAAATTCTTACTCCATTTCGCCAAATCAAATCGGGCGTTAAAAAAATTCGATGCATCGCTCAACAATGGAGCGAGCATCTCAAGTGCAAGGTTCAAAAGACCGACGAGTATGCGCGAGCGAAATGAAAGCCGAGCCACGGCGATCGCAGCGATTTTTCGCGAGAGGCCTCTTTGTGTTTCAGAGAAATAGAACGTGCACTCCGAGTCGGAGAAATTCTAGATATTATCCGAGAAACGAGACACCCTGCGAGCACTTCATTCCCAGAACCCGTGCACTGCGAGTGCGATGCCACCTAATTTTTCTTCGACCTATGATCGCTTGGTCAAGCGCATCGACGGGTTTCGGAAAAAATGCACGCAGTCTAAATAATCGAGCGCTGGCGCGGCAGCGTATTGTGCGCGCCCATCTCTTTATATAGCGCCAAACTGCAAATTAGCTTCACCTTGTGCCGTGTGCGACCGCCGCGGTATCGTATCTCGCCGCGGCAGACTTGTGCAATTGATGTTGATACCGAGGCTCGTTTTCACGAACTCTTCGCTTTCTCTAGACTTTTATGAATCCATTAGTAAGGCTATCGGGTTTTCGGCCAATTATTATAAGCGCGCTGATAATTCAGTCGTTATACGCGATAAAAATATTGAATAACCACGCGTTCTTTTTTCACGCAATCGGAGGGACGGCCCCGTGGTATATCAAACTCCTCCGCGGTGCGTTTCCGCAATGTTATCAATTTCGCGGAACGAAGCGGAGCAACATCAGCAGTGTCGCGCGCTCTTTTCAGGTGCACGTGCACGTTCGTGCAGCGCGCGGCTCGCGACTGCTTGTATACCCCGCGAACGTATATTTAGAGAAATGAGTGCGATGAAAGATACAGCGCCGGCGGCGTAATGCAGATTCTTAAATGGTCAAGTTGGAAATTTTGCGGTCGTGACCTGGCACGACACGAGTGTGCAGCATGCACGAGAGCCTCCCGCTCGCTGCGGCCGCGCAGTTGTACGCGGGCTTATCGCCATTCCTTCGCAGCTACGTGTGCTAATCTAACTTGAAAACATTTCTTTTTATTTTTCAAATCGTGCTCGAGAATAAAAACTTTTTTATTTCTTTTTTTTTTAATTCTTGTAATGAAATTCATATTTTTACGTCGGTAAAACAGATCTTCAAGATCACCTTGAAAATATGTTGGCCTCCGACCGAGCCTTTCAAATTCAAACTTACATCGCACCCGTTGGGTGGCGCTGATTTACCCTACACCGGCTAATTGTTTATGAGTAAAGTGTTATTTTTATTCCTTTGTATATCCTGTTACATTAATTTACACGCAGTTGGGAAATTCGTTCCACATCACGCACGCTGAAAAAAGTACTCTGCATAAAACGGTTGCGTTTCTTTCCGACAAAAACAGTTTTTACACCTCGCAAAAAGCACTTCGACAATCCAGCTTTGATTTAAGCCGAGCATTCAATTAATTTTACGCTCTGATTACTGAAAATAGTAAGCCGGTGACATGTAAATAAAAAAATACGCATTTACGTCCCGTTTTTCCCAATGGCACCCACGAAAATAACGAAAAATCCATCGCCGGGCTGAAAAAGTGCACTAGCGCAAAACCTGGGCTGCTTTTTCATATCTCCTAACCCAATTAAAATCACGCGCCGAGCACAAGCGGAAACGTGACTGATCCCGGCGTTTAATAGTCTCGTTAATCTCCGCGAATTCAACCGTTAATGCCACGAGCCATTCCTCATCGTAATCTAAATGTCATCATCGCTCGATCCTCGCGCGCATTCGCGTCTTTCTTTCTAACCCGGCGGCGCAGCTGCGAGCACCCACCCGGCCCTGCGCCGAGTCGTAAAGTCGGGACAAAAACCTGGAAGCAAGCACTTCTCGTTCTGCGGCCATGTGCGCGCTTGTAATTGAGAGAAACTTTTTTTCCCCTCCGATAAAAGAGGTTTTATCAACTGCGTCTCTGACGACCCGTCGAGAAGCCTCGCTCGCCGACTAGTTCCTGTTTGCAAAATCGCTGGTCAAATTGTTGCTTGCTTTAACTGAGTTGAATTTATAATTTTACGACGCTGCATATTTTATTGCAGATCCGATGTACACATTGAATAAAAAAATGCGAGGCCTCATTATTTCTCAAAAATTTGATTTTACGAGAGTCTTCGAGTTTTAATATCGCGCACAGTATAAAACGTGCATACGTCGAAACACTTTTTGACCTGAAATAAATATTAAAAAGCGACTCTCAACGAGAAAGTACGTAAATATTCGATTTTCCGAAAACTTGTTAGCTCCATTTTTCGCGTCCGCTTCACGCTCGCTCAAACTCAATTCGGCGATTACCGTTAGTCCTTGTCAAGCGTCAGGTCAGCGTCGGCCTCGGCGTGTCCTCCGAGCCGCCCGGCCGGATCACCCAGCGAGGCGTTCGAGCTTCATTCAATATTGGCCGGGCACGCCGAAGGCTTTTTTAATTGCGCCCGAGCCACGGGGCCTTCTCGTGGACCGTCGTCCAAACTCGTATGTACATAAATACTCGCTCGAGAGCGTACGAGTATACTCGATGCCGCGATACGAGTCATAATTTAATCGGTGGAACGATGTTTTTCCGCTTCTTTAGCGCGAACGCCGCAATTTTATCGGCGTTGATTCACGCGAGATTTCGGCAAGTTGGGTGCCATTGTCCGACGTTCGCCTCTGTTTTGCGAATCGTATATAAAGTGGCTGGATTTATGTTTGCGCTTAATTGTTCTTATCGTCAGCGGTCCTGCGGACACTCGCTCGGCACTTATCTTGTTTATTATAGATAAAAGAAATTGTAATAAATTTGAGTAGCTGACACAATAAATTCACTCGAATCAACGGTCACGGTCTATCTGCCGAGTCAATAAGTGTTAATTTATTTCGTCGTCGTGTTCATTCTTAGAACTGTTCATCTCACTTCAGATTAGGCCGCGACGCGAGACAGGATATTTAACCGGGTAAATAGCAACATAAATTGTGTAAAAGGTTTTTTTACTCGCGCGAAAGCGATGGTACGAGATTTTTGATGATTTTCGAGAAGTTCGCGCTAGCCTCGAAAATTATTGGCTCCGGCAACCAAATTTCTCCCGAGCTCTCGCGCAAGGCACTTTTTGTCCTTTAGAGAGTTTGGCAAGCTCCGCGAAGGTGCGAGTGTCGCAGGAAAGTCAGGCTCCTTTTTGCGTACATCTCGCAAGAGAAAGCCAAATGGAAGCGTTTCGCTGCATGAGAAATTTTCACGCTGCGCTATGTTTTGCCTTTTTTTATTCTTTTTTTCAACTATCCCACTTGCCTCGGCGAGCACCCCGTCGATGGCGTCGTGACTTCAGCTCTCCCGCGGCTTGACCGAAAAATTACAGTTCCCCACTGTTGGATACCGGGCTTAATCGTGCATAACGAAATGTTGATTTTGATGGCCTTATTTAGTGCTAAAAATTAATAAATAAGCAATAAGTGGGTTTGGTCCTTTATTAGGGGTAAATTGATTTGTTTTAAAAATAATTTTCTATTTTTTCAATTGAAAAAACGTTCTTTTTAATTAAGATACATTGAAATTCCCTGTTAAAACGCACCTGAGTTAAAACGAGTAAAATAATAAACCATTATTTTTAGGTAAGCAAGATCCTATTTCTCGGAGAATCCAATTCACTGGCCGGGGCTGAATTTAGGGTCAGAGTATAGCCCGGGTATTTCTCAACGTCTCCTGCTCGCATTATGCCCGCAACGCCCTCCGTCGCGACTTTCATTCCACGGCGATATTTGCAAATAACAAGTCGTCCATCATCGGAGCGGCAATTACCGCCTCATTGTTCTTCGCGGCTTGAATAATGCCGCGCCGGGACCTCGCGCGTTTATATGCAAAGTGACGCGTATCCGTCGAGCGAGGCTCCGTTTTCCAATATTTATTCATTTGTTTATTTAAAAACAAAAAAAAGGACACGCCAGGAGAGAAGGAGGCGCGTGGAGGTCTCGCGAAAAAGGTCCTTTCTTCGACCTCGTCTCCATCAATCTCGGCCGAACCTATAAATTGCCGGCGTCGTCTGTATCCCCCCTCTCTCGTTCTTTCCCTTTCGAGTCAGAGTCCGTAACTAACGGCGGCGGATCCTTGTCTTACTTTTTGGAGGTGGGATACTTAACATCTGCTCTTGTAACACATTTTTAAAGGACCCATGCTGGTGCCTTTATTGCTGCAGTACCTTTTTTCAACTTCCAAGATTTTTATCTTCATTTACTAAGGAAGTTTATTTCAGTAAATGAAGAGCGCTTTCATTTCGTTAGCTTTGAAATGAAGGTTAAGTATAATTATAAAACTCCGTCTCATTCTGTCTTGTTGACTTTTTCTATTGTACTTACAAAAATGTCGCGATTTTTCTATTTCAAAAATAACTTTGCAAGACTAAAGTGAATAATTGAATTATAATTGAAGTGCAAGTGTTTAAAACATCAAACTAGTCGAATCAAACGTAATCTGAGTATTCCAAATTTCTCAGCATTAACCTACTTAGCCGGTGAGTTTTTCTCATTGATCCAACGGGCGACGGGATTTTCATTCTTGAAGCGTCTAGGCAGTTGCAAACTCTGAAAATTCCGTGACTGCGATTCGTACGATCGACTGCAGCCTGCGGATTTCGCAAGCTCCGAGAGTAGGGAGATAACCGCGAGCCCGGCAAAGCGCACTTTCCCGAGGCTGTTAAAACTTTAGCCTCCCCCGACGTCCCCTTCCACCTCGGGGCACCCGTCCACTTGAGGATTAGAATTTTAATCTCCATTAGCATAAGCGCCTCGTGTTTTACTGCCGCGATCGTAAAGTTTTTATTGAAGAGCGTCTAATTAGATACCCGACGGTGGCGATTCTTTTCAAAATTCGCATTTTAAGTTTTTACCGCCGGTCCGGCGGCTATACGTCCACGTCGTTCACGAATTCGAAAACGCAGAATGCGCCAGTTGTGATTTAGGAGCTTTCGAGTTTTTCATAATGACACGGCGTTGGGTTAATAGGTGATAAATGTTGATTCAGAGTGGATATATTCGTGTTTACGTGGCGCGTATTTTTTTTTGCGTATAAGTGTCAGTTTGCATGCATTTAAAAGCCAGCGCGAAAAATTACACAAGCGCCTTTTATAATGATGCACATTTGTACTAAAAATTACATGAATGTATCACAATCGCAAGTACGAAAACTTCGTGCAAAATTTAATGAATGCCGTAAAGTAACAAATGTATGAGCTTCTGATCACCGTGAAATAAAAAAGAGTCGTTCGCACAGCATTTGCAGTTGCAAAAAAAAACAATTTCCATGTAAATAAAACCGTTTATCTCACAATGCTGATTCGTTCTCTGACCATGACGTCCGCGAAGCTCGCTAACAAAGAAGCATAACGTTTTTTTAAAAATATGAACAAAAAATGACGCAAAGTCCTAAAATCACCTTCAATACGCGGGGTGTGCACGTGTCCTCTTTCCGCATCGGGAGGAGGCGCACGTGCCATTGTTTTCAATATTCCACAGCGCATAACATGCCTGCGGTCAGCTCCGCGGCAACACGTTGGTATACCCCGACCAGCGGATTCGCCTTTCGCGGAGTCGCGGTGCCGATCATTCATCATTCGGCGCACACGCGATTTCAATTTGTTTCGGGCTAATACGTTGGGTCCTTTTTTATACGAGCAGTATCAATTAGTCAGTCAAGATGTGGCGTTAATTGCACTCATTATTTTTTTTTTTAAGGACGTGAGCTCCTGCGTATACTTGACAAGGCATAATTGCGAGATCTTTATGACCCCAAGCTGTATATTAATCAACAAAAGAAATTTATTTCATTAAATATCAGACTCGAAAAAATGTATCTTTGCTCTTGTGAACTGAAAACCTTAATAAACAGGAGAGAAACTCGCGAAAATCATGCGAAACAATGATACGACGAACATTAATTAAAAAAATTACAAGTTAGTTTTACTGCGTGAAAAAAAAAGTATTCTCATGACATTAAGACCGAAACCGCGCGAAGAGTGACTCGACCTGATGTAAGATCTGTCCCAAAAATTTGAAAACGAGACGCCCGCATCCTGTAAAAAAATTCTTCGACAACGAGATCGCGGTAATCCCGTCCTCATTAAAAAAAAAAAAATAATTCACACACACGCGCGTATCTCGCAATTAACGCGAGCCCGTGCTCCTTGGCTCGAGCGCTCAGTATCGCTCGGAATGGAAAAGGACACGAAATCCCGCGCGCGCGGTGCAGGAAATTATGCGGAATAATCGGGGTCGTTTTCATCCCGCTATACATCGGAGGAGGCGAGCGCAGCGCGCGCGCGCGAGAGAGAGATAAAAAAGGCGTTCCTCCGTTTCTTGCGCGCGCGCGCTCACTCCCATTCGGCGTCGCGTCCGGCATGTAGGACAATATCATATTAACTGTGACCGTGTTACGAGCGCCGACGAAGTCAAGGGGCAGACCATGAGAGGCTCGCGCGCCTGCGCGTGTCCGCGGCGTCGTCCTTGACAGCAGTGCCACTTCGGCGTGCAATGTCGGTGTGTTTTTTTTTTTCACCGCTCTACGCCGCACAGCGAGCGCGGTTTCGTTTCGAGCTCCGGCTAATTCATTCATCAATTCGGGTCATTACCGAACTGTCAGGGCCGCGACACTCGCGTCGGTGTAACAACCCTCGGCCGCGGCTAATCGATGACTTTAGACTTTTTCGCGCGACGGCTCTATGCCGCTGCGCGATCGCGTGTGTAGAGCAGCCTACGCTCTCGAAACGGAGGCGCGCGGTGTGCAAAAATGAAAATCGCAGGATCGATGGGTGTGCTCGATAAAGAGGCGGCTTTGTCGGTCGGTTTATTTTAAACGGATTAATTGAGAGCGAATCATTATTGTCTTTTATAACCAGAAAATGAGGCTCGCTTATAGCGCCTGAGTGTACTTATAGGATGGCACGCGCGATAATAAAAGTCATAGATGTATAGCTAGATTATACAATGCGAGCGAGGTTGATCTCGTTTAAACTAATATAGTCAGTAAATATAGTACTTATTTTCTCGAATCAGTCGCTTCTAATATAATTTCGTAAACTTAAGCTTTTGCTATGCTCTATAATTTTGACCCTTTTGTTTTATTGCACAGTTAAATTTTGTTGAAAGCTAGAGTAGAAAATATCCAATTATAATTGCATTCGTTAATTATGAAGAGAGATTTAATTCTTTGTATAGATTGTACTGTCGATTTAAAAAGAAATTATAAATAAAGATTTATTTTAAGCAAATTTATTTAATATATGGTCTAGTGTATGATTAAAGCAGGTTAATTTTTGCGTTAGAAAGTTTCAAAATTAAGAATTCGTGGATAAAACAGAGATTGAATTTCATAAATTCTTGGTACACCATTAGTAACTTCATTATTAAATATTTTATAATGCAAGTAAGTAATAAATAAATTATTTTCAACAATTAAACAAAATTCAGATTGCTTTAATCTACTTTTAGCATTTAACATTTCCAAAGCAATAATTATTCTCTGAACGCTGTAACAAGGGATTCTCCGAAGTTCGCGATTTATGAAAAACTGCTATTAGTATTTTTTGCCTCGCAATCTCGTTAAGAGCTGTTATAAATTCTCCGTAAAATAGAAACATTGCTTTCCCTCCGAGTTTCTGCGGTAAAATTCGTAACAACCTCTTTATCGTGCGCTACCCTCCAAACCTTTTAACCCTCGCGCCTTTCTCAACTGCAGCGGCGTCGGGAGGGGCCCATTCAAATTTCACCACCTCGAAATCATTCGCAAAATGAATTCCGCCGCAGAGGGCAGAAAAAGCCCCGGCACTGAAGACGAGCACTCGAGGGGTCGTGGATCTCCGGGACGATTTTCGCGCGCGAGTGTGTATAACGCAGCGGCAGCATCCGCGGACGCGCGTGTACCTGAGCGCTCCCACCCACGCGGCGCCGGCTCTCCCCTCGGCCCGGCGCGCGCTCGGTACTCCGTGTAACGAGATTACGGTATATCACCGCGCCATTTCGCTCGCCCGCCTCGGATTTGCATACAGACGCGACTCATTTCCGCTTTTGCCCAAATGGAGGTCGGGGCGCCGTTATGCGCGCGCGCGTTCCCTCTTGCGGGCGCGCTCTCAGCGCACGACGCAAGCACCCGGGGACAGATCAATCGGGTAAACAATGGAGCGAAGACACTGGGATAACACGTGTATGTATCCCCCGACTTTGGACTCGACCCGGCTCCGATGTTTTTGGACGCGTGTTTGCTTTGAGAGACGTGTGCCTCCTGGATTTAATGCGCTCGGATTTCGCTCGGGCATCACCTTTTAAAAGCTTTTTTAAAATTTCTCCTCTGTTGACAGTCTTTGAATGCGCGTGGGAGGATGAATATTTTATTGACCCGAATAAGCCTGCTTTATAGATCATTATAATTTTGCGCGATTCCAGTCTGATGCGTAGGGATGATTCGACATTTCGCATTATCATTGCAAATCCATTATTCCCCGCGCAGTTACATAAATTCACCTTTAATTTTTTGACCGTGTACGTTTAACAGTTCTACTCGACGCAGCGTAATACTTTTAAAAGTAAATGCACGTCTCCGAGCTTACCCAATCAACGAAAATTTCCACGACGTTAAAACTTGACATTGTCTTCTCCTTGCGCGAAAGAAGGGCGAACGGAAAATCTACAGCGAACAATCTGCGGTAAAAACTTGGCCGACCGAGGAAATTAAATCATCGGGGCTTAATAATTTAAAAGTCTGGCTCGGCGATAAAAGAAGAAGTGAAGGAAGGTATATATCTCCGGGTGGAAGCTCGCGATCTGAAGAGGCGATATGAGGCGGCCCCCGGTCGCCTCATCAACATTCATCAGTAAGAGCGGGCCGCGAGTTTCCGGACTACTTTTCTGCCGCGTCGCGGAAAGACTTTGACTCGTCGTCCATTACACGTTGAACGCCGAAAATCATCTCTCCCCTTCCTTAGCTTTTGTTTATCTTTTTTTTGGAGTTAAAAGTGCCATGAAAAAAGGATCACTTGTGTGATGTGCAATTTTGAATTTCCAAAAAGGTCGATGTATAAAGGAAGTTATATAAAGTCATCGATCCGCTTTAATATACCATGATTCTCAAATGCAATCGAAATTGAATAAGCAGTGCCATCGGAATTGCTGAAGGATAATTGTGCACTTTACTTGTTAACTCGGAATTGTAATCTATAATCTGGCTAATTATCCCAGTAAAAAATCGACATTTTTTTAAGCATTTTGAAATGCTTTTCGTTAATTTCATGATTAAAAAGCGTTTTAAAATGCTTAAAAAATGATCACTTTCTGTCAGGATATCGACGTCGACGTACGATTTCGAGTTGGATGTTTTAGCAAGGACAGATCGAAGCGTTAGATTAAATAAAGAGTAGATCGTATGAATACATGCGTAGAATTAATGTAAAACCGGTGGTAAGAAGCAAGAAGAGCATAAAAGTGGAAAATCCGAGGCGGCGGAGAGACAAAACGGCGCGCGCGGGAGCGACAGAAGCGATTGCGGGCAAATCGCGACGTCGCTCCCCTGTCAAATAAAGCCGCGACAGTACCTTCCGGGGCTGGCTGGCATTATGTATGTATACAACGCAACGCCGACCCTCGGCGCGCATCCTCCATTATTCGCCGAGCCAGTTCCCTCTTTAGCCCCTCCCTCGCACTTGCTTTCTCTCTTCCTCTCTCTCTCTCTCTCCTGTCGGCTCTCCGGATTTATTTATGCTCGTCGATATAAGCTGCGAAACCCGAGGGTTTCGCGCGCGCGCCGCGCACGACGTACGAATAGATATCGCCGGGCTGCGTATTGAATACCCGACGAGTGTATGTAAGGCGAGGAGGTTTGCCTTGCCGTTTACCAGGGACAGACGCCCCCCATCGACGAGCGCGCAAGAGCGCTGAGAAATTGAGCGAGCGCCGGGCAAATAAAAGCCGAATCTCATGTGTATCTACTTGTGTCGCTTTTATTTTTCATCATGCTCGGGGGGTCCCGTCCCCCCTTTTTTCTTTCGACAAGAGATGTTTTAATGATTTCATAAGTTACCTTCTTGCTCGTTTTAATCGACATCAACATATTACGGTATCTTCGATATTTACTTATTATTGTGATTGCTTTGTGGATAGATAATATAAAACGGAATAACAGAAATGAGGCCGTTTGAAATTAGGATGGTTGATAGGGCCTTTTTTTCGAAAAGTCGAAATGTATGATGTTTTTACTATAAATTTTTTAAAATATTTTTTAAAAGTTATACCTTATATCTAACATTTTCAGGATTTGAGCCATAAAGGGGCTAATAATACAAATTATCAATATTTTTATATTAGAAGTAAAGTAAATCATAGGACCTATACATTTCCAAATAAATTATAAATTTCTTCAATAACGTCACCAGCAAAAGCACTCCCAAATCCTCCCTCATACCACAGCGACCCGTCCCTCGAACCCGGAGAGAATCCATCGCTGCTGCTCGCCGGATTTACGTTCCAAGACAGCGAGAAGGATAGTCCGAGAGAGAGAGAGAGAGCGAAAGACAGAGAGATAGAGAGAGAGGAGGGAGGGGGTATGCGATCGATCGCCTTTTCTCCTGACGAGGGCCTCGTGATGAGCGCGTCGCGCGCGACGATAATTTCGCAAACAAGCGTTGCTAAAACATTTTCCACTTGCTCTCCTGTCCACGGGATCTAATAGGGAAGACTATGTGATTGTGATTTTCATAACGTACTGTTTTATTACACTATTTTTTATTTTGCCATGGCTACTTCGATTCGAGATGCACTCATGCTGTTTACAAAAAGAAATATTCCCAGCATTAAATATTTGAAACGCTGCAGCAAACGCATCTTTTCTTTCAATAAGTGAAAGCCCGATGTGAAAAAGGCTGCGCGCAAAACTGCACACCGTATCGCTAGTCGACAATAAAAAAAAAAAGGCAAAGCAAGAAAATGTTATCGAAATGACTCACGCGAGTCTTGCCACACTCGCACCTTTTCCACTGATTCATCGATCGCCTCCGCCTCGGCTCAACCCTCTCAATCAACGCGCGGCGCAAACGAGCGCAGGCATGCAGCGCGCCGCCGCCTCTTATGCGAATCCCCGAGCGGCGTTCGAGGCTGTTCCGCGAGAGCGCGAGTGCCGCGTCGATGACCCTAAGTGACTCGCGGCCGCCGCTGAGCGCGCGGCTGCCGCTCAGGTGCACTCCCCGCGGCCCAAATGGCCCGCGGCGAGGCGTGCACCGCGCGGAAGACCGGCACGTGCTAAGTAGGCGCACGTGGGCTCCTAGCCGGCACTGATGCGCGGCTATTCTCGGACCGAGACGCGTTTCCGCTCGCGGACGGTACTTTTTTGTGCGATACAAAGAGGTCGGAGTTTTATTTTATTTACTTATTTCGCAAATGCTAATTTATGGTAAACAAGATGCAGTTGTATAACAATTATTTATAAAGATGCATATAGACATTCAATACAATAGGATTCAGTTGGCATTTCTTATGCTGTAATAAACATTAGAAATTTTATTCGTGTACTATACGTCATGAGAGATTTTAAAAATATTCTGCCAATGTAATTTCGCGTGAAAATGAATTTATCGTAAAAAGGTGAACAACGCAAAGCTTTTTCCCGGGTCGATTTTGGCATTGATTCGGACATCCGCCGGCTTTGAGCTTGTCGGGGCGCGGGCAACGTGACCTGCACGCTATGCGCGAATGCAGGCACCAGAGCATGAAAAATTATGAGCGAGATAAAATGCGAGTGGCATCTGGATTTTTTGCTGTTCTCCCTCTCTGGGAACGCCTGTAAAAAATTGATAAGACTATTTATCATCGCGGCGTTGCATACGTGATCGCTGACCTAAACGGTGCGAAGTAAAATTGAATATTGTTACTTTGCGGCACGTGAACTTAAAATGAAAGGTGAGGCGGTATTTTAAGACCGTGAACGTTTGTTTACAAACTCGCGAGGCACGGGACCTGAAATTTGCTCTTTTTATCGCCGGTGTCTTATGAATAAGATACAACCGGTTTGTCGTGCATTTAATAAACAAAAAAGGTGCAGCACTCGTTTGCACTTATGGTAGGAGAGCTGAAAACGATCGTTTTAAAATGACTTTTTAAAATGTTAACGCTCCGTGGATCGATAAAAATTGCGACTTTCTTCGAGAATTTAAAACGTCCCTAAATCACTGAAACTCGACGGATTTATCGCCGCGAAATCCGTCCGTACCCGACGAGATCGAAGTCTAGCTTTTAAAGCCTGAGAAATTATTTAAAGCGACGAAACGATAAACGCTCGGCCGTAAATGCAAAGCAGCGAGCTGGGGAAAAAAAAATTTTCGATCGCGTTTCGCAAAAGCAAACTTCGGCGCCTCCGCGAAACTTTTGCAACGCGCGCGGCCAGGAATCCAGCTGCACTCGTTTTTCCGACAAGGATAACGACTGCTCGCCTCGCTTTTAAAAACGCAAAGAGAAAAGCAAAGCCGAAGGAATCGCTCCAATTTTTTCGCGCCGCTCCCCCGGCGGAGCGAGGGAGAGAAAGAGAGACGCCGGAGTAAGGATCGTCCCTGCCGCATTCCCTTCCCTCGGCGGTGTGTGTAGGTAACAATGGCCGCCAAGTCTCGAGGGCAGAGCCCGGCGAAGACGCCGTCTTTCTCCCTTTCGCGGCGGCGGCGCGCGCGCACCGCGGCCTACGTATGTCCTCGATAATAACAGTTATGAAACTTGGCTGCGATAGTGAAAGTGGCGCATACTATACGTTTCACAACTTGGCGGCGGCGGCGCGCGAGAGCCGAGGCATTTTTTTCTCGGCTGAGGTCGGTAATCGAGTGTCGAAGCGGGAGAAAAGGAGCGGCGCGGCGCCCGCGGGATAGAGGAGGTCACCGCGGGAGCGGACGCTTTCTTTCTTTTGTAGGGACCCGCGCGAGACACGGCGCATTGATACTTCGCCGACTTGTTTATAGGTGTGGAAATCTTTAGTCGGGATCGCTGGGAGCCTGTGTTTTTCGGCGACAAAACGACACTTTCATTTACGATCCTTTATTTAGTACTTGAATTGCTTCTGTTTCTTTAGTTGTTGATTCAATTACTTGATATCAAAACTATTCTTAAATTGATCAAATAGTAAAAATTTATGAGGACATTTATTTTTTAAACAATTTAAATAATAAAAACGAACATCTTGCAAATTTGGCCCATAAAAGAATTGCGCAAAAATCTTCAAACGTTGCGCTTTAATTTTTTCGTAGGAGAATGTACACCTGGTCCAGAACGCGTACTTGAAAATTTTTGAAATTTCTTTGTCTTGCTAAATCGACATTTTCTGCAGATTTGCTCACCTGCGCAGTAAATTTCAATCTATTGGATATTTATTTTTATTATTTTCTACGTCAGCTTTCTACATTTTCCTGCTATTTCCTCCATAAAACTTCATAAAAAAAAGAATCTATATCATTTAACGGAGAAGTCATTGCCATTCAGTAGCGGTCGAGGAAGCGAATGAAATTACGCGTCGGCATCCAAAACACCATTCCACCCGTTTACGATTCATGCACCTCGGCAATATCAATCGCGAATAATTAGACATATTCAATGCGACTGCCGACGGCGCACAATCGGCCAGCTTTATTATCCGCGCGTCCTCTGGCGCTTATCCTCGCGGCGGTCGTCTCGCGCCTAATGGTCAGCCGCCAAGGTGTGCTAATGCCTTTTATCGGCATTAAGCGGCCGATTTCCGAGTCTCGATATCTGAGGACGCACCGGAGCCGATTAATCGACGATCGACCGATCAAGGCGAACGCCGAAGGCTCGCCCGAAGCTCGAGCGCAGAAAAAAGAAGGCCTTTTATTGCACCTTCGGTTGAACGTTTCGAGATTGTATACACAGACGTCTGGGAATCGATGCGAATAAGGGTGACATGTCAATAAGGATTTTGTAACGGATAGCCTTATCGCGACGGATATTATTTAAGGATCGCGCTTCCCCAGTCGTATTTCGCTATCTCGCGATGCGATCGACGCCGAGCAATGATTACCCCGGCGCACGCGCCGCTGCTCGCACTTATATCAACGAAAATTGCAGGTTGCGCCGCCGGGGCCCCGAGAGCCTCGAATTATATCAGCGCGAAATAAATTCGTACGGGAAGGGCCGTGGAGTTTCTTTGTTCGTACACGCTTCGGGGAAACGAAAAATTACGAACATCTCCTGTATTTACGAGCACGACGGGGAGAGATAGCGTCCGTTGCATTATTAGTAGCTCGCTGTTTGCTCTGCTGTCTGGATACCACCTTCCTTTTTTTCGTAACGGTTATTTGGGGTACAGCACAATTAAAACGCGAGATAAAGAAAAATTATTGATCTTGCCTGATAAAGGTTATCTGATACGGTTATCTGTGGGAATTGCTAAAGAGGGGGGATTTCGTGATGAAATTTCGAGTTTCGAATTAAAAATTTCAGAGATTTATTAAATCAGCTGAAACCTTAAATTATAAAGGCAGAATTGAGCCTTTGCATGAAAAAATCCATTATATGTATCCATCCAATAGTATATTAAAAAATCATTGACTGTTATTTCTACAAATTAACGTTTATTGATAAAGATGGCGCATGTTAAAATAATATAACTTGACATCACCGCGGCGCAGTATGTCAGACTGATATGACGGATTAAAAAAAATGTTCATCCGAAGACTTATAAAAAGCTTTACGATAAAGAATAAAATGAAATTTAGAATCAAAACAATCTACCATTAATTGTACTTAACCTTCTCTTGTACGACAATCAGTCCAACCCGGCAAAAACAAATGTCAAGCGAATCAGAACGCACTGCCATTCGTCGAGTAAACTGCTTTAGCGTCGCTTTACGTAGACCTACGAGGAAAAATTAGCGAGAATCGGCCGGTCGTTAGAGCGAGGTCAGTCGTCGCGCGACTTTTTGATCTCGTCGTCCGGCACAATGGGCTTGACGCCCCCGCGCTCCGCGATAAAAAAGAAAAAGCGCGCACGCGCGCGACTCGAGTGTGCACTTTGCCGGCCTCGACCGATGCGAGCGCGCGGCAGAGAGAAAGAGAGGGAAAACAGGTGGTGAGACGGAGGCGAAGCACTCAACCTAGAAACGCACTTAGCCACGCGGTTTTAAATGAATTCGCGCGCTTTATTTTCGGGCTTAAGGAGCGACTGAGGCTACGACGGTGCTGACCTGGTTGCAGCGAGGCGCCGCCTTTGTAGTGTGCAGTGCATCGATGCGCTCAATTGTTTCGGGCCTCCACGGTCATTAGAGCGATTGAGTGGTTCAAACGCTGTTGCTTGGGATGATTCAAATAGGTGTAACTTCTTAAAATAGTTCGCTTAAGAAAAGTGCGCGTTTAAAATTTTCGAAATTTAAAAAATAATACCGAATATTCATTCATTCATGTTTATTGAGGATTGTTATATTGTTAACGAGAAAATTGAATTTAAAATCGAAACAGTTAGGTCACGGTTTAAATTGTGTACTCTATGACAAAAAGTAAACATTAAAGTTCATCGGATGGAATTTAAAATACCCTTTTCTGAAATTAACAAACGACTAAAACCAGTCACTTTAGTGCAAAAAGCTTTGAAAATAAAAATGAAACGAACAGCAGGAAAATAAAGAACGACGATGTTTTTTATGAGTGCGCGTGCATCGGCACTACGCGCCGCGCGTAACGGGCCAGCGGTCCAGCGGACGCGCGTTTCGTTTAGGACCACGTGCGGCCGCAACTAAAAAACGCCGACGCGACCGGAAAATCGAAAAGCACGGGCGCCAACGACGGGGTGTTCGTTTCGCTGCGCCTAAAAGTAACGCTCAACTCGTCCGTTATATAAAAGCACAACAAGTAAAGTAAAATTTTGTTTTCGTACAAGCTTTATTTTTTTTTTGTTAACAACTATCTAAAAAATTACCAATACAAGATGATGAGAAATTGAAGTAGTACGTAACCAGGCAGGTGCAAAAAAGCTGAGGTACATTGACAGCAGGACAGACGAGCGTGTCTCCACGATTTCGCGTTTATCACGAATATACCCTAGCGTAAGGAGGCTAATGAGGCGTTGGGTAGCGGTAATTAAAATTTATGCTAATTATTTAAAAGTCTCGCGCCACATTAAATTATTCACGAGGCGCCGAGTACGCGACGCGTCGCTCGTCTTCCTCTCCATCGTTCCCTTCCTCTCTCTTCGCGAGCTTTAATGTTTTTTCGCGCGTTCGGTTCCCGTCTCCTGCGCTTTCCCGCTTTACGCAAAAGATCGTATCCGTCGTTAGTTATAAGCAGCATTTTCGCTTCTCGAATCATTACTGACTAATCGTATTTTATCGTTTTTATCGTACGATTGTTAAATTAAATTTTTGTTCTAACTTAAGTAAATTCTTAAATGTCGTAATTTGATTTATTGTTCAGCAGCATTTGTTACAAAAAAGGCACTTTAATTATATTCCCTCGATTAATTGGAAAATCTAGTGGAAATGTTGCTAAATGATCGGTCTCAAAGCCTTCGACCATTTTCATTTACTGCTGAAATTTGAGCATTGTAATTTGATTTTCTCTCATTCAACGCTTTCAATTACAAAAAATCACTTTCTTTTAATCGTTCAAACCGCCCGAAAGTAAATATTTTAAAATTACCGCTGGCGTAAGATCCAGGTCAAAGAGATTATAAAATTTGGATTACTCTTTAGTAAGCAACGGCAAGGCATATTAAGAATTATTTTTCACCTAATTGTGTCTCCAATTCTCCAATCGAGGTACTAACTTTTAATGAAATACCTATCCTTGTTAAGTGGTGCTTGAAAAAGACCTTTATTCGATCAACTTCAAATTTATCACGTCAGAGCTTTCGTCGTTCTGTCTACTGAATTATTATCGATCGAAAAAAAACCGAATAAATATATCTGTGGAAATAAAATAGATGTTCATTTTTTTAGCACAAATGATAATGACTGCGGAATAACTAGCTGGCCAGCGGTACAAGTTTCTAATTGAGAGATGGCGCGATGCTTAGATTATTATGCGATAACGCGATCATGAATGCATTCGCAACATTTTTTTGTCTGCAACGTGGTGCGGTGCGTAGTTTTTGCTCTCTTTTAATTGATGGCTATACTTAGGAGTTTTAATTTCATTTTTAGTAATGCATCGATTCGCTTGAATTTCGTTTACTCGCTTGGCCTTAATGGGTGTACATTAAAAGATTTTTAATGAGGTCTGTACTGATTCTTTTCGTTATTAATTTTACGATGAAATTTCTATAAACATTCATGCGATTCAATATTCAGCTCTGACAGCTCCATAATTTATTCGTTTTAGTGATATTTCATTGATTCAACTCAGCTTTTCATAAATTTGTTACAATGTTACCGCAGTAAGAACCTCGAGAACATTCAATCGCCATCATTTTAATAAAAAAAAATCGAAGTAGCGTTCTTCAGTTTGCGCTATCCATTACCATCGATGAAATCATAATATCCCCAACAAAAATACACGGATAACGAGTAAAAATAACCGGCAATTTGCAAAGCAATCCCCGGCAATTAACGGCCGTAATTGCCGAGGCGCGCGGGCACGCGTAAAAAGCGCATCAGCCTGTGACACGCGAAAGGACGGCGAGCCAAAGGAGATCACCGGGAGGGAAAGAAAAAATAAGGAGACGAGGCACCGAGAAAGAAAGAGAGAGAAGCATAAAAATGGCTGCATTAGCGGTGAATATAACGCACGCGCGTCGCGGATTACGGTCCGAGGCTGTAACGCAATTTTATGCCAGGCGCACGTGTCAGGGTTGCGCGTCGCGCGGCTGCGTGCGCGCGCCATTACGTAAAACCGACGAATAACGTCGCCGCCTCCCACCGCCGGCTTTTCTTCGACGTTTTCTCGGACGCCGTATAGTCGACTACTCATCTGGCGCTGTCGAGTACGTCTGACCTTAACCTTCCGAGCGGCGATTAAAAGCGCCGGCGCGTCTCCCCGCGCCTCGCGGGATCAACGTCGATTTTTTTTAACGAGCCGTTAGCTTCCTCGCACCGATGGAGAAGAAACTTTTTTGCTATCGGCGGTTGGTTGTGCGAGCGCGCGGGTCTTTAATTTTTGCTCGGGAGCTGCCGCGGGGCGAATCTCTTGGCAAAAGAGCTCGCACGGGCTAAAGATATCTCTTTTGAGTCAGCTTTAATTTACCTTCAATTTTAGCGTAGAATAGGTTGATGCTTTTGAGGTAATTTTTTATGGACTCTTAAGAAGAATGTAAGTATGTTTTCAGGTTGAAGAAAAATGCGACAATTATGTTTGACAAATGACACTTCTCGGCGTAAACGTTCTGTGCAAAGTAGATTTAAAAATTTAATTTATTGTACGTACTACATCAAAAAATTCTATTCTTTTGAAATTTTTTGCTAAAACGCGTTAAATGAATTTTCATAAAATATTTTCATTGTGCGATGTAGACTTTAATTAATTCCATTCTATCGTTTTATTCAAGTAAAAACTGCACTTCAAAATATCTTGATATAGACTCACAAAAAAATGATGAAACGAGTTCATGAAAGCCCTAACGGCCAATGAACATTCTCTTTTCTCCAATGTCATTTGGTATAACTACTACAACGCACGCCAAGAAAATAACTCATCTACCCGCGCAATCAAATTAACTCGCGAACTTACTCCCTTGCATTGCCAAATCCAGGGGTTGAATTCGCACGCACTTAAAGGGCATGGCTCCGAGCACTTACCGAATCGCCTGCCGCAGACACGCACACGCGTCCCATTGTCCCCCGTGAGGTCCGTCCGTCGGTGGTTCGCTATCTTACGGCGATCGCTCGCAATCGATGTAGCGCGTGTAACACGCGCCGGGAGGGTGAAGCAGGGAGGGACAAGGACGTCCCGACCTCTCCGGCGGCTCGCCCCGTCCTCGTCCTCATCTTGTCAGCCGACATCTACGAAAGTCGCCCGCAGCCTTCGCCCGCCCCAAGTTCGAGGAGTCCGCCCACCTTCCACTTCGCTCGAGCGCGCCACCCTGTCCTACTTCAGCCTCCCTTCGCGCGCGCGGGCCGCGATAACGCACCAGTCGCCTCGGCCTCCCTGTCCTCCCCCCTCTTTCCCCCGACGCGGCTGTCTACCCCGCGCTTGCTCTCGCCCTTCTTTCATCCCGCTGCCGCAGACCCGAGGTGCCGAGCTTATCGGAGCGGGCGCGCCTTTGATATTGTAAACGACTCGCAGGTGCGACGATGCTTGATTAGTCATTGCGACGGATTCGTTATCGCTTTTTTACGCGCGGTACGTACGCACGCGCGAATGGTACACGGTAAGATTAGTATGCTCATACATTTCTTATCACGGTTTATACTTTGTTTATTAAATTTTTGGATACTATAATTTAGTGATTTATTTATTAACGCACTGTATATGACATGACGTATTACTAAAATAGAGTAGTAAAGGTTGATACTGTGATGTTCATTATAATTTGTCATTTTTCTTGTAATACTATTTTTAAAAAATTGCATTAGTTTATTATCGGGTGCATCAGGTCATGAACTTTTTCAAGTTCCTTTTACGTGTAAATTCTCAATATGTCAAATATGTTAATGATTTAATTAAAATTGAAAAAAGGTAATTTTGTCCCCATTTCAGCGTTCCTCGGACTTTACCATATGAATATATTGAACGTAATTTATGTCTTAACCTTGCGGCAAAAGTTCCAACTCGAGAAATAAATCATAATAAATTTGTCATTGCAGGCCTTTTAATGCTAATACGCGCTTATTTCGCAGAAAATAAATATAGCGAGCGCATTATAATTAACAATAAAAAAAGCTCGCGTCCTTCATTGTGATTGCGCTGAAGAACAAAGCGTCCTTAAAACTCTCTCTCTCTCTCTCTCTTTCCATTCTTTACCCTACAACGAGAGAATTGCGGAATGGCAGCTCGAAAACCACCCCCCGATCGCTAATTTCCAAGACAAAGTGTCGCAACTTCTCCGCTTCTCTCTGAATATTCATCGGGGCGAATAATCAAAATGCTCCCCTCCGCAGCGATGGTCGGAGCTTATAATCCTCCGCGACCGAGCTGTAAAAGTGTGCACAATTGGCGCTGGCACAGGGGGGTCCGCCGAGTAATCCGGCGGGCCGGCGAAATTCTCGTTAGCCGGGAGTCCTCGGTCCATTAGCAGCGGCCGGGCTACCTGCAGCGCTGCGGATACATCAAAGTGCGCGCAGTCCGGAGTCCCAGAGGCCTCGTCGCCCGGAATCCTGCAGCCGCGACGCCGGCGCGCCTGGGCGATCTGCCAAGTTGCCAGCTCGAACCTCCTCCCTTCCCCCCGTGCTCTATCCGCTGCTCGCTGTAGTCGAGTCCCTCCGTGCAGGTGTACGCTTTCTTCCTTTTTTCAGTGTTTATCCGATGAAAACGTCGGTGGTTTGTGCTTTTATTGCCGGGAGTTCTGTAAGCGGCAGGTGATGCTTGTACAGCTGAATTATCGGTAAATAATTTTGAAGTTTATTTGTGTCACGAATTAACAGCATTATTAATGGAGAAAATGCAAAATTCTGTATGTTTAAAATTTAAAAGCTTCAATATTAAATTAGATAAATTATTAGTGACTTAATCCGCATTAAGTATGTTTTCTTCCAGAATGAATAAGTCATGGCAATAAACAGTACAGTTATACAGTAAATTACTTAAAAGATAGCATTTTCTTGATTCTGGAAAGTTCAGAGAAAAAAATTAAAATTGTGTAATAATCGGAAGCAGTTGCTTTTCGTCACACGAAGAACTCTTTTGACATGATTTGACATTAAAAATTAAAGCGCACGTAACTCTTGATAAAGTACCAGCAGCAAATTGACATGTATTAGCAAAAAATAACCAACTACTCCTTTTTGAACTTTTCAATCATTTAGAAATACCATAATTTTACGACGACAAACCTCGAAACCTGCATTGATTTTCCCGTCGACTCTCGCGTCGAAAGCGCGCGCGCCGCAGCAACTTCGCTCCGCTCGCGCGCGGTTGCAATCTCGCGTTTGATAAGAAACTAGTGAAACTTGCAGTTTCTAATTCCTTGCATAATTCGCGGAGCCGCGTGCACGCGCGCCGCGCCCGTATGCCCCGGCTACCCTTCGTCTCCCCCGCGGCTCCTTATCGCTCCGTCCACCTCCACGAAAAAAAAAGACGGAAAATGACGCGCCTTAGCGCACCCGACCCTCTATTTATTTTTGCGCAAATCCCCGGCGCGCGCGTGTCCCAATCCTCCGGTCGGTTTCACAAAAATCCCCGCTCACTTTCTACACGCGGCGCTTCTCTCCTCGCTAGGCCCATTATGTGTAACCGCCGTCGTCGCGATTTCGCCCGCTCCCTTTCCTTTTCTCACGATCTTCGCGGCATTATCGTCGATTTTGCGAGCGAGTCGCTCGCGTTTCGCAAGGCCGCCGTGGTAGGGTGGAGAGGGAAAAAAACGAACGGCAACGGCTAATCGCCTGGCTATTGGGTTGGTACAGCGCAGCGCAATGTGCTCCCGCGGGCTTTTGAAATGGCGAAAATGCGCGCGGCGACTTTTCCAATTTGCTGCCCAGCGAATTGTCCCCCTCATTCGCTTTCTCTTTCCCTCGAGAAACGAGTGGTTTGCTCCGTATAGCAAATTGATTTTTCTAGGTGAATGAGTCATGCGATAGGTACTTTCAATCAATCGTATAAAAGGTTTTACAGCTCCTAAATCGCTGTATATCAGAATTGTTTTAAGTACCTGGAAGGGAAATTGTTTTGTAAAATAAACTGGTTTGAGGACAACTAATGCCTGCTCGGATATGGGGGTCATACCTTTTCCTACATTAAAATTTGATTATATTATAAAAAATTGGCTTTCCTATTATTTCAACGTACAATCAAATGAATCGAAATTACAGCTACAATGCAATATCACTCATTGAAAAACGATACGATTACTGTTTAAAAAAATCAGTTTCATTTTATAACAGCAATTTAAACGACAAAATGAGAATTTTTTCATCAATCAAACGCATTGATTCCTTTCAATTATCCATTCGTGGAGTGCTGTTTTTTTTTTTTTTTAATTTTCAGATCTTTCATAAATGATAAAAAGTAAATCGTACGACTAATCGAAATCAGTTGCTTTTTTGTATTTCATATCTCCACTAATCCGTATCGATTCATTAAGCATCGACATTCTACGGTAGGCAAATTAAAAACAAATTTTTCGCAAAGAAAAAAATCCACTGCTCTCTAAAATAAAGCTTTCGATATCCTTTCGCCTTCTCTCGACTCGTCCGCGTATTCGAATAATGTAATAAACCGTGCAATCGCAAAAGTGGTGTGTCCGGGCCATCGCCGGTATTTCCCATCGATATCTCGTAAAAGCGAGCGCGGGGCACGTATATTGCAGCAGCGCGCCCCGGTGAAAATGCTGCAAGGGAGGGCACCTGGCGCGCGTCGAAACTTCGGGGCCGCGGACGACGCGGGCGGGGGGCGGGGGTGGGGGCGGCGGGGGCGATCGGTATTGCCCGCGTAACGCGCGGCATTGCGCAAGAGCGTTCACCCCGCTCAATACTGAACTCCCGGCGCCGGCAGCGCAGCGACGCGCCGGGGCGCGCACCGGTTAACCGAGCGCGCGGGGGCCGCGCACACGCGGCGAGCCAGCTGCCTCGGATGCCCGGCCGACCCCGCGTCAAGCGGGTCCCGCGGCTTTATCGGCTTTTTTTTTTTCATTATTTTTCGTCCTCGCGGTGCCCCGCGCGCTCGCGCTATGACGGGCACCCCCTCTATTTTCCAAGGCTTTATCAGATTACTCGATTGCGTGGTGCTCCAAAAACTCGGCGATCGCTTTTGATTAATCAATTTTACGTGCCTCCTTTTTCGATGGAATTGCCGTTATAGAATGGACAATTTATTTTTTATATTTAATGATTCGAGTACTTTTTTTTAACATTTTACTTTTTTCAAGCAGTACGAATTTATTATTATATTTTGTTTTTCAATTTTTGTGTGAAGAACAAGAGCGTAAGGAAAATGCTCTTCTCTCATGATCTTTAAATAAAAGCAATAAAGTAACTATTTTAGTGTGAATTGAAATAGAACCAAGAGTGTACCCCACAATATTTTTACATTTTTTAGTGAAATTCATATTAAATTTAGTTCATAATGACAATCTTTTATCTAATACCTAATAAAATAACATTGAGTACGCACATGGTAGCAAATATAATATTTTAATTCGGCAACAATTATCAAGGTACTGTATAATTGTGTTTTCGATATCAAGTTCACTGCTGAACTAATAATAACTTTCGTAATATATAACATAATAGGAAAATGAGAAGCGTTTAAAAAATTAAGATAAACACGTTATTATATTATCATTCATTTGCCAAGCGTAAACAGTTTATACGCTCGTATTCTAATTAAAAATATAAATAAAAAAAAGTTTACCCCATGGATGTCAAACATCCAAAATTACTCAACCTACCCACGGGATGCGAAAACGGCAAACAAGCGAATGCGCGGCATCGCGCCGCGGGCGAGTCGTGTCTCCGATTTCTCGGCTCTCCCGGGACGTTTATTCGTTTAATTAAACGGACGAGCATTTGACGGCCGTCCCCGAAAATCTCACCGGCGGTGGTGGGAGAGGAGTTAATTCGTCTTATTATTCCGCGTCAACGAAAGCGGCGCGCGTTTAACGGATCAGCTCCCCGCGGCCGCGCAAAATCCACCGGTACGGAGTCCCGCGCGCATACTTAGCATATACACGGCCGGAGCGAGCTGCACGATCGCCGTGCGCGGTAATTTCCCTCCTGTGCTGGCGCGCACCCTACCATCGTCAAATCGATTACCGCAACTGCGCTTCGATTGTCCGTAATGCCGGCGCGCGCTTAATCTCGATCCCATCGCGGCCCGTTGTGCCTTTTTCCTTCGCTAGCGCAACTGACTTTCGTATTTTGGAAACCTAGATTATCGTTTTGTCGTACGGATGAAGCATCATATTTCTTTTTGTCATTTCATATTTTCTTTTTGTCTGGGGTTTTCGTTTCACTTAATGGTTTTCTTCTGTACTTAAGAGAACTGAATGTGGCTATTTTTATTGTGGATTTTCACTTGTTTATAATTTAGATAATTATTTTTCTTTATGCATAAGAGAAATAATTTGTGCACTGATTCGAAATTATAAAATTCCTGAATAATTTTCAAAGTGGTACCTCGCGCATTTCAATCAATTGTAAACTCGTTACCCGGCGTATATCGCAAAAACCAAAGTCGTTTATTCCTGGCTTCAATTTGCCCGAGCAGCGAGACCAATTTTTGCGAATCACGCAGAAAATCGACGCATTTTCAAGAACCAGCACTCGTAAAAAGGAGCAATAAGAGCACTCGGCGTCTATAAAAATTCATAACGGATACAGACTCGACATAATCCACCGTAGCCTCGGGAATCGATCGGCGCTCGAAACTCCGCCTCCGGCGGCATTTTCTCCGCGATCGCGAACAATTAAATCGGCAAGGCCCGGCTGAAAGTGACTCTGACAAAGGCGGCGCGCGGAAACTCGACTTTCTATAACGCGAAATCCATGCGGGCGAAACTAGATCCCCGAGAAAATCGCGGCAAAAAAATAATAGAGTCGTGCGCGCCAGACTGCTTGCGCAAAGGGCGCGGACCGCTTTAGAAGGGTACACAAGATACGTTCTCCCGTCGCGGCGTGCCCTCGAGTGGGAGCCGCCCCCGTCCATTTACACCAGATCGACGATCCGACGGCGATTCGCACAGGAGCTGCTTCCTTTTTTTACATAATGAAACGCACTCGGTACTTTCTCGCCTTTCCCTCTCGAAAGTTGCCCGCGGAGCTTTAAGTAAACCGCCACTTCCACCTTTCGCTTGCGCGCGTTACCCCCTTCTAATTCCCAGAGGCTCGCCGGGAAATGAGCGGCGAAATGTAATAAAGTAAATCACGCACGAAATCTCGAGCGAGCGTCTTTACTTTTTGTTGGTGCGTCGCTTGATAGCCGCGGTTCTTTATGCGCGGGTTTTGAAAGAATCGAGAGAGGAGCGTAGGGAACAAAAAAGGAAGGCGCGGCACATAAGCTGGCAATTTTCATAATTGCGTAGTTCTCTTTGAAAACGAGCGTACGGTAAAAAAAGAGCGGCGGAGAGCCTCGGCCGGCGAGGATAACCGGGTTACGGCAACGGTGACTTTGGTTATCGCGTGCACGAGTCACAATGGATTTTTTAGGCTCGCTTGTGGTAAGAAAGGAACATCCTTTATTAGATTCAGGTATTGTGGAAAAACAACCGAGTTCTTTTTTTATCAACGAATTCCCGGTTGTACGAGTGATCATTTGCGGAATGTTTTTTATTTGTGAGGTTATCTTCAGATACTAAAGAATTAATGAACACGGAGTTACCAAATAAAAGCTCTTCCCGGTGATAAAATATGTATGACTAACTAGTTAACTAAAGCAATTGAAAATAATTTTGTTAACGCTGATATGCAGCTTCCGTTGGTAATATACATTTTCGATCATATATTAATTTAACGTTTTATTTAATTATCAAATAAACCCTTCAAGAAAATACGAAAATGAGAGAAACATAACTACGTGATTAAATTATTTCAGTGCTTGCAAGTACATCACCAAACTAAATTTCCATTATTTAATTAAACAGATTACCCTTTCGTCACATAAAAACAATTCAAAAGTTTGAAGTACGATTATCTTTGTAAGTCGAAAATAGCGTAAGGAGAGGCCGGCCACGCGGAGGATCGATCATAATTCCGCGTCCTCGGCACTTTCACGACGACTCCTCGGGCTTTTATCGCTCTCCCGCGTGATTTATCAGGGCGACGATCCAATTTCCCATGTCGGGAGTTGGCTCGGCGCGAGGGAGAAAACGAGCGCGAATATCCTACGTGCAAACTAGATTGCGATCGCCGCCGCCGCGAGTCGATCGACCCACGTTAATAAAGCAATTTAAGTAGAGCGCGTTTAGGTCGTCGCGCGCGCGCTCCGGAGCCGCGAAACGATTACGTTTTCCAGTGTAATCCACATTCGCGCGGTGTGCGCGCCTTTCTTTCGCCGGCGCGTCGCGCCCAGATCGATGCAATTGGTTGGGAGTGGGGCGCTTTGTCGCGCACCTAATGAGTGGATAATTTGAGGGATAGGATAATCGGTGAGGTGATGAAGTATTAATCTTTTTGAGAAACGTTTTTTCAAGTGATGTAAATTGTTTCATTATTATATTTAAGAAATAACTAAATATTTAATTTTTAGAAAGTATAATATATAGTAGCAATTATTCATTGCTTTATTTCCTTCAATTCTCAAAACTAATTAAAGATAATTCATCAAGTAGGTTTCATTTTTGGTCAAAATTTGTAGAAGAAGCAAACTTAAAAAATGTATTACCCTACAAAATCTCATTCTCGTGTGATGACTAATAAATTGAAAAGTTAACTACCGCGAGTTGCGAAACATTTAAAAATTTAAAGGCATATAAAATCTACTTTACGTTAATGAAAAAATAAATCGCCCGGTAAAGAGTCTATTTCAAAATTTAAGATTTATTTTACTTTTTAAGACTACCCTTTAGTAAAAAAAACTTTGTGCTTTTAAAAATCAACCAGGTAACTGCTTTTTAAACCAGGAAATGAAACCGTGCTTTCTTGAAATAGGTCCGCAAACCAGTCACTCCAGCTGTCTTCTAATTTTAATTTGTACAGCCGAGGGAATTATCCATTAAAGCCTCGACCCTGCGGAAATTTCCAAGCTGCGCACGCAGAAAATTTCGCTCGTGGCTTTCGCGCTTCCAGAGCAGGTATGGAGCCGCGGTCGCGCGCTTTACGAGCCCCCGATATACGTCGTTATTGTTGCGACCTGTCCCCGGCAGGACGGCGGTGCGTTGACCCGCGGCCCCCCGAAAGCGCCCGGGAGGACGTGGCGGCAGCAGCTGCCTCCCGGCAAGGTCGTTTTTTGCCTTTTCGGGGGAAGCCGTCGAATTAATATGCATGAGGAGAGGATCCCTGCTAAATAAACTAAGCTCGGACTGCGGATTAGCGCTCGTCGAGGTTTTTTGCAGAATTCATGCGGATGGCCTTTGGCGCTTTTGTATTATTCACCCCAGAAGGTTGAACTGTCCACTAGCTGCCGGCCTTGTGACCTGAAAATTGAGGGGGATGGACATTTTTTAAGAAAAGGTTTCTCTAATATTAAAGGTGCTTTTAAGAAATTTGTAGTGTTGCGTGTCGAGTTAAGATCATTTTTGTAGGACTTTTCTTTTCATTTACTTTAAATATTTAAGTGTTAAATTTTGAAAATACAAGCAAAATCCAACGCGCTTCGCACGCTCAAATTTCCTGATGCATTTTTTCATTCATAAGCAAATCGCGTTTTTAAATTCTTCACAAGATCTTTCCATCATTTTTTTTAAAGGACTTTGGTTATTTAATTTATACAAATAAAGCAAATTAAAGTGTACACTGTTTGTCATAAAAATAGTTTTAACCTAAGTACGATTTTTTCTAAATCAACTTAAAAATGCAGAAAAAATAATATGAAAAAAGGTAGACATGAGTAAACTAACTTTCGTTCGACCTCGATGCAGGAGCTAGGCCCGCGCAGCTCTCATATCAAATCAACCGCATTTAGAATCGCATTTATCAGCGCGCCAATAAAAGTCGCGTCGATTGCGCGCGCGAAATTAAACATTCTCCCGAGCAGTGCGGTGTACGCGCCGCCTCGCCGAGCGTTCCTCTGAAAATTTATCGAGCCTTCCTCTCGCCCTCTCTCTCTCTCTCTCTCTGTTTCTCTCCCGTAAATCGGCGCGATTGCGGCGGGGTTCGAGTCTGCTCTCCGGCCGGGGCCTTGAATCCGCGAATTTCTCGCGGCCGGCCTCGATCCGCGTATAGAAAACGAGCCGCCGTAAATAAGCGGCCGATATCGGGCCGCCATTGACGCCGCGTCCCGTTTTCGTTCGCGCACCGATACGCGTCCGCGGGGCCCCGATAGATATCCATCAACGGTCGGCCGGTACGGAACTTCTCGTTACGCCGCACGGATGAGTTATACGGGCGGATTCGGGCCGAGCCCGTGGGATGCGCCTTTATTTTCGCGGGGAAACAAAGGACGCTGGGGAGCCTCGCGGCGATGGCGAATTTTACGGCGCACGCGCCGGGGGATTTTGCGATCGGAGCGAGGAGATTACACCGCTCGCCGGAGGAGTGGATCGAATTCGCGAGGATTAGCGGGCTCTTCGCGCGCTCGATACCCGAGGAAAGGGTAAATAGGTTGAACGGGAGATTCCACCTTGCGGCTACACTTTGAATAATGAATTCACTCACTTTTTCCGATTCTTGATTACGGCAGAGGTGAACATTACGACAATAATTAGCTTGGGCGTTAATTACTTCTACAGTAACTGTACAAGTTGTAACTATGTTTTTTTTTTCAATAAAAGAAAACATACCTATAAAAAAATTAATTTTGGTTTTCATTTCATTTCTTTGCCCCAAATACTTTTATTAATGATGACTAAGAAAATAAAAAATTGGTGCAAAACAAAAGTTACACATACAGCCAGTAGATTTTTTATAAAACGTTATTTTCAAATAAATATGTGGTACACTTAAATCTTTTTATTATTACGATGGAATCTTTTGTAATCCAACGCGAACTCACGAAATTTGGAACGAACTACTTCCAACGACTCGATGTCAAAAGCACAATTCCCAAATACCCGTGGAGCCTCGTGACCCGCAAGTCCGATCTCCTCTCAGCCGCTTGTAATCTTCGCTCGTAAAAAGTAAATTTTATGACAGTTCTAAAATGCCCCCCTCGATTATCGAATCGTTGACCCACTTAATGGATTACAAAACTACTTCTTACGAAACGAACGCCACCCGCGCACTTTCCTCCGCTCCATCGTCGAAACCCGTCGCCGCGACGATTCGCTCGTTTTACAATCCCCGCGATACCCTCTCAAATCCAGCGCCACTAACCCCGTTCCGGTTCCGCTAATTCCCTTAGCGATATTAGTCCCGGCCGATCGCGGCTTACCGCGCAGGCGCCCGCTCGCAAAAATCGATCCAAAATTAGGGCTAGTCGCGCGCGGATGCAGACGCGCTCCCGTTCGATGGCACATTATGAGCGACATGCCCCGCGACTTATCTACGTAACCTACTCCACTGAAACAGTTTACGGACACTTCCTCATTACGCTCGCGGAGCGAGGCTGCAGCCGCGCGGCCGACTGCTCCTCTCGCCGCCTCGTCGTTCTTTTTTTTTCGGTTCCTCCCTTCGACCGCGTGCTCTGATTTATCTCCGCCGCGCGGTGATTTACGCGCGCGCCGCGTCAACGCGGCCGGCGCTCCCGATGTTTTATCGCCGGCTCGTTTCCTTTTCGCCTCTTCTCTCTCTCGCCCCTGCTGTTTAATTTCCTTTATGTGCAGATCGGAGCGTTTCGATTTCGCCGTTGAATAATAATTAGCGGCGCGGGGCTCAGGTGCAGCGACCTCTCTATCTCCGTCAGCGCGCGGGATTCGCGCGTACCGACCCTAATAACGCGCCGCGCAATATGACAGCGTAGTCGCGCTATTAATATCGTCATTAGTAGGACGCGCGCAGGCAGTTTCCAACAATGAGAGGGAAACATAATCCGCCGGGGCCTAGGTGGCCCCGGTGATTTAACCGTGCGCGAGATAATGCCTGAACCCCGGCCTATCTATTTGCTCTCCATACTGCATGAGCGACCTCCATTGGTTTCTTTGTCTCGCGCGATTACTTTTCACGCGGGTGATACCACTTTGATCTAAAAATCGGGTAACCTTATTCGCATTTCAGGCGACTTCATACAAGGAGCTTCACACGCGAGAAATGGCCTAAGATTTCTAAATGTGTCTAAAGATTTCGTTGTTTTCTAAATTACTTCCTTTATTCTAAAGAGTCTAAAAAAAGTTCCTAATAATTTTCAACGATTATTGGGATTTTTTAAAGCGAAAATGTATTTTTGTCTTTATAACTACTGAGAATCACGTAAGTGTATTTTTTACAATATACATTTGTCACTATTATCGCGAAGAGAAAAGGTAGGAATTAATAAACTCGTCTACAAATTCTCTCCGCGTATAATTTACAAGCAAGCACTTGCATTCTTTATGCGGTCAAAGACATTTTATCGTACATTAAATTAATTCACGTTCAGCGAGCTTGCCTCGATTAATGATCGAATTGGCGAGGTGCTCCGCGGAATCTCGCATCGGCTCCTCGCGACTTAAACGGCCGCCATAAAAAGCGGCGATCGGCGAGCAATTCGCAAATCAATTTCCCCGCGAAGAGTCGAGATCCATCTCTCGTCGTCTTTCCAAAGCTGCGTAGCTGCAAAAATCGTGCGACGAGAATACGGCCGATAAATCAAGCCGATCGAAATTAATTATGCACGCGCGGGCTGAAATTGCACGCGAAGATTGATAGACGCTGCGGAGTCGCGACGGGCCGGCTCTACTCGCGCGCGGACCCGGAATCGCGCGAGCGCAAGCGCGAAATACCGGTGCAGGTGGCGCGCGGCAATTTGCATGCCGGATGATGGCGTGCGCATTGTCGCGTATCCCAGCCTACGCCCCGACGGTAATTAATCGTCGGATCGTGCGGTATTTATTGTTTCTTTGTTTATCTTACCCGTCGCTCGCTTTTCATAACTTCAAGAAACTTGTTTTCGTGCTTTCTAGCGGTTTGTTAGTGATTGCAGTCGAGCGATGAATTTGAGTTTGCTTTCATTTATTAACAAAGACGTTTTCAAGATTGCTGAATGTTTTACTTTAATTATGCAACTTCTTTCCACCCTTTATCAGATAGTATTGATGAAAGGGCTTTTGTATTACGGGAAAACCAGATGAGTTTCATCAGATATGCTACATTTTTTCTGGTGAAAATTTTTGAGATAATTAAAACGGGGTAGTCAAGTGGCATCAACAGTTGATTACTTAAAACAATGATAAAATTCACAGCGGGTAACTAATTCGTCGAGAATTCATTACAACCTCTCTACCCATTGTGTACGAAGATAAGCGCGAGGCCGAAGCCCGAGCCAGTGCGTCGGCTAGCGGGCAGTCGTGCGACACGCGTGACGTTTTTCTGGTACGAGTTCAGACGCTCGGTCAATCTGATCGATCGGTCGATAGTCCGACCATGACCTAGCCGGACTCGCGCACGGGTCTCGCGACTCGGGCGCGCGATGCGACCAGCACGAATCCCCGATTTCTCGCTTTATTGTCGCAATCGCGCGGCCTCCTCTACCAGTCGTTCTCGTAATCCGCCGCCGTCGCGTTGCCCGAGCCGCTTCTTGCAGTAAAATCGATTCTTTTGTACTAGCATTTGTCGCCTGCAAACGGCTTTTTATCAACATCAATTTCTATGTAGCACGCCAGAGCTTGATGATTTATTGAGAGACGTAAATAAGGCGGTTTTTGTTTCCAAATGATTTTTAATATTTTATTTTGAATGTTAAGGAAATCCCTCGATTTTTTTTATTATATTATAACCCCACTTTAATAAATTTCATTGCTAAAGAAAATTTCTATTTTCTACTATTTATATATAAATTTGGAAGATATTTGCATTTACTCAATTTAACGGTATACTTGTGTACAAAATTATGCGTGTGGTATACCTCAGACTGTTTACGGAATGCCAATTCTCTGAGTGACTATGATTCCAAGGCTGTCACGAGATCAAATAAAGTATTGGCTGTGCCACTGAAACTCGCAGATCTTTTCAGATGCAAGGTGTGCAAATGTGCACCTATAGAGATAAGAAATCTTTCTTCACCGAGTAGATTTTAAAAACCTGTGATGAGTAACCTCCTTGATCTCGACTACTTCACTTCAAAATGAACGATCGACAATAAATGTTATTTATTTATTGTTGTGCCGTCTCATACACATTGAATTCATTAAGAGTTATTAAGAATGGATGTATTCACTAGCGGGAGTGATGCTTGTAAGTGATTCGTTCGTATGTCATTTCACCCTATTTTCACGTTAACAGTTTTAAATATTAAATAGCATTCACCTTCTAAAATGAAGCTCAAAAAAGAAAAAAGGAGGTCCTAACAATAGGTACAAAGCAATCCCGTATCGGGGCGATTGATAGCGCGAGAGGCGTATGCACATCGGCCCCGCGAGCTTGCGTCCAAAATAAACGGGCTTATCCGCGGCTTCTGCGGCGGCGGCCGCCGCAGCCGCCACAGGCCCGAGAGAGGAGAGCGCTGGCCTGGTTTCAATGTTAAACCGCCTCTGAGATGGCTTACCTACAGCGCGCTCGCTCGCGCGCAGTCTCCCGCTCTCGGGCCGATAGCCGTAATTGTATCGAGCGGCAGTCCGCGCGACCTAGTCGTTCGCTCTGCATGACGAGCCGCGGACGGACAGTTATCCAAATCATACCGCTATCGCGTTTACCTGCTACCGACGCTTATCCCTCCCTCCTCGTTTCCCCATCCATGGCGGGTCCCTTTGGTGTCGCGCGCACGCCTCTCCGGACGAGCGAGCTCTCGGACGCTGTGCTCCGCTTTTCGGTGACTCGCCCGCTGTGGACAATGCGACGCTTCAATTAGCGTTTGAAAGCTCGCTAATTAAATTCTGATGGAGCTGGGGTCGAACTGTCGCTGCTACGGGTCGCTCCGAGGGACCGGCCGAATTTTAATTACTCGCGAGTCTTGCGTTTCGGGTTGAGTGTCTTGACGTTTTTGGGGTAACTAGTAGCAATTCTGATTAAGGTCTTGCAGAAATATCAACGGGATTGTAGAAAATCGCGAATTTCTTCCTATGTTAAAAATTTATAGCGAAAAAAAGTATTGATTAAACGTCACTGAGGTTTGGTTTTCGTTATTTTCTACTCCCATGTACATTTTAACTCAAAATCAATTCGTACTATTTTCTAGACAATCTTAACTTCAGAATTCCTAAACTTAGTTTTCAATAAATATTGGATTGAGATAGTAGAAAAAAGAGATGAAAATAAATGGCGAGAGACAATTTGCACTCGATCTCCTTATAATGGATCGCTACTTTAGTTACGAGAGCGGTAGACACCTAGCGGCCGCTAACTATTCTGACTCAAACTACTAGCGCGCGAATTTTGAAGTCCTCAATCCTTGCATTGATTTTCAAAGAATATTTATTATATTTTGTCATTAATTCTTGTACAGCTTTAAAGACAGGCACTTTTTAATATCGTAAAACTATTAAAAATTTACTTTGTTTCACGTTATAAATAAAAAGCGGCGGTAAAATGATTCGAGTCATCTACCTCTCACTCGAGAGCAAAGAGAAAGAAAGAACTGCCGAATTAATCCGCTCTCCCAGACGATTCCCTCGCGAGCCTCCGCGACTCCTTTGTTCCCCTTGGCGATGCCTCGAATCGGGGGCTGGCTGCCGATAAGGCAGCGCGAAAAAAAGGCCGCTCGCCGCCTGGGTGGGGGCGTTCGAGCATTACAAAGCGCGCGGCCCGGCATTTGGTGGTGCGCGCGCGCGGCTTCTCCCACTCCGCCGCGGCGGCGCTCCGCTGCTCCCGATAGAACGAGAACGCAGGTGACGGGTCAACGGTAGGCTATTTACCTACTTCAGCCGCGCGGCTGCATCGCGCGCGCGCTCGACTTGTCCAGGGAGCGCTTCTTCCCCGACTGCCGCCGCCGCTGCCTTCGGAGGAGGCGACCCACTTCGGCACAAAGTGATCGCAATTAAGGTGGGGCCGAGTTGTAAGGCCTCGAGGCTATGCGCGCGGCTCTCCGGGATTCGACTAAACGCCGTCGATTACGCGCCGGAACTCCGAGAGCGAGCTTTTCAGCCTTGTGGGAACGCGGCTCCGTTTCGAGGATTCTGACGGATTACGCCGATGTTCCTTTTACGCGGCGTATTTTTAGACGCTCGTAGGGTCAAGCCGCCGATCGTTTGTCAATGACAGAGCCATTAATTTAGTAATTACCGAATTAATTTACACGCGTTTAGCGGACGCATCGTTTGGTAGCGTGCGATATTAATAATTTAAAAATAGAAAAAAAATTTACTTTCGGTACTAAATATAGAAGGTGACTCCTTTCTCTACAGCCTAGCCTCTAAACGCTAAAGATCGCGGTGTCACAGTGCAATTGGAGTAGCTGAAATCAATTACGAACGGTTAACGTAAATAAACTTTGTTTTTTCTTCATTAACCCTGTATTAATTTCATGCAACGGTGCTCCAGTTCAAAAACGTGAATGACGAGAGTGATTTACCGAGAATAATGCGAGTCGGCAAGAAGGACTTATGATAAGATGTTTTTTATTGTCTTGACCTGTATTGTGCGATTGAGTAATAAAATTATATTACGAGAGCGCGGCAAAGTCGTCTTCGCGGCCTAAACGAAACGCCAAGAACGAATGTCTACGAGGCAGCCTCGAATTGGGAACTGCCCCGGGCGTTGCCGAGGCGCGACTCTCGTCATTACCTAATATCGAAATTAAATTTATGCGTAAACGCTCGAAAGCGGCGTCCGCCTGCGTGACATACATATTGTAACGCGTGGAAGCTCGTTGCAGTAGCTGGAAGCTTTTGGTTTGCTTTGTTTTTATTCCGTGATAAAATGATTTACGTTCTTTTAAGCTTTTTTTTTTGTTTTTATAGTATTAAAGGATTATTATAGTTTATGATTGATCGGAAATTTAAATTAAACGATCTTTCATTAATTGAATTTTCAGTTTAGTTCTTCTTTTCAATATCAGGTTTGAAAACATCGTGTACTACCAGCAGTTCACTCTGAGTTAATTACTTGGAAAGTGCATAAACCTGAAACTCTCTAAGCGCGCATATGAAATTTGCATCGCAAAACTGGTTAACACCAATTTAAGTACTCGGCAATTTTATTACCTCGATTCACGCCCCCCGTAAATAAGTAAGAAAAAACCACTCGAACGCCACAGTAACTCCCACTATCCCGTCGTCCTCCCGCTCCCCCTCCCCGAAGGAAGTTCCACCTCGAGGGGGGGATAAAGCAAAAGGAGCCCGGTCTGACGCAACGGCGGGCTCCTGGCCCGGATCGGCCCGCGGCTCTCTCGATTGCGGGCGCGCGCGCTCGTCCCGATGATCGGCGGCCCGAGGCGCGCCGCCTAAATATAACCCGGCGGGCGCGCTTTGGAAGCGCCGCTGCCGGAAAAAGGGGGGAAGAGAGGCGAGCGCACACCAGCCGGCTCTCCGCGCGCGGCGAATGTGGGACGCGGGTCTCCGCTTCTCGCGCGCGCCTCTTTCCACCCGCAACTCGCTCGCTCGCGCTCGATAGCACCGCGCGAATATTCGGATTAACGGGACTCCCCCTTCGGCTGATAAAGCGGAGACGATACCAAGCGCTCGGTGATTAGTTCCAATTGCCGGGATTTTCACTGGCACTGCTTTTGTGGTTTATTGGCTTACTGTGTCTGCGTACAGAACTTACATCAGTTTGTGTAAGGTGTGAATTGAATTTTTTAGTGGAAACAGTGTTTTAGATACAAATGAAAGTTTTCTAAAAATAAATTCAAAAAAATTTTAAATCTCATTTTTTGAGAAGAGAATTTTCTTTGATGGATGTCAGGTAAAAGTAGTTCTTCGGAAAAGCTTTTCCAAAGTATTTTCTGTTTTCATCGGCAAGCGCGTATGCATCGCAAAATTTTTCCCGCTGCAGCGAGTCGGGATATAAAAGCTTCAAGAGTCTCTGACGGGAATGACAGTAATCGTACTCTCAAGATAATGTTTTCAGAGAATTTCGACATCACGTACGGTTTATTCATCGTATTCTAAAGTACATAAATGATTGCTAATACCTTTCAAATAAAGTCTGATAATAATAATCTTCCCTCTTATCTAGAAAATTAGTCATACGTCAAAAAATTTTTTGCAGGCTGGAAAAAGATTTGCACGAATAAAAATCTTTTGCAACTAATGGTAATTGTGCTTGACGTCGCTGAAATTGAACAAGAAAAAAAGTTACTTTAAAAAGTGCGATGACCATCTGGTCCTACTTAGAATTAGGATTGAATAAAAATTTGAATACAACTTACCGTAACTTCTAAAAGTGACTTTTTAAAATTATTACTTTCTCAAAGCATACCGAAATCAGCACTTTCCCGACTCTCTAAAACCACGTAACCCTGGAACCCCAAAATGATCAAGACCACCTCGCCGCGTCCCGCTGGACAAAGGCGAAGTTCGCCGAAATTTCGCATATCGGCGGGCGTCGCTAGAAAGCCGGTCGCTCTCGCATCCGGTGCGGGTGCCGCCTCGCGTTTCTCTCTCCCGCCGCAACGGTCGTTTGCATAATCCGCCGGTCGCCGGCGCCCCGTGGGCGTCTTCGGTGTCGCCCGCGTGCTCGCGGCGCCGCGCGCGCAGCTTCGTGCCCTCTCTCCCCCCTGCCGCGGAGGCCTCATCTCGAAAACTAGTTCAATTAGAGAAATCCGCGGAAAAGTAGATATCTCCGCGGCGGCCGCCGACGCCGCCGCGAGGTATGAGGGTTTCGGGGGCAGACGCGATTATCGTAACGCCGCCGAGAGTCGTGAGAGCTCGTGAAATCGAGCCTCTTCTCCCTGACCTTCTCCGGTGGCGCCGGATTTTAGGCGCTTCTGGGAGTAACGCCGCGACCTTGGAGGCACCGGCGATAGGTTAGCCGAGCCCCTCGGACGTTTTGCAATCCCCGGCGTTTTGGCTCTTTTCAATTTTTTTTTTCGCTCGCGTCTACGTCAGAGAGTTTCGAGAGCTTGCGTTGCGTTCCCTCTCTTGTGAATTAATGTTTCATTGCGATGCTATTTTCGACATTTATGTAGTAACGACTTCTGTATTTACTTATTTGACGTCATTGGTTGGTTGTAGACGTTTCTATAACAGAGTGCATACATAAAAAGTAATAATAATACTGTAATTCTTTCACAATATCTTTTTCATACAAGAAAAATAAGATTCGTTAAAGATTTTATTAAATTACTTTTAAGTTAAATATAAAACAAGTTTCTCACGTAATTTATCTGCGATTGTTTTGCAAAACTTAAAACAACAATGTACAGTATACGTAATATCTTTTTATATAACGGCTCGCATTATTAAGTAAAAATTAATGCCTCATAAATTTTTGCTATCGAAACGATAATTCAATACTCGGCGGCGGACGAAGAACCGCCGGCATAAATAAGCGTCGTCGACCCCCGGCGAGATCTCAATTCGCGGTATCCCGAATCGAGCCGCCACTCTTGCAATCGCAAATTTATTGGCCCTAATGCCGTCTCCTCGTAAACTCGACGTCGGCTATCGGAACTCGTAAATACCAGCGCCCGCGCGCTTGCGGGGTCGGCCCGTCGCGAAATTCGTCGGGACGCGTCTCTTTCCTCCCCTTTCTCCCCCCTTATCTCCGCCGATAAGGGCGACGCACCGCGCGCTGAAAAAAGGCCGTTCGCGAGGAACGAGCGAGAAAATAAAAAGCGCCGGGGAAAAAGCGGAGGATCGAAGTGGGAGAGCAGAGCAGCGGCGGCGGGTCGCGCGCGCGGAGGCGAGCGAGCGCGAGGCTGTGACCGCGTTTCTCGCGGGCTAAGTGGCACGCTCCTACCTGCCCTCTCCCGCTAATTCGCCGCGTCTTTCTCGCGCGCCGCTCGGACTCCCACCGCCGTCGCCTCCTCGCTTCTCCCTTCGCCGCGACGTCGGGTCGCCCCTGCGTAACAGGAGAGTTCACTTTCCCCTCGCGAGCGCGTCTCGCTGGAGGCGGGTGGGACGAGACGCGACGGAGGGGACCGCCAGGGACTATAGGCCTTTCAAATGAATGGGATGCGGAGTGATCTTTTTCAAATAGTTCCCTTTGTGCGCTGACTGAGGGTCGGGACTTCTTGCGGTTTCGAGTAGTTTACTGTACAATAAAATGAGGGGTATATGCGTGCAAGAATTTATGATACGATGGTTCTTTCTTTTTTTTGCATTCTAAAAAATCTTTCCGAAAATTAAGAGAAGTAGAATTCTATATATAGATAGATAAAAAAATCTGAAATTCTTATTTTGCACAATATTTAGTATTAGTATTATTTTTTCTTTTTCTTTTTTTATTTTATTTCTAAATCATATGAGACGTTAAATCTAACTTGACCTTAATTCGTCGCCCATTCGCATATCGACGAGACAGATCTTCTCCGAAGTCAAGTGCCAGGATATCGTCTCTTCTCCGTGGAATAAATTTGAATAGATCCGACTCTCCCCGCATTATTCCTCCCCGCCGCCTTGGATCGACGCACAAGCCTTGCGCGGCGTTTCCGCGACTCCTGAAAATCGAGGAGAAAGCGCTGATTTACGCCCGGCGTCCGCGGCGAACCTCCCCTCTGGCTGTCTAAATCATACTCGCCTTATCTCGCCGACGCGTTACACATTTTCACCTCCGCGATTTCTCCGGGCGCGCGATAATTCGACGCAACGCCGGGACGATCAATCTTGAAACAATAGCGGCTCGGTGTAAATCAGCGGCGCAGCGCGTCAGTGAAAGTTTATCGCGGGGAACGCGAGGCGAACAAATGCTCCTCCCGGAGATCCCGGAGGAAGCCGACACCGGGAAACCGGAGACCGCGGGGCTGCGAAGCGGGCTGAAAGCCGAACCGACCTGCGACATCGGCCTATACGCCGGGGGTCGCGAAAAACAGGCGACGAGAAATTCAAGATGACACGCTGGAGCTGCGCGCATACGCGTTCGCGCTTGATCTTGTTAAGTGCGGGTGGATCGAGGCCTTTTTTTAAAACGTCTTTATGTTTTGATAAATCACTTGTACTCTTAATCTACATATTTAAATTTGTTAAGCAATTTTAACTAGAGCTTTCTTGGTTATTTCCTGTCATCCTAGACTGATTTAACAATTGGTGTTGCTACTCTATTTTTAAAGGAACCCTAAGTAGTGAAAATTACTCAGGAGTAATATTTTTACTGTACAAACAGCACGATTATTTCCGAGAATTACAGACAATTTTTTAAAATCTTATAAGTGTGCCGCCAGTCTGAAAAGTAAGCTGTAAATAAATGTCCCTGCCTTGAAAATAACGTAAGGCTGTAATTTCATTCAACGGCGTCAATTTAGAATTTCTTTCGTCCGACATCACGAGCGACTTAGCCGCGATCGGATCTCGGATGAGTCTAATAAATAATTTCTTTTCCCAGAGGCCCCCTCCACCGGGCCATCACTCATTGTCGCCGCCGAACCTGCGCTCCGGCGGCCGCTCAAAGAGCTTCTCAAAGGCGACCTACTTGGGTCGCCGGCGTCGGAGCAGCGGCAGCGGCGGCGCCGCCACCTCCCGAATCGGGATCCCGCGTCTTAATTTCTGCTCTAGTTAGTCCGACAAATTCTCCGGGGCCTAGGCCCGGAGCCGCCGCATGCAAATGCCAAGTCGCTCGGAAACAGGGTCGCCGCGAGCGCCGATGAGCCCGCCGGGGGTGGCGCGCTCATTATCGCGCTTTTTCCATTACCCTCGTTCGAATCTTCATCGCTCTCCGGAGGACGAGCGTCGCTCGTACCCACCTTGCTTTATCGTCCAGCTGCCGGTGACGCGCGCGCGGAAACTGCCGGCGACCCGCGATCGTACGCCCGGGACTCCCCGGCTTCTTCTTCATACACCCGTCGCATACTTTGACGGAGCTTCAGTACATCTGACGTCAGTGATGGAGATTGAGGAGAGTATCAGAAGATATTTAGTGGCTTATTTTATTTAATCAGAGTAGTAATACTTTGGAGTGATAATCAACTCTCTACATTTTATTTCAGTGAAAATTCTCTATATTATTATGATAGGTGAGCTGTTTTGAAATGAGCAAAACTTTCACTGCAAGCAATTTGAAACGAAGGTTTAAATAAGTTTTAATTAGGGAAGTTTAAGTTTTAATACCTACTTAAATTAATAGACTTTATAAAAGGAACTGTTTGTTTAAGAAATAATTAAATAAATCAATTGATTAACGTATGAATATTAAGTGTTTAAAATCTGACGAGTGTGTAAGGATAATTACGTCAATATGCAATCTTATTTTGAGAGAAAAAGTTGGTCAAGTTTTGAATACATGTCGTTAAAGCACTTTGTTCCAATCGTGGCCAAGGCTCAAAGATAATGATGTTAAAATCGGGTTATCCAAACTTGACCAGCATTTTACTACCACACTGCCAGCTGTGTTTGTCTAAGTCAACTAGAACATTTAGCTAGAAAAAATACCTACTCATTTTTTCTAATCTCAAAAGTCGCGATAACAAAAAATCATTACCAAAAATTAAAAAAAAATATACACTCGCAGTCCCCCGCCAAGAAAATGCAGAATCGCCATAGAAACCTCGCGAGAAAATCCAAAATTTATTTCGGCACGGCTGAAGTGATCCGCGGAGCTGGAAAGCCACCGGTCGCTCAAGGGTAAGCCGCGTTTGCCTCATCCGGCGCGAACGAGCTTGCGAATGGCTCGAGCAAACAATTTGCCTCCTGACGCGCGAGGCCGCCGCCGTCGCGGTCTCTCCCTCCTCCTCCTCTCATCAGACGCATAAATAATGTCGCGCATTAGCATCATTATGGAATGCTCGAAGCGTGTCACTCTCCGCGTGTGCGACTATACATCCCGGCAAGGTCCGAGAGCGCGCGCGCGCGCCTGCGGGGAACCTTACGGCCACCGCGTGTACTTGCAGCGGTAGGTGCTGTTCCGCCGGGTCGGATCCGTATATCGCTCGGCCGTTGAGCGGATTTCGACGGCGCGCGCGCGTCGAAGGAAAATATATCTTTTCTATTAATACTGCGCCGGGTGGCGTGCTCTTTGATGCCGCTCGGTGAAATCAGAAGCCAATGCTGAAGCCAGACGCGGCAGAGCTCCTTGCGGGAAACGATAGGCAGATGGCGAGGAGATGATCGGGGAGATTATGGGGTTCACCCGAATCTTAGTTTTACTTAGTTTTTGAGGTCTGTACTACTATTGATGAATTGATGAAGAGTGAAAAGCGAGTCAGTCGCAATTTCGAATATTTTAATGTAAGTGGAGATACTCGAATTGAGTATTTTTTATTAATTTAGTACACTTGACCTGTATTATTGCTTTTAATAATATCGGTTTTCTGCAACACCACTCAAGTTTCTATTGAAGCATTACATCGTTGAATGCGGTATCCTCCTATCGCTATATTATTTTTCTAAAAATATCAGCAATCAAAAAATTTTTTTTTAATAAATTACTACATTTTTTTGTTTTAATTCATCTTTACAATAAATCAGGAAATTATCTGTCTCAATTATAGTTAGTTGATACAAGCGCACTCGACAAGTGGATTTGTAACTAAACTCGTACATCAAATTAAAAGTTTTAATTGTAGTACAATTGTACAATTAGTGCAGTTACAAAAAGGTTAAACACAGTTTTAAAGTTTTACAATATTTAACGAAGTTTCGAAAGCCACTTACGTTACACTGCACTATTCTAGTTTCAGTGTCCAACTCATTTCGTCATATTTAAATCAGCATCGATTAACAGCCAAGAAATATTCCCAGATCCTTTTTCCCAGTCGGGATTTTTTCACGCCAGAAAAACTTTAGCGCGCGAATTATCCGCCTGCGGAAAAAGGTGCCGAGCGCGTGAAAAAAAGGAACTTAAAGTTTCTGTGTCAAAATCAAATGAAAACGTTTAGCTCGCAAGAATTTCCACGGCGTACTTTTCTTAATAAGCGACGGAGCGGTCGGTCGAGACGACGGCAGAAGAATATATCCCTTGACACGGCTCCTCTCTGAAATAGAGATGACGTCCCCCGACGGAATTTTGTAAGCGCTACTCTAATGGGAGAAGGTTAGCGCGCCGCGTAATGAGATGTGTTTACCGGCGAGTCCTCAATCGAGTCCTCTCTTCTCTCATTGTTTCGTCATTGAAAAAAAAAATACAGTTCGAGCCGAGATACGCCGAGCGAGTGGCGCGCGAGAGAAAGAGAGGGACAGAGGAGACGCCGGCGCGTGGGCGTAGCCGCGCGCCGCGCACCGGATGTACCATTCATTGCTCATTTTTATTTTGCATCTGCCCTCGTTCGTTCGGCGCCCTCGAAGTAGCTCGCGATTTCATTGCCCGATGCAAGCGACGTCCACCTTTCCCGCCTCTTTGCGCAACCCGCAGCCCGTTTTCTCCTCGGTCCTATCGCCGGAGCCTCTCTAAATCCGAGAGTCCAGTATGTGCGAGATTCATCGCGGCTCGCAATTTTTCGGCGAGAGAGAAAAAGAGAGGGAGAGAGGAACTTTTAAATTGGAGAGAGGAGGAAATCGAGCGCGTGGGAGGTTGCGACGCGCGGGTCAGACTCGGGTTTAGAAAGTAACGCGCCGACGAGCGGGTAACCCTAGATCGCCGACACGGTTTGTTTGAGTAGGCGCGCGCGCAAGTAGGCGAGCGCGCGACTAACTAGCCGACTCCGGCTTGGCGGAATTAGATTGTTTTTCCCCCGATCGGATTGCGAGCGCCGATACGGACGCGGGATTGAACCTAAGCGCGACACGCGCTACTCTCCGCGGAAACGAGTAACGAGGTGAATTGCACGCTATAGTCTCATAATGTAAAGAATTCAAAAAATCACTCTTTTTCAGAACTCAAAGCTCGATTACTCAATAATTACTCGCTTAGAGTGGATTTTCACTCTTCCATATTTTGACAGTAGATCTGTCCATGCGGTCCTCCTTTTTTTTCGTCTACTTGTCCAAGAGCTGGCACTTCCCCGGGCATCAGATTGTTATCTCCTAGCGGTGCAGAGCTTAATATTTTTATGAATTTTGTATTTTTAGTTTATTCATTTTTCTATTTATTTTTAATATACTTGGTAATAAAAGTTATTCGAATCAAATTAAATTAAAGCAACAGGTAGTTCTTTATATTTGAACTTTAGATCAAATTTTCTTTTTCATCATGCTTTTTTATTATTTGCAAAAAAGAATAAAAATGTCAATAAAATGAAATTTAAAACACTTTATGTTCTGTGTCGTTATTAATCATAGTCGTCATTATTATCTTGAAAAATAATCATATTTTTTAAAATTCGTTTCCAAGGAAGTGGTGTTCCGAGCATATCAAAGATTTGAAAGCAAAAAAAAATAATTAAATTTTCGGTTACTTTTAACAGAATCATTCACTTAACCTACTCAAATGAGTACCGTGAAACTTTTTGGAAAGAAGATTTGAGTCGTTTTGGACAACCAAAAGCGAGGTTGGCAATTTTTCGCTTGACCCGATTCGCCGGACTTTCAAGCGGTTTTGTGTGCGTTTGAAATATTTAGAAAGTTTCGGTTCCGATTTCACACTGAAAGTGATAAATAGAATAATTAACAACTAGCTAGAGAATTGAGGTGCGCTTTAGTCGCTCTAGGGGTTGCGCATTTACAGCAAAAAAACCAATTGAGATTCTTTTTCGAAATCGAGATTTTCGAGAAACCAAGAAGTCCATTATTTCGCAGGGAGTTTTTGTACCTAAGGGGAGCAAACAGCTCTCTAATATTTATTTTATTAGTAAATTTTTTTCCACCGCCCACCACTTGCAAGACCATGCCAAAAAAGCAAACTCGTAACATTTTTTTAGATAGCTATATATTTTTAATTTAATTTAATTGTCCATGTACCTTGCTCATCTCCCTCGTGTCGAGCTTTTAAAAGCCAACGAGTTATTAAACAGTCCCGGGACTCGCGCGCGAAAAAAGTTTCGTTACCGCGGGCCGGTAACAATCGCTCCGTGAAAGCCGGTCGAATATTGTCCCTTCGTGCTGCGCTCACTTTCACGGCTCCGAGTTTCACCGCGCAAAAGCCAATCGGCGTCCGAGTTCTCAAACGCAAAGGCGAGCTAACAAAAAAAAAATCATCCGAAAGGGCCGCGGAGCTGAAAGCGAGTGGGCGGGCTGGGAAAAAGAAGCCAGAGCGTTTCCTCGACTCGCCTTGCGCGCTTGCACGTACGACGGGTAGTCAGGATTTGAAATGCGCGAGGCCTTCGCGTCTTCTCTACTGGACGAAATTAACCCGGCAAATAAACGCCGCGGAGCAAAGTGCATTTCTCTGTTATTACATTCGAGTTGTGCAAATGGCGCGCGGCTGTAAGCTAAGGACCGTGAGGTCTGTTTGACTATGAGACTCTTTTTTGCGACTCAAGGCGAATGGGATTTTGCTTCTTTGCTTTTTAGTATTTTAGAGGAGCATTTCAAGGTGAGAATTATTCAGGAAGTTAAACATTTCGTCGAGATTTATCTTAGTACTGTTTTTAGTGATTTTCATTGTAATATTTCATATGAATGTAATATTTTTTGTTAAGATTAAATTAATTTGATTTGAATCTGAAAATTTCTGCTCTAGCATGAGATGAAATTAAATGATTTTAAATGTGAATAAAAAATTGTTAAAAAATGTCTGAGAAAGTTTTATACATTTTTTATAGTATTAACTGATTAACAGTCTGTTTTATAATTCGAACATTTTATAATAAAAACAATGAAATTTGAAAGCAAAATCTATGTAAAATACACCTATTACACAGTAAGAAAGTATCATACCGTTGTGATCGTAACGTGATACTTTTTAACCAATCAATACCATTACTTTCGCCGCGCGCATTCGAAATTAGACAAAAGCTATAAGCGTCAGTTCAATTAAACTTTCATCGCTTAAATGTAACAAAAGAAACGTCCATAAACTCTTACTTTTTCCACGGACGCCGGCGCTCACGAGTTTCACGCGTGCGGCGAAATTGCGGCTCTTTACAAGTGGTCACGTATACACAAAATACGATAAGGCTCGGTCTCGTTCCACTTCTCGCGAGGTGCAAGCGTCCACACAAAGAGCCGCGGCACTGCTCGCGCGCGGCATTACGGCTGCTCTCATTTTCAATTTCCAAAGACGACCGCGCGCGAAACCTGCGATTCGCTCGTTTGCTTTTTCAATTTTTTTTCTCCTTTTCGTTCATAATCAGCGTTGCGCAATCGTCAGTTATAGTTTAGCGATGATCGTTTGTTTAAAGAAAGAAGGTAGCTTAGCGGTGGTTGGTAAGGTATAGTAGAAATCATCGGCGGTTGGTGACCGCCAAACTCTCAAACACTGACGTAATCCGTGGCGAAATGCTCAATAAGCAGTTTTCGCCTGTAACCTACATCGGCGCATTGCCATATCGACGCACACACAGCTCATCGCTAATACTCGACGATCCTTTGCTCGACTTCGAGAGTTGATTGGGTTCTATTATTTTGCTCTTGGCTTGAGCTTTTATCAAAAATCATCAAAACGTGTTTGCTGCCCTTTTTAAATTTTTTTAAACCCTTTTTTAACAAATTATTCTATATCATTAGATAATTTTATTCTTAAATTATTTTAAATCTAAATTTCTTAAGTTTATTATTAAATTGAATAAATTATTTATAAAAAACGGAACTAATGTATAATCATTGTCATAATTAATAACACTACTGATTTCATATGATTAAACAAAACATTCAATTTATAAATAAATCCTTATTTACCAGATTGAAGTTTAGGACTGTGACTAAGCACTATCAATTTCGCTCGCGAACCGCGCATTTATCTCAATCGTCCAATAATTAATAATTTTCTCGCAATTGCTTCCCGCAGAACCTCGGGAAAATCGCTTAAAAACCAAATGGTCAATTTTTTCACATATCACCTGTAAACATTCCTTTCCCCTGGAGGCGCTCAAAACAGACATTCTCCCTCCATATCGCGCCCGCGAGCGCTCGGGGACACACGAGAATTTTCAATATACATGAAATCTCGTTATCGCTTCTCCCCCTCCCCTCTCCTGCACGGACCGCGGCCTGTTTAATTTAACGAAGCGAGGCATTGACGGGTCTATTCAACCGAGGTCACGTCTCGCAATGGACCGCACCCACACGGCCTCCCACTTTACGGCCGCGGTGCCGTCGCGGGAGAGGGACGTCGAGAGAGCCACGAGCTCGCGCGCCCGTACAATCGCTCAATCAATTTCCGCTCTTTGCGCTCGAGCGCCTCTCTCTCTCTCCCCCTCTCTATCTCTCTTACTCTCTTTCTCTTTCTCTCTCGCCCGGCGAATTTCGTTCGGCTATATACATGATGGGCGCGCAAGTCGCGATTTTACGATGTGACCTGGTTGCGCGTGTACCTGCGCGGAGAATCGAAAATCATTTTTACGCTTGGATCGCGGGACGCGACCAGTCGTGCCTTCGCGGTGATATGGATGGATTGAGGTGTCAATAGTTTTTCTCGTTTACTTTGTGGGATCGCGATTGATTACGAAAATGTAACACACTGTTTTTTCAGAGAAAAAATATCGGTAAAGAGAAAAGTTGAAATATTTTTTAAAATTTATTTACTTAATAAAATGAATGGGCAAAAATGCCCTTCAAGTAGAATATTCTTGCATAACAATAAAAGTAAAAATAGAATAAATAGGTTTCGTTAGAATTCGATATGTGTATAATATTTCAAAATGGACTGGTTGCACTAAAATAAATGTCTTATATTTTTGCTAAAATTGTAGAAACTTGATGCGATTAACTGTAATCAATTAAAAGTAATCGCGCAATATCAATTTACATATATGTGAAAACTCTCTGTACTTTTCTGGTTTACCCCAGTTTCGTCAAAATATTTCATTCGAACGAACTGATTTCTCTTTAATGGTATTACAAACTCCACGTCCGAACTCGCACATTCGCGCGATTAACGCGATTAACGCGATCAAATCAATCCTCACTCGACAAATCAATTATCCATCTTTCGCCCCCAATCAACTTAATAAAAGCATTTAACTTTCTACAAAAGCGTTTCGTCGCGTCACCGAGCTACCGTCGAAAACCGCGCTAGCGCAAATATAATATCCGATTCGTCACGTCCGATCGTTACTTTCACCACTTCATACCGAGTCGCTAGTAAAATTAATTTCAAAATCGCGCGCGTACCAACTTAACGAGTAACCGTTTTTTTTTCTTTTTTTTCTTCAAAGCACCGACAGTATTTGAAGAAGCGTCGATTCATCAACGCCCCCCAGGTCAAAAACATCGACCGCTCGGGCTAAAAGCGGAATTCCGTAGCGGGAGTCCTTTGGTCGCGCGCATCCGCAAGATCTAGGCTGACCGCAGCCGCCGCTGTTCGAGCGGACGCGTAACCCCGTCTCCGTGACGTGCGGCCGGTGTAACTCGATGCCTCGTCGATTCGCCCGACCGGACGTCTCTGTCCCCATCTCTCTCACTCTAGCAAAATTGCTCATTTCGAGAGAATTAACCCGATTTGAGCAAGAGCGATCGAGCGGACTCGAATTTTTGCGATCAATGGGAAAATCGAAGGCCTGCAGATTGACGAGCGCCGGCTTACGCAAGTATCAACGCTGTCGGTGCTTTTACTGCCTTCAGGTGCATAGTATTTGAAATTTTGTTACTTGGATTACGTCCGCTTTTTTTTATCACCACTGATATAACACTATTTTTTATCTTTTAAATTGTATTATTTTGAAGAGAATTCGGAGAAGAGAATTACTTGTCCTATTAGACTTTAATAAATTAGCGAGATTTTCCATCGAGTGCCCGATACGCCAATTTAAAAGAAAGGCCTCTCCGCGCTTTCGACGGTTTTGTATGCACAGCATCGATGTAGGAGGTTTGAAGATCGGTCGAGCAACCTACCTACCTACATATAAAGCCGACACCGGGGTACTACACGCTCCGGCCTGCTTGCTGCTCTCCTTACCGCGACGCTCCGGAGAAAAAGGAAGAAAGTACGTGTGCACCTACAGCTTCGAGTTCTCGTTTCCAAAGATCCCCGACCACTAACGGCTCGTTTAAGATCTCCACTCGCTTACTCTTTAAAAAAATCCTTAAACGCAGCTTTCAAGTGAAATAACTTTAAAAGCGCTGCGTTGGAAATGAAATTTTAAAGTAACGTTTAAAATGCTGGTAAACTTATTACTATTAATTTAAAATTGTGTAAATGTTTATATTTTTATAATTACATTTTTTTAAATATTTGCTTTTACATATTTAATTTATCATATATACTTAAATTAGATTTTTTCTAAAGATCAGTATCATTAATCGTTTCACTCATAATTAGAAACTCCCCCCAAAAAAGGGATAACACGATAATACTAACGAATACCAATCATGATCCGCGCTGGAAGAAAAAAACTGACCAGATCAAATTTGTAACGGCACACTCGCTCTCTTTCGTTGTTTTTTTTTCGCGTGAAAGGTCGCAGCCGGGGCGCGTCCGCATCTGGCCCGAGGATCTTGCGAGGCTGAGAGATGATGCGTCCGGCGTCTCTCTCTCTCTCTCTCTCACTCTGCCTCCTACTCCCAACTCTGGCGGGACGTGTCGTCGCGGGTCACGGACGAGCGCGCGCCGATCGATATTAGCCGCGAAGCGCACGATAAATCGAGCACTCTTCTTTCCTCCTTCCACGCGCCCGGCTATTCCCGTCGCCACGTGCCGCGCATTCCTCCGGCGTGCGCGCGATTGCCCACCTCCCCTCCCCCTCCGGCTGCCTATACACACCTTTCGCTCGCGAGACCGCTCGATGGCTCTCCCGCCGATTTGTATATAGCTGCTCTTTCTCCTCCGCCGGCTTTATGCACTCGTTTCCGGATGTGTTACGTGCTCCCAACGTGGCACGAGGAAGTCCGGGTGAATTACGCCAGCGGGGCGCGCGCCGATAATGCGCGAGCTCAGAAATGAATGGACGCTCGGGATTTATATTTGCGTTTTTCCAGCGCAGCGAATTCTGCGAGAGTAACTGATTGATATTTATGCGATTGATACAAATCAAGCATTCGTTAAGGAACTCGCTTTGAAACTTACGTAGATATAGGAATTGTAAGGAACGCGATATTTTCTGTATATGCATTTTATATAAGAGTTCGATCGAATTAAGCAATTTTAAAGACGCACTTGGTTGAGAGGCAGCGGCAACGCATCCTAAGTAGAATAGGCCAAAAATAGTCGGCTGCGAGCGGCCGGCTAAGCGGACAAGCGGCCGCGCCGTTCTAAATACAACATTCTTTGTGCGCGGCCGGCATTTCATAATTTAACGCCAAAGCCCCGAGAAACGCGAGTAAAAGGTCAAGAAGACGCGGGGCGAATTGGCAGCTTTTCAAATCGGCAGCGCACATGCTTTTAGAAAGCGCCGCCCGCCGCCGCCGCACCGAGGTTACATCAGTTCCTTTTTAATACGGGTCAAATAAATAATGTAGGTTATCCTCCCGGACGGGCAGCGCGGCAGGAGAGGAAGGATTGCGTAAAAGCGTCGCAATATACCCCGGACCGTGGAAGTGGCCCTTTCTCCGCTGCACCGAACTCCGAAGGCAATGCGCTCGATTATTGCGCTGACCGCGCGGGCTTCGTAAAAACGTCGAACGAGGGAAGGGGGAAGGCGCGTAAAAATTCTTACGATTTACGAGCGCGCGGGAGCTCGAGGTTGGCGCACCGGCGAGCGAAGTTTGTGCCCGTATCAATTTGCTAAAGCTACGTTGCCAATCTCGTCCGGGAGAATCGAATTGCTCCGGCCTCGCGGTGATATATATCGCTCTCCCGATGTATTACGGAAGGACTGGCTTCGATCGGACGAAAAACACGGGGAAGAATGGGTACTATCGAAAATTCTATAAAAACTGTCTTATAGAGCCTTTTTTTACGGTCTCGAGACGTGTGTAAGATTTGAGATAACTTTTGTTAAAAAATAAAATATACTGTAATTTTAAAGTAAAATTTTTATGATAAAATAAAAAGCACTAATTGTATTTTTTATTGATTATTTATATACTTTTTGAATTGACACAAAACAGTGCTTTTTCATTAAAAGAAAGCGTTAAAAATAGCGTTGTATCATCTCATTTAGACTTTTATACAAAACACCTCTTCAGGTCACATATTTTTGGCCGCGTGATAAAAGGACCAGCTACTCTGCAGTTAGGAAGGCAGTAACATTTCGAGCAGGGGAAACGAACCGCGCAAGGAGGCTGAAATTCCAGTTTATATAATTTGACTCCAACGCGCGGGATAAACATGGAAAATCATAAATGGTACTCCAGGCGCTTGGTTTTCACTCGACTTTCCCCCGTAGGCTCTCGTCTGGCTGCCACTTAAAGCGCGCTGAAATTCAATTTCTCGCGGGCCGCGTATCATTGCGGCGGGCTCGTTCGCGCCTCGTCGGAAAGTGGACTGCGGGTGGCGAGCAGCACGGCGGGAGGAAGATAGAGAGAGTGTGTAAAAAAAGCCCGCGGAGATTGGCCTCTTTGAAGTGTCGCAACGTACCCTGCGAACAATGTAACGAAAGCCAAAGGCCGGATCCTTTGTGAATCTCCAGCAGACTGAATATCCGTAGGGATTTAACGGCGTTTTAAGCGCCGACCGGCTTTCACTCGGCGACGCGCGACTCCCCCTCGTTTTCCCTTCTTCCTTTCTCTCTCTCTCCTCTTTCTCTGTGTTTCGAAAACTAATTTACTCACAGATGCGTTGCTCCGCTATGGTTACTTTATATTTACAATATCCTTTTGCTAGGGCACGGACGTGTTCGAGGAGGAGGATTTTTTGGTGCACTTAGGCCACAGATCCTCCCGAGGGATGGTCAGATGTTTGATTTGTGGGAGAGATGCTGATTTTACAGGAGAAGATCGAGCTAAGGATGTGGCATATTTTCGTTGGCCCGGTGGGATTATCGCCACCGGGATAAACTTCGATCTTTTAAGTCTATTGTGTCTTTCTATCCAGGGTGTTTATTATTAAAGCCGGCTTTGTCATCTAACAGTTTGATCTACTAATAGCTGTTCCTGTTTTAAATACTACATCTACAGCCAGCATGTTCTAATCTTGATAGAGTTGCTTCTAATTTTAGCTATTACATACTTTATCAGATCATTTATTAATTCACTCCTTTTTTTAAATTGTCAATCAAAAATTTTCTAGCAAATATTTCACTTTTATCCATGTTTCACTTGAGCTACGGCACTTGAACATTTAAGTTTATTTTTTACATGTTGTAAGTGATCGTCGGTCGCAATGTATCTTGAATTTTTAAAAAATAACTACGGCCAGAAGAAGTTTACCACATTCTTAGGAATTAAATCGGCTTTACTGATATCAAAAGGCTAACTAAAATAATTTCAAAATCCTTATTTAGTTTCCTCCAGCATAAAACGGTGGAAATCAAAGGTGATGATGAACGCCATTGACGAAAGATCAAAGGAAGTGTGTGAAACTGATCGACGGCAGAGAGCCAGCATTACGTTACTTACATAAATCTCTCTCTTTGTAGGCGTGCGCGCGGCTCGGCCGATTCTCCCCCACCCCTGTGGCTTTAATCCCGCCGCCGCGCGGCGGAGGCTGAATTTCGCGTCGGCCGTGTACACTCCGTCGGCGGAGCGAAATGGCAACGTTTCCCAACTCGAGAAAGCCGCGCTCACGGGCTTACGTAATTCGCCGGCGGTCTATTCCCCGGCAGATCGGAGGGACTCTCACTCCTCGTGCGTGGAAAAAGGAAAGCGCGCGCGCCGGGGCACGCGGAAGTTCCCGGGGCCGCGCGCCGCGGCGACCACGGCCGCCGCCGCGAGGGGCAACTTCGCGAAAGTCTCCCGTCTCTCCCCCTCCGTCACGGGCGAGCTTTCACTAGCGCGCGAAGTGGATTTAATCAGAGCGGCCGCCGGGGGAAAACCTTACGGATGGAAATTGCGAGATTATCTCTCGGCGTTTCGAAAACACGCGCCGGTGCACCGACGCCGACGGGAATTAGAACCGGCGCGCCGCTCGCTCGTTTTTTTCTCGCTCCTCTCTCTCTTGCGCGCAGCGGCGGCGCCGCCGTTGACTGTTATTTTTTATGCGCGCGGTAACTGAAATGCCGCGGACTATTTTTTTTTCGTTTAAAGCTCGTTTCGCGAGCGAGGGCGTTTTTTCCCTTCAGCGCGATTTTTCATGTTTCTCTCGCGCGGGAGAATGGAAAGGGAGAAAATTAGCGAGCTGCTGTCGTTTACTGGGAACGGCTGAGTTAGAGACGTTATGACTTACAGCGTTTGCGACGTGAAACCCAGTTGTATTTTTCATGTTTCTCGGGTGATTTTTACTTTTTTTATGACTTGAACGGACATCGTTCCTTTCGCAAGTCAGGTGTGCGATACTAACGATTGGCAATTAGTATGAACCTTTCGTAAGTCGAACTTTAACTTTCTACATGAAATATAGATGAAAAACGTATTTTTTAATAGAAATTTCAGTACAATAAAACGGGTACGGGTTTTTTCATTCCAGTGTTTTTTTCATTGTTGATGGATATTCTTCCAATCAAATAATAACAAGCTACTCTTTTTATTTGGCACTAACCTGTAATTTCAGAAAAATTCTTGGAATTTAAAATATAATATAAATGCGCTTGTTATTAGAATTCAGTGATCGAGAAAATATAGCCTATCCAGTTCCGATGTACCTATATAAAAATCTCATTCAAGATCTGGCAAAACAACTTTCCTCGCCGTGCCAATTGAATCTCTCGAAATACAAGAAGATAGAAAGGGAAGAGAAAGAGAACGAAAAAATACCAAATTATCAATTTATTGCTTTTCTGTTATTACGATGAGAATCTATAGGGTGCGTGACTCCCGTCGAACTTGCTTATAATATTCAAGTACAAGAATCACACGAAAAGAATAACCTCGCCATCTCGAGATATTCATCAAACGCACTACACAATGCCTCCCTGTCGCTAAAAACCCGAACCTCGACAGCCGAGGGAGCCGCAGCGCTCGCGCCTCGCTTGACGGAAACGTCGGGTATAGAATTTCGCAACGAACTTCCTCCGCCCCAGCGCAGGGCTCGAGCCTCTCTCTCTCGCGCGCGCGTCCCTTCGACGGTCTGCGCAGATAAGATTGAATGTACCGTGCGGCCGCTGTGCTTTTGGTCCACCCCCCGACGACCGCGGCGCGTCCGATAAAAGCCCTGACGGCTCCGCGTCGTCCTACGGCCCTCCTCGCGAGGGACCGGCTCGATTGGCCGAACTGTTATCGGCCCGGCGAGGCGATTGCTCGCAAAAACGGAGCACCGCGGAGAAAGTACCGGGGCCGGTATTGATTTGTCCCGGCGCCGCGAAACGAACTCGGCTCACTTTCTACCTTCCTGCTCTTATGTTTTAAAGATTTTTGTCTCTACGACGTGGCTTAATTGATGGCGGATTCGATAGATAGGTCGTCAACTAGGATGTTTTCTAACGCTCGGGTCCTTTCTAAAAACGTGACGATGTGGTGCCATAAAATGTAGATGCTGTAAAATCATTTTATTTAGTTAACTCGCTGTTGATAAAGTATGTTTATTCTTATTAGATATATTTAAATGTAAATAAAGCACGATGCAGCTTACTTCACTTTTTCTCGAATAAAAATTGTATAGCAGTCCCTGCTTTACCGCGAAAGCAAAATTAACTCCTCTCTCATACACACTCGCTAAAACAACTGCAATCAATTGATGAAATCAAGTCAACTGCTCGATTCGAAGTCCGGTAAGTCAACGAGGCAGAAAGCACTCAATTAACTCTCTTGTACCTTTCGTCCCATCCGCGCACGTATAGTCTCCGTCTAAAAAAACAGACTTGAAGCATCTCGGCGACCCCTAAATAACGGCAACGAGCGACCCTCCTCGGCACCGCGACGGCGAATCCTTTGCACGGGCGCATCGATCCGAGCCGGCGCCGCCGAGGGTGGAATCCTCGGGGCCCTTTCTCCGGCGCGTGCCTCCTCTCTCTCTTTCTCTGTCGTGCGAATCCGGCGCGCGAACTTTCACCGCGCAGGGCCGCCACGGGGACACGCCTCCCGGTGCGCACGCGGGGGGCTGGCCGATTTTACGCCGGAGAGAGAAAGCGCCCCGTTGCCGCGGCGATGCCTCCGAGGTAGGCGAGCGGAGGGGGGTGCCGCGAGTCGACGAGTTCGCGGGGGCGGCCGTCTTACCGAGTTTAATCCCGGTGATTTCGCGCGTACTCGCTAAATGAGAATTGTCCGACGCTGTTTACTGAATTGCTTCTGTTGCTAATTTTCGGGAGTGTGCTTGCTTGGCAGAATGTTCGCTTATTTATTAATCCAATTAGTAATAATTTGCTTTGTGCGTGAACTTTCAATTTGATAATTAAACATTTTTGTTATCGACAACATTGCAGCTGTAAGATTAAAACGTTAAAATGTTTTATACAAAATGTACAATGAGGAGGAAGTATGGAGAAAATGATTAAATATTACATTATTTATAATTGTATTTTATTAACGTATAAAGTTGTTTATTTTACACTTTATTAAATTAAATTTATCGCACGTTAGCGTGACATTGCAGAAAGAATATCAAAATGAATTTTTAAAGGGGATCGCACAATCTCACCCTTTATGAAAAACCATTTTATCGTTTTATACGTGAAAATTTAATTAAAAGAAAAAAAATAAAAGGATAAAGTTTCCTAGTGAAAGTTTAATTGCTTTGCTTCCAGCGCGAACATCTCATTAAGCAGGGAAAAATGAAAATTCCTGAGCGCGTTACGCAGGTACTTTAATAAGAGCCCGACTAATGCGCTCCTTACCGAAATAATTCGATGCTACAAAAAGGATTTCCATCCCCGCGCTCGCCCGGATTAAAACCTTTCACTTCGCTTACACAACGCTAGCGGTCCAATTACACCGAGCCGAAGAATAGGCTTTCATCCTTGCAATCATTTGCCAAATGCCGTATCAATTTGCGCCCATTGAGTTTTAGGTGCCTCGCCAACAGTGCCACCCCCGCTTCTCCATCGAGACCAAGTGCCCGAGCGCCATCCACGCGATTATCCATCAAAGCCAGCCAGCCGTCAATATCGCGAAAAAAACGTACTCGCCCAGTGCCTTATGCACCGCCTCCCCCTCCCATAATTCCCGGTGTTTGGGTTATTATCGTAGTCGAGTTCCCCGGCTACCGATTCGTCCGGATAATGGAGAGCGAAAGGGAGGGACAGCAGAAGAGGAGAGCCCCCGGAGCCCGGATAATGCCGGGGAGAGCCGAACAAAGATCGGCCATATGCGCCGGGCAGACAATGACGCCGCTGGAAATAAGAATCGCGGAGGTGGAGTGAGAGAAGAAGAGAGGAGAGGCGAAAAAAGGGTCGTCGGTCTCCCTTGGCCACTCGCAGTCCCCGCGCGCGCTGCGCGCCTCCCTGCCCTCCCTCTCGCTCGGGCTGCGCTGCTGCATGCACGCGCGCCCGACTCGCCCTTGGCCCAGGCCAGGCCTTGTGGCCCCCCGTTCCCCCTCGCGTGTGTGTGCGTATCGAGCGGAGCGCACCGCGCGCTCGCCTGTCGAGAGCCCCAGCTTTGTTCGCCTCGCCGACGCTGCTGCTGCTGCTGCTGCGGGCTCCGCGTTTTTTTTCGTTCGTTGCTGAACACTCGTTATTTGTGAATGTCGTTTTAACGCCTGCTTACGCGCTAATTGCTTTTGCCTACTTTTCTCGGGCTTTAGTTGTGCCATTTTATTTTTAAATTTTTTAGCAGAACCTTGGAATGCAAAAGAAAGATGTACATAATTTGTTATGCTTTTGTACAACAGCTGTAATCGTTCGAATAAGTTATTTCCATTTTTCAAATTTATGATTAATAGAGCACATTTTACTAATTTTAAATGCATTGAGAAGTTATTCAATATTTTTTTCAACTTTAAAGTACCTCACTTTTTTCAATAATCTGATTTTTAAAAAGGGATACTCTATTACTTGCTCAATTCACTATTTTATTTGAACTCAATTTATTTATTTTTGAATTTGCAGTAGTGAATTTAAAAGTAGGTAATAGTTATGCAAACATATAAATATGTTATCGATACTTCTTTTGAAATAATTTACTTTATCCCGTCTTATCTCGGATTATGTTATTAGATTTTCGTAATATCTACACATGATACCTACATTGAAACCTAATTTTTTTCCGTCGTAAACCCACATAGACGTATTAACAAGCTTTGAGTTATATATCCTCGTGTAACACCCCGAAGACTATTAATTTTATCAAAATCAGTCTCTCACATTAAACAAAGAGCCCGGCACATCATCGTTACCGCAGCGACTCGTAATTTGCTTGATGCACGCACATCCACTAATTAACCAATCCTTCACGTGTAGTCGAACCCCCGAGGCCCACCCACGAGGCATCGCAGTGGAAGGATCTGCTTAAAAATCCAACCGAGCCCTTTTTCTTCTTATCCGAGGAAAATCGTCGATGATCCGCCGTCGCCGACTGAATTCTTCGACGCTGAGTCCCCCGAGCTTTTTGTCATGCCGTGGCATGAAAATTCCCCGAGCGCCTCTTCCCTCCCTCCCGTGTCGACTCTGTATTTTTTTTTTTACGTCCCCGTCGCCTCCGAGGCTTATTCCGCTCATTTTTGCCGCGAGCCATTTGAAAAATGAGTCTGCGACGGAGCTCTTCCTTCTCTCGCTTTTTTTTGGCTCAGGCTAAGCGCGTGCTCTGCGGATTATCTCCTCGGGATTCGATACGGCGCGATAACGAGCGCACGATGCTCGCACGAACGCCGCGATCGATCGGTGCTGTTGCTCTTCGCTACGAGGTACTCGTGTTCTTTTATGAAAATATTCGTATTTTACACGTTTATCGATTCTTTTGTGCTTTATAAGCTGCTTTTATTTGTATGCTCAATTTCATTTCAAATAAATTATTGGATGAAATATGTTTCGATTGTATAAAATTCTGAGTATAATTAAACGCTGTCAACTGAAATCGTGATATCGTTGGCATCGTTTTTATTAAAAATAAATCGCGGTTAAAACGTCAACGGATGCAAAGAGATTTTGTAAATATTTCGTATTCAAATAAAAAGTTACGTTTCATTTTATGTTTGCATTACACGGGACAGCGAGCACATGATATTTAATTGTTTTAATTTAAAATGAAAATATCAATATGCAAAAAGAATTTGCCTCAGAAAAAACCAGTCGAACGTTGCTTAAGGTAACTATTTGTTTGAAATTTTTTAAAAAGTACATCAAAGTATTTACATATATAGAGAACGACCGAGACTGCCGCGTCAAAAAGCCCGACGTAAAAATACCGCAAGCAAGAAGCCCAAAAAAAAAAGACACTACGCGCAGCTCGTCAAATCAAAAAGTTTCGGCCGCGGCTGCAGCGGACAAAAAGGGAGAGGGTGAAATACGTCGCCTTCGTCGCGTCCGCGCGGAACAAAGTACGCGACAACGAGCCAGCGCTCCGCGTCATTCACCTCAGCGTCCCACGCGTACGACGTAAAGCGAGATCCTCGCTCCGTCACGGATCCTCCGACGCAGCAAGGAGAAAAAAGAGAGAAGAAAAAATTCGACGTGGTTACACATCGGGGTGGAGAGGGAAGGCAGGGTAGGAGAACCACCACCTCGTGGAGTATCGTGAAAGCGCATCTGCCGCGCGGCCGGAAAACTCGAACGGCCTCCGAGCGAGCCGAGGGAGAGAGGTCGAACGGGGGAGAAAGAGGCGCGCACGCTCCTTTTTATTTCATCCGCCACCCACGACGCTCACCGAATCCCAAATGTACCGACGCCGTGGCTCTGAGGCTGCTTCTCGGAAAAGCCAACTTTTCACCTCCGGCGAGCGCAACGTGCGCTTTCCTCTCTACTTGAGATTTTTGATACTCGCTTATTTTTGCGCCTTTGAGTGTTTTGGGTGTTACCGACTGTTTGGGGGCATCTGCAGCCTTCCGCGTGTTTTGTATTTTTTAATTGGCTAATTTACATTGCTTGGATAAGTTTAAAATTTGAGAGGGAATCATTTGGGAATCACTTCATTGTCCAAGGCTGTGTACAGTTTAAATTATGGAGATGCGAATTAAAAAATTGATTAATTCATTATAACGTTTTATTGGTAAGGATAGATATCCGTTCGAGGCTCGCATTTTAAAGAGACCTTGAAGACGATTGACCTCACCGCCGAACAATCTAAAACGATCGTTTAACTGATGCTCCTTTTCAGATACTCACTCATCCACATTTTCTAGAGTTCTACATCTTGGGAAGTAAATGTTTCTGTGTTGTTAAACGAGAGAATGTAGAAGGATCGATCACATTATTGTAAATCATAAATTGACAAGACTAAAAAAAACATTGTATAATTAACAAGGCGCAAATTTCCTTTATTCTTCAGTAAATCAAAAAAATGATGTGTACAATATTTTCACATTTTAATGCGAGAACCCATCAAGACCGTAATAACCTAATACCGTGATAAATAAAACATCGGATGATCCTCTAACCTCGGGCACTTTAAAACCTCCCGATTTATAGATATTTATAGGTTCCCCTTGCCATAAATAAAATAGCTCTCGCGATCGGGATGAAAATTCGCGCGCGAGGGTTCGTTTTACGGGCAGCCCGTCGATGTCGAGCGTCACGCTCGAGTATTAACCCCGTGACATCGGATCGAGGTTAACGATAAAAGTCGCGCGCGCACACACACCAGCGAGCCCCTAATAAAGCTCTGCCGCATGCCCGACCTTCTTTCGGCGCCGAAATTTCGGGCGCAATTCATTTCTAATTTTCGAGCCGCGCGCCTTTCTCCGAAATTAGAAAGCGATCGTCCGCTGGCGGCGCGCGTATACGAGATTCGCGTCTGCCTCTCGAGGGCCGGCGGCACCGACATCCAGCCCGACCTTATATGCGCGCGTAGGCGAGAGGTCAGTCGACGTCGTCCCTCCCGGGGCTCAATTAACGAAAGCCGATCGTCGGCGCGCTAATAAAAATTTTGCCCCGGGGCAGCGCGACGCCCCCTGCTATATACCCGCTCGCGGCGGAGTCCATCTGGCGGATTCCGGGCGGCCAGACGCGCCCCGCTGCCGTGCTTAATAAGCGAACGATGAAGGACAGGCGCAGAGGGGCTCCGGGCAGAGGCGAGCCATCCTCGCGTGTACCCTCGATACGAGGCTCTTCTTTCATCTTCGCTGGGGTAAAAACGCATATGCTTGCTTCTCTTTATACTTTTTTTCGGTCGAAGCTCGGCTCTTTTTAGATGCAAAAATTCGGATGGTAAATAATGCACTCGTCGTGTGGTTTTTTTTAAATTGTTACGGTGCAATGGTTTTGATATGCGCTGCTGACCTTCAAAAAAGAATGTTTGACTTACATGTGTTATTCAATGTTTATTCGAACAGCTGATATGCACAAGTTGTAAAGTCAGATTCAAAATTTGAATTTGTCGTTGATTTTGCTTCTCAAATTACTGTTTTTTTTATCTTGTAATACGTTTTTTTTTAAATGAAAATGCTGTTATACAACTAAATTAAGAATATTATTTCTTAATAAATTCCCATTTTTTTATAACTTTCTAAGTCAAATTTTAGTTAACAAAAATTAAGCGCATAATAAAAGTGTATCAAGTGTATATAATTTACGCTAACATAACGTAATTTTGCAAGAACAGTGTGCAACTATCAATGTTTTAGTTTCAGTTAAACCAGCTACATTACTGTATCTCATCTGTGTGCTAACGAGCTAAACTTTATTAACAAGTAAAGTAAAAGCTAAATAAAAAATTCCTCGCAATTTGCTTCATTTAAAAAGTCAAATATACCGTGTAATTTATGAAACTTTGCGTAAGCTTTTAGATGGATAAACCCATAGGATACATTCCCAAACCTCAGATTCTTCCACATATCTTTCGATATATATTATGAAAGCAAATCAGCTTGCCGTCTTCCGCAATTTTCTCCGGAATTCCAAGTGCTACCTAAATTATCCACTTAATACAAGCCGGTGTAATGAAAAAAGCATAAAGTACCCGAAACGCATTACACCGCTGCGAAATAAAATTCCTCCCGAGCAACATCGCATTAAATTAAAAAGATCCAGGGCGCACGCGATTCCTCGGCCCGGCGATATTTGCGCGCTCCACTCGCCGCTCCCATGTGGCCGCACTAATCCCGCGACTCCGGGAAACTCCGGTAATCACCGCGCCATTAGCAGCCGACGATGAACCCCAGAAGCTCCGTCGGGGCGAACTTCCAAGGATGACTCGGCCTCCCCCGCGACTTCCCCCGGTGCTCTCTCTCCGCTCCCGCTGTGTCCTCGCGCCGCGCGGCCGATCCGAGTGTCGCGCGCCCGCGCATTGTTCCGAAGATGACTCGCCGCTGACCTCGAAAGCGAAACAAGGCCTCGCTCCTTCTCTCTCTCTCGCTCCTGCCGGCGCTTTTTTCCCCCGCCGGCCTTGCCTCGCCGCGGAAAGCGTTTTTCGGAGCGACGGAAAAAGCGCGGAACGGTACATCCAGCGTTCCAGGTCGCGCGCCGGGACTCCTCTTCCTCCTCCGCCCCTTTTTTTTCGCCGGCGTAGGATGTGCGCGCGTAAACGCTGCGTCAGAATTGGAGTGAAGCGCCCGGCAGCGGAGAAAAAATCTCGCGTGATGTACGCGCGCTCACGAGTTTGTGTGTGTACTGTTAGCGGGAGGAGCGTGGTGAATCGAGAGCTTTTTTCGGCTTACCATTACGATTTCCGTCGAACTTTTTCTTTTTTTTTAATTAATCGCCAATGTAAGCTAGACCGAGCGGCGGTGGCCTCGCGCGAGTGGTTTTATTAGGTGAGAATGAGTTTTTATTGTAAATTAATTACGGAGTTATTAATTTGCAGTATTTTAAGAAATGGAGCATTAATACGCTACATTTAACCAGTGGTGGTGCGTGTAAAGAAAAGGCTCGTTCTTAATTACATATTTTTTAACCATACATTTATTTTCATCGTGCGTGAACCACTTTACAAGTTCATATAATTTTTGAAATTTGTGCTTAAAATGTGTAACATACTGAATAAGTCAACGAAGTTCTTGTGAAAGTTAAAGTGACAGATATTTTAATCCAAAATTAGAATTATAAAATATTGCAATCGTATTTACTTCACATGACTTACCTTGTAAAACAGTTCAAACAGTTGTTATTCCACCGCAGAGCCGTGTATCGCAAGAAAAATTAAAAAAAAAAAGATTCTTTCGAACGCAAAGTCCCCACAAAGAGTGGCTTTATCCTTTCACGGTCGTTTGAAAGGAATTTATTTAATGCATTGACGAATGGCTCGAGTACGCAAGTCTCGCGTGAAAATGTTGAATGAAACCAAACTAAATCATTCAAATAAAAGCTGGCGACGTCAGACTTGTCATTGACGGGGAATTATGCAATCGCAGAACCCCCAAGATTTCGAAAAGCAAAAGGAGCACCCGAAAGTGAGGTAGGCGCGCCCAGCCGGTACTTTCTTCTCTCGGCTTTGTGGCGCACGAAATTTCAAAAGATACATCCTGCGCATCCATGGTCGGACTTTCGCAACAGTCGAAAGCTTTGCTTAGCTTGGCGCAATCGCGAGCGCAATAGATACCATAATTTTTTTTGAGGATGAGATTTTTTTCTTATCGGATATCACACGTCGTAAGCATTTAGGTCTAGAATTGGTATTAAAGTTACTTTTATGTATAGCGATGGAAAAGTAGAAGTGAGCGAGTAATTATTCATTTTTTATACTTTTATCATTTTTTCACTTTTTCGTTTAAATATGAGATTAAATTTTGATGAAGGACGAGAATAATCGTAGAGTTCTATATGAAAATAGAGGGGCCATTTATGATGTTTTAACACTAGAAGAGAAAAAGGTGCGTTATGCAAGGACGCAGAGTGTGAAAAAGGCGTCGATAAAAGGCCAAATCCTGACGTATAAGAAGACAAACAGTGACGTATAAAAGTAGAAAGAAGAAAAGGGCCAGGAGCGACGCGATAAGACGATAATGCTCGTTTATTATTATCTCGTTCCGGTTTCCTCCCTCCCCACGGGTCGCGTGCCCGCGATACGAGAGGGGGGCAGGCCTGCTACGAAAATGTGGAGTAAATCGTGAGCGCGATGTCTCTCGCTCGGGGCACATAATGGAGGCTCGAAAAAACGAGGCGAAGTGAGGTGAAGAGAGCTGACCTACTGTCGCAAGTGGCTCAGGGCCGTCCCTGTCCAAATCGCGCCGCCCGGCCGTCACTCGGCCGGAGAGCCGTACCGAAACGCAAGCGAGCCTATGGTTCGGCGCGCCTGCGTACGCACGCATTATTACCCGCGCCGGCCATGGCTATACTCCGTTTTAACGCCGCGCCGAAAGCCGACGCCTTTGTCGCTCGCGTTTTCGCGCGATCTTCGGCTCCGCTCCCCTTTTCGACGGCTGCCTCTCCTTTTTTCTTCTCTCCTCTCGTTCGTTTTTTTTTCGCCTCGCTGACGCTACATGGTCTCTTTGACTTTCGGGCTTTTGTGTTTTGAAAGCCGGATAAACGGAGAAATTAGGCGCACCGGGGCGCCCCGGTGATTTCACTTTATTAAAGGTCGTGCCTTTAAATTAGTCGACGCTTAAAAGGAAATTCGAGTTCGATGAAAGCTGGACGGTCATTTTTTTACAAAAAGTAATTTTGAGGTTAACTGTATTTTATTTTCGATATTGCGACGGGTCTACTTTTCGTCGACTGAATCGCACGAAATGCAGATTAAAATACCGTTGATTCAATTCTTATTATAATTCTGTTTCATCAAATCAGAAAAAATGTATTAACATTTTGTATAGGACCGTAATATTTATTCTTATTTATTATGCGTACCTTATACATACATTATTCCTACCCAAAAGTTGCTTAATTTTTTACCATCCAAAAGAAATTCTCATACGACAAATTTTCTTGTAAAATATGTTATAATAATAAATTAGGTGGTGCACTACTAATTAAATTACACACATTTAAAAACAAAACATGAAACGAGCGTATATTTTGACTCCCTCAATTCTACACCGATTTCAACATTGAAATTTATTAAACATCACTTTAAGGCAACTAATTTCTTGGATCCGCTAATAAAATTCAGCGTATCTGTCCGCACGTACGTTTACAAGAGCGTAGCGTGATATTTTTCGCCGCCAGTTATCCAACTCGCTCAGCGCCACTCGCCACTTTATCAAGCCTTATCCGCCACGACCAACCTGCGAAATCGTCTCTTTTGCTTTAGGCATTTTTTTTTTTTAAACGGTCCTCATTTTTCAGCGCGTATAACGCATCCACTTTTTGCCCCCGCGACGCGGGGACACCGAACAAACTTTCGCGAACTTTTATTCGAACTAATCGGAAAGAGAGCGTCGCGCTCGGCGAGCATTTGAAATTCCAAAAAAAAGGAATGCCGGGAGCTCGCTCACCTTTTTGCACCGGCAAAAGTTGCTCGCGCGCGCGCAGTCAAAACTTTTATCCTCGGCCTCATGTTTAGTAATGCCCCGAAACTTGGAGCTGCTTTTATTCCAGCGGCTAAAAGCGACGCGGCGACCTAAGCTCATTTTAATAAAACGAAAGAAAAAAAATTACCAAACGACGCCAGGGTTATTATTAGAAAGTAAAAGTTCGCCGCTCGCTCAAGTTTCCTTTGTTGCGCGAGTTTGTTTTTCTTTCTCCCACTCCTTTGAGAAGAAAAAAACCCTCGCGGGTGAAAATCAACGGGCACTTTCGAATCGCGCCGACTTTTCCTCGAGCGCGCTCGCGAGATATCCGCGCAGGTGAAAATCTCGCGGGCGCGCAAAATTTTAACCTCGCGCTGGCGTATCCCGCGCGAAAATAAATTTCTCGCCGCGGAAACGACAAGGAGTTTATTTTCTCGCCCGAGAGACCGATTTCGCGCAGTTAATCACTTGCGTCGTTTGCTTTTTGTTGCAGATGCTGGAGTCTCGTTTGGCCATTGTTTCGTAAATGAGTTATGTTTACAAGTAAGTATAGTAGTGCTCGCTTTTATTTTATTCTCCTGAGAGATAAGCTCACTTGGAAACCAGTGAGTGTGCGAATACATTTAAAAAAAATATTTTTATGCGATAAAGCGTACGATTAGTACTTTTAATTTTTAAATTTGAAGAAACTAATAATTAATTCAAACACGTATTAAGAAAAATTTATCAAAATCAGCCTTAAGAAAATGAAATTTAAAAAATGATCTCCCTTAATTAAAAAAATGTCGCTCAAGTTCAAAAGCTGGATCATCGCTAATCCGTAAATGCCGGCAGAAGCTTCTGCTAGCGAGTGAAGAGGAGCGATCGGCGCTTCGAGAGGCCTTATAAATTTTTCAAGCTGCCTCTTCCGCGCTCGCCGGGTCTCCTCCGCGTGAATACTTGAATTCGCGCTCCATTGTGAGCAGTGGCCAGCGAGCGCGACACTGACATCACGCGTCCTCGGTTACATAAAGATAACTGAGAGCCGGCGTGCACGCGCGATCTCTAAGTATACGCTACGCTCCGCTCGCTCATTTTCAAAGGCAGAAAACCCAGGCGAAGGCCTTCGGCTGAAAGGAACGACGCTTCCGCGTTCGCGCGGCGCCACGCTGCGCGGAAGTACGGATTTTCTTTTGTAATGGATTTTTCGATGGAGTTTTGACCAGATGTTGCTCGACGCTTTTACAAATCTACGTTTGAATATTGCAATTTTAAGAATAAAATGGTCGGTAAAAAAAAGAAAGTAAAGTCATGGAATATTAGCTATTTTGACCTGATTGGCACATTTTCAAAGAAATCATCTACGACGTATAGGTGAATGGATAGTCCATGTTGCTAAAAAATGAAATTAAAATTATTAATTCAATTGAATATGCAATATCACTTGTTTGTAAAACATTTTAGAAAAGTATGGAAAGGATGCCTTTTCAGTTATAGTAAATTACTTAAATATATAATTAAAAATTATCGCCAATTTCGATAACCGAACAATTCCATAAATAATTCATCTTCATTCGACAAGTCGGAAATTAGAATGACAAACCGAAGCAAACTCGACATCTTAATAAATCCACCCATTGATTTTCCATCAGCGCTAACCCCGTTGTTGTTCGAAAATTAATTTCCCCGAGTGTCGATCGACCTTTTTTTACAAAAAGAAAAAAAAAACAAACACTCCACTCAGCCACAATCTCATAACGACCGCGTATATAAGGTAAAACGGGCCAGCCGGTCGATAAGTCGCCGATAAACCGCGACCTCTAGTCGTTATCTCTCTGGCGAAGCACGCACCAAAAAATGTATTCCGAGCCGAGGCTCGTACCGCGCCGAATATTCCGTCGGTGTCGACGGCCCGCCGCGCCACCTCGACCTTGGGTAATCTTCGCCGGGCTCCCCGGTCGTCTATTCTCGCCGGGCCGCCTTGGTGTGTGCGTGCGCCACGGAATCTGGTTTGGGCAGAGCCGCGAACGGCGAGAAGCCGATGTGCCGCGGCCTTGCCGAGCTCGATATTACTGGATTAATCGAGCATTAACCCTCGGCGATGCACGGCTCCCGGATTTTTCGACTTTTTGCAGTACAGTACGCCGCTCCACGCTGATTTGCTCCACTCGATTCGGTACTGTAGTTATTTTATTGAGCTTCATGATTTTTGTCACTCGTGATAGCCATCTGAGATATTTAAATTTTGTTCACTGTAAACATCGTTATTAAAATCTCGCGAGAATACTCTTCATGCTTTTTTATTTTTTAGATAATACATGTTTACTTGAAATTGATAAGAGAATAAACAGAAGTACATTGAATACTTTTTTTTACTGTTTTGCATCTGTGTTTATCTTACTTTTAAAGGTTTTTTGCAACTCTAATTTTCTTATTAAATTAGTTTAAATTCAATCTCATTTTTAAGCGTGACACTATTACACTACACTAGAACTCACTCCTGCGCCTCGCCTAGAAAAATACAATTCGTGAGAATCGATAAAGCAAATAGAAAAACTTGTGAAACTTAGAGCGTTATCAGTAATCGCTTCAATTGAAAGCCTCTTGGAACAAAGTAAAGCTCGCGCTAATCCACTAACACTAGTCCAATCGATTATAACGCCCCTCTAGGTATCTCGCCAATTTTCCCGGCGATTTTTTGTAATTACTCGGGCCGATAAGGAGATTGAGACGGCCACCTCGACGATAACTCGAAATCGACTTCCCGCGGCAGCAACAAGTGTGCGCGGCACACGCTGTGAAGGTCGTCTATAGGACGGGTGGATTGAGCGCCGAGAACACCCCGGTGACGTGCGTGGGCACCGAGACGAAAAAGATACGGCGTAGGCGCGGCCGAACCCTTCGTCCTCGACAACGAAATGATTCCAACTGGCCTTCCGCCGACCAAAAAGTTTCAACGAGCCGAAGAGCGTCGGGCTCTCGGATTTTGTTAAAACACTTAATTTAAAATTAATTACGTTAAAAAATGTCGATATGTCCAAACGCTATTCCTAATCAAAACAGAAGAGCGCCTGTTTTATTAAAATGTGCAATAAAATATACCAGATTATTTGTATTCTCGATCTTTATTTTAATTATCGATAACTTTGTAATGAAATGACATTTCTTAACGCAAGGTTTAATTCAAAACTTTTCAATTTTTAAGAATCGTACAAAACATAAAAAACATGTAATATGGACTTTGGAAATTTGTAGCAATACTATTTTTTATCATATTGTACCTTTTATCTTCAAAACTATTGAGAATTAAAGTCTAAAACTTTGGCTCATTCATTTTTATAAGTATGATCCACAGTTATGTTACTTTTCTAGTTGTAACTATAGTTTTCGAGGGTTTCCGGACACCGGTATTTGGAATTCTTGCTTAAGTTTGCTTTCGGCGGCTCCATTGTTCGGACGCTCTACTCCTTTTCCCTATGTTTGCTCTTTTCAGAGCATTATTTTTTCTTCGAATTTTAGTGAAAGATTTAAGCTTCACTCGGTTTTTTGTTCGAGCCATTTGAAAATATAAAGAGGTTCAGCGAGTTTCTTGAAACTCTATTTAAATTAGAGATAAAGTTGACATGTGCGTGAATATGAATGTGAAAATAGATCTGTCTCCAGCCGAGTGAGACATAATTTTTGTACGTTTAACTCAAGTTTATTTACGCCTGTATCCATCCTAAGTGTCGTCGTCGTAAATTTTAAAGTTTATAGTGTTGTTGATCGCTACGGAATTAAATCTCATTATCTAAAACAGACACTCGGCATTCTCGCCACGTTCGCTCGAAATTTACTTCGAACTTGGCATTTTTATTAAAACTCACAGCCGTTTTGGCGAGTCCACTCTCCGATGAAAAGGAAAGGCTACAGTACTTTCCACTCCGCAGTTCGAATTCAAGAAAAAAAGTTATTCCTCAACAAATCCAGCCGAATAGCCGAGCGATAGCAGGACACTGACAAAAGCAAAACCCGTCGCCGATGACCGGGCTCTCCCGGCGTCGTCGGATAAAAGTAATACGCCGCTCTCGAACGGCGGAGGGAGCCTTTCGTTTCCCGATAACTCGGGATTGCGGGAAAGCGGGATTATGTGCGGGCGCCGGCGAAACCGCTCGTGACTTCTTACGCTCTTAACCCGGATTCTCCCTCTTCCTCCTTCACTCGGCGCGGCGCCTTCGCGGCCGATAGGCGCGCTTTTTTTTCTTTACGAGCGCGCCGTGTCCTGCGTGCCCCTTCGGCGCACGCGATCGATGCCCGAGCGCGCGGGCCGAATATCGCCGGACCCCGCCGCCGCGCGCTTCGCCCGCGCACGACATCCTTTCGGGAAAGTTCGAAAGTTTATTTTATTTCGCGACTGCGGTTCGCTGCGCCAAGGAGAAAACTGGGTTCTGGCGACAAATTTCGCGATGCCCCGGCGTATACGGCTCGAGGTTTATCGCGGTGATTCAGTTGCGACTCCTTTTTGTACAAAAAAGCGCGCCGTCGCGAAACGGACATGTCGAAATCGATTTTCCAACTGTGCAGGGATCTTTAATCGAATCTCAAAAATTCACCAAGATAGAGAGAGCTCTGTTGGTTGAATTTTTATGTTTATTAAAATTTTATTTAAAATTTTCCTTATCATTGTAAATATGCAGTTCCGGTATGTTATCATTTTTACACCAGATATTCATTTAACAGGGACGAATTCTGCGAGCGCTGTTTAATTAAAACAAAGTGAATAATTTTACCGTTCGCTCGGGAGAAACATCATTTTCCACATCGTGTACACACCACACAGACTACATTAATTTCCAAGGCGCTAAATATGCATTAAATGCGGTAATTACATTGCACTCGAAAAAAAAACAATATCTCCAATTATTCTCTTGAGTACACGTAATAACATTCGCGGTGATTTTTTTTCTACTTTTAAAAATGCCTCCGTTACGTAAACGACGAGCATTAAAACTCGCGTTGGAATCGTTAAAATTAATGACTCCTTATTCATATTTACGCAGGAGACCGTCGGGAGAGCGCGAGTTGTAAAACATTTGACCGGGCTGCGGAATCAATGAAAATCTTGTTTGTCCCACTAATTAAAACGGGACTTTTTGTGAAATTGAAAAATCGCTTTTTGAATTTGCAGCGCTTGGAAGTTTTCCCGCAGGAAATGCGAACTTTTATCGGAATTCGCGATGGTTTAGTTCTTTTTTGAAATGATCGCTTGATGTTTGTTTGCCGAGGTGGACCGAGTCAGAGCTTTTATCGTTGATAGCAAAACTTCTTAATATTTTGATTTCGACCATCAATAGCTTTACAGTTTGTTTTATAAAAATATAGTACTTTTTTTTAAATGTAATTTCTGCTGTTTTATTTCAAGTTATTTTGTAAAAATGTTTCAAATGAAAAACGTAATCTCTTCGAATTGTTTAATTCCCGTTATTGAAATTTTTTTTTCGAAAATATTCGTTTATCGCGTTTTTTAAATACTATTCTTTTATTATTTATTGTAAAGGTGTACGTGCAACAGTTCACCCGCACAATCGAAACGAGATAAAAGTCCACCGCAGCGAACCATATTTACGCCCAAATCACGTATACGGGGAAAAAATCGCTTAACGTCGAAGCCCGCCGGTGCACCGGCGAAATTTATACCGGCACCGCGCCGCGTTCACCCTAGGAAAAAGGAGCTGGCAATATCGATCGGGCGAGCGGACGATTCCCCCGGCGCTCGCCCGAGCGAGATCGGGGCCAACTTTTCGCCGGCGCGCGCTCCTCCCAGCGCGACCGTACCTTCACCGGCAGCGAGCGAAAAAAACGGAACAAAGTCGAAGCGGAACGCCGGGAGAAAATAAAGGAAGGGAGTTGGGAGGGCAAAAAAAAGAAGAGGAGGAAACGGGCGCGTCCTCACGAATTCGCGCTTACGCGAAGTTATGATCGTCGGGGGGCCGCCTCTACGCTCCGGGCCGTTCGCTGCTGCTGCACTGCTGCGGGCAGCCCCGGCGCGCGCCTGTGTTGTCCCCGTGTTTCCCGTGTACGTGAGCGCGCAGACCGGTAGATCGATCCGAGCGCAGCCGGGGAGTAGGGAGGATGAGCTTCCGTGCGCCGGCTTCGGAACTTTCCCTCCGCGTGCGTATATATATAAAGCCGGAAAGGGACCGACCGTTTTTTTACGCGGGACGAAAGAAGCGCGCCCGCGAGATCGCGCGGCCCGAATTGCCGCCGCGGAGCTATTGTACATATTGCGGATTTATGGGGAATCGTACGCGTGCTTGTCGGTAGTTCCTGATGTATTCGTGCGGGTGGGTGATTCATTGGCTTTATTGATTCAATGCATTTGGGCGGAAAATTACTTGACATTTACCGGTAATAACAGGGTACCCTATATTTTTCGGAGATTCTTCATGCAAAAATCACTAAGCGATCGTGAGTTATTTTGGGGAAATTCGAAAAGAGGAAATTCCGGATTACTCGGTCTGGGCACTTAATATTTTACTGATTTTTTAAGCAGCGGGATATATAATTATTGTAATTTGTAAAATAATTTTATTGAAAAAATTTGTTTGAAAATTTTAAAATTTATCGACATTTTCATTTGATAAGTGATAAAAATCAAATTTTGCACATCATAAGAATATGTATAAGACGTCATCAAATTTCATTAAATGATACCTTTTAAAGTCTTCGATTATTTTTCCAATATAAATTGATTTTTATTTTACGCTTTTTCTCGCTGCGATGTTTTATTCAATTTAGTCGACAGAAGCTAATAAGAATTTACTTCCAAAGTAATTGAGACATTTGCATTATTTCTTGCTTTCATTTTTGATGCCATATAAACGTAAAAGTCCACAGCTTTTACATCGATCATATATGTATCCAATACTCGGAAATATTTATAAGCTATTCAGACATGAATTCGAATTTGTTAATTTATAAAAGCAGGAGACGAGTAGCCGGAAAATATTACCACGGTACTTTCCCCTCCGAGAAATACTGCACTCGTATGTTTCACTTTAAGACTTTCCCCTGCAGCTGCGGTCAGGCATGTTTTTTTCAATAGGAGCGTAAGCGGCGGAAACAACTTTTGCCCCTCTTGATTTCCCAAGCCAAATCGCCACGTGAATCGGGCAGCACGTGCAGGGTGAAGGACAAACGGGGAGCGAAGTGTAAAAAGAAATATTCGCCTTTTTTGCACCTCCATCCTTTATTCCTACAACAAATTTCCTCCATCCAGCTCGTAAATCACATTCAAACGATCGCGATTTTATCCGCATATACGCTTACTTAAAAGCGCACAACTCGATAACAAACAATTTGCCTCCCGCCCCGCTGGCGAAGGAAAAAAGTGAAAATAAAAAAGTATCTCCCCGGCAGAGATTGATCGGCGCCGTCGCCAGGGCTCTAATAAAAATTCGTTGATGGACTTAAAAAGCGCCGCATCGGCAGTCGCGCGTTAATTGACGCGCGGAAGGTTTCAGCCCGGGGCATTTTATCGATCGTCGTTCGGAATTAAACGGCCGGGATCTGATTTCCGCGCGGCTGTCGCGCGTTTCAGCGGGTTATCAGCGCGGCTGATTCGCGTAATTTGTTTCGGAAGCCCCAAAGGCCGACGCGCGCGCGCCGCGCCAACTTCGCCGGCGGCTCTCGCGTGCCCGCGGCCAACTGCCGGCGAAGCCCCCGCAAGCCCGGCGCGGCGGTTTCGCCGTCGAGGGTGAAAACCGACACCTCCCCCGAGGAAACCGCTCCCCCGATCGCCGCCTTCCTTTCGCTTCTGCTTCGTTTTTTTGGCTCTCCTCTGCGGATTATCGGACGAGCGGGCGGCTCTTTCATTACTTCTGTCGAAATGACCGGCTTGTTTGAAAAGTGAAGTGGTGTTTGCTCTGATCGATTGCTTTGTTATCGAAGTTTGGAATGAGCCGCTCTCGATATTTAATTTGCCGAAAACTGTGGAAAGCTGGAGGGGCAGACAGAAAGTTTACGTGTAAAATAAATGAAAATGATGATAAATAAAATTCTACCCTTGATATTAGATAGCATAGAATAAAAGAAAGTTTTTACATAGTGGAGCAGTGCATAAGAAAAGGAACGTTTTCTCTATGAGAAAGCAATAAAGTTCGAACGCTGTCTATCTGAAGTTTACTTTGATTAAAGTTAGGACAACATTTTTCCCACGTGTTTTGTACTCTAGACGGCGCAAATGTCACTGCTGTCGGCTGCTCTGGAGCAGTCCAGAAAATTAAATATTCATTGCATTTAAATGAATTTCTGTCGGTGGTTAACCGCGGACAAAACCAGAGAGTATTCGAATATTTATCCTCCATTAAATTCGATCGACGTTAAACGTCGAGAAAAAAAGAAACTCCCCGACCGATACCCTTCCATTTCTTGTAACCCCCACTTATATCCATCTCTCGCCTCATTAAAAAAGCGTGCCATGCACAAATCCCCGGCGCTAAATAACCGCCTCTCGCAACCGCGCGAATTTTTGAAAATCGCCACGATTTAGGACACGACCGTAGCACCGACCACTTTCGCCTCCCGAGTGAGACGGCGCGCGCAAGAGAGACGGAGAGGTCGAGAGCTTGCGAAACGGCGCGACTTTCGCCGCATCTGCGCGAAGCCCCGCGCAATATTTGCTCGCCCGCGGAGTTTCTTCTCCGCCGCCACCGCCGCGCAGACGCGCGTATCGCACAGCTCCTTCTTGACTTTGACACAATTAACTCGAGCGGAGTTGCGCGCGCTCGTCGGGCCGCGCTGATAATTTCTCGCGAAAATTAGCGGCCTCCCCGAATATCGAAGGCTCGCTCCGAGAGGAGGTCGAGCCCGTATAATTGACCGCTCGGCTCCTTTTATTTCCCTTTGTGTGCTCGAAAGTGCCTTTCAGGAGCGGACTGCTCACCGGGAGGCCCTGACACGCTACACTTTCTTCCTATTATTTATTCATGGCATTGCATTCGGTATTAACGTATGCGTGTATTCTATTGATAATGTAATCGCGCGTTCTTAGGTATGTCGAGTCGAAATAAAACCTTCAGAGACCTGGTGATACGCATAATTTATTCATTGGAAAAAAAAGCCTTTCGATTGATGAACTGATCAAAACTACCACAAGTGTGTTCTCTTTTCCATCCTTTCCATAATTAATATACCCTCGGGATATTTACATATCAACCGTTTACAATCGCGTACACCAAACTCCAAAATATTACACGAGATTTATGAAAGCAGCAATGTTTGGAGGACAAAGTGCGAAACTGCGAGATTACAGCTGGCCTGTTGCGACAAGCCTCTTCGAAAACTATTCCACTAATCTTCGCTAATTGCCGGCGCGAGCGAAGGAAAAAAGGCTGTCGCAACGCCGGAGCCCCTCGCAGTTTCTCCAAATTAATTGCGGAGCACGCGCGGAGAGGCGCGGCTTACGCCAGTCGCGGAAATTATCTCTTTGCGCTCCATTATTCCGCGGGACTCGTTACTCCCGCGACGATCCGGTAAAGCGAGCCCTCGGGGTGGTAGGCGTGCGCGAGGACGCGAAAGCTCGACGGTGCGCGTCTTGGCCGCGCGGAGCCGAGTGCGTCGTTGCTGGCACTTGCGCCTAATTAGCGAACGGGCGACTGCGCGACGAGAAGGGCAAAATCATCGGCCCAATAAAACCAAGGACGATTCGCTCAATTTTTCGCGCTGGAATTGTACCGCTACAGTTCTATTTTACTTAAATTTTAAAGCTTTTAAAATATCCTTTCGTTTTTTTGCGTTTTATTTTCACTTCTATATATCGGCGATGGTATAAGTAAATATTTCTTTTACAAAATTAAAGTTGAGTTGGAAGGAAACTCAAGGGTTTGCAAGCTTTTAGCAAGTGAAATAAAAAACAAAGAAATGCATCATCCCAAAGAAACATTGTTTTGTTGCATTTTACAAAGAATTCACGCGAATTTCGTCAGTTTACTTCTGCCTTCTTCAGGCTAAATAAAAAAGAGGTCGAATATATTTATAAAAATACAATTTTAGGAATTTAAAAAATAGCATTTGTATTAGATAAAATAAGTACCGCTCGAAGCGGCATAAAATCGACTATAGTCAAATAAAATTAATTGCTCCCCCTAGATAAACGATCACCGCCGACTACGCACTGTCCTCTTATTGCCCCATACCTCCGGCAAACATGACAAACGGTACAAAAGAAAATACCGCAAAAAATATCCACACCGGCGCGAAGGGGGGTAAACATTAATCGTGCAGCGTTAAAAAAGAAAGGGGTGGCGGGTGGGCGGGAGGGGGTGGGCAAATAGGCGTCGGTAATTCCCGAGCTCGGGTGAGCGCTCTCGAGAGCGCCGGCTCCTATCGACCGACGGTGCGCTCCTCCCGTGACCTGACCCCGGCTGAACTCGCTCCCCGTGCACCCATGGCACTCGCGACGGGCGCACGCCTCGTCCTAACGCAATCCCCCCTCTTCCTCCTCCCGCCCGGTCTCCTCGCTCCCGCGGCATTTTTCTCCGCCCGCTTTTTCAACGCGCGCCCTTTGCGCGGCGCCGGTAGCCCGATTTCCGAGCGGATATGCCGCCACGGCGGCGTGCGTCTCGGGAGGACTACCGCCTCGCCGAAGGTATATATAGGGGCGCTCGAGTGCGGTGTTCGGGGGGCGGCACGCTCTGCTGCTTGATGATATTTATTTTTGCGTTGTAAAAGCGGTTTGAGAGGGGCTTTGAAATAAGGAAACGCTTTTTTGTATATTTGAGCATTACCTTCTGAGGGCACACTTATCTTGCGGAAATAGAGTTCACGTTTAAAGTAGGAAAGTAAAATGGGAGGCATTTTTACCGAAATTCGAAGCTATATATTTTATTAGATCTCGCGAATCTGTTTTAAGATCGATAGAATTTATACTTTAAGCAGTATAATTTGAATTGACGTATTTTACTAAATGTTGATTTGTCGGATTCTTCGGGCTTAGTTTGCTTGTCACGTCAGCCTTGATGTTTTACTATTCAGTTAAAGAAAATCAATGATTCTTTCATCGCGGAACGTCGGAAGTGGAATAAAAATAGCTGCTTAGCACAGTTATTCCCCGTGCTTACGAACTACTTAAGTACCCGCTGAATAAAGGATCCTCAAAACAAACGGCAAATGACAAAACGAATCTAAAAAAAATCTCCCCGCATGCCATTCAGCTCTATAACCTAAATGCGACAACAACAGACATTCAAACTTCGACACTAATTCTCTGGTGAAAGAGCAACGCTCGGACGGGCGCTTCTCTGTCTCTCGCAAAGTACCGCACGCCCGCGTCTCTGATCCGCTAAGCCGCCGGGGAGCGGCTCGAACAATCCCCAAAGTAAGCGTCGCTCCGGCGCACCGCGTCCTCATAATCGGATGTGTCCCGGCACCGCCTCGTCCTCCCTCTTCCTTCTCTCATGAAAAATTCCGGGCCCCGAACTGGAGCAACGTCCGAAATTCCGCGCGCCAGCGCGTAACCTCGCGCGCGCGAGTGTGGGTGGCCGCGCTGCACACATCGGCTCGCGGAGCCGAGGTGGGGGTGTGCGCGCGCGCGCGCGAGAGAGAGAGGCCCTTTTCGCTTCCGAGCCGGCGAGAGCGAGCGCTCGAGAGGAGAAAGTTTCGCGGGACTCTCTCGCCCGCGCGCCGGCTGAGATTTACACGCGGAAGTCGCCTTTCACGCCGGCCCCCCGACTTTTCGCTAGTCCGCCTTCCGCGGATGCGCTTACATCCAGCCGTGACGCCGATTCGGTCGATTTGCAGCCGAACTTTTTTCCCCTTCGCGTTCGCCTCGCGATTATTCGACGCCGCTCTGGCACAGCCTGTGAATAGTCGATTTCGTCACTCCGGACTAAAAATAAAGTCGCGCGCGGGAGATAAAGAGCGTCTGTAATAGGCAAGTGTAAATATTCCTTTCTAAAAAGATGATGAGATACGCGGAATTGTAAAAACTCTATTAGCATCTAGTTTTAGTCGCGCCGTGAAGGTTTTACGATGCCGCTGCCGATTTGAGGCTCGTTGTACGCTGAATCGACAAAAAGTTGGGAAGCAACGTTTTTACGAACTCGTCGATTCAGTTATTCGACGATTTACGCGGCATTCTGACCTAGGCGCAACTCGAACTATCTGCAAAGTACACTCGAGCAATCGATCGCCTTTATCTAATCGAATTGGCTGCGATAAGCACTGCTAAGCTGGAGCATTTAACTAACTCAAAGCAGTGTTAATCGGTCGGCTGCTAATTCCCACGTACCAGAAATAACCTTTTCTCCTTCGAGCTTCGTTTAATTCGTCATTTCAGACAAAGCTCGAATCTGTTTGCAAAATGTCAAGTACAGTTCGAGTCCCCTACCCAGTTCAGTAATCATTGGACATTCTTATTTGGGTATTGATTTTACTAACAGCATCCTGACTTTATCTACGAATCACTTTGACAGCTTTTGAAAATGAGCGGTGAACCTGTAGACGACTGTGCAGAAAGTATTGTAAGGTAGACAATTAGTATTTGAGTAAATTTTCAATTTGTTAAATACTAATGTATAACACAGTCAAAATAAGACGTTGAAAAAAGAGCTATCTGCACGGAGAACAATTTTATTCTTTATTAATCCGCTTTTCTAGATGCATTTAGTATCGTGCGATAAAAAAGCACAGCCAGACGAGCGAAATTGGCCACGAAATAATTTATTATATTAGCAATGTACACACAACTTTAATTAACTCGTGTTAAGAGTACAGTGAAGTACAAGTGTTTTAACATTTTCTATATTTGTAAAGCAAAGAAGTGATATCCGCTGAATAGAATATTGTTAACTAACCAATCCCTACTTTTTCTTTTTACGATTACATGATTATAAACAAAGATATCACGCTTAGAATTTTTTAGAGATTTCACTACTTTTTAAACGATATAGATATACCACGCCCTTCTAGTATTTTAATATAACATCTTTGTTAATATTAAATGTGAAATCGAAAAAAAATACATCCCGATTATTTTTCATTAGTCTATTAGATGGGTAGCATAAAATCTTATTATTTTTTTTAACGCGGTATCCTAATTCTGTTAGATACAATTTTTCGTCAAAAAAGTAAATTCAAAAACCTATATACGTTTCACTCGAGTGATTGGTCTTTAAATACACATTCAAATCCACGCTCGTTACAGCGGAAAGGCACTCGAGAGGTCGAGCGACAATAAATTATCCCGTTCGATGCGCAAGCGCTCCGGAGGTGGCCGGGCGAGAAAGAGGAGAGTCCGGCGCAGCAGCGTGTGTGTGTGCGGCTGCGGCGTCGCGGTGCACGTGCGCCGCGAGGGTAGGCGGAGCCTTTTTCGGCCCGGCCGCCGAATTCGCCGGCGGAACCGGCTATAGGGCGCGACGCCGCCGCGAGGGTTGCTCCGCAGCGCGCCTCTCCTCTCGGCGCGCGTAGCCGTGGCCCCGCTGCTGCTCCTCGGGGCGACCGTCGGCGCGCTCGCCTCGCTTGGCGCCGTAATTAACACTCAATATTTCACGGCGCGGTGAAGTGCGCGACGGAGTCGCTCGACTTTCACGGGAGACTGCACTCCCGAGGCACTTCGTCGCTGCCGGCGATTTCGGTTTAACTCGCGCGCGCGCGCGGGCGTTCGTACTCGTCGTTTTTTCTCCCTCCTCTCCCGCCTTTGTTGCGAACTGCGGGCCTTAATATTTCTTCTCTGTCGGTGATTATCTGGAATGAGGATTGAATTTGGCGGCGAGTGGATGTAGGATTGAGGAAATGCACGCGGAGTGAAAGGTCGAATAATGGTGGGTTGTTCAACAAAGAAATGAGTAAGAGATAGCAAGAGTGAAATTTCCATTGTTTAGTAAAGTTTCACTTTATTCTACAGATCTGTCGATGAGTCTAAAAGTTCGTGAATGCAGAATCTATAAATTAATATTTGCATGTAATATTTAAAAAATTTTAAATATACAAGTTTAAACTCATTTTTTTCCTATCACGATAACATATAAATAATAAATGTCTTAACTGGATGTGTATTTTGGAATTTAAAAAAGTTATTACTGCAATCAACGATGATTTTTATTATTTACAAAATTTATATTCCACCACAACAACATAAATGACCGAAATACTCTGTAAATATTGCTTCTTGAAATATTTTTTATAAAAGTAACACCACAAGTAACGATGTATTTTATTATATTATTAGCATTAAAGGCGTGAAAGTTAATGCGGTCCAGATAAATGATGTGCTCCATTCTTCTAATATTACCGACTTACGAATAATGGCAATATATACTCACTAAACACGTCCTCTAAAACTTGGAACTAAAGCGACCTCATCAAAGCGGCCGCCGTCGCCAAGCGACACTTATCGAATTCGCATTACCCCTTGGAGAAGCAGAGCCACGCTCTAATTAACGCTCATCCACAACGGAGCGAGTGACATCTGGGCGCGATGGCCCCGCGGGGGCGCGCGCCAGCTTTTCAATTTATCGCGACCTCGACGAGAGAAAAGGGAGCAGCGAGCGTGTAATTACGGGGAAAAAAAGGGGCGTCGGGCCCGCGCTCGGTCCGAAACGAGCGGAAAAGGACGAGCCGCGAGTCTTTAGCGGCACCGGATCGCGCGGGGCTCGCGAGAGTGGATAATCAGGCCTGCGCTCCTTTGCCCGTGACGCGTGCATACGCGCGGTCGGGGTGGAAATGCGCGTCGCAAATTTTAGTCGCGGAATTTCCCCGCTTTTAATTGCTGCGAATTTACGCGCCTTTTGTGCGTCCCTGCGGTTTTGGTTGATATTTTTTTTTAACGGGGGACAGTTACTTCAGTTTTTAGACGGAATTTAATGTGGATGATATAAAGGGTCTTAATTGGGACGCGGTTTTACGTGCGTAAAAAAATTTATTTCTTTTGTAAATATTTTAAATTTTAGTATACTTGGTAAACTTATAGTTTAAACTTAGTAAACTGAAGTATAGAAATATAAACAAAGATTTTAATTATTCTGCGGTGGCTTATTTATAGGGACTTAAACGAGGAAAATAGAATTTTTCTGTTTTCCCTCTCTCCAGGGCTCGAGGCTGTCTGCGAGTGAAAGATAAAAGCGCATGAATCACGCTTTGGGAAAATGAGATTTAAGGCTTTAACTTTACATCGGACTATTTGAGAGTATTTAAACTCTTTTTACCTCCCCGTTGAAAGCTGCGACTGAATCGTTAAACGCTCTCGGGAAAAGTTTGCGCGGTCACCCCTTAATTCTGCTATTTTCCAACAATTGCAGTAATCGCCTTGCCATAATTAAGCTCTATAACATAAAATACCGACAACTTTTATTATAACTTTACTTAATAAAAAGCATGTATTCAAATATTCAACAAAGTGTATTGTCTAATTGCCTTAAGGACTTTTTAACCGAAAAAGTTAATTGACATCGACCGCGCAATTTTTCGAGGCAATTCTTTCTCATCATTTCCGCAAATCCCCGCCGGGTAATTTCTCTGCTTCGCCTTTCCCGCTTCAGTTTCCTTTTTACCGGCGAGCGGAATATTCTCCGTCGTACTTCCTTTTTTTCCTCTCGTTTTGGCGTGGCGCGCGCACTCGTGTTTCCCACCGCCCTGTCCTCCTCGCCTCTCGCTTATTAGCAAGTTCGTACGTCCACCGCCCGATTCGCACTGATTTATCATCCCGACTCCGCACATCCGATTGGAAAAGCCTTTTTTCACCCGGAGGTCCTGAAAAGAAATTCCTGCCCTCGAAAATCCGAGAGCCTGAAAAGGACTGCGGAAATCCGAGCTGTGCCTTTGTTCGCTCTAGCGTAGACTCTCCAGTCTACTATCTCTGTCGACGTCCGACCGGAGAGCAGATTCATACAAATGTGACCGCTAACTTTTTTTTCTATCGCAGCCTGATTAAGTGATTATTGATCTTCTCGTGGAATATTGCACGTTGTCATTGCAGTTTTTTGTTTAAAATGAATGCGAAAAAAAGACGTACTACATGTAGGAGTTATATATTCATTAATCTTAAGAACTTTTCTAATTTGTTTTTCAACTTTATTAAAAGTGAATAAAACTGAAAAAACTTGGAAAAGAGCGATAAATTATGCGTAGAATAATTATTTTGACAGCTCTTTAATGAACTGTTCATATTTACATTACAAACTATAACCAACCCTTCGCTATCTGGAATCGATTCGCCGCCGGTGAGTTCAGCAACCGATAAACAGGCGAACTTTTTTGCTATTTCAATTTCTCGTCGCCGGTCCGCATTAGCCCGGAGGAAAAAGCGGCGCCGCCTCCACCAAGCGAATTTCCCTTTATACATATACATATATATATATACACCGAGCACCGACGGCGTACTTTTCGCGAGGCAGTAATGAAGCACGTTTGCGCGCGCGCGGCGCGCACCCGATGTCGAGACTTTAAAAGCCAGCCCCGGTGAAACGAGATTTATCCTGAAGGATATTTATGAAGGATACCTCCGGCCTTCGCCGAGGACGTGACGCGAAATACTTAGGAAGTCGAGGGGAGGGCGGCGCGACGACGCCGCCGGCGGCGGCGACGGGGGAACTTCATTCGCCCCCCGCGGACGCCGCGCGGTGACTAATGATTTTACCGGGTCTGACGTTCGAGACGAACTAATTCGATATTGTTTCGCTCGTCAGTATTTGCCGATGAAACGAACTTGGGACGAGCAATTTTCATAGCCTCGTTACAATTTGAGCTTCATCTGTTTTTCTAAGGAACAAGCTTGAATTTTCTCTCCATTTAATCGATTATATTGTGTATTATATGTATTGTTTGAAAATGATTTTTTTACCGTTGCATATTAAATCTAATGGGTATTGAACAATTTCGTTTTATTTTATTCTCATTTAAAAATGTTTGAAAAAATTAAAATATATTGTAATTAAATATTTGCTGTTTAGTTATTTTGTACGAACTGGTCTGTTTAGGGCTAAAATAATGATTCACTTCTAAAATCTTCAAATCTAAAATTCTTACGCAGTGGACAGCTAGGACCACGATGCCACTTTCACAAAATTTTGACACAAAGCTATTAACTTTATTAGGATATAAATAAAGGTGGAGTTTAAGCGAAACTTTTTTTTCCCCTTGTAAATCAGCGAGTCAAGTGTACCTCGAGGAGGAAAATGTTTTCGTCCTCTCGGCAGGTAGAGAGAAGTAGCCCCATAGTAGATCTCGGGGCTACCGCAGCGCTTAAGGCTGAACCCTTATTGGAAAGTTGTGCCGGGCCACGATTGTCCTTTTAATTCGGGGTTCGGTGCGTTAGAGTCTTTGTCCGACTATGAATTCCGCATTGTCTGTCCCGGAACCCAACGTCCAAAGAGAAAAGTGGGCGAACTAAGAGAGAGGCACGAAAAAAAGGAGAGAGAGAGAGAGGGAGAGAACGAAGGAGAGAGACGGAGAGGGGGGAGGAGGCAACGAAAAGAAAGAAAGGCGCTGACGAACGTTTTCAGAGCGCTACGGCCCAGTTTCTGCGTGTGACGGCTCGTGTACTCGATTGTGAGTCGAGCGAGAGAGAGAGAGAGAGAGAGAGAGAGAGAGAGAGAGGGAGAGAAAGAGAGGAGTCCCCCTACCTCTTCCCGTAATCCCGCCGCAGAGGAAAGAATTTTACGTTCCTTTTTTTCGGGGACGACATGCCGATCCCATGAGTATTTGGACGGACCCATTGTTTCCGAATAGTTTAACTGAGTGGAGGAGGCGCCCGGCCAAGCTGAGACTCCGAGCGCGGATTTGCCACGAGTGTTTTGAAAAATTGCCTATATTCGGAGGAGAGGAAGCGTGACTTATCTTGTGAGGAGAAGAGGAACATGGAAGAATGTGCATTCTGCGAATAGCTTCGTTTGACATGTTCATTTCAGTGGATAGGTCACTTTTCTACTATGGCGATCAAAGCGTTATTGTTGCTCAATATTCAAATCATTAGCTTTTCGTGTAATTCAAATGTGTCCCAATCACACGTCGGTTGCATTATTCTTTTTGTACATAAACTTTTGTATACATAAACACATTTATTTTGATTTTGAAATTAAATTTTGATCTTTAATAAAATATTATATGGGTGTAAAATATTGCTTACACATTCATTTTTAAATACCAAGCACTAAGCACTTCATGCAGTTCTATTCATAAAAAAACTGTGAGAAGAGAAAAGAAAAAGTAAGTCAGATAACATGAGGTTCCTCGCATTCGACTCTATTCAAGTGAAAAGACTCTAATTCAACGATTTTCACCACTTCACTGTTGCAGTCCGCACTTACAATTCTACACCCACTTTTTAATTAAAGAAAAAAGTCAACTAAAAGGCAACAAAACATTTAGAAATCGGCAAGAATAAAAATCCCGACTATCGCGAATCCAATTTACAGCGAGGCCTCGGTAGAGCGCTCTCGCAGTGAAACGAAATTTTCTAATCTCCCGAAGATAATGACTCTCCGCCGCTCTCTTACGCGAGCGTAGTGGGCGTGCGCCGGACCCCCTCGCCGAGTAGAGAGTGCCCTGACGTAACGGCCCGAATTGATTCGGCGAGAAAGTCGCTGCAGCCGCGCGGGGGGCTCCTTCCTCCGCTCTCTCTCTCTCTCTCTCTCTCGGACTCGCAAAAAATGCCGGGAAAACCGGCGAAAGTTTTCGCGCGCCAAGGGCCGGCCGCGCGACGGTTTCACTCCTTCGGAGATGTAAATCACGCGGCCTAACGAAGTTTTTCCGACTGCGCGCCGAGAAAGCGACGCGAAAAACTGTGCGGCGATCAATTGACCGGCGTGCGACCTTTCGCCGCCTTTGTGTCCAGCTCGACGCGTACCTGCACGCACCCGCCTCCTGCAGGTGTGCAGCTGCGGGCTTGCGGTCGGATCTCCTGTTGCTTTTGCTTACGTACCTGCGAGTGCAAATTTGTCAGATGCCGTTTTCTGTTGTGTCAGATTTTCGAGGTCGCTTGACGGTTGCATTCCGAAATTTTCAAACTTCTCGATGCGGTTATTCAAAAATATTAAACTTCTCAGTGGATTTTGTTATTTATTATTTTCGAAAATTATGTAATATTTGTTATTTTTCTGAAATTATTACTTCGTATCTTAAAGCAAATTATACTTCAAGTGCTATATTTACAAACGTATTGTTGCATTTTTTACGTGTTTCAGGTTATTATTTCGTGCAGTATAATTTACACCAAAATCTGTATCTCGTATAATCATAATCTTGCGGTAATTCAACAAGTATTTATTTTGTATACATCATAAACATAATGCGAATGTATATTTAAATAGATAGATTAAATAATAACACATGTAATACTTAATAGTACCTTAATCGATATACATTATGTATAATTCAAACTTTTGCTCAACTTTATGATGTGGTCTAGAAAGGTATTAAAAATTAAATATTGCTTAGTAAGTGCCCTACACACTGTACAATATTAAACACTATTTCCTCACTTCAATATAACGCTCTTGCCATGTTATAGACTAAAAATAGTAATAATAATAACGACACCTACACAAAACAAGAGAACATCTGCTCGTCATTTCTATGTGACCCAAGCGTTACGTAAATTTCTTATTCAATTTGCTGTCGTTATGATACCTTTAGTAACAAACAACGAATCTTGCGAAATGTCCCTCGCTCCGATCGAAATATGCTGAGCCGCGCACAAAAGAGTCTCCGGCGCGTCCAAAGCCGCCTTGCTAAGCGCATTTTCCGCGCGGCTCCTCCTCTCCGCTCGTTCGCGCGCGAATCTTCTCGCGCAAAGTGTCGGGATCCGCTTCGTTCGGTGCCGATCGTTTAGAAAAAAATGTCGAGACGCCGCGGCGACCTCCATTGCATCGCGCCTCTTACGAAAGGAGAAAAGAAGAGCGAGAATCTGATTTTGGGTCAATAATTCCGATATTCCGGTTACGCCGAGCTTACGAGAGACGCCGGCTTTCGACATGAATTCGCCTGTCCCCCTCCCCCGCCTCTCGCCGACCCGCCGCGGCCTTCACATCGTTATTTTATTTGATTAAGTCTGGCTCGCTTCTCCGACGGCCGGAGATACGGCGGTTCGATTGTATCAAAAATTCAATTCGGCCGGAGCGTCGTTTTCAGGGTCTTTGATAAATTTCGCCTCATCGATAAAAAAATGAGAGATTTCACTTCCAGAGATAAATTCCACCGCTTTCGAGAAACTCGAGCTGGCCGTCTTCATTTTTACAGCTGCAAATCGTCGAGATAACAAACTTATTTCTGTTAAACTGCTGCATTTGTCGCTTGCCAAGAAACATCTTTAGTGGGATTAAGAAAATTAATTTTCTCTTGGACACTTATCAAATGTTAATTCGATAAAAAAAGTTTCCTTGTACGCATAAATCGAGCTCGCTGAAACGTGCAGTTACTCCCCAGTCACATTAATCCGAATTTAATAATTCATCGCGTCGAAAATCAGTTGAAAACTCATTCGTCAGGCGCTCGACGAAAATACAAAAGGAGCGAAAAGAAGTATCGGCGAGGGTAGCACTCAAACCTCTTTAAGGTAAAAGCAGTCTCCTTCGTGGCCGGCGAATCGAAAAATTTGATCGCCGAGGGGGTGCCCTCGGCGCGGTGGCGTCCCCGCGGAAAATTGCGGTCCAGTTGGCGCGCGCAGGTGGCCGAGGGCCTTCACCGGTAGCCGCGATGCGCGCACGCGGCCGCGCGGGCTTATCGATCCGCGCGCCGCGAGAAGAAAGAAAATATACGCGCGCCCGCCCGGTACACACAGGCCCCATTCCCACAGGCGCGCTTGCGATCGCCGTGCGTGATTCCGGTGCCGCGCCGTCACGGTTCCATTAATATACGACCCCGAAAACTCGCGCCAGCCGGAGAGAAAGACCCGCCGACTCTTCTCTCCTTCCTTCTTTTTTTCACCCGCGCGCACCTCTCCTATGCCTTCGGCCTGTTACGAGTTTTCAGGAGGGTTCGGACGGGCTGTGTGATTGGTCAGTTCTTTTTTTTGGGACATCAGAATGCGTTTATTCTAATCGGGACTTACTTATCGACTAAGTTACGGAAGTTGGTAATTGTTTCGTTAATTGCGGTGAGAAAGGATATAGAAGCTGAGTATTTAGATTGTTGACTTATTTGGAATTGAATGTGGATATGTTTTCATTTTACTGTAATAAATTTGTTTTAGGTTTTAATTTCCTGATGATTAATCTGGTTCAACTATGTTATATTTTTAGGATATTATTCAAGATGTGAAACTACTTTAATTTGTTTCGAATATTTTGAAAATTTTGCAAATTGCAGGAAATTTTTAATCTTACTATTAGATGTAAAGAAACTTTAATCACGCAATTAAGTAAATTGAATTCAATTTCATTTCGATTAGTTAAATCGTGCTTTTAGAAAAATCACGCAGCCTCTACTTTTACTCATTACGCAGATCATAAAATCACATCACGGCTCTTGATAGATCCGTAGAGTACCGTAAAGGTAATTGAAAACTAATGAGGGTCGAAACAAGAGGGACGACATTTAAAATAAAAGTACATAAAAATGAAATTATGCCACCGACGGCCAGTCGAGCTCAAGACAGCCGTTTCTTTTCCTACTTTCGCTCGAAGTTACAAAGAGAGTCTTAACACTTTCATTTGCATGCGAAGATATATTCAAGGAGATTTATAACTGTAACCGAGCTGCTAATAAACACAGCGCGCTAGCCACCGGAGAATCATTTTTGCACGGTGCTCAATGTTCGCCGTTTAATTTGACATAATTAGCCTGTCGGAATATTTAATACGAAGCCATTTAAATCATCGGGGTTAAAGCAGCAATTAGGAAATTAATAAATACTAAATGCCCAGTCTGATGTGTATATGCGCCCACGAAATTGGGCACAGTAGCGTGGTGTAATATGTAAATCGTTGCGATAAATTAAGGTCGCACAATAATTGTACACGCCGGGGGTGTGCAAGCATTGCGGAAGCGAGCAAAATAATCCGCCCCCGAATAAGCGCGCGCGGAACAATCGAACTTCACTCGAACGAAGGAACTCGCTTAAATTATAAATCAGAGATGTTTCGCGAAAAACAGTTTCTGTCGCCCGGTTCGTCGAAATCTGGGAACGGCAAGTGGCCGTCTAGGGGCTTCGACAGCCGTATACGAGCGAATTGACGAGACGGACAAGTAAATTATTAATGGCTTTATCCAGAAATTTTTGAATAATTAAGCGGCGTCGAGGGCATAAACGGAAATTACCGCGGTTATCAGATTTCACGATGATTGAAAAATCAATTAACGTGCCCCGGCCGAGGCGCGGAGGCCCTGACTCCTCCGTCCTTGCTCGCACGCGCCCGACGCTCGTCCCGTAACTGTTCGGAGCAAATTACAGTACGCACGTCCGTTCGATATGAAACAATAGTGCCCGTTTAAAATCTAGATACCCAAAGAGAGCCTCTCACCCGTAGAAACGTTCGCGCCTCCCGCGCGCTCCCATCCGCCGAGCCAAAAACATTCAATCGCATCGCGCTCCAATTAAGCGCTTCGCTCCTCGAGAAAAAGAGCGAGAGAGATTCGAAAAATAAGACCCGACCCGAAGAAAGGAGAAGAAGTAGTTTACGAGGGAGGGGAATCCGATCGAGGATATTCGGAAGGGAGCCCCTCTCCCCGTAACCCCGAAAGAGCGTCGATCCAGCAGCCGGGTGGAGGGCACGGCAATTGGGTCGTCTACCCTCGAGGCGACCCCTCGTGCCTGCCCGTCCCCTCGCCCTCCCCGCGGATCGGCCGCACACGCTCGCGGGCGCACACGGACGGGCGCGGGCGCGTGGGGCGAGGACGAGATCGGCCGAAGGCACGCGGAAAGCCGCGAGCCGGGACGGAGGCGCACGAGGCCGCCGTCGTCGGTGCCGCCGCCGGCGCTGCTGGCGATTTGAGGCCGAGCCTCAAGGTGCCGGTGGTGGGGCTGCCAGCGTGCACGCGAGAGAGAGAGAGCGAGAGAGCGAGAGAGAGAGAGGCGAGGGGGCGCGCAGGCGGAGAGCGGCGAGCCAGGCCAGAGGCGGCAGTCTCGCCAGCAGCAGCGCCGAGGACGGACGGCCGGGACGGCGACGCGCCGAGCGCTCAGCTTTTTTCGCTTTTTTCGGGCCTTCTCCCCCTTTTTTCCGCCGCTCTCCGTGTCTCTCCTCTCTCTGGCTGGCGCGCAGCACACCGCACGAGGCTAAGCGGACGCAGGCAGTTGGCAGCCCAGCCGCGGACTCCGTTTTTCTTTTAAAAAGAAATCTCGTCCGTCCTCCTCGTATCTGTGTTTACACGCTCTTCTCTCTCCTTTGAGTTTCTCTTTTTGGTACGAGCGTCGTCGGCGAGCCGCCCCTTGTGCTACGAGGAACGCCCGAACGAGATTTCTGTGCGCGTGTGAGTGCAACAATTTTTCGGAGCAGCAGTACCGCGCAGGGGGAAAGGCTCTCTGCGTATAGGTGCCGAGGGAAGGCGCACGCACAAGTCGCCGTGCACACACTCGAGACTTGGCGAGGCGAAGTCGGAGGCAGAGAGAGGTGCACGCGAGGAGAAGCGAGACGGAGACTGGCACGTGCGCAACAAAGGCAGTGCACGCACATAGTGGGATTCGCCGAGTTTTCGGCCGGCTCCACGCCGCTTGGCCCTGCACCTATATAACAGTGCACCGCCTCGAGGGGAAAGTGCCTTTTCTTTCTTTCTCCCCGAAATAAAAAAAAAGCAGGAGCGACTCACCGGCGGCTACCAGTGTTTCTTTTTTGTTTGATACCGAAGAGGAGAAGTGCTTGTTCGTTTTTTTTTGTTTCTAAATCTTGTGAGGATTCGGAGGTACTGGAGTTCTCTCTCGATCCCTCGTCGATTCGGTGCATCGAAGATCTGAAGAAAAAGAAGAGCAAAATGTGTGTTCGGTGTTGAGACGGAGCCGAGGCGAGAGAGAGGGATAAGTAGAGGCGCGACGATGATATGACAGGCTCATCTCGTCAAGGCCGTCGTGATAAAAAGCGCGCGCATGTGTTCAGTGGGTTATAACGCGAACAGCGGCAAGCCATCCCACGCAAATCTGGATACACTGTCGACGCCCCCCCTTGGATTGTCCCATGACAGGATGGCGCTGGCGCGGTGAGTGCATTACTCCCTATTGCTCTTCTCCCCCTCTTCGCTTTTTCTCCTCTTCTTTCCTTCTTCCCTTTTTTCCTTCTCTCTTTCGCTCGGTTCCCCCGCCGCTCGGCCGCACTAGCCAGCAGTGCGAGCGATGAGATTACTCGGAGAACCTCGAGAGGCTCCTTTTTTTTTACATCGGAGTCGAGGGCTCCGATGATCGTCTGCGAGTCTATTCCGGATGACTAACCGAATTCCCAGTTCTCTTTTTTTTTTGCCGACTCCAAATTGTATTACGCGCAAGTGGGTGCTTCCGGATCGGTTTAAACCGTGGACGGACAGATGCTCGCTCGCAAACTGAACAATAGTTATAAGCCTTTTACCTATTCAAACGGAGTATCTCGAATGCCTGGATAATTAACGACTCCCGCGACGTTTCTACGCAGACAGAGCCTCTCGAGTAAAACCGGAAAAGAAGCGTATAAGATTTCGTGCTGTTCTAACTATAGATACAAAAAATCGCCTCGGATTGACGTACGCGCTTCTCTCGTAAACCGAGTGTCGAGGTCCGAGCAAAAAAACCTACGGTCGCGTCCACTTTTTTGAAAGATAAAGATTCGATCGGCGTTTAGACAAATCAAGCGGAGGAGAGCGAGCGGGAAAGCCGCGTTATCTCGGGTAGCATCTCGGGCACAAAGGCGCGGGAGCAACGCCAAATAAAGCCTCGTTGTTCTCGAGCCGGCTGGCGACGCGAGTCGCCGCGCGGGTGGAGGAGGGGGCCGGGGAACCCGATGCACGGGGCAATAATATAGTAACGCGCCGAGGACGCGCTGCGCCTCGTGCGCTGCTCCCGCGAGGCTACACCCCGAGGTTACACCTCCTCCTCCCGCGCCGGCTTGGCTCCGCTTCAAATTTTACGTCGCCTCTCTCCTTCTGCTTCCTAGTCGACTTTTTTCCCCGCTGCTCTTTTTGTTTCTCGCGGGGACACGGCAATTTTCGTGCATTGAAAGGCCTCCGGTGTTGACGGTAATTAGCTCGTTGAGGAGGGTCGCCGCGAACTAGGTGGGTTAGATCGCGTGTCGTCGGAATGTTTCTTCGGTCTATCGGCGCTTCATTAGCCCGGCATTCAGATAATAATTGAGCGCTTTGTGTCTCGCTGCGCGCTGCGACCTCGCTGATTGCTTCGATTCATTGGATTTTCAAGAAAGTCGCATTTTAATCGGCCGCTTCGAAAGTTCGCCACCTTGAATTTCTCGGCGGCCTCGCGGCCGGGAAATGAATTTCCGTGGAATCGAGGGGAAAGCCTCGGAAAATTTCGCGCATCGATCGAGCATCCGTCAGCCGCGGCGAGGGGTAACCCTCGGCCGTAAAGAGAATTTAGGTTTTTCTCGCTCGACCGGAGAGAAAAATACGGCAGAAGGCACTTGACGTAGTCGAGTGTACACCCGCTCGGCCGTTTCTCTCCCGCTCACACGGGTTATAAACGGCCGCCGGCAGACGCGCCCGACCAATCCCCGCAGCGACATTCCGCCCGTGAGGAGAGTTCTCCACTCGGCCTCGCCGAGAGAGAGAGAGAATTCGAAGAATATACCCTTCAGTCGCTGCACGCGCTCGCCTCGGTTTTCTTCCTCCCCAACTGCCCGTCCCTTTCCTTCCATTTTTCTCTCGCTCCTCTCGCCTTTTTTGGTGGACGGAGCCGTTCGATCGACGCGGGCGGAGATAAGATAAGGCGAGCGATTTTCTCGCGCGAGTTTCTATTTTGCGGAATTCGAGCTTTGAAGCTCGGCAGTGCCTCGGCGGTAGGCGTCGCACGGTGAATCATGCAGTCGCGATGTGCATGTGCCGCTGGATTCTTGCTTATGAAATTACAGGGTCATCCTGTACCGAGGAATGCGCGCGCTCGCGTATTGCGAAAAATGTGGAAAACGAGAGTCGGTAGCGCGCGTCGTGTATAAACTTTTTGCAAGTTTGTCAACTTCCGTTATCTTACTGCTCGAAAAATACTTTATATAAGGAAACGAATAATCGCCAAGCGTCACCTCTAAATCCCACAAAGTCAAACGCACAAAAAAGTTCTGAATCACGTAGATCCCCGCTGGTTTCTCATTTAACTAACGAAAAAAGGAATTAAAAGAGAAAAAAAAGAAGGTGAGAGGCTCTAAACCGAAGCGATTAAGTGACGCGCGCGTGGCAAAAAATAAAAGACCAATCTCCCCGTCGCTCTTACTTGTAACAATGCTCATTATCTTATCAGCTACTTAGCTTGCGCCAGCTCAAAGTCGTTCGGGCCAGCCTCCCCGCGACCTCCGCTCGTCCATCTATCCATCCATCCGTCCATCCGAAGTCTTCATTTTTCAAAGCGCGACTCGCCTGCCGAGGAGCTCGCAGCAGCCTTGAGGCATCGACCGAGGAGATTTACGAGTGTGTGTGCGGCGCGCGCGCCGTACACAGAGTCAGCTGGAGGCTCGAGCGCCACGTGTGCGCCCGACTCGTCAATTAGAGTAGCCTCGTTCGAACTGCGGACGCGAGCGCGCGTGGCCTTTCCTCGTTTTTCCGGAGAGCCGAGCAGCGTAACGGCTCCTACACTCCTTTTCCTTCGAGCTCGGCGATCCTCCTCCGACGACTCGCGCGGCATTGGGAGGCGCGCGTCAAAGGAAAGTGTCAAGGATGCGGATTGTAAATTTTGACTTTGCTGGAGAATACTTAGGTAAAAATATTTAAAACAAAACGTGGAAAATTTTGTTGGCTTTACGTGGTGGATGGTGGCGCGTTTACTTTGACAGAGGGAAATGGAGTGAAAATTTACTTTAAATGCTGCTAGTTTTTTCACTCTAATTCACTCCGCTAGATTTAGAAGTCGTGATACTTTCTAAATATGAAATATCTAAATTATTTTCCTTATCAATCGATTTTTTCTATTATTTTACATTTAGAGAGTAAGCTCATGGTTTTTTAGAAGACTTAGTATGTCATTATTCAAAGTGGCCGATAAAAGACTATCAAACTAAACGATCAAGCAATAATTCATCAATATCCAAGACCGGAATAAGAGCCTTGCCTACCAGGCGCGCTTATGTTCACATGTCAGACGATTTCACATCAGTTCCCGTGATCTCATCGCAAACTCAGAAACTCGCTCCTCTAGAAAACAAATATCTAAAATCGAGCCATCCTCTCCCCTTCCAAGACCGAGAAACGCTCCTCCCTAATCTCAATCGAGGCGGAAAACATCGTTACTTCCACGGCACATGGTCCTCGTCTCCTCCGCATCCCGGGGCGTATAAACGCATCAGCTGCGGCGCTCGTGTCATTATCGGTCGGCGCACGTTTTTCTCTCCGGCGCACAAGGAGGGGAGGGCGCAGAGGAAAAGCGTCACCTCCGCCCGTCCGCGCGTGCACGTCGCGCGAATTAAACACCTCCGCGCGCTCGCTCGCGCCTTCTCATTGACATTGATCTCTCCTCTCGGGCGGAAAAAAAACGTGACTCGCCTTCCGCGTTATGTCAAAGCCCGCGCGCGACGCGCTCGTAAAAAGCCGATTGTACGCGCAGGCTTCGGCCCGCGTCCTTGCCAGCGCGTATACCTGGCGAATGTCGCCACGGGCGATCGATTCTACACAAAATTTCGCTTTGTACGAAATTTTACTGTACTGCGTACGAGCGCGAGGAAAACGACGGCGAAACTTTCCTCGGAGTGAAATTTCAAGCGGCGAGGAGGGACAAATCGCTTCTGAAAGGTGAAACTTTCATTCTTTTTCAAGGCGGTTTCACTTTTTCCCTACATTGCGCTCGCTTCGATTCCCGGGCATCGAGGTGCGCGAGGCCGACTCGACTACGAAATCGCAGCGACGGCGAATCCTCGATCGGGGTCTCTTATTCCGGAGCATCGAGAAAACTGCAGAGTACAAGAGATATAGGGAACTGCTGCAGCGGGTTTTCGCACTTGCCGTCTCTTTATTTCGCTTAATCGCGCCGCGGTACGCACCTCATCAATCTCCCGGCGGCGCGCATCTCTCCCTCGCGGCGGATCTCAATTAAATCGGCATAATGGCCGCCCGGTGCGTGACTCGCCGCGCTGATCGATGCTAGGCTCGCCGGCCGAGCGAAATAAGCCCGAGCGCGCAGCAACAAAGAGGAGGGAAGGAAGGTCGGAGCGAGGCGAGCGGTTGCCGCAACCTTCGCTTCAAGGGTATACCCGCGCGCAGCCCTGTGCGCGATCGGCCACGCGGTATCTCCCCCTCCCCCCACCCCGCCGGACTAGAGCTTCGCAACTCCCTCGAGTCGTCCTCCCCCTCCGCCCGGCTCGTCGACGTCGCCCGACATCGCGGCTCACCTATACGAAAATTCCTTTCCGAGGCGGAAAATGGATCGAGGGTGCACGGGGGAGAGATGGCGTTATCGGAGAAAGTATGCGGTATATAGCTGGGGCTGTCGAGGCCGACTCCCCGTCGACGATCCATTCTGGCTTTTTTCTCGCCCGCCGAGATATTTACCGCCGCTGCGAGCTTGCGATCGATTCTCAAACTTTTCGCTCGCTCCGCTACTTTTTATCGACTGCCTGCCTCGTCGCTCGCAGACTTTTCCAAATATTTTGCGATCAAAAGCCGCCGTAAAAAATAGAGTTTACGTTCCACCGAAATTCAGTTGACCGACCGCGGAAAAGTTACGCGTTTAATTGTATCGCCGGGATTGCCGGTGTAACAATTTGGCCGGAGCCCGCCGCAATGCGGAGTCGATAATCGAGTGCACTCGACAAAAAAGCAATCGGCCGTCGAAAAAACGAGCGTCGATATATCGCGTCGCCGGAAAAGTTCCTGGGGTCCCGCGTCGGACGACCGACGACTATACGGCTCGGCGCGGCGGCTCCTCTTTCACTCCGGCGGCGGCGCGCGTTCTCGTGGAATAAAAAAATTTCATTGCCCCGGCTCGCATCGCATTTCGCGGGACAAAAGCTCGCGCGCGATCGATGAAGCGATACGATCGACCGAAAAAAGAGCGCCGGCCGCCCCCATCCTCCTGCCCATCTCCGCGAAATATCGAGGCTGATAAAAAGAGAGAAGAGGAGTTCGGCATTATTCGGCGAGTAAAATACCGCTCCCCGCTTCGCACTGGAAATTCCGCGGGGGTCCGCGAATTAAATCGAAGTTTCACGAGGGCATTAGCTTTGCTTAAACGCATCGGCGAGTCGATGATCATCGGGCGCGGAGCGGACGAGGCGAGAGCTCGTTACCCCTGGGGACCGTAAGTCTGCGAGTGTACGCGGCAACTCGATACGCCTCTGGCGAGCGAGTGAGAGAGAGAGAGAACGGCAACTCGACGCCGGTGTAAATTGTTTACAGCCTGTAAAAGTCGTTGCGCGGGCGCGTTCACCGTACGGTAAACCAACGCCCACCCCCCGGGCCGGACCCTCGGCCGAAAACGTCGCCCCTCGGCTGCGCTTTGTGCGGCGCGGCGCATAATGCGCGCCGCGTCCCCGCTCGCTTTTGTGCCCCGGCCGTGGGGAGAGAACGGGGAGGAGGAGGCCGCGACGGCGGTGGGGCCAGTAACCTCCGCGCCGGACGACCTTGGGACTCACGGCCAATTTGCGAACCGGCCGAGGAGGAGACCCTTAAGGCTCGTTACGCCTTGGCTCTAGCTCGAGCGGCTAGCTCCTCCCACTCTTGTCGCTCGAACGTTACTCACGGAGACGACACCGAGACACTCAGCGATCCGAGCCTCTCCCGTTAGCTCGTACGATTTTTCGGACGCGACGATTATTGCGGTCGGACCGACGAGGCGCTCGCTGCACCCGTCATTTTCAGTCTAGAACGAGCGGCGGCAGTGCGCAGTGGCATACCTGCGGTGCCGGCGGACGTTATTACTTTTCTTTTATTACGGACGGATTAACTGACAATGATCTGGCAAGTAAACAGCTTAACTAATGCGTTGGGGAGAGATTTGGCTAATAACAGGGCTAGTTCGAAAAGTATTTCCCTTTTTTCTCGACAGACTGATCCAAGCGTAATTTTTTCTTTGTAAGGTTGAAATAACGATGTTTTTTATTGAATAAAGTTGATATTTATCCGAGCATTGGGTATTTTAAGTGTAGATGGTATTTTAGTCGAACAACACGCCAGTGCGTTATCGTACGTCTAAACCACAGAGCTACGATTACCATAATCTTTTATCGGCCTTCGCGAGTGCGATAGCGCCTATCAAAAAATTCTTCTGAAATTCAAGGCTTCGTTTATAGATGCCTTCAAAAACACAAAGGCGCCTGCATCGCTCCTGCATTTTGGCGGCGAGCTGTTGCCTAGAGGGATCGTATCCATATAAGGCTCACTTCTCGGCGCATCTAAATGCAGCCCGCTCGCTCCTACTGGTTCTCTCAAAGGTCGCTTTTCGGCGGGACCGCCTCGTCTTCCCCGTCATCAAGCGGCCGGTCGCCCATTAGCAAAAAGAAAAAAAGGGAGGAAAAAAGTCTCGCACGGATCGAACGACTCCCTACTCGCTCGAATTGACGACAATTACGTGCGCGGGGCAATCGATGCCTCGTAATCGTCTCGCCGCGAGGCTGCCGGTTATTAGGGCCGGCTTCCCCCAGCGGGGGGCTGGCAAAAGGGGTTGCTCTCCTCGTCCCCAGCGCAGAAGTGCAGCCAAACGCTGCGAAATTGAAGCCCTCGTGCGTCATCCGCTCGGCCGTTTTAAAAGGGTGAGCCGCTATACTAATAATTAACACGTGCGCGAATCGCAACGTCTCTCTCTCTCCCTCTGCGCGATTGTCAGGCGGACGTCCTTCTCGGGAAGCGGTTGCGGTTCGGATGAGGCAAAAAAAGCACAGCCTGCGTCAGTCCACAACAGTCACACGGCAAACGATGCGTCACAATCTGCAAAGAGTAAACGGATGTCTGTTATCGTACGGCTAGCTGATAGTAAGCTTGTCGAAATTTATTTTTAAAAATGGTTTGTCCAGTGGTAATAAATGAGCTTTTTACTGGATCTTCATTATTCATCAATGATAAATTGAAAAAGTATTTTAATTACGATTCGGAGTAGCTTCTTATTTAAAGTAAATTGTTTTTACTGCCCGGAATATTTCGCGTCGCTCAAATTCATCCATCTTTTTCTGCTCGATAAAATCTCGTATAGTAGCCCGAGAATGCATTAAACATGAAAATGAAATCCTTGAAATATTCGACGTCCATTCGACTCCTGTATTTTTCACGAGCGTCTTTAAAAATTTCATATCATCACTTTGCCTTACTCCTCTCATTTTCACGAGCGCATGCTCTTCTTCATAAATTCCCGTCAAGCTTTGTATCGATAATTAAAAAAGAATCGTACAATCTCGATTGATCCAATCCCCCGTACCCCGCCAGCCGCTCCGATACAATTAGAAAATTCAATTACCGCGGAGCTGCTGTGCGCACCTTTTTCCGAGCGGCGCCCGGAAAAAAGGAGAGTAATGAGAATTTGCATGATAGAGACGGGCGGTTTAATGGAAGATGGGCGCGGGCAGATACGGCCAGCGCGGCGCGCGTAGCTCGCTGACGCGTGGCAGTCAATCGGCCAGATTTATGTCCCGTTCCGTTCGCTGATTTATCGGCATCCACCAGCGCCGCCGCGCGCGCGCGCCCGCTTTAACGGCTCGCCTCGAGCCCGGGCCGCGCTTTACATTCGACGCGGACGACGCCTTTTTTACACCGTGGCACGCTCTAATTAACGGCTAACTGTAGCGGTTAATGAGAGCCCGAGTGCGCGGTGAAATTTTCTCTTTTTCGGACGAGGCGAAGGGTCCGAGGCAGCACCGTTTTTATTTTCGTCTCTCGGCCACGTATTTTATTGCTCGGCCGGATCGATCATTACGTGCTAGCGTTTCGAAATCGCTTTAGTTGTGCGCGCGATATTACTCCCTGAAGGACAGGATACGTATGCCATTGAAGCCGCACAATCGATAGATAGATTAATCCCCGGCAATATCGTTATCCCCCCGTCGAAGTGAAAAAGCTCGAAAGAATTTAGAAAGTACCGTTCGATCCTAACGTCCCATTGTGCTCGCTCCGGCTCGTCGAGCTGCTCGACTTTACGTAACTCTGGTCGATTTTATTTTCCGCGCGAGCTTTTTAACGCCCGATAAGCCCGCTTCAACCTTTCGTCGAGGTGACGACTCGCGCGCGCCTAATTGAACGCCGGCGGCGGTCCAAGGTGATCGGGCGGTCACGTGGGAATCGCCGAAAAAAAAAGGCAGCACGCGGGGAACCGCGCGCTCGGCTCTCGTGGGAGGGAGCGGGATCGCGGCGGCTCCGCGAGCATTGTACTCGCGCGCGTGCGCGTCATTTGCATCGATCGTCGCGCGAGACAAGAGGCAAAAAGTTCGCGCGACATTGAACTTGAGAGGCAATCGATCGTAACGAATTTCCCTCGCGACTTTTCAGGAAGCCGCCGCGAGACACGTGCCGCTGACGCGAGCTGCACTCTCGAGGTCTTTCTCAAGTTTGCCTCGGAGAACTTTTCAGCCGGATCGCTCGGATTCTTGTTCACCTCTTTTGTGGGTTTCTGGGATTTACTGTACACCCGTCTATTTCGTTTTTTACAATTGCTTTCTGTAATTTTATGTTTGATCATTATGACTGGCTATTCATATTTTAAGACCAGCACTGGGAATAATTTTTTTTTTTGTTTACGTGCCAAGGCATTTCATTTGTCAGAATGACGTCAAACTTTCATGAAATGAGAATGCAGGAATTTTATTAATTAAGGAGCATTTTAATTACTCAAAGTCGGACGAAATATCGAGGTGAATACGAAAATCGTGCGTTGCACGGTGCAGTGCACAACAAGGTGCATAAAATTCATAAGCCGGGGCAGCTAGAATCTTCTTTGCTCAGTGAATATAATCGGCTCAACCGAGTGTAGTTTGCCAAAGTAAAGCACAGCAGCTTAATCTGCCAGAAGCTTAACTATTCGATCAAAGCTGACTTTTAATTAGTTCGCCGTGGCGCGGCCCGCCGCGTTACCTCGGCAAACTCCGAAATTCCTCGGCCGCGAAACGCAGCGCGCAAAACCCCGAGCATCGTCAGCGCCCGTCACTCATTACCTCGATAAAGCGGTGTTTACTCGGGGCGCACCGTATCGCCGCCCGGTAAAAAAAAAATCGAGGCTCGCGGCGCGAGAGCAAAGACAAAGAAGAAGCCGAGAGCGCGGCATAAGTCACTGCTCGCAATTAATAATTTTTCGCGGACTTATCGTCGCGCAGCCGCTAGCCTTGACTCCGGCGCGTCCCCACCTCCTCGGCGCGAGCGTATACTGACTTTCCTGCGAAACTCGGCTCCCTCCGCGCTCGGCGCGGCTCTAGCCGCGTACACCGCCGATATCGCCCCCTCGACGCTCTCCTCTTAATGGTCGCCGATACAGACCCTCGCGGGGCTTTTTTTTTTCGTCGGGGCGGGGTTGTATATACGGAACGGGCGGCCAGCCGGTCGGCAGTGACGTTCCACGGACGCGCCGGTGATGATTCGACTGGCCGCCGACCTGATTTTCCGAAGGGGCAGGTGCGCGTCGGGCGAACGGACCAGCTTGCGCCTTCCTGCGGTCGAACCGCCGCCCGATGTGTTGAGTGGCCTTCGCCGCTCGGGTGACTGGAGGTTGAGTGTCGTCGGTCGATAAGTTGTTTTTCAGTGTATTTCAATTTTACTTTTTATCGGGCCCGCGTAAATGTTTATTTGAGTAGCGTTATTTAAGAATGTTTGTTCGAGATTCGAATTGGTGCATTTGTGATAAATTAAGTGCAGTTATTGATAACAGTTAATTTTATAATCAATATACGAATAATTTATTTAATTTAACTTACATGTGAATTTTCTGTGGTATTGGTGATATTATTGCACGATTGCATTATGAAAGTTACGATACATATTAATGTAATTTAATATTTATACTTTGAACAAATATTTATGCTGAAAGTTAATATCTGCAGTATTGTGTAGATATTTGTCGAACTAATCATATATACCTCCGTATAAATTGAGGAAGAAAATAAAAGAATGATCTTTTAAATCCAAGTAAAAGTTTCAGAGCCTAGAAAGTTTTTCTTAACCAATAGCTACAAATCTTCCAATATCGCAGATCATTTACATAGAATGTAAGTTAAAGAAAAGTGCATTTTTCCTCTCACACCACGCAAGCTTTTTTCCGCGTTTTTCGTGTCACTTGGCCACGCCACTTTCGTAGATCGATACAAGCCCAGCGGGAAAATCTGAAATAACGTGGGTCGCCCCGAGGTTTAATGGGTTAAGAGCCGAGCTAAGCAGTCGAATTGCACGTGCACCTCTATACACTCACTCTCCCTTAATCCTCCATTCGTCTCTCAATCTTGCGGGAATAGGGAATCGAGCAACAGGAGTATACACGCGTCCCTGTGCCCAATCCGAGAAAATTCTCGCCGTGTTCCAGCTTCTCGCAGCAATTTTTCTTCGTAACTGGAAGAAAAAAAGGAACGAGGGTACGGGTGCAATCCATTACCATCGCAGCGGCGGGAAATCGGCCGAGGGGGAGAATTCAAAGTGTACACACGTCGACTGCGTGCGCTGCTTGGAATCGATTCCGCCACCTCGAGTCTCTTTTTCCTCGCCCTCCCACCGCGTCCCTCTCTCTCTCTTGCTTCCCCAGAAAACCTTGACTTCCTCCACGGGGGAATATAGCCGCCATTCAATTTTCCTTCTATTCGCCCTCCGAAAGCCAGGGCTGATACGGCTGCACCGCGTATCCCCCCCCCCCGCCGATACGGCCCGGAAAAATAGGTTAAGCTCTCGTGTCGAGCTCGTTGCTTATTCCGCGCTGCCCCCCGCTGAATCATATGTTCCCTCCGAATTTCCACTCCGCGCTCCGCTTAACCTCGTAATTTTCTTTCTCAAGTCGAATCGCATTACTTTACTATAATTACTCGCTTGGACGAATCGAGGCTCGCCGGGTGCATCTGTTTGCTTTTTCGGTTTGCGGAGTCCAGTAGTAAGGTCAACAGAGGACCTGCAAAAGAGGCAAGAAGAAGCGGTCGCTTTAATGGCGCGTAGGACGAGTCAAAGAGAAAAATGAAAACGGCCATCAAAACCCGACCCGTCCGCCGGGACAATCGGAATCGTCGCTCGGTTCCCGGACGCTCGAGGCCCTCGCGCGGGGGAACGAGACTACTTTTTCGGGGTCGTGCGCGCGCGCTCATTCTCCTCGTGAGAAACGACATTTTTCTCAGCCCTGCCAGGGCGAACCCCGCCAGATGATTCGAATTTATATTCAGGGATGCCTGGGGAGTTACACTCCTTTCTTTATTGGAATGGTAAACACAATAAAGCCCGGAGTCTCTATTTCATCCTGACCTGTATTCTGGCGTCCCTTAAAATTCAATGAGTTTGTCGACACATTTTCATAATTTAACTCAAATCGCTATTCATGAAATTTGCAACGTTCGATTTAAAATTAATTCGATCATTGCTTCTGTGTTTTTTCTTATTCATTCATGCACGTTAAACATACATTGCAAGTATTTTACTTTCGTTTGATGCATAGATAATTTCTTTTTACACCAACCATTCTATCGCTTAATGCTCCATGAACTAATTCATTTAAAAAATTTTGAAGTTGCATTAAAATTTTGAATGCAACGACCTCGATTCTCGTCTTTCCAAATTCCTCGTATTTCCAGAAAAAAAAACTCGAAAGAAGAAGAAAAGAAAAGAGTTCACTTCTCGTTGAGCGGCGTGCCAACAATCCAGTCTCTTTTTTTCCCACAGCATCGCGCCGCGGCCAGATCGTGCCGAGCGATGCGGCGTCGTCCCTGACCGCCTGCAGGTTCTCTCGCTCGGGCAGCGCTCACCTCGTCGCAGAAAAGTCCCACGAGCCTCGCCACCGCGCGCGGCCATTCACGCGCGCTCGGCCCATTCATCCTCACCTGGCCTAGACGCCGCGGCTCGCTTCTCGCGCGCATAAATATTTCGAGGCGGGCCGACCTCAGCCCGATTCGCGGCCCCCTCCCTCCCCCCGGCGCGGCCTCGCTCCCCTTGCGCTCCTGGGAGATCGCCCCCTCGAGCAGCGGCGCCGAGGCTCCGCGGCGAGGATCGCTTTCGTCGCCGCGGCTGACCTGAAAACGTCGCGCGAGGCCCCCCGGTCTCTCTCGCTCGATTCGGAAAATGAGACCCGCGCGCGCGTACGCCGGGCACACATCGCGTAAGCGGCGGGCGGAGGTGGAGGGAGGCTCGGCGCGCCGCGGTGGGAGTCGCGCAGGGGAAAGTAGAACGAGCGGTCGTCGGTGAAAACGAGGAAGTTAAGTGAAAACAACTTATGCCTTCTGAAACCTTCGCAATTAGCTGCGCGCGCGCTCGTAAGAGGGAACGAAAGCGGCCTCGGCGCCCGAACCCAGCCGCTCGGGCCCGCGCGATCTTTCGCTTCGTGAAAAATCTTGGGAGACCGCGTCGATTGCGTGCCGCATTGCTTTCGCCGAAAGTTTTTCGCGCGTTGCTGCAGGGCTTTCCAAACGCGTTTGTCGAGTGCGCGCTTTAGAAACTTTAAACGCTTTCGTGCGATGCCAAGTGAAACAGAAATTTAAGTCTATAAATCTGTCCACGAATATTCTAAATCTCATTCTCAAATGCGTTTCGATCGAACAACAATGCGCGTACTCGAGGAGATTTCTTGGGTAATATGAGGCTGCACAAAGCATCGCCGGCGAAACTCGCAACACGCCGACGCGCTCGCCTCGAGTGCGTAAGATATACACACGCGGCGAGGCGCGTGCGTGCGGCCTGTGACACACTGGCACTCTTCGACGTGCCCCCACCAGCGGGCTGCTCGCACAGCGCATTCCATCTTTTTCCAATGTACTTGCGTTTCCGAGAGAGCGAGATGCGTATCTGGTTTAACCGCCGGGAGGAGGGACGGAGAAGCAGGCATCGCGAAACAAGGACTTTCGACGCCTCGATTTTTGTTTCGAGCCGAGCGCGCCTCGGCCCATCCCTCCCCTTCCGCTGCGCCTCGGATCGCATTATGATACTATCAAGGTCAGATTTTTATCAAACTGGGACGCTGGAAATGCGAGGAGCCGAGAAATTAGCGTCGAACGCTCTCTTTGTCTTCTTGATGAAAAACTTATGGGAGATGATTTTTAGATGCTCCATAAATCTTCTCCCGATGATAGCGCTGATGGTGACCGGGGTATTTCAGTTTTTCTTTCTAAGCTATAGAGGTATTTTATTTTTATATTCTCGTTAGTGTAATTTTAAGTAGGAAATTCACCGCGGGTGATCTGACGCACGAGAGTGGACGCTTATTTAAAGTAATCCGATAATCGATCTTAATGTTCTTGGTGTCTTTACCTTACTTTTAATACCCGGGAAAACTCACTAATTTTCTTTATCATTCGATAAGATACATTCGAAAATCAAATAAACAAAACTCGTCGATGTCCCGCTCCGATTTCCTCGCAGGTATCGAAGAAGCCATAATATCGATTTCCACACTAAAACCTCGGTGAGAAACGCGGCAAAAATACGAGAGTGAAAATCCAGCTCTCCCGTACTTTCGACTTTCGTGCCTCTCTCGCGCCGCTATCGCGGCCTCTAAAATCGCTCTTATTTTTTGTTGTCCCTCGGCTGGCGCACAAAAGTCCTCGCCTCCTCTCTCGCGCCCATTATCGGCATTTTCATCTCGCGCGACCGTCGCCGGGCGTACGTCGCGCGTCGTGAAAGTTCCCCTCCCCAGACGCTACGGTTTCACTCATTTTCTAGTCCACGAAAGCCAATCGCTAAAAAAGAGCACACGGAGCCGATTTCCAAATTTCGAGCCGGCGCGATCTTCGAGGCATTTTCTATTTCAGCGAAGCGCCTCTTGGGCAATGCGCCTGGCTCTCCTACGCGGGTCACTAATGAAAAAGGTGAAAGTTTAAGACTCACCGTTGTAGCGTAGTTCAACTCGCAGTCTCTTAAAGTACGTCTCGTTTTACGATTGTATTATGGTTTCGGACGGTTCTTAAAGTAACTACTTTTTTTTCGAAATTTTAGCAGTGTTCGTATACGTGTCAATTTAATGAAAGCATGTAATTGAGGAAATTTATGAGCCGTAAAAGAGCCTTATTACTCAATCGATCAATGCCTTATTGATGATTCAGAAAAAAAAACAAATTTTAAAATATGCATGCCAGAAGAAACGTATAGCTCTGCATGTTTGCATTTGTTGCGAAACATAATTAACAGTATGATTATCTGGGTTAATTAAACTAACTTGTATGAAACCTTGATAAAATCTACATTAAAAGCTGATTGCACGCTTTTGCAAAAAGTAATTGGTTTAATTTCTACTTGTAGACAAATGAGACCCATCGATACATTTTGTAATATCCATCGCCCTGGATTAGCTTATAGACAGCCAGGGTATGCATTTGCATCGCGTCTTCCTACGCAGGAATTCAACTCCTCGCTTTTTTATCTCGCTAATTTATCGCTTCGCAAATCGTAGCCCAATTTACCTTCATTTTTCAATTTCAATTGTCTACTCTAATTACCGTCTTACCCACGCCATTTGCTTTTAATGCTACAGAAAAAATGTCAAGTTAAATGTCGACGCGTAGAGCTGTTCTCGTTTTCCTTCAGACTTTTTTTTTTTAATTTCAAAATATGAAGTCCACGCTCGTTTTTTTTTCGGTAATCACGGGGATCGGGCGGAGGGCGCGGGCTCCGAAAGAAAAATTCCCTCGCGCGCCACGGTCCCACAATGATGCGCACATGCCGCTGTTCAGTCTTTCCGAGAAATTCGTCGTTGACCTCGCCGCTCGTGCTCCAGTTGAATATCCCCCAGGCACGGATTAAAAATCCGGCCACGAAATGATATTTTTTTTTCATTCGCATTTTACGACGCTCTTTCCACGCCCCTCCGTGCGTGTCGCCAGGAAATTTCGGAAACACTCTTCCGAAATATTTTTAATTTCCCCGGCGCTCTTGTATATTAAGACGTTAATATGCACCGCTTTATCGATGTAGGTTACGACGATTCGTGTTAACCTACTTGTCATTTAAATACACGGATAAAAAGAAGTTTCGCTTTATCGCGAGCGCGGAGCGGAGGCAGCGACGTGTACAGATTACGGGAGACCTTCGTTATCGAAGTGGCCCGTTATCGCGAAAATCCGCCTCGATCGATCCGGCCAAAAAGGCCGAGCTGCCGAACGAGCCGGCCGCTCCTCGGCAATAAGGTCACGTTTCACGCCGGCGCGCGCTCGGGGGTCCAGCACAATAGGGTCGAGTCGCAGCCGCGGGAAAAAGAGGCGGCGAAGCCCGAGCGAGTGCACGAGGCGCGTGCGCCGGTCGCGGCTGGCCGCGCGGCCCGCAGGTCCGATGAACCTGCGGGGCTAATGCACTCGCGGCCCGAGTGTAGTTCCGCGCCGTACTTGGCGCACGTGAGCTCCATCGCGTGCCCTGCATACCCTTCTCCTCCTCCTTCGTCTTTTCCTTCCGACTCTCGTACCTCTGCCCCCCCCCTTTCCCCTACCTCGGCGCTCCGGAGGCGAGCCTCTCGAAAATCGACGACGCATTCGTTCGCTCGTGTCGAAGTGCGCCCCCACTCTCGCAGCCTCTCTACCGACGCGACGGTGTTTTGATTTTTCGGGAGGTGCACCGCTGGTGGGGGATCGGGGTTTGATAACGGGGTTCGTTTTCTCGCCTCGATGGTTAGTGGTTGCTCTGCTGTCGGTCGAGAAGCTGGATTTTAAACTGTTGCTGCTACGATAGGGTTACTATGGCTATGAAATGGTAAATCCACTCGCGTGATTCTACTTTTTTTAAGTTTGACAGTAAAGTTACATTACGACTAGATCCGCATATCAAACCTAATTATCCTACTTTGTAAAGTGACACAAAATGAAAGCATCAGACCCAGAATGTATCCTATAAAACTAAAACTTGCTCCACTTTAAAAAGATACGATATCAAATGTATAAATTAACTTTGTTTTTATTGTTCATAAGTGTATACTAATCAGTACCATGTTTGATGTTCCAGGCTTTCCGTGAGCGACTGTGCGCCTCAGACGTCACGGGTGAGCTCGAATTTGCACAGCAGCAGTAGCATGGCGGTGAGCCGTGTACCGAGTCCCCCGCCGCCGGAAGTCAACACTCCCGTCGCCGAAAATTGGTGTTACACGCAGGTACGTAAAGCGACCTGCCTTATTAGGCCCGCCATCCTCGCGTGCCCCCCCGTCGCTTCGGCGAAAGATGCGCGCTCCGCGCGAGGCTGGCGCTCTCGATCTATTTTTGCCGCGGCTCGTCGCCTCGGCGTCGTCCCCCTCGTGCCGCTGCCGCGGCAGTGCGAAGTGAACGACCTGCAACTAGATATCTCGCACCGCGTGCTCTCGTTCGTGCGGGCGCGCAAGCCGCCGCGGCCAACCGGCGCTCGATTCTCCCCGTAGGTGTATAATATTCCGTGCCTCCTGACGGGCCGACCTGCTCCTTGTTTCAGTGCACACCGCGCCGGTGGAAAATTTTTCCGCGTCCTTTTTATTTATTGTCCGTTGACGTTTATGCGAACGCGGAAGCGCGAAAAAAGATCGCTTGAGTAGAGTACGAATGGAGAGGCCACTCTCGGATCGAGCGATTTTTATTTATCTTTTTTAAATTTAGAGAGTAGTCGCGAATTTTTTCCCCGTTTTTCTTGTCGTTCGACTGCGAGTTGATGCTGGTCCGGTCGAATAAAAATTTCTCTGATTACTCTACTCTCTAAATTTAAATCGGTGGAATTCAGTGAAACGTAGCGATAACTCGGTCGTCTGCCTACTTTTGAGCGTAGAAATGTAGCGTCTAGTATTTACTAGTTCATATTTGTGAGAACGGAGATTTAATTTTAGATCCTGCAGTTGACAGAGTAAAATAGAGTAGTACTCGCTTTAAATAATGACAATCGATTTACGTCGGAATTAATTGCATCAGGCGTTTCACCTCTTGAAATGTTTAATTATTCCCAGCATATAATGCGGTATCCAATATTTGAATTCAATTCCCTCGCTAATAACGAGTGACATGTAACAATGATACCCCGCTCCTATAGATCCTCGCCGGCGATACGGCACTCCCGATCCATATCTCCGCTTCTTACGCCAACGGTTCTATTTTCATTCTCTCGACTCTTTCTCTCTCTCCCCTGCAAAGTCGAAGGAAAAAAATCGAATCCTCGGAAAAACCTCGCTCGCGTAGGCTCATTCAATTAAACATAAACTGCGCTCGTCGTTTGCGAAACGTCGCATTGTCCAGCGGCGCTCGATTGTCTTCCCCCCCGGCGGAGCCATTCAAGTCGCTCGCGCAACGAGATCATTCAATTTCGCAACCCCCCTCCCCCGTGCGGCCGGGTAATATGCCTCCCCCCGCGGAGTGGGTGGGGGCGGCCGGCGTGTCTCCGGCGCTCACGTGGGCGAGTCCGACGGTTTTATCCGTCCGCGCGCTGCGGAATTCAGCGCGCGGGTGTCGATGAACTCTTAACGGGCTGCGCGCTCGCGTGGCCGCCCGACGAAAAAGGAGACGCGAGCGAGCCCCGGCCCATTGTGCTCGCGCCGTTTTCCTCGCGGCGAGATGGATAGGAGGCTTTCGGCGAGGCCTGGACCCGCTGGAATCCCAAGGACCGCTCGCGGCGGATCCGAGGTCGTCGGAGAACGTACGGACGTCTCGGGTGAATTCGAGACTTTCGGGATTGCGCGGAGCGAGCGGCCGTAGCGCCGCTGGAGTTTTAACGACTAGATTGCAGCGAGTTGCGTAGGATTGGCGATGATGGAATTCTTGCTGCGTTCGCGTTTAATGGGATCCTTTTATTATTGGAATTTCTGACGGGTTACCCCGTTTCTTTAGAAATGCGAATAGATACAGTCTGCAATAAAGTTCGATGAATAAATCAAGATGATCTATTAGCGAGATCAGCTAAAGTTTCTTGCTTTACCTTCGAAAGGCTTTTTTCATTCTTCACGCACTGATGATGTATAGCAGAAGTGATAATTTAATTTATAACAGGAAACGATTAGTCATGTGATAAGTGAAAAATATTATTTTATATTAATAATACAGTTGTCCCTGATAAAGACTCCTGTTATCAGGTGATACATCCTTTCAGAGTTAGTCGTAATTTATCAATTACTACTTGTATGAAATTTTACAAGCTTAATCTTTTGTACAATTAGTGAATGTACAACTAAAAACCTGTAATTGCTCTACATAATAATTATTTAGTAAAACAACTGCAATATTCATCTATTCGTAGTAGCTATTTTTTCTCTTCGTGCAAGTCATAATTCTAGAAAATATCTACACTAAAGTAATCCCACAAAAGGCCTGAAGAATGAAAAAAACGTCAAAGCCAAAGCAGCACCGCAGCCTTGAACCGAGGCGCTCGGCCCGGTGTGTTCTAGGGGGAAGGGGGGGTGGTGTCTAGGCGCAGTTCGTCGGTAGCCGGAAGCGCGTCGACGGCGGCTCCCGCGGGGCCCGCTGGCGCTTGAACCCGCGGCGCGCTCGCGCTCGCCACGGATGATCCAAGGCCGCGAGTTGAATGACTCGCAGGGCGTCGACCGCGCGGAGCGTAGACCCCGAGCGAACGAGCGCAAGCCGCGTTCCCCGAGCGACGCCGGCCTCGGGCCCCGACGTACGCGCACCCGTCCCGACGATCTGGTCCACTGGTATCCGACGCTTTTTTCGGCCGCAAAGTTTCATCTCGATCGGCCGGATTACGGGGGATCCGCGTGTAGCCTCTGGAATTCCGTTTGCGAGGGTTCGATAGCTCGGAGGTGGTTCTGGATCTTGGAATACTGTCTGCTGGGCAGTGAACCTTTCACATAGTTGATTATAATTACTTATAATTTGAAAACTGTATCGAAAACTTTTTAAAAAATCCAGTCTCATATAGAGCTCGTATGAACCTTTATTAGTTTTCTTCGACTACACTGCTGACTAAACACGTTTCGTACGCAAATTTCATCTAGATCATCCGTGTTTATCGGACGAAGCTAGAATCAGTCCGCGTGAATAATCATATTCGATAATGTGAAATTAATTATGCCGTAATCAGGTTCAATTATAAATTAGATATATTATTCGAGATTGAGCAGCGCTAATATTTGCTTGCGTTACCTAACAGCGTTTAACTGTATAATGGAGCATTAAAAGTTTAGCGATCGGGACTTTACGCAAGTGTCCCACTAATGGCCCCAATTGGCTTCTGGTTAATGAAAAATTCCGTTACGCAAACATCCAATTTTTCCCCACTTCTGCAAATCAGGCCGTCAGGTCCGTCGGCTCTAAAGTGCGTTACGCGCGCGACCGCAAATACAGCTGCACTTAACAGAGCCGGCGAGTCGCGCGTCTACGGTCATCCCCGGCAAATCGAATCCCACTTTTTCCTCGGCTCGTCCATTAAGTATACGGCGGCGCTTAATTTCCGAATACCCCCGTCTCGTTTTGTCGGCTCGGCGTCTTTTCGAGAATGAGAACGGCGCGCTCGCGCCGGTAGTGGTGGTAATCGGTCTAACGGTCGGAAGGCATTTCGCGCCGTGGTCCCAGATTCCACGACCTTCCTTCCTGTGCGCTCGCATATCGCGAGCGACTGCCGCTCTGGATCGATATTCGCGAGTTACGCGGCCCTTGTGTAATCCACCGGCAGTGGAACGAAAATAAAGAAATTGCACAATACGAGCGGCGATCGTTTCGTCATTTTACGAAAGTATTTAAAGAGCTCCGGACGTTCGAGTCCGCTTTAAAATAGCGTTTATTATAAATAGAGCGGTAGTGTCCGTATTATTGTGGGTGTTATTCAATTTGGCCGGTTGTTATGTCAATTTTATTTGCCAATAACAGAAGAGATTGGCAATCGCGCGTCAAATATTGAAACAATCCTCTTTATTTTCCAATAAATTTTTCGTCGACTCTTAATTACTCGGAAGCACGCGGTACCCAAAAACAAAGGCAAAAATCAAATAGCCAATAATTACAGGCGTAACAATCCGTTATCACCTCCGGGCGTTTTATCGAAAATCGAGTACTCGCACTCCGCAGCCCCCAATAAAGCGGCAGTAAACACGACACCGGGGAAGGCGATACATCGATCGCCTAAAAAGCGGCCACGCTGCACTTACTCCGCCGGGGGGGAGGGGAGGCTCCTAGCTCTCTGGTCGAGGGGGCAGGACGCGATAAAAGCGAGGCTCTCGCTTGCGGCCGGCGCGCACTGCTCTCCCGCGATTACGAGGCTCGCGTACGTTGAACTCTCGGCCCGGCCTCGCACTCCCTCTTTCTCTCTCTTTCTCTCTTGCTCGTCGTTCTCGAATGTATATCGGGGGGCCGCTCGCGCGCCGCTCGCCGAGGCGTCCCTAGCGTCGCGGAAAGAAGGACACGCCGAGCGCGGCGCGCACGCGGGTTCGACGAACTTTGCGCTAATCGCGTTTCGGCAGGCGGCGACGAGGTCGCGATCCTCGCGAATCGGCCTTGCCAGACGCGCCGATCCGCTCGTCCGTTGAAAAATCACCGGCTCTCCGTCCCCTTCTCATCGTCGAGGAGTTACATTCATTTATTCGACGACCCGCGGTGTATGTATGCTATATACAAATGACGAGAATTTGGAGGGTTTTGAGAGTCGCGGCGTGAGAAAAAAATGTGCACCGAGGGCACGAAGCAGAAAGAGAGAGCAGGAGGGAAGGTATCGATTCGGGGTCGAAGGAAGCGCGCGGTGGTGGTATGGGAGCTCGGCCGCGCGCACATCCGGCCGGTGTGCACGCCGCCGCTCACGCACCGAGCGCGCAGCGAGTCCGCGAGATATCAAACCCGAGGGACAGATAGGCAAAAAGAGAGAAGTCCCCGGACTTTCACTGGCGTGCACTCCTGGGATTCCCCCCCGTCCCACTCGCTCTTCTCGCGTTGCGCGCATACATTTGCAACGCGACGCACCGGCCTGACCGCTTTCGCAGTCGGTTCACGTACTCGCCGGCTAAAATTCGACGGCCTGGAGTTCGGGCGCTTTAAAGTTGTTTGTAAACTTTCGAAGTCGAAAGTTTTTAGTTTCAACTTGAAAACGGGGATTTTTTGTTTTACTTCGAGTCTACTTTAGATGTGTGATGTACTTTTTACGTAATCCAATAGTACGGGTAATCGCGCGTGTACTATTTTATGAGGGCGTTATGTATTAAGCGATGAGGTATTTATCTTTTTATTGCGATTGTGGAGATTATCGCGCCGATAAAATATAAGTGCTTTTGGTTCGATGCAAAAATTTTCAGAAAGAATGAATTCAATTTATACTTAGGTTTACGATAAATTTAGCTATTACATTTTGTTCAGCGCGAAGCTACATTGACGTCATTTTTACTGCGTACTTTATTCCGTCCTTAAACGCCGAGTACTTAAATTTACTAATCTATTACGTAAAAGTTAAATAACCGTAATGTTCACACAATATTGTGTACATTCTGTCGCTATAAAGTCATTCAACATAAATCAACATAAATGAGAATAATTTGAGATACGAGAAAATTTTTCTCTATTATCAAACAGTAACAGCGCTACTTTAAATTCATTAGCTCGGTCCGTTAGACCTCACTGAGCGGGAACTTTAATGCGAAGTTAATTTCTTACAATTTTCGCGAGTAAATCCAATGAAGTCGAAAAAAAAGTCGCAAGTACTTTGAAAACGATAAACGCATAAATCCCAAAGCTCTAGGGATTCCCTATTCAAGCAATCTTACAGCGGAAGATCTACAATGGCTTTGCATCGAGCGATAGCTATACACCGCCGCCTCCTCGAGCCGGTAGGCATCTTCGAGCGGCTTCTCCTCGGCGCGCTTGCGCCAAGGTCGAGCGCGGCGTGACGTCAGAGTACGTTGACTCCTGGGGGGGCTCGACCTCGTGCTCTGCCCCTCCCCCCTTCTCCCCCTCCACCGGGAGTCCGCGCGGTGCTCTCTTCCGAAGCGCGTCGCACACGCGAGGCGAACTTTTCTCGCTCCGCGACTTTTTTTTCTTCCCTCCCCCCCGCGCGTCTCGTTTCCACGCCGATTGCAAGGGACGCTCTCCTCCGCAGCGCGCGGCCCAAGCTCATCCCCGCGGTTCGAGGGCTCTCGAATCGGTCAAGGTCGGCTCGCTTGCGAAAATGCGTATGTCGCCGCGACACCAGGAAGCGAGCGGCGAGCACCGTTATGCGCGTTTCCGCGAGAAAAAAAAACGAGGAACTCGCTACGTTACGTAAAAAAAGAACCAGCGGCGGGAGAGAGAAAGAGCGTGGGAGGAGGGGGAGGGAAAAAATGAAGGAAGGCGAGCGCGCTCGCCGCGCGACCCTGACTAGCGCGCACACGTGTCCACGGTTTATTAAAGCTCTCGAGCCAGTCCAGGGCCGCGCAGCGCGCGCGCGGAGCCCCCTCCTCCCGCACGCCTTAATGGATCGATCCGCAGTGATGCATTTTCGCTCTTTGTTCCGCCAATTTTTTTTTCTCGTCGCTCCTCTCCCACATCCCGCTCGTTACGCAATCCGCGCGCGTAACTTTTGAATCGATACGCCTCGCGAATTCACGGACTTTTTTTGGTCGCTGCGCTTTTGCCTACTAGAATGGTTGAAGTACCCGCTCGAATTATGCGGAAAAACACTCGGAGTTGAGCCGAGGGTCGAGATGTGCAGGTGCGAATTTATAGAGCCAGTCGTTAACTTTAAGTTAGAGTAGCGAAGTAAACGAACGAGTCTGACTCGACAGCTTCTCATTCGAAGGTCTTGTGTGCGCAGGTGAAGGTGGTCAAGTTCAGCTACATGTGGACGATAAACAACTTTAGTTTCTGCCGCGAGGAGATGGGAGAAGTACTAAAGTCGTCGACGTTCTCAGCGGGAGCCAACGATAAACTCAAATGGTAAGCCTTCAACGATCCAGTTTCTACGGTTCTCGTTTTTCTCGCGGAAGAAAAGATATCCCCCTTATCTGCCATCATTAATTATTTAAAAAATTTCGTTCTAATTGTTTAGCCGTTGATCGCTTCGGTTCGATTAATATTTATCCGTTGCCATACCTGTTTTTTTTGTCGATATAACTGTACACAAAGCGCGCGGAGATTTATTTTCCATTTCGCGATTTACGATAACCATTCAAAAATGAAGAATCGCTGAAAAAACACGCTGTCGCCACTCGGCCCGCGATTTACAGACGTCGATCGGTTCGGCGCGCGTTAATAAAACAAGTATACATACATAATATCGATCGAGAGATAAAAAAAAAGAAAAAGGAGGAGGAACCCATAAAGCCTTTTTGTTCTCGAGTCGCGTTTGATTTATAGCGCTGAGCAATTGTTTACCAGATCTCGCGTCGCTTTTTATCGATCAATCATTCCGCGAGTGCCCGTCGAGCCTCGGCAGAGGCGAAGAGCCGAGAGAGGAGGAAGCGGCGCGCATAACCGATTGCGCAACCGGGGCCAATTTTTCCCGCGTCGCCCCTGGAAATCGAATAGTCGCGGGGAGGTCGCGGCGCGTCGAGTGTCCGCCGGGACACCTTGGCGGCCACTCGCTTGCCTTTACGCCGTGGCCCCGCGAAAAATCTTACGTCACCGAGTGCGATCTTTTTTGCCCGCGTTAAAAAAAAAAGATACGAACGGAGACCGTTTGTTTTTTTGATTACCCGAAATGGATGCTAATGAATCTTTTTTCGCCCACAGGTGCCTACGAGTAAATCCCAAAGGCTTGGACGAGGAGAGCAAGGACTACCTGAGTTTGTATTTACTGCTGGTGTCCTGCAACAAATCGGAAGTCAGGGCCAAATTCAAATTTTCTATTCTTAATGCCAAAAGAGAAGAAACCAAAGCGATGGGTGAGTTTCTTTTTATATCGAAGTTTCTTTTTGTCGATGGTGGAACTGGATTCTATTAACATACTTTTTTATTCGATGTCTCCATAAATTTCATAAAAAAATAAAGTCGCAACAAAAATTAAGATGCTTAGTAAACTAAAACCAACGTGACATTTGTACTAATTACGAGAGATCAGCTCGTACCATTGAATTTTTTATAATCACTTCATTAATACTATGTATTGTTTGAAAAAACAAATTAATTTTCTTTTTAATTCATGCAAAAATTCGCCTTTTTATTCGTTGCTTTACGATTGCCGATTAGCACGCGACGTTGATTTGCCGGAAAGTTTTAATTTTATCGAGACTCCGAGCGGGGAGAATTTATATTTCTCGATTGGAATTCAGCTCGATCCGCCGACATTATCAACTATCTCTTCAAATTAAAGTGCTAAGAAAGTTTTAATGATGCGAAAAACTTTTTCTGATTACAGAGAGCCAGCGAGCGTACAGGTTCGTTCAGGGAAAAGACTGGGGCTTCAAAAAGTTCATAAGGAGAGATTTCCTGCTGGACGAGGCGAACGGTCTACTGCCGGACGACAAACTGACGATATTCTGCGAGGTACGTAATTATTTTATGCTCCGGCTCTTAGGGTCGCTTAGGTAGATACTCGCTCGAAGTTTACGAGCGGAGGCACGTCCTGGACGTAATTCAATTAACGCACGTTGGAACATTTTCGCGATAAAGTAATTTTAACTGCGACGAAATTGGAAAATAAGCCAAAAGGCAGCTTCTCTCCTCGAAGTGAATATCAACGGAGAATCACGCTTGCGCTCTTACTTTGTAAACATTTCGGCAGAAAATTTATTCGTTACGGAATTGACGATAAGAAAAAACCTTAATTAAGGAGAGTGGCCTTTGATAAAAATTGACGAAATCTTTTTAAAAACGATTCTTTAACGAGTAGTTTCTTTCGAAACGTTCAATCGAGTCACTTTTACTTTTTTCGTGCAAATGCTGCAGCTACGTTAAAATACTTTTTTCTTAGACGACAGTGTACACTTTTTCTGTTTTTGCATTAGACACCTAAGCGAAGAAGATTTTTTGATAAGTCATTAAAGAAAGTGGATCTTTTAAAAAAACTAAAAAAAAGTATTTTATTTTCTACAAGACAGCAGAAAAATGCAAGTACTGGCAAATCGAATGAGGCCAAAAGTGTTAACTCGGCGAAATCCGTCATTTCTCCACAGGTCAGCGTAGTCGCGGACAGTGTCAACATTTCCGGCCAGAGCAACACGATACAGTTTAAGGTGCCGGAGTGCCGGCTGCCCGACGACCTTGGGCTCCTCTTCGAGAACGAGAAATTCAGCGACGTCACGCTCACCGTCTGCGGCAAGGAGTTTCAGGCGCACAAGGCGATACTGGCCGGTCAGTCCTCCAAAAAATACCTTACCAACCCTTTCCCCGGAAGTTATCGCGAGTCACATAGTCGCGAACGAGTTTTTTTTTTTGATTATTAAGCGCGATACGGCCAGTTGCGTAAAAGGAGGCGCGCGCGAGAATTCGAACAGATGCCGTTGTGCAATCGCTCGTTGTATATATTTGTTCATTTCTTTGTTATTTTTTTTCGACCCGTCGGTCAGAAGCTCGGCGCGCGCGGGGCACAGCCTTTTCCGACTGACACGCTTATAATTTTTTGAGGCGCGAGCGCATGCCTCGATTGTCAAGTTCACAGCGGTTCACCTACTAACCTCATTCCGGCTTTTTTTTTTACTTTTCAACTTGAGCGGAAAATCATTGAACCGATTAGCCCGACGTCAGCCAAGGCCTTCGTCGAGCGAATTCGCCCGAGTTTGATCGATTGATTCCTCCGCGCGCTCGTTTCGTTTAATATTTCGAGACACTTACATAACGCCGCGGTTGTGCGTAAGATGCTTCTTGCACGAAATGGAAAAAACACGAGTTATTGTTTCGCATTCAAAGTTTTCCTGGCAATTGAACGTAAAGCATTCGGTGTTTTCTTTTATCTAGGATAACTAGAATAATATAAGCGTAAAAATTTATTAGCGAACAAATTTTAAAAGTCAAATTATCGATGTACATGGTAATTTTGCTCATTATCTGAAATGAGGTTTTTTTTATTCGTAAGGAAGCATCGAAAAAACTGGCTTTTAAAACCTTGCTTTTTTCCTTCGCCTCTTTTGGCCTTTAAATTCCAGTCGCTATTAAGCACACTTTTTAGACAAAAATGAAAGTCACAAGACGAGGATGAAAATTAACGTAAACCAATTTCTCATTCCAGCACGAAGTCCAGTGTTTTCGGCAATGTTCGAGCACGAGATGGAGGAGAGAAAGCAGAACAGAGTAGACATAACCGACGTCGAGCAGGACGTTTTTAGAGAAATGCTGCGGTTCATTTACACGGGGAAGGCCGCGAATCTAGAAAAGATGGCGGACGACCTGCTGGCCGCGGCGGACAAATACGCCCTCGAGAGGCTGAAGGTCATGTGCGAGGAGGCGCTCTGCACGAGTCTGGCCATCGAGAACGCGGCCGATATCCTCATACTGGCGGATCTTCACAGTGCGGATCAGCTCAAGGCGCAAGCAATTGATTTCATTAACACGTGAGTCTTGGCTTCTAGATCTTCTTATTGTGAAACGCGTTCGACTTCGCAATTCGTGTATGTACAATTTTTGCCTTATTTCTTGAATTTTTGTCGTTTTTAAAACTCTAAGATCAAATTTTTATAATAAGGCTAAATTTTTTTAACACGACGACGAAAATTTTGTTGCATATTAAATGGAAAGATGTAGTTTAATGTAGAAAAATTGGTTTTGCAGGCACGCAACAGATGTAATGGAGACAACAGGATTCAAATCGATGGTCACTTCGCACCCAAACCTGATAGCGGATGCCTTTCGGGCACTCGCGACTCAACAGATACCGCCTATCGGACCACCACGGAAACGAGTTAAACAGAGCTGAAAGCAGTCACCTCTGACTCCGGGTACAACCACAACAACATCGCCCCCGCCTCTGTTGCATTCTTCTTGACTTTTGTGTACAGTGAAAAAAAGGAATAGTGCTAAATAAATGTTTCCTAGTGCGCCAGTCTCTGGTCCACTTAAAATGAAAAACCTAACGGCGTTATTCAAGAGACGGATATGGACAGTAAAAAGAGAGAGAAAGAGAGATAGATACTAAAAAAATAGCGGAAAGTGATGGCCAGTTGGTAACGTCATGGGCGCAAGGACGTTCTTGTGTTCAGTGAGAGAGTGTCAGTGGCGGTGGAAGACAGTTTCGCAGCGAGAATCGTGTATCGAAACGAGAATGGAAAGTAGTACACGCGCCCCTCCTCATCGCTGCCCACCCTAAACTAAAAATTGTGAAAAAAAGTAAACAAATCCACGCGACGTACACAAGCACACGTACATACAGTACACAAAAATACGAAAGGCCCACGCGTTACGCGCGTTACGCGCGTTACACGCGATCGCCGAGTTGTGTCCAACTTACGGTGGGATCGGTCTCCTCTTTGCTAGCGCCTCACGTCATAACTCCACGACGCTGCTACTCGAGACAAACAGGAAGAAACGCAAGCGCAAGTTTCTACAGACGACGCAGACAGATTCCTCGTCGTGCTGAAGCTTTTTTATTCTGTCCGAGACAAGAATGGCGGGGGTGTTTTTTCTCGCTCCGCCGATTGCTTCCATATGCGAGAGGATGTCGCGTTGATCAAGAGCAGCCAACAGAGGACCAAGACGATCGAAGCTCGCTAAGAAAAAACGTTGCCACGAAAAAAAATCAGATGATGTGATAGGCGTCGGCCAGACGATTAAACTATTTTGTTCCTTTGTCAGCGGATCAAACGATAATACCTCCCGTTAAATGAGTAAAAAAAGTTAACATGGTATGTAGCCTTTGCTTTGGCTCTCGGATCCTCGGAGTGGGTCCCAACGGGAGGCTCTAAACACTTTGTTTATTACCGGATAGTAATTTTTAATTGTAAATCATCAAACTCTTCCAGAATGGAGTAAATGATTCTAGTTAGCGTTTTATATGATCTCTTTCTCTCAATATGTACGATTATTATTACTATTAACGCTATGCGCAACCTGTGCCCTGTATTTTTGTATATTTTTTGCCTGCAGATATTTCTACCGATACTTCTTTCCTCCCCTTCCCATCTTTTATTTCTTTATTCTTATTTACTGGTAAACTTGATCAAGAGAAAATCATCAGATCTTAATTCTTTCAATAATTTAAACGCAGTCGATGAAGTTTTAGGAAAATTTTAAAATTGAGGTTGTGTTTTTCATGAAGAAATTTTAGGGTTGTCCATAATTTAACAGATTACTGCGTTGGCTTTTAAATGTTACAAATCAAATAATGTATATTCAACTACATTTGTTGAGTTTATCGGCATATCGCTAATCGGAATCGAAATCGAAGAGAAATTAATACTGGCGTTTATTAGGTATAAAGTGGCAAAATATTGCATAAAAAATGCTAAATAAAAATGTATAGTAAGCGTTAGTCAATTATAGTAAGAAATATTAATCGTTTTGTGTAATTAACTGTTAAAAAATTGCAAGAAAATGAAAAAAAACGTGCGTGCTGAATTATGGGCAACCAGAGACAAACAATAATCATCGTTTAGTACTATACTGGCTTCCTGATCCTCCAACTTAGTTTTATCAAAGGTCTTAAATCTAATACCCTATATTACACTAATGACGACGATAATGAATATTAATGCCATACATGTTCTGTGATAAGTCCATTGTAACAATTGCAACTGTATCTTTACTCCTGCTCTTGAAACTTAACGCCACGTCCTGATTAGTCGATCCTGGCAGCCAGTGAAAAATATCCATAAGTATCGATCCTGTCGGACGGCCCCATACGAATAGAAGTCACTAAAATCTCTGATGTACATAATATCTATATTTTGTAAGAATCAAACTCAGCTTCAGCACAATATGCAATTCATTTTTGATCCATAATATACTTTTTTTCTTTTTTAGCCGATTGTTCTTTCGATCGCATGTTCCTTTTTCTTAAAGACCAAGAATTTTTTTAGTTGCGCAATGTGATAATTAAATTTTAGACTTAGTGATCGCTATGTGTGTGACTAAGAGTTTTGTAAATTGACATTGACTCTCGTGTAAAGCGTCCATGTATGTAAATTTGCGTTAAGATAAGTAAATGAAATTAATTTAAAATGGAAAAAGGATCTAAGGAACGTGCGCAGATGATAGAAATTTTTTTATTAAGTTGTATATTGTATTTTGGGACTGTCCGACAAATGAAAAAGTTTGTAATCAACGATTTTCTTAAATGGTAATACTGTTCGAATGAAAGTTATTGTTTAATGACACCGATCTGCAGCAAGAATATATGAGCGTATGACTGGATAATTTGATAAACTAAGTACAAGTAAGACAAATGTTACCTCATCATGGAAATCAGTACTAATGTACTATGGATTGCCGATGTTTCATTGCCCGATGCACTTCCATATTTATGTTGCATTTAACTCTGAAGCTTTTTGTTAAGAACATTATGACAGCGGCAGTCCTTGGTGCAAAGCACTGCTCATCAGTACCAGCTCATACATTCATTTTTCCATTATTTTAAGTCATTGCACCACATCAAATAAATTACATTTTCATTATGAAAATATTGTGATAATTATTTTCCCACTTTCCTATAAATCTTTACAAACTTCTATATGAACTCTAATAAATGAAAAATCACAAAAAAATTATAAAAAGAAACAAATCAACAACAGCTTTATTTCTATTTGAAAGATTTTTATAATAATAAATAATTGGAAAAAGTGAATTTTACATATTTGTCACAGTAACCACTTTGTCATTCATTTGAATTGTTCAAGAAAATTGTTTTCACCATACTTTCAACTGGTTAAAGTAATAAGTGCTTCCACAACATTTCCTCTGTGTTCTCGTAACGTTTGCTCTGCCAAGGTTCTATTGATTTCCATTTCTTTCATCTATAGTAAAAACAAATAGTAAATAATTTAGTTAAAAATTGCAAATCAATAATTTCCTGCTAGATTATTTACTTACAATGAGATCTACATCTTCTTTGCTTATTGAAACTTTCAGAAGTTCTTTTGCTTTCGCTTTCTTTTCAGCTTCTTCCTTGATGCGTCGATCATCAATAATGCTCATTGTCTAAAAATAAATAAAATATTTTTATAAATATTTTACATTGCTATAAGAAATATTGGTATATGCAGAATAATAAATTGAGAAACGAAATAAAATTATTTAACAATAAACCATTCAACAAATGTAATAAAATCAACGTATTTACATGGATTTAGAGGTTAGAAACACCTGCAAAGAAAATAACTGAATCATCGCTATCCACATAATTCCTAAATAATATCCAACAATATCAATCTCCAATTAAAAAAAAGTCAACAATCATTCAAAACCGTATCAAGAAAGTATCCGATAATCAAAAAGCACGTGGGGACTTACACTTGTTATTTCCTCGGAAGACGATATCTCCCTTTCCTCGGCATAGTCGGTGACCTTTTCCAAGTCGGCGGCTCCGCTGTCGTACTTCGCCGCCTTCTTCTGCGACTTCTCCTGCTGGACCTCGTCAGAGTCGCCGTTCACGTCCTCGTCTGCCATCCTTGTGCGTGTGGCGGGCCTCGGGCGCTACCCTCGTTCCGATATGTGCTGTGGACGCCAAAGACCCTCCAAGGCAGTCGAAAATCAACTAACCAATTTCTGTCGGATCTACCCTACATGTGTGACGTCAACGTATTATACCTTATATTGAGTATTCTACGCGGCTCCACGAGAGATTGATTTGCGCGTGCGCGAAATTAGTATAGTGTTTTTTAACGACGATTTTTGTTTACTATTTGAAATTGTACGTGTTTGTACGGGATGAAGCAGTGATTTAGTTGTGATTGTTCAGTTTCGTCTGGTTTCGTGAATATTTATGTTCTTGTGTCGTTTTGTTGTTGAATTTATACAATTTTATCAGCTTAAATTAAAATGTGAAATGAGAATTGTTTAATAAGTTGTGTTTTGCAAAAATTTGAAAGCAATGAACAACTTTGGACGTTCTGGAGATATTCTTTCAGTTTATTTTTCAAGATTATTTCCCTTTAATGAAATTTATGAATGGTTAAGTTATGGAGACGGTAAATATTTTAAAACTTTTACTTATATACTACAATTTTTTTAACTTTATTAAATAAGTGACTAATTCCTTTTCAGAAAAGGTATTTGCTTTTCGAGAGTTTGCAATGAATTTTCAAAAAGAAGAGGGAGAGTCATATTTGAGAAATCAAGCTTACAACAATGGTAATGAATTAAAACATAGCGTTAGAAGGCTCAGACCTGTCAAATTGGATATTGGTGCTGTTTATAACGTTTCGTAAATATTTAATTTATTCAGAAAAGGTGGTACAGCAATTAATGAAGCATATCGATATAAATTAATTATAATTTTTCAGACCACTTTCAAATGCCAAGCAAGGCTTATTTTATCCTGTGCAAAGGGAACTTATATTTGATATTGATGTGACAGATTATGATGATGTTAGGACATGTTGTTCAAAAACAAGAATTTGCAAGATATGTTGGAAGTACATGATAATAGCTGTTAAAATTTTAGATGAAGCTTTAAGAGGTATTTTATACTGAGGTAAAAAATAAGGGAAGAGTTTATTTTAATTTAACAAGTAAATATTTTTGTTTCAGAGGATTTTGGATTTAATTCTATTCTGTGGGTATTTTCTGGAAGAAGAGGTATCCACGGTTGGGTCTGTGATAAAAGAGCACGTTTTTTAAAAAAAAATGGAAGGTTTGCAATAGCAAATTACTTGCAATTAATCAAAGGAGGAATATATAAAAAAAAGAAAGTAGAAATAGAAGGTAAAATTCATCCTTTTGTCAAGTAAGTCATTCAGGATTTGTATAGTTCAATTTATTTATTTTATGAATTTATAAAAATGGTTTATTTACAGAAGAGCACTTACAGTTATTCAACCGATATTTAAGGAATTCTGTGTTGAAGAGCAAAATATGTTAGGAACTGATAAAGGAATAATTCAATTTTTAGGGCTTATTGATACAGAAAGCATGCGCATGGAAGTAAAAAATTTATTCCTTCAATATCCAACTAGTCTTACTAGGTGGGAAGCCTTTGTAAATTTTTTCCAGTGTCAAATTCAATCAGTGAGTATTTTTAAATTAGTTTCTTTAAATTTCTTTCGATTACTAAAATTTATTTTCTCATTTTTTCAGGAATCTAAAGAATGGTGTAAAACACCATTTCTTATTGAGGAAATCATGATTCAATATGCTTATCCAAGATTGGATATTTGGGTAACTCTAGAGAAGGGACATTTATTAAAAAGTCCCTTTTGTGTTCATCCGAATAATAAGAAAATTGGTGTCCCTTTAGATCTTGAATCAATTGAAAATTTTGATCCAAATAGAGTTCCAACTATTATGAGATTAATGGAAGAAATAGATGATTTTGATGTCAGAGCTAAAGAACAAGGAATGTCTGTCGATGAATTAAAAAAAATTGAGGATATTCAAAAAACTAGTTTAAATAAATATCTTCTCATAATGAAAAGTTTTTTACTTACTTTGAAAGAAGAAAATGAAAGCAATGAATCTTCATTGCCTTAAAAAGATTTAAAAATGTAACTTACAAAGTTTTTAAATCATTTTAATAACTGTGATCTATTTATAATATAATTTAAGTATACAAAAATAAATATTTATTATTTATTCATAAGCTACCAAGAGACTTTTCATTATTTCTAGTTAATGAACTCGAAAACTTATTAAAATTGAAAAATTTATTTCTAATTCTAAATTCATTGCTGAATCACTTTAAAATATAGATATAATTTTTAAAAAAGGATTGCCAATATTTTTACGCTGAAGGTAATGCAGTTTGTATTAACGTAAAAGACACACGTAAGGTAGCAGCACCTACTTGAGTCATCAAGTGGCGTCATCTGACGGTAAATCTTAGTCTGTATTTTTATTCTCCCCGGATGATCTTCCTCGTGTAAAGAATACGCGTGCCAGCGGCTTTTGTCCGTGTTTGGTCATCGTCAACCTCGCGGAAGCCGTAGGGGCGGAATCACAAAAAAGTAGGATTAGTTTAGTTTTTCTATCATTTCAAGCAATTAATCAAGGAGAATGGCGGAGGTATCGTTAACGGAGCAGCCGCACTTCCAGCAAATCGACCTGCAGCAGCTGAGCCTGCCGCAACTCACGCAATTGAAACAGCAATTAGAACAGGAGATCCTGATATTCCGGGATTCACTAAAAAGCTTGAAAATAGCGCAGAACAAGTTTCAGGAGTCCAACGACAGCCTGGATAAATTCACGCCCGAAGCAAAAGGTAATTTCATTTAATACTCCAGTTATATTGATGTTTTTGTGTGATTAATTTGTTCACTGTGTTGAATTATTTTTAGGTTATAAAATGGATCTTTTTTCCACTATAAAAACATAATGTTTATGTTATTGACAGTCTGAACATTTTTAGAATTGCATTTTGTTTTCTTTGAATAGCTTTTATGATTTATTACTTCGCTAAGTAATTGTGTAGAAAATTTGAGTAATGTTACACTCACAATATTGATCTTAAAGCTACTTTTATTACTTTAGCACTTTTTATAAAGCATATATTTATATATAGAAGGATAATGGTAACATTGGATATTTAATTAATTATTTTTATTTATAATACAGTCTGTGTCTCTTTGATTGAAATAGTAAAATTTCTAGAATCTGAAATTAAATTTATTACTGTCAAAAATGACTATGGAAAATTAATTCAACATTCTTAAGCTATATTGAAATTTTGTTATTAATTTAAAAGCATGTTTTAAGATTAATTTTCTAATACTATTCTTATTCAATTTTAGGGAAAGAAATTTTGGTACCTTTGACTGGTTCAATGTACGTAACTGGTAACCTGGCTGATACTGAAAAAGTATTAATCGACATTGGTACTGGATACTATGCCGAAGAAAGAATACCAGAGGCAAAAGAATATTTTAGCAGACGAACCAAATATGTAGCAGAACAAGTGAAAAAAATAGAAGAAATGTTTGTTGAAAAGACCAATATTAGAAACGCTATAATTTCTGTCATGACAATGAAACTAGAAGAAGCGCAAGGAAAAGCACAAAAAAAGGAATAAATAGTTAATCACAAATTTTTTGGCTCAGTTTTTAACAAAAATAAGAGAAATAATCAAATGAAAAATAGTGTGTTATATTTAAGAACAATGTTGAATAACATTATTAACTCATGTGATTATTGTTAAGTCATATTCTCTTTTTTATTGCGAGGCAATTCAGCTGCAGTTAGCATATATTTTTCATTTTAATTCATATTGATTCTTTTTTTCTCAATTATTTACAGTATTCGTTACTATGCAGATGCTTCTAAAACAATTTCTACATATTTGTATTTAACTATAAAAATAGTAAATTTTAAGAATATTTAAGAGTATTCTTTTTAATGAAAATCAATTAACTTACAGAAGGTGTATTTATTGAGTTATTCCTTTTCCTCTAAGTAAATAATTTTATTCATACAAATTCATTAAGCGCTTAATTATAATTTAATTTCTTTTTGCTAAAATTTCAGATGTTTAATTTTTCTTCAAAAATGATGTGTAAAAAATCTGGTAGGAGAGAGGCAATGGAGAGTAAATAATAGACACGAGTTCAGCAGTGAACATAACAAAGGTCAAATATTTTATTCGTTAGTCATTTAAACAATATTCCATGGGAAACAATAACAACATTTCGTTCATGAGAGCTCAGTAGGACGTACATTCTGTATCAGACGGCAATTCGACTTCTCTTGCCTTCGGGTATCCAAAAAAAGCTGTCGGGAGAATAAAAAATATCCACCGGTCGTTCGTGCCATCTTCCATGCGCTCGAAAAGGAGATATTTTTTTTCTTTTTTTCTTAGAGTTTACTTCATGGTTTTTTTTTATTTGATATTCTGAGGGAACATCTTTCATCTACTTATATAATGACATATTATTTTGGATTACAAATGCGCGCCCGCGACGCGCGCGCGTCCCGCCATTGTACGTACATACAGACAGTTTTCACTAAATTAGTATTCTATTTACACAGATAACATACGCTCGATACGTAAATCAGTGAAACACTTTGGCCTTTACGGGTTTATTCTTCATTTTTCATCTTTCGTCGCTTCAAGTCCTTGCGCACTCGCATTAGTCGTATATATTCCAGCATCTCTTTCTCGCTCTTTTTTTCTCTTTCGTTTTATAGGGCTCGAGAAATTTAAAAATTTTACAAACGACCTCGTATCGTGCGTCTCCTTCGCGTATTATTCGCGCACTCCGCTTCGATTCTTCTTCTTTCTTTATCATCGTAGCGATCTAATTCGTTCAGAGTTGACCGGGTTCATGGTTCGATCTTCCACCTTACTGATGATGTTATCTCATACTGCCTGTCAGTATGGCGACAAGCGCTAACACTATGCACCAGTATCCTGCGTTGCTCGTTGTGCTTCCTTAAACAAACAGAAGAGCCCAAGTTAGCGTGAATATATTTGGATTAAGGGTAAAATGAAATTGAAACTATTTCAAAGGAGATGAGTCAGTTTCATAAAATTATTCTGAGTAAAATTATAAAGAAAACATGGAATCTTTAAATTTTTAAGTAGAAACAGACGGGCACGATAAGACATTTAAAACTTTAAAATTAAATCTTAGTAAAATTTTCAATTAAAACAGCTTCTTAAGAATAAATAGTTTACTAATTAATAAACTTCACAAGTTATGTAAAGGTCCGAAAAAAACTAGAAAATAAAAGGTATTTTGAGAAAATTTTTGATATCATTTTAATTGCCAGCTAAACATAAAATATCAATGCTTCGCACGTACATAGAAAGCGCATAAACATTTATAAATTAGATAAAAATCTAAATGTAAATAAGTAGCGGCAAGCCCGAGGCAATGGAACGGAGTAAATTAGAATTCGAAGAAAAGGCAGGCATTGCGCGGTGCTCGAAAAAGAAGGCCATAAAAGAAGTAAAGGATCATTACGGCTGGGAGAAGATTCCCGGGTTCCCAGTACGGATGCGAGCCTGGGACGTTCCTCCTCCAGCACGACGGTGGTTTGTTGTTTGTAAAGATGGAAGACGTCGGCGTGACAGGTAATGTGCAGCCTGCCATTGCTGAAGCTATCGGTGACGAGCTCGAACTCGAGTCCGGCGACGCTGCTCGTTCGATTGTCGCTCGCATTTCCCGTCGAGATGTTTCTGACGTAGCTCGAATTAACCTGCAATGCGAGCGCACTAAAGTATTTGCCACCCGTTAAACCCGCGGAACCCCCTCTCCCCGAGCCTCGTCACGGGTGCGCGAGTGTCCCTCCCATTAACCGCTCGCTCTTTATTGCCCTTTACTTTTGCCCGCTCAGATCGCTTAATTACGACATACTACCCGTTCTGCACTGTCCGCCCCTTTTTTGCTTCTTTCGCCGACATCGACACGCTTGTTTGGTCGCGGCTGATAATGAATTTTCACTTTACGATTTGTTTTGACTGACCACTGTGCACTCAATTATTGGTCTTCATTTAAATTGGGTTTATGGTTCATCAGAGAATGTTCAATACATGGTGATAAAACATTCTCTGAAAATCTAAATTAGTAAATTGCTATTATCATTACCCCAGTGATAAATTACAAGTAAAAGTATATATTAAAATAATTGGAGTATCGACATTGAGTTAGTAAAATTGCAGACCAATTAGAGTAATGTTTAAAAGCTTTGTTTCGTAATTCTTTTTAAATTGTAGAATAATTCTTTAAATAATTAGGATACTTTTTAGGCATTTTTATGTAGATTATTTTTAAAAAATCTTTAGTCTCATAATTAAGCAATAATGCAGTTCAAAAAGTAAGATTTATTTCGCAATCGATATAGGTTTTAAATCAAAGAAAATGTATTAAAAACTGATTTTCTTTTTAAAAACATTGGAATAATTTTGAAATTCCTGATACGCGTAAATGCAAGTTTAAAGTATTTCTCCTTTTACTTCGAAATACGTCGATTAGTCGCGCGATTACGCAGCCGTGAGCCCCCCTAAATCTGCCCGTCAAATAGTAAAAGCGCGAAGAGCTCTGTAAACTCCGTCTCTAAACAGCTTATCACGCCCCCGTAAAAAGAGGCTCGGGCGCGCACCTCCCGCCCCCCGGTAACCGAAAGGCAGAAAAAGAAAGCGCATCCTCGACCTTCCGCTCGCGAAGGCATCCGCGAGCGGAAGTGCATCAAAGCCCCGCTGGAAAAGATCATAAACCGTTCGGTTTATGAAAGGTCCCGAACGGCGAGGGGGATGGGGGGGAGAAGGAAGCCCCAGACGAGCGGGGATGCGTATAAAAAGGGGTGGAAGGAAAAAAAAGAAGGAAGAAAAGAGAACGAAACATCGTATACCGACGGAGAAACAAGTATTAAGCGCACGGCGAGAGATAAAGAGGCGACGTCCGCACGGAATAGAAAGAAAATTTGATGTACGATGGTAGACGTCAAGTAAATCGCTTCGCGGCATTATTACGCGCGGGCTCTGCACACCCACACTCGCTCTCGCGTCCCCCTTGTATAAACCCGCGGAGTTTATTTCCTCGTCGACTCGCAGCCCCCCCCCCTCCCTGCCCCTCTCTTTCTCCGCGCACTGTGAGAACATTCCGCGTGTCGCTGAACCGGCTGGATTTACTATCTACGAATGACATTTGTTTCGTCCCGGCGGGGGGAGGGGGGCGCGGGTGAGGAGAGGAGAGAAAGGGGGAGAGAGAGAGAGGGTCCCGGGGTTCTTCTTGAGGAAACGGAGGCTCTTATTTGCGAGCGGCGCGCCGACAGCCGCGCGGACTTTACCTCCTTAATAAACTCGTATTAGTTGGGCCGATAAGCGCGCGCCGCGCGGGCTCTTTATTGATATCGCCGCGGCTGCCGGCTATAGTGCTTCCTGCCTCACTTTCTTTTTTCGCGAGATGCCCTCCCTTCCCGCCTCCCTTTATAAACGTTATTGCCAAGTTGTTTACCCGCGCGACTGGCTTCGCGTGCGCGCGGCACTTCTCGTTTTTTTCCTTTGTCCTTCTTTTTTTTCTTTTAGTTTAGCGATGCTTGTCGGAGGGCTTAGTCTTCGAGGTCTCAATCGATGGAGATTTTTTTGTTTTTGTTTTAAAATGTGGGGGTATTTTACATTTAAGCCCTTCGAGTTAATTTAAACTAAAGTTTGTAAAGTGTATATAAAATACCGCATGGAGAACTACAATTGCCTCCAATAAAAAGCAAAAAAATTTGAATGCAAGAACTACAATCTGATTTAGTAGTTTTATCTTTAGTGAAAGTGAATTTAAAAAATTATTGTTTACTATTCTACGTTTGTCATAAAATTTGCAATAAAATACAATTGTATCAAAATTGAGACATACACAGTATACTTTCGCCGAAGAAATAGCAAGTAGAAACAGTCGGGTACGGCAAGACAAACACGCACGCCTGATAGCTGGTGTTTTAATTAAGTTCTCCACAAAAAGTTAATTGTCGGTAAATTTGAATGCTTCGTTATTCTTTCTTGCATAAAAAAAAAATAATTTCTAATTTAAAGACAACAGACAACAACCCTTTATCTCTATATAACGCACCGTTTAAAGTGCTTACATAGCCTTTTTTAAAGCGCGGAGCGCTCACTTTTACCCTCGCAGGAGGGGGTGGTGCATGTATAGTTTTTCATGCGCGTGCGTAAAAAATTGTTTGAAGTGCAATCCTTTTTCAACTCGAGTATCTAGCTTATGAGTGAGCGTACAGCGCGTAAGCCTGAGCGTCGGAAAAGAAAAGGAGGAGAGGTGCGCGACTCCCGCGGGATCGGTATTTAAGGTAATTCTTGAAAGCTTCCCTACCCGCGGTTCCGCTCGTCTCTCCCTTTCTTCGTCTCCAGGACTGCGGAATCATCGAGACAACATAGAGGTACAAATGAGTAAAAAACATCGCTCATGTTTAATCGTTTATTAGTTTCAGACATTGTTTTGTCTCCTTGATTACGAAGATGGTTCAAACGAGGTTTGTTTTATTCGTTTGTAGGTATGTTTTAATAATTAGAAGTTTTTATGGCAGTTTGGTAACGTTGAAATGCTTAGAATTTCTTAGATGAAAACTAACAATTTTTAATAGGGGCGTGATTTTATTTTAAGCGCTTTTGTACACAGAGAGTAGCTCGTGAAAGTTTTATATTTACGTTCATTAAAGTTGGAAAATGAAGTTTTAATTCTGAAAACAAAGTAGATTCGCTTTTAGTTATTATAAGGATTATGTATAAAACTCCATTAACTCAATCTTGACGTGACAGAGATTTTTACTCGAAAGAGCTTTTTTAGCCTTAATTTTATGCATACTCATCTGAACTGAAAAATTCATAATTTAAGACTACTCCTATTTAAGGCAAAAGTAGAAGTAAAAAATTTTTACATAACTTTCAAAATAAACTATTTTTACAAGTTAATTATCTCAACATTATCCGCAGTAATATTTCGTTATAATAACCTCAGAACAATTCCCAATTTCAACGTCCTATCGTCGATAAATTTAATTTCGCGGGTTGATTCGCGCATTTGCCTCTCCCGCTCCGTCGAAAAAAGGACGGGAAATAAGAAAATTCAAGTGTACACAAATCAATCGGGAGCGCGAAGTGGCGCGCAGGCCCAACGACTGCGCGTGGAATTTATTAAGTCTTCCCCGGCAAACGAAGCGGCCGCCCCGCCCACGCAAAGCAGCGGGGGCGTTAAAAAAAGCGCAGTCCAAGGATGCTGAAAAAAGTCAGGGGGAGGTGAAAAAAAGGAGAGGGAGGGAGAGAAGAGAAAGGAGCCGCACCCGCGCGGTTTATCCCGCGGCGGAATAACGACTTTCGCTAATGCATTTCCCGGGAGGCGAAAAGTGGATTCGCCTGTATCCTCGGCCCTCCGCCCCCGCCCTTTTTTTCCGCCGGCCTCCCTCGCCCGGTGTACACGTATATATAGCGCGGGCTCGAGGAGCCCCGGCTCTCGGTGCACGCGCATTATACGGGCGCGCGCGCGGATTGATTTCACATTTCCGCGCGCGCGGGTATGCAAATGGGCCCGCGGCGCGAGCGCCCGAGTTATTCCGATTATGCAAAAATGACGGAGGAGTCGTTCGAGGGGCGCAATTACCGTAGCGGCGAGGGGCGATCGGCGGCCGCGTCAAATTGAAAATCTCGGACACCGGATGGATTAGCGAGCGCGATCGCCGCTCGTTACCCGCGATAGCGCCCGCTCGGGCTGCCCGTCGTTACGGGGCATTTCGTTTGTAAATACGTGCTCGTTGTTTTGCCGTCGCTAGTCTGCGCTGATACGGCGATTAAATAAAAATCGCCGCTTTTTTTTTATCCGTTTGCGAAATGTTCGATGACATCGATTAGTTTTGAGGGGAGGTTTCAGCGCTCACTTTTTTTTCATTCGTAAAGTGTTCCAACGAACCATTATTTTTGAACAATTAGAATTAAAAAACTTTTTCGAAAATGTAATGTGGTTTTACGAGGTTATATTTATGTCAATATTTTGACAATGATTATTTTAAGTATTTCTGAAAATTTGTTTCAATTTTGTTTGAATTTTGAAGATATTCTTTATGTAGCATTTTGTTATTATTCGCAATTACTTCAATGAGTAAGTAACTATGTCATGTTAAGCCCTCATGTTTAGAGCCTATCAAGTTTAGGTCTCTTGCTTGTCCTTTGTGCCCTGCTGATTCAATTTAGTTTCTGTCCCATGATACTCCACCCTCCCTTACAAAATTAATTAAAACTTACAAATTATCAGAAAGATTGTGACAATCCATTCGCATAATTATAATTGAATTCGGCGCACGCAGATTTATCAGTAAAATATTGTCTCGTATCCCCGGCTACACTGAAACCGTTCGAACGTGATAAATTACCGGGCGAATTAATTTAATTTGTTTAATCGCGTTTACGGAAATTCGAAAAAGCTTTCGACGGCCTTTCCGAAACGCGGCCCGACAGCCCGGAAAATTACATTCCTCAAAAAGAAGCGACGTCGCTTTTGTCCATTCATCAACTTTCCTCTAATTAATCAATCGAACGCACCGCTCGCGCGCGCCTCTTCCCCGCCGCCAGCGCGAAAAAAGCCGTCGGTTAAAACAAAAAAATAAACGAGCCAGGATAAAAAAAAAGGCGATTCGCTCCGGGAACCGCCCCAGCGATCCCGCCAAGTGAAATTCCTATCCACTGCGCGTCACTTCGTACTAATCTCGCCCTCGGGTTAAAAAAAAAAGAGGGGAAAAAGGTAGAAGAGCAGCCGGCGCGGTGGAAACACTTTATCCCCGTATCGGGCGTTGAAATCGAATTTTGCACGAGGAATTACGGGCTCCGGATCATTGGGCGGAGAATGCAAAAGTGACTCGCGTAAACGGGCGCTATTACACAAAGGCCGCGCGCTGCTCGGCCATTACGTCATACCGGTTTTTCCCGCTCGGAAACTGGCCGCGGCGCGCATCGCTTACCGGAAGTCCATTGACAGTCCAGGTGATGTTGGCCGGTGGATTGGCCGGCGGCGCGGTGCAGTTGCCGCGCAGCGTGTCGCCCAGGGCGTACCTCGGCTTGTCCATGCGCACCGTCACATTTCCCTCCGGCAGCCCTGCGACACACAGTTCACACGGCATTAGGATAAGTCCTTACCCTCGTCTGCTTTATTCCTCCGTAGATTCCACCCCTGCAGTAGCTTCGAGCGAGACAAGTCCCACCGACTCTCGCAGGCACTTTTATGACAGGCAGAACTTGTTTTACTTTCGTCTTACTTGCTCGAGAGACTTCTAAATTTACTTTTTATCTGCTGTATGTTTTTAAATACGTAAATAGTTATAAATCAATAAATAATTATAAATGCATTATAAAAATAGAATACAAATCTTTTTGTCTTCAAAAATATTGACTTTAAATAAATAAAGTACTGACAAGTACATTTACTTCAGCGACCTATATTTGATTAAAAATCAGATTGCATTCACCTACCGTAAGTAAATTTTAAATCGAATTTATTTATAAGGTACGTGAATACAGTATGATTTTTAAACAAATATAGGTTTAATTAAATAAAAGCGGTAGACAGCATATGCAGCAGCTCATTTTTCATAAAATAATTTAATTTTGCAATATATAATACTGTGATATTACTCTTTCAAATTTAAAATCTGTACAAACTTCAGTTGTTATTTATTATTTGTAGTTCTACTTTTTAGTATTCCAAAATAAAAAATTATATTTTAATTACTGTACCGAAGGCGCACTCATCAATTTATTTCGTCCATATTGTATTCACTTATTCTTTATTTTAATTAATTTACATCTTTTTCGTCGTCAAAAGATGGCATCATTTTTCGATGGTTAAAATAACCGAGAATTCATTAATAAAATATTTAATAAAGAAAACTTGCCATTCAAAGTTTTGAAAAAGTCTTCGATTGAATTATTTCTACATTTGAAAGTTTCAATATCGATAAGACATCCGCGGCGAAAAACTTTCCAGCGTAAAAGCAATTTTAAAATCTTTTTTCTCCAACTTTATCTTCCTAATTGATTTCAAATTCTATCAGCAATTAATCACAATTTTTCCCGAACGCGTGAAAAAATTTTTCAAACTCATCCCCGCATCCCCGTCTCCGCGCGTCAACGTCGCCGCACCATTAACCATCGTACGAGGAGCAAAGAAAAAAAAACCGGCGAAGGGGAAGGAAGATATCGCGAAAGCCTTTCATCGCGATAAAAGCAAAAATTACCTCCCCCCCCCTCCCCGTCATCGAGACAAGCCGGCGCTCTCAAAAATCGTCCTCTTTATCCGAATGGACCTCGCGTCCGTCATTTAATTTAGCCGCGCGGTCTCCTTTCTTCCCGCGTGCCCCCGCCCCCTTCGTTTATGTGTGCATTGTGTCGCCGAAGAAGCCCAGCAACAATGGGGCTCGAGTGCGCTCGGGTCAACGGGATATCTTTTTGTCCTCCGTTCCAGTGGCCCGCGAAACCGTCGCGACGTACGTGTACACCTCGCTTCTCCCGCCTTACTTGCCGCGCTTTTTTCTTTATTGCTTTATTTTTAAACCATATCCGACGGCTGTTATTGCGTGGCCCTTTCGAATATTCGACGGGCTAACGGGTGCGTGTCAGGGCGGCCCATTTTCAAAATGAAAGCCGTTCCTTTTATTTTTGTCGTCCGGCAAAGTGTGTTTGGAGCGGCGAAATAAGTGAGGTGATATTGATTATCACTTCATCGTCGCTTTAATTAAAGTGCAACTCTTTTATACGTACGCTGTAAATAAATGAGGCTCTTTTTTTATAATGGAATATTAAAGTAGACGCGAATACAAATAACCCCTCAATTTTCTATTTGTATTTTTATAATGCAGGTTACTTGACCCTATTACGATATTTAATCACAGAATTTAAAATAACGCGCCCGCGTCTAAAAACGACGCCTTTTGCTCCATCATTATGAAGTTCGATCGATAGCAGGTTAATTTAATATCAGTCAACGTTGAAACATTGCTTTGTCAAATGAACTGCAGTAAACCGTCATAAATTAAAAATCGATTTTTCGACCTCATTTGCGTAGCGCGCGACACGGTCTCCCTTTCCGCGCAGCCAGCTAATTCGCCAATTTCGCGATTTTACATTGCGGCGATGCGGAAGCTTCCCGTTTACGTACGATTTAATTAATTTGCACTAGACAGCCGGCTGTTCAAATTTATCCTTCGCCCTTTGTACATACATCGCGCGCCGCTTACTTTTCCCGACGCTTGCGCTTTAAAATCCCGTCGGTCGCTCTCAATAAAATTCCCCGACAACGAATCTCCGATCGAGCGGAAAATTCCGCGCTCGCGTGAAAGCTTCTCGAGGGTCGCGGCCCTCCTGCAGCGGTGCGTTTTAATTGGTCCGCGATTAGCGCCGGACAAAGGGTCAGCGCGCGGCCTCCTTTCGCGCGAATCGTCCGGGCTATTGATTTCCTTTCGCGGTACGCCGCGGCTAAAAGCATCCCGAGTCGCGCCGTACCCGCCGGATATCGCGGCTGTTTGAGGCTTTCATCCCCGCGCGCGCGTCTTCCTTTTTTTTTTCGCGCCGGGGGTTTTACGACGGGCCCCGGGATTGGCGAGCGGATTGGCCCCACCCCCTTCCCGGGCTTGATCGATAGCGTCTATTGGATAGTTTTACGTGAATAATTGATCGCGACGCCGCGATCGCTTCAAGATGGATGTAGCGCGAGAGAAATGACGGGCTATTTTTTTTCGGCGAAAAATTTAATGCCCCGCGCCCCGGCAGAGTGCACGGAGGGTTTATTCCGCTTGAAAAATTCAATTTTTCATAGAAAAACTAGTTTGCGCGGATAATCGACTTAAAATACTCGCCCGCTATCAGTTTGCGCAAAATGTAGTGTGGTTTGAACGAAAACAAGAAAATGTCGGTGTTTTTTCGTTTTTATACAATATTTATCATTTCTAATTAATTACATGTTAAATATCTCTGTTAAATTAAAATTTAGTTTTTTAAAGTTTCTTTATTAAATTTTTTTAACAGATTACTCATTTATTTATATAAGCTCATTTATTAAATAAGCGGAAAAATGCTTTTAAAATAATTTAAATAAAAATTTTACAAAATATGATACAGAGTTTACGAAAAATAAAATATTTCTTTTTAATGAATGTATCTATGCAAAAAATTGAAAATACTCACTGACGACATGCATGTACCCTGACTTCATAACCGTGATGAAGCTGGGCGCCTCAGTGGAGACTTCGCATCGGTACCTCCCAGCCAGATTAGACTCCACATTATTCAATATCACCGTGTGGTCGTCGCTCTGGTTGATCTGAAATCCCAAAAAAGGAAAAATACTATTGAGACCCTCTCCTGGAATTCCAGCCGCCTCACCGGCGCATCGTCCAATTGAAAAAGGAAATAAGAGCGGAGGACCGCAGGACGCGTCCCGGACAGGCGGGCGCTTTAATTATGCGTCGTCAACCGCAGGATCGCGGTGGGCGCAATTTATTAAGAATCGATTGGCCTCGCGCTCGCGCGACGCTGACGATTAATTATGGCGTTGTCGCCGGCAACGCCGGTATAAATGCCACAATGAATTTTCGCGCGGACCGACCGCCGCCGGACGCGCACGTACCGCGCCCGCGGAATCGTCGCGATGACGCCCGGCTGTCCCGCGCGCGGCCTGGTCAATTTTCGCGTATGGTTTATCTCGACCGGCAGGCCCGGTAAAAAGTCGCTCGCGCCGATAGCTTAAGCAATTTGCTTGGTTAATTGCCCGGAAACTATTTATGTGTATACTGCCCGATTTGAGCGTTTAATGGAGTGTAAGTAGTAAATAATCGTAGCGCTATTTATGAAGCGATTGTTTTGATTATTATTTATTTTTATTTCATTTATATTTTATCCTCCATTTTCCTCAAATTTTATATTTTACCTTAATTGTTCAATATTCTTGTATATATGAAAGCACTGAAGAGTTTGTAATAACTTTCATTATTTAAATGTTTTCAATTAATTATAATTATGAATATATGTTATTTATTAATAATAATAATGTTCATTATTAAGGTTACGAAATTTTAGAACGTAATTAGTACTTAAAAACAGCATGAAATTTATTTACGAACAGAAGGAATATTATTATCAACAACATAACGTCATGATGCTTAATTTAATTTATAGAGTAACTTAAAATTTGTATATTAGTACATATCTGTAATTCAATATTCAAAAAATCACGTTGAAATATCTAAAGATGTAAATATCTACAAATAAAATTTGGAAAATATCAAAACAAGTATTAAAAACCAAGAATTTTATAATTTTGAATTTTCATTTTTATCACAGATACTTTGTTCCTTAGCTGCACTGTCTTCGAAAAAATCCGATTACCAATTAACCCAATTGAATCGCAATCTAAAATGATTGCACTTCTATAAATAATAAAAGTTGCTCCACAAGTCGATCAACAGTTGCGGGTCAATCCAGAGCCCGTAATTTACTAGTTGAGCCACGTAAAGCTAATAAAAAAGTAATCAAAGTGCCCAAACACAGGGTGGCGCTGTATTTAACCAGCAAAGCTTGCAAAGAGCCGCGCGCGAACGACCGCCAAAGAAGCTATGAAGAGAAGCAAACGAGGGTCATTTCGGCCCTCTATCTCGAAAAAAAATTCGAGCCCGCAAAAAAAAAGAGGAGCAAAGTAGTAAGTCGTTAGCTCCGAAAAAAGCCGGCCGCGTGAATCGATAAACAACGGCTGTGTGTGTATAAGCGTGGGCGCATAAATTAGGCCGGGGGGTGCAGGTCGAAAATTTTAATAACGCGAGGGCGCGCGCGCGAAATTTATCGCGCCGGCGGCTCCATATCGCCGCGGCTACTTTCGCCCGGCGGCGGCCGTCTAATTGAAAATCCATTGTGCCCCGGCATCGCCGGTTAATTCGGCTGCGCGTCGATCATTTTGCGCGCCGCGGCCTTTCCGTGCGAGGTACCGTCAATGATTGCGCCGCTGTACTCTCCCCATGCGCTATTAATTGTTTATAACAATTGCCACGCGTCGACGGCACGAAGAATGCACGGTGTTAGGTGCTAAACTACGTTTTCAATAGTTTTTCAGTTGTGTTATGTAGAGGAAATATTTTTTCAATTTAGCGGAGGTGCGAAAAAATTGTAATTTTTTGCTTTCCGTTATATCTCGTTATACTATTGTCTGCGAGCAGATTGATTGATCGCTATCAGTCAGGATTGATAAATTGACGCGCGTGTTCAATCAACATTACATATTAATAAAAAAGCTAAATTTAACCCACGTAGGGGTTTTATCATCTATTATTTTATATATTTTTCCTGCATAAAAGAGAATTTGGAGCTTACGCTGTAAAGTAATTTGCTACCAATGAATGGAAACTTTTACGTCCGATAGTGATTGATAGGATAACAGTTCATTACTGAATAAAAATAGCTTTTTGTTTCGATATTGTCACGTAATATAAATGATTTATCACCTACGGATATCGTTAAATCCAATATTTTTATTATATTAAATATAAGAATAATTGAAATTTAGGTAGAAAATAAATAAAAAAATCTTTGAATGTGGGTAAAAACTACTGAAAATTAGCGGAAATTCAACAAATTTTTCTTCGACCTTTTCTCAATCTTACAGCAACTTATTTCGCCATTCCTCCGGCGCATTAACAGTTAACGTGCCTTCGAAAGCACGACCGCGGCGAAATTGGAAATACATCAGGCGAGATTCCCCCGATGCCCCGGAGCAATCCGTAAAATCATTAAGCTCGAAAACCGAATACAAAAACTTATTTCTCAAGGCCGCGGCGGCACCGCCCGTACCGTCAAGCTACATTGCACCGGCAGATCGGCCTTAAGCGTCCAATTAAGCGCTACACGCTTCCCGGTTTATTTGTTTACGCGGCGAGCGCCTCCCGACATAATCGAACATTTATTTGAAATACTTTCGCGGCGCGGAACAATTCCGGAGTGGATTGCGGCGCGAGCCTCTCCCCCCCTTTCCGACCGCAATTTAACCGAACGCCCGGGGAATCCTCGACGGGGCCGTACCTACTGCGACGACGACGACTCCTTTTCCGATTCAATGGCTGCTCCTCGCGCTCTCTAGCTAGTCGATTATCACGTTACCGGTAGGCAAGATAATTGCTCGACGGCAGCATCGATCCCACCCTCCCCCTTCCTTGCCGGCTTTTGTCCCGCCGCCAGCGGTGTGTCTATAAAACGCGCGTTTCGCGAGGCCTTCGATTTTCGACTAATTAGCTCGGGATTTCGGCGGATACCCGTTTCCTCGGCCGATGCGTTGACTCTAATTGGCCCCGTTTTCGCAGGGAAAAACATTCTTGCGAGCTTTAGGTTATTTAGCCGTCGCTCGTTTATCGCAGGATGAATCTATTAAAATAGCCGGATGGGCACAGTTTATATTATATTTTAGCACGTGTTATGCAATCAATTGATTTGCAATAAATAATTATGTCCATTTTATTTAAAATTTTTCCTTTTATCTCCTCTTTAAAGTAAAATACGTCAAGTAGACGTGTAGGTATATTATAAAAATAACAATAGATTGAAAAGAAGTTTTTAAAATACATAAAAAATCTTTTATCATTAATTAATGTAAATAAATTCAATATGATATTTTATTACAATATTTATCCATCATCATCATGGTTAATATTTTGCAATTTACCAAAAGTAATACTTTGATTAATATTACCGCAGTTCATATTTCGGAATGTACAATACTGTTTTATCGTTGAAAATCTTTTAAAAAATAAATTCTTATTTATGAAATCGGGCTGATATTTAATGAAACAGTGGCATTAAATGTTAAAATGGACTGTGAGCAAACGTCATAATTCTCCGATCTAAGAGCTCTTGTATAGGACATAATGTACAGGGAATTCGATACTTACGTCGACCTTATCGGCGAGGGGCGGAAATACGGACTTGGATGGCATCTCCTTCGGTATGAACCTGTAGAACTCGTCCTGGCTCTTGTACCACTTGACCGAGTACAATGAGAGCTTGTGCAGGTCGTAGTCGCAAGTCAGCTTGACCGTCGTGTTTTCAGCCACGGCTATTGGGATCTTGATGCTCACGTCGATCTCGCCGCGTGCGCCTGCAACACCGCAACGCCAGGCAAATTAAGTCCCCCGCGTCAATGGCGAAACTCATTTCAGGGCGTCAAAATGTTTGCACGCCCGATCGATTCGCAAGCCGGAGCCGCGAGGAATGCTTTTTATTCCGGGTTAATTGCTTTCCATTCAGACGCCTAGCAGAGCGCGACAGCGCGACCTGGGTGGCAGCTTTAAAAAAAATTTATTTTGTAGTTTTTACCGGAGTGAGTTATTCGATAGCTGTGTGCTTCTTTCTTTTTTATATAACGATGTATTTATGACGAGGGATTTTTTATGTGGTTTAAAAAAAAAGAGTATTTTTAATCATTTTTCTATCGTTTATTTTGTTGACTTAATACATTTTTCTGAAATAAAAAAATTTTGAAAAAAACGGGTTTGAAAATGAATTTTAGCTGTACGGTTAAAAAAGAAAAATGACTATTTTTTGATCAATTTTAAATCTACATTTGTGAACCAATATTTACTCTGGATTGTGCACGACGCTTATGAATTCGCATGAATGTTTTTCGAAAAAAATACCCGGGAAAAAAATATCGCTGTGTTTCTATTGAAATGAAAAACAAACCAGACTGGGGGAATTGTAACAGATAAACTCCAACGCTAAAAGTCACCGGGAAAAATACTTTAGGTGCCGGCGCAGACAAGACATGACTTACGCCAATTACAGAAGTACACAGAGTGAATTCCCCGTGTAGAGTCTAATTAATACGGTGTCTCTCGATTGCGCCGCGGGATATCTTTCCTCGTCGTCGTCAAAGGTCTCGCCGCAGCTGAGCGGGAATCCCTTACACACTATTACACCGCGAAGGAGTCAATTTGGCGAATGTCGAATGTCAGTTGGTTTTCTGTGCTTTTCGAAGCTCATTGTTCTGCTTGCTGTCAGTTTATTTGCATTAAGGATATTTGTGCAGTGCTGTAGCTTCGTGTTTTGTAAAAACTTTAATCTCGGTGGCTTTTGAGTTAATTAATTAACTTCGCAGGCGTGGAAAATACGTGAACTAATTATTTTTCGTAATTCAAACCCGCGTAATTGTAAAAATATAATTTGTTTTTGCTGAATTTGAACGTGTGGAAATTTCGTATAAGTGGATTTAATAAATGAATTCGCATTTAACGTGTAAATCTAAATTTGAAATTGGATACATAGTAACGAAATATAACATAATTAAAGGGTCTAAGGAACGAAAGGTAATTAAGCCTTTAACGTACACTAACTGCGCAAAACTCGTTAGACTTTCAAAGCAATACGCTGCTCGCCTAGTGAACAGCGCTGCGAGCGCGTTGACAATCTATTATCACAAAACGCCCCGTAAATCTTTCACGGCGTCATTCCTGAGTGATATCGACACACTCTGAATTACAACGCACTTTTTCTCCCGTCCTCCCCGGTTAAAAAAAACTGCCCCGCACCCGCGCGCTCACGCACACCAGCGCCGCGTTAAAGTCGCGCACGCCGGCGCTATATTTACAGAGCGCCCGTAAAGGTTGACGCTCGTTTTTTTTGTTCGCCCCCTCCTCCCTCGCTGCACGAAATTCACGTTCCGAGCGAAAAAATCGGCAAACAGAGGAGGGGAGCGGCCGAGCGTGAGGTCGCGCGCGTGCTCCGGCTTTTCGGCGCGCAATTTCGGGAAAAAGAGGGAGAGATTAAAAAGGGGAGAACTACGAGATCCGCGATTCTTTGTTTTCTTGTTTTCTCCCGTCGCGTCTTTCTCTATTTGTTCGTTACACCCCCGCCTGACCGGCGACGAGTGCCCCGCATCTCCGCGGCGGATCGGGGCTCCATCGAGGAAACGCGCAGTATTGGCCACGACGTCGACGTAATTTGCGTCGGGGTATCGGCCCCGTCGCTTTTCTGCCTCTGGAATTAATTTATTTTAGCGAATTTCGTGTGGGGCGGTTTTTTCGCGAGGCCATTCGCGGAGTTTGCGCGGTAAATAAACTTTTTTACACGAGCCGCAGGCCGCTCGCTCGTCTGACCGGATCCGACCAATTTCCACTTCGCGTAAGCGCGGATATGTTGCCCGAGTGAATTAATGACCTAGAAACGCAACTTTTTTTTACCTCGCCTTTGCCATTAATTAGACGGTGTAATTTGTTTTTAAATTCGGAACTTTAATAAACGTCGCTGTTAATTATGTCGGTCAACGGGTATAGTAGCGGTAATTAAATGATTTTAAATTTTTATAAATTGTTTTATGTAGTTGATCTATAACGATCTGAGCACTCTTGTACAGAATAACTGTTACATTAAATAACACTGCGGTAATCCAAGCACAAGTATACGTCATTGAACTTTGTAAATCTGAATTAGTGAAATTTGATGCCTAGAGTATTACATTTCAATTGATTTTATTCAATTTGTTGTATCTAATAATTATGTGAAAAATCATTTAATTAATGGAAGAAAACTAAACAGTTACTTTAAATTCTTATTATAAATTGTACGAACATTCATAATAACTTATACTTTGTTAGTATGTTTCTAACAAGTATTAAAAAAAATGCAATAAAAAGAAATTTACAACTCTGAATTTAATTTCTCTTAATACTTTTAATTAGAAAAAACTTTTATACATTATGCTGCAGAGCTCTAATTGCTTAAACAGTAAACGTTATTTATTTTTAAAAAACATAAAAAAAAGAAAAATATAAGTTACTTATCTTATCTGAACATTTCAGAAATTCAAAGTTAGTCATTGAATCGCACCTAATAAATTAATCCAATAACTAAACGATCAGCGTTTCAATGAAGCTCGATCGCAGCGATTACACGCGTTCTGCTGTCAGTCCCGGCGAGCCCAGCACTGACCATGACGAATCGCAGCCACTCGAGTTAAGTAATTCGTCATATCGAGAGTCGCCGCACCGAACTGCAAGCTTAATTGCACTCGATTAGCGGCGGGGCGCCTCGCTCTCGCGGTCTGCGCGCGTCGAAAAATTCCTCGCTCCTCCACAGAATTAATTCGATCAAATCGAATCGGCGCGCGAGCGCGCGCTTGGGGCTTACGCCCGCTCGCCGGCTCTCGGGGCTAATTCGGCCGGGCGCGCTGAATTCCGCGACTACGCGGCGTAAACGCGTCCGGTGCGCTCGCAAAGGGACGCGATTAACGAGCAGATCGATAATTTATCGGCGAATTCCCGGAGTTTCTTTTAATTAACCCGCGCGCTGTACGTACAATGCTAACGAGTTTTTCCTTTTTTTATTTTTATTATCAATCAGTCGAGACTCGCGTGTTTTGTATTGCGATGTGATTGGATCGTCGAGTCCCCGAACGAAGTTTGTTGCTCGCGCTTGGCCGACAGCGGACTGTCGCAGGGGTCGAGTGGTCGAAGTTTCAAATTTTGTTTTTTTTTTTCGAGCGCCGGGGATTAATGCGGAGAAGAACGAGAGTCGGAATCGAGGGGAGCGCCGGCTTTTTAGTAAACTTTTACGCGGTGTCGGTCGTAAAAAAATTTACGACGAGTAGACCGCAGCCGTCGCGCGAGTCCCCAGGTGCGGTATTATTATTGCCTCCGACGTCACCGTTTCCGCGCGAGCGCGGCTAAGTCGCCAACGCCCTCGACTCTTATGCAAATCTCCCCCTTTGTCGATCGGCTGCTACTATTTTTATCTGGATCCCACGAGGATTTTTTCTTATCTTTTTTTTATACTCTTTTTTTTTAGTACGAGATTTTCAAGTGATTTTTAATTGCTGTTTATTAGAATTACAAAGTTGACGTTGACGTGTGGGGTGCTAAAAATGTCATATCGATATGGGAAATCTACGCGGGAACTGGTTTTTTCGCGTAAAAATTAAAATGGTTTCTGCGAAAGTGTAATTTTCAACGATTTGTTGCCTGGGATTTTTTTTTATCTCATGCTGCACATCCTTTATCGTGAGGTGCATTTTTTCGAAATAACGAATCCACGATTATATAAAATTTTTAATAAAATGGCACTGCAAAATTTAAATAACTGAAATTGCAGAGTGCAAAATTATTAATTATCTCTTCTCGAAATGCAATTTATTTCATAAATTATGTTTTAAAAATAATTCTCACTTTAACGGTAAAAATTTGTATTTAAACGAGAGGAATTCGAAATTAATATGACACAAAGTAGGTGGAACCAAAGGTAAAAAAAATAATTAAAAAATGATGGGAATGTTTCATATGAAAAATTTTTAATATTATCGCGTCGATTTTTTACCAAGGCGAAATAAGGACAGTCGGCGCGGTCGGGCGATAATTTAAATAAACGAGCGTCGATTTTTCACCGCCGACTAATCGTCGCTGGAATTTCGCGTCGATACCTCGTAAAAAAGGGAGGCGAGCTTAGAAAAATGTAAATATCACACGACCTGTAAATGAATAATAACGTCGCGGGCCGCTGCTAATAAAGACTATCATCCGGCGCGTCAACGAGCGACGGCGCGCACTTTAAATCAAAATCCTACGCTCATATTTCTCTCGGGCGCGCGTGAAATATACAGTATTTCCCGGCGTAAGACGAGTGATAAATGGATTTCGATAGAGTCGAAACTAATCTCCCCGGGGATTTTCTATTAGCCGAGCAATATTTTTCAATACGCGCGGCGAGAACGCGCGCGAGAGAGATGAAGATTTTAATCGCGACGCGCGGCTCCTCTTACTTTTTCAGGATTTACCCGCGCCTGCCATTAATAAGCGCGAACATACGCGCTCATTCTTCCGGGGCTGCGGCCGCCGAGTGTTTTTTTATTCACCCCTTCCACGGCTGGTCGCGCCGCGCGCAGTTTCAATCGGACGGAGCGCATCGGCCACCGCGAATTTCGCGCTTCATTTCATCGAGGATTATTAGCGTAGATTTTGGGTATACGCATTAACGCTCGGCGTATTCCGCCGGGCGCCCCTGGAGCGTGAAAAGTAATTAGCGCTAAATTACGCGCGCGCCAACGCGCCCCGCCTTTTTTTCTTCCTCCCCCCCGCACACCAGAAGCGCGCGCGCCCGTTTATTGTCGAGGGTAATCTTATCACATTTACCGGCGCTGGCTGCGAGGACGCGGCAATCGATAGCCGAGTAAATTACGGGGCTTGATGCGCGCGGCTTAATCGCGGTGATGAAGGGTCGCGGCTCGAAGTTCGAGCGCGAGGGCGGACCGAATTAAAACAGCGAGAATGATACGCCAAGTTCGCCGATCTCGGCTGCAAGCTCGCGCGCCAAACTCGAAAGCTCGCTCGGCGGGCTTTTTGAATAATTCAAATTGTTGGCGCAGCCGACGTTAATCAATGTCGGGCCACCTCCCGACGTCATTCTATTAGGCCGCTCCGGCCACCCCGGGCTCTCCCGGCGAAATCGAAAAAAGCCATTACGGAGCTCGTTGACTGTTCGAGCGGGCGGAAAAAATCGGACCCCGGCTATTTTTTTTTCGAGTGGCGCGCGCGACGGGAGGGAGAGGCGAAATACGCGCGGCTGGCGGCAAATCGTTCGACGCCGCCCATCAATTACCCCACGGATGAAAATGGATCGAGTGCATAAGGGACGGAGGGGTGTCTTATAAATAAATCACCGCGTCTCGTAGGTGGCGGAGGGAAAAAAGAGACTCGGCAATTTGCGGTTGGCTCTTCCTCGCCCCCTCCCCCCTGCTGGCACGCGCGCTTTCATTTGTATTCGGGCGCGAAAATCTCGACCGAGGAGGACCGCCGACCCACTTTACCCTCCACGTTAAGGGACTTCGCAGTTTGCAGATACGTATTTACGGGATGATTGCGGAGCGCGCGACGCTCCGCCTCTTTTTTACCTCTCAAAAGTTATGCAGTTTTATTCGGAAATATGAGAAAAAATGTCTTCTCCACTTTTATATTGATAAATTTATTTTCCATACTTATTTGAAAAACGAATGAAAGAGAAAAATAAGTCAAGATTGGTATGTGTGTTTTAATTTGTTTTTAATTGGGTGCATGCAAAATTAATTTCAATGTACAATTAAAGAAAAAAGAAAAGAGTTTTGATTTATAATTTGCATATTTACAAGATTGCGTGTTTAGCCATACGTTTGTTTAGAAATAATTAACGTGCATTTTATGTATGTCCTGCACTAAACCGATAAAGTCAATAATAGAATCAAGAAGTAATTAAGTGTACAAATGCGACTTAAAATATTGATTTTCTTTCCTTGCTTTCTTTTTTGCGGACTTAATTACTTAGAATATTTCCAGATAGGAAAAAAAATGAATGCAAGAATCAATTACCGCGGTCAATAAAAAAGTTACGACGACGCACAATATTCGCAATTTACGAGGTAGTAAATTAAACGTTTCTTTCACGCAGCGAAGACACGCGAAGTTAACAGTCGCTTCGGCGTCTACCGCAAAGTTGCAGCGGCACAAAGCAGCCGCGACAGGCGGCGTCTGAGGCGAGGAGCCACGCGCGTCGCGCACCCGCGGTGTCCGCGGCTCCCCCGCGAGTTCGCGCTCTCTCGCCGCGGCCGACCATAATAATAACAACAATGATAAGGAGGGCGCGTCGCTCTCCCGGCGCGCGCGTTACGTATAAATCGAGGCCGCGGAAAGCCGGAAATCCGGCCGACACGCGAATTTATTTCTCGGCGGGTGGTACCCCGCATGCGGGGGCGCTCGCTCGCTCGCCTTCGAGGAGTTTCGACTTTTGCGCTCGGGGGTGGGATTCCCCGCGGAGGGCAAGAAAGAGGTAAATCTGATTCCCCGGACGGCGGTGGCTCTCTCCTTCTCGCGTCGCCCGTCCCCCCCGGCCCCGACTCTTTTTCCGCCGCGGGGCGACGAGCTTAACTCGGAAAGTATGTGGCGCGCTGCCTCTCCCCGGCGGTGATTTACTGGCGCCTCGCCGCCTCCCGAGAAAATTTGTCGGTTTCCCGAGGAGAGGACGCCGGGGCGCGAGGGGCGCACTCGTCGATATTCTTTACATCGGGGGGGCTTTCCCCCGGATTTCCGGGCTGTCGCGGGCTTTCTCTTACTTTTATTAGGGGGTGTAGGTGCGCGATCGCCGCCGGCCGCGGCCACCTCGTGAAATTGCATTTTCACGCGCGCGCGCTCGGGATTTGGAGAGGCTGCGCAGACCCCGGCCGGGCGCCGGCCGGAATACAAAGGGGGCCCCGGGTGCCGATGGGAATCGTTTATCCCGCCGCGAAATATTCCGCGAATTTCGACGCGGCCCCGCCGAGGAGGTGCCCATGTTCCAGGTTCCTTCCTGAGGGGGAGCAAATTGCCCCGGCGCTTCGGTATCAATTTTCACGCGATGCGGAGAGACGTTTTGAAGGGCGCTTTCGATGCCGATGAACTCGACGCGTATCTTACACTTTTTCCCGACCATCGAATCGTAGATTTTGTGATTCTCCGGGAATCCAATAACCTTGGATGAGATAAGGGTTGGAGGGGAAATTCGCAGATATTCTCTTCTATACGAATAACCGAAAGTAGAAAATTTATATTGCAATATCAATTTGTTGGAGATTATTTCGTTGCTCATACAATTATTATTGTATTTTTAATGGCAAATATTTGCAGCTTTTATACTTATTGATGAAAGTTAATGCGTCACAGTAAGATTAACAATTGTTTTTACCGGATTAAGAATACACGTGTGTTTTTATAAAGGGTATGCACGATAAATTTAATCCGAGTCCCCCACGAGCAGAAAAATAATGGAAAAAAAGTTGCGAGACTATAATGCTAAAAGAAAGAAAAGATTCTCTATAAATTATTTGTAAGTAATTACTACCACTAAATCTCCAGATTTTTCCTGCGTCCCCAGCCGACACCGTCACCACAGGAATCTACAGTGATTATTCCTACATTATTTTTCTCAGTAGGAACACCAATAATAATCTCCCTCCCTCGGCTTCCCTTATCCCCCGGTAAATCTCGATCAATTTGAAGTCCACCGTGGGCAGTCATGAAAATATCCCATTATCAACGCACACAAGCCGAGGTCGGGCGTTCGCGCATTTATACCTGGCCGTGAGCAGCCGGCGCTGTGCACGCAGATTACCGGTTGCAGAGGCAGGCGCGAAAAAGCCCGCGTGACGTTTGTGCGGGCGCGCGAGCTCTTCTCCTTTTTTTACGACCGATGAAACTGGTCGCGATCCACTGGAGCAAGTCCACCGATGCGACCCCCTTTTTTTCGACGACGGCTTAATCGGTTTATAATCTCGCGACCTCGATTTGTCCTCGGGATTTTTTAATCTTTCGCTCCGCGGATTGATCGCTTTAAAAGCGCATTTATTCGATGCGCTTTTTTTCGGAGTTTTGCAGCGAGAGCCGTCTTTGAAGAGTAGTAATTCCGGGGGGAGGGTTAATTTAAGCTCCGGGATTGTAGGGCAAACGTAGAAATAAATTCTTTGAGTATTTGTGTGTATAAGCAAGATCAAGCTTCCTTCGTTTCTGCAGGTAAACAGCGCTGAAATTCTTCCATTGTTGGGTTAGACATACAATATTCTTTGATGCAGAGAACGTTCGAGTTAAAATAACACATTTCAAGAAAAACTCAAACATTTCACTTTGATAAGACGTTCAGTTGCCTCCTTTATGTTATAAATCTTAAATTATTCAACGAAAGCATGCTGAATAATTAATATGTTTTTATTAGTATTTTCAGTGATATCGAATAATCCTTCGTATTGTTTGAAAAAATATTTAAAATATTAAATGGAAAAAAAACAAACCGAAATTTAAAAAATATGATAAAACAAAGCAACCAACATTGCACAAATCAATATAGAGATAAACTAATATTCAGAAACTTTTTGGGTATTATAGATTCCACGAGCTTACCATACTGACTATTCTTGATCAAAGGATCGATGTAAAAACGAATTGCGAAAGTGAACGACTTTTCCTCTCGCTGCAATTTTTTAACAGGCAAACATTCGGCGAGCCCTCTCTTTTCCCGACTGCAATGCGACTCTCCTCCAGTTTGTCCAGTAATTATCCGACATGACGGAGGACAGAGCCCGGGGGGGCTCAGAGTCGTCCAAACAGATTTCCGTGCTCTCGCATTTTCATAGCGTAAAATTTTAACGATCGTCCGCGGCAAAGGATTATTGATCGGCCGCGCGCTAGAGAGAGCTAAATGTCATTTTCGACCGATGGCTCGCCGGATAATTTCATTGGAATCCGAGAGGGGAGCTTGAAGAGCTCCGCCGGAATCGAGAGCTTTCGGCGTGTATACGCGAGCGCGAACAGCGCGAACAGCGCGGAAAACGTCGAGTTGTAATCTCTTTCTGAGAGAGCATCTGTTCATTTTCCGATGGAGGCTTTAAGCTTTAAGTATTTTGCGCGATGAACGACCGATTGTTCGCTTCTTTTTTTCCTCTTTTTAACTTTCTCGTGCTCCGGTCGCCCCTGTTTCAGAACGCAATTTCACTCGGGAAGTCGCTAATCCCCGCTCCTCCCACCGGGGTATAAGCTTTACGTATAGCTTTATCCGCTCGAGTTGTTATTATACTTTAACATTTATTTCATTAATTTTAATCCACTCGTGCGCTCATTGTTTTCCCGCCTTCCATTACGGCAGGTTGACTAAGCGACTAGACTAAAAGAGAAAAACGTACAACCGGCTTAATAAGTGAGATAGACGCGCGTCAATTTTTATTGCGGAAACGTCGGAGAAACGAGATGCGACGGGACGGTGATAGGAAATGTAATGCGCGTGAAAAATGCACACATTTTCCGTCCCACTTTTCGGGGAAGAGATTACGCTCCTTCCGTAAGTGATATGTATTTCGCGAGAATCTCGACATAATGCTTCTGCGCCGATAATAGACCCGTCGATGCACAACCAGGACTGATAGCGCTTGCTCTTATCATTCCGGCGTTGTTCGCTCATCGGCGTTGACGTCATAAAAATCGAATTAAGCCTGCTAAAATTTTACGTTCGAACGTATGAATATATTTTAATTAATTGCTTTTTCCATCATTTTCATTGCTGCAGCTTGTAATTATTCGTAAAATAATAAATGATAATAAAATAAAATGACTGAACGCAAGTTACATTAAGCGCTTTAAAATTTAACGAATGCAATGTGGAATTAAATCAAGCAGTAATATTATTTTAGATTTATTTGCACAAAAGATTAATATTCTAAGGTTACTAAAATCCTCCCTTTAACTTTGAATAATTAATATTTATGACGCTAGTTCTCGCGCGAATTTTGAAACTACGTGTTAAATAATTTACGACTTAAATGTAACAAACTCAAACAATCTATTACTAAACTTTTCGTTTAAAATTTAAATTGCAAAATGTTTTATTAAACTAAAATTTAAATATTTCGACGAAATTTTTAAGTATCTTAAATTTTCAAATAGCATACTCGCTCCTTTATTTCTGATAAATAACGTTCTCGTCTTCAATTTTAAAATAAAGCATCATCGCTCGACCAAAAAAAAAAAAACAAAATGAAAAAAACGAAACTCGAACTACAATCTCGAATCTTTCGACAAATTCAGTTTCCCCCTCGGGCCGATATACGTATAGGTACCAGGTTACAAGGGGCACGCGCGGGTGACTCCGAGAGCCGAGGGGGGAAAAGGAGAAGGGGGTGTGGGAATGCAATTTCGCAAATTGCCATTGTTGCCTCTCGCCGCAGCCTGCCTCCGCGCGCGCGGCACCTTATACACGTAGCGCGCGCCTTCGCGCTCCGGATCGGGCGTTTTGCAGATAAGACAAGCGTCTGTCGATGTTCAGCCGGCTGAATTACTCCTACGTATATAAGTCGCCGGGGCGGGCAGATCCTCCTTGTTCTCTCTCTCTCTCTCTCTCTCTCTCCATCTGCGCCGGTGGGCGCCCCGGGCTCGCGGTGTAACGCACGTCTCTTCGCCATTACGCGAAGATTACTTTCTGTCCGACTTCTTGAAAATAGCGCGCGATTTCACGCTGGCGCCGGTGGAGAGTGCAGCCCGGTGTTTTCCAGGGGGGCAGGGGGAGCGCAGACGTTGGCCGATCGCGAGTGTCGATCATGGATTCGCGCGGAGCATTTTTCCCGGGCGAGCGTTGAACGAAGGTGACGGGTTACACGCCCGCGGTTCGCGCGTTATTTTTGTCCGGCGTCGATTCGACGATCAAAGGGGAGAAGTTATGCGAATGGGCACGGATAGAGGATTTTAGTGCGAAAACGGTTTCCGAAGTATTTCGCTGATTTTTATTTGTTTGCGCGCAGATATTTGGAATTTGCATGCTGGCTCGCTAGAATGAAGCTTTAAGCGATGTAGTCGTATAACGGAATTTACATTTTTTTAAGCACTATCTCTGCGTTAGAATGTGCCAGTCGTAGACTCCGAAATTGTAATCATTCAACATTTTTCTTTCTAACTCTTAAAGTATGAACGTATTTATACGCATCAAAATGAATTTGATTCTTACTATAAGAGAAATATATAAATTAAAATAAAGTTTAAAAATTTTAAATAATTCTTAAAAGATCCTTAAAAGTTTTGTCTAATAGTTATTAGCCTAGCTCATTATAACTAAAGTTTCTCTGGTAAATATTAGTCGTTAAGTTTTGAAAAATGAATAAAGTAGCTTCCGCTGAATTTGAGCACATCGGGCATGAAACTATCTTACCGTCACTTAAATTTTTTAACACTTTTTAAAAAAGTTTTTTATACTCGAGGACGAGGTAGTTCGGACTCCGGCTCGCGCAGTAAAAACGTTCGCGCGGAGCCTTAAAACTATACGCAGTTTTAAATTTTGCATAGATAAGGGAAATTTTATTACATATATAAAAAGTTTGCTGTACCCTCCCGCTCGATCTCTTTAGCTATATCTATATTCGCCTCCGAAATTGATACTCCGCATAAATATATCAAACCCAAGATATGCTCGTCGGGCATTTCTCTAACGCTCCTCGAAAGGATGTTAAAAAAAAACGTGGAAAAGCCGTTGGAAATTTCTCGGCCCACCGTACACCGCTCACCCACGGGAACGAGCCGCGTTAAACCCGGCGAATCCGCGTTACAGCCCCGAAACCCTCGTCCTGGCGCGGGAGAAAGAAAACCCGAATCCAGGCGGACGAGTCCTCCGGGAGGGGCGTGCGTGATTAAAAAGGAATTATTTTTCCCAGCCGACGTCCTCCTTTTTTCCGACTCGCCGTTTCCCCGGGCGCGGGGCTCCCCGATGACAAAACAGATTCCGCGATGGAACGCGAAATAAGACTCTTCCGCAGACGCATCCGGCCGTACATTCCGGCAAGGGCTTTTGAATTTCTGCCAGCTGGCCGGTGTGAGGCGGAGGTGGGGAGGGGCACGAGGGCGGGCGGCTCGGCCCCCGGAGACGCACGCGAATTTACTCGCGTAATTCAAAAGTTATTATAACGCGATCGGTTCCTTAAAGCGGTAGCCTTCGGAATTGCGTTTCCCCGCGGGCGCGCCCCACTCCCGGCAGACGAGATTATTTCTCCTTCTGGGACAAGGGAAACTCGAGTTTGCATGGTAATTCTACCCGAGCTTTTTATGTATGCGCGGCCCGCCGGCTTTACGCGGTCGTTGATTTAACGTTATTGTGAGTATTGAGTGTCTTATTGTCTTCGTTTTCATGGTAATTCGTTTATGCAATCCCTGTTGCAATTTTATATCAAGTTTACGCGAGTGAAAAGCGAGCTGTTTTCAACGTTATCATTCATATTGAATTGAAGAATAAATGTAGAAATATCGAAAATTTATTTACATGTTTGTTAAACCCATTCAACGATTTCGTAAATATGAAAATGTTTATTTTGTTTCTAATTTACTCAATTATTTGTGCACTGACACTGCTGAAATTGAACATACGTCCACTTACATAGTTTCAGGACAATTAATCCGAATGATTAATTCAACGCACGGCCTGATGTTTATTTTTAAATAAAGCTCTCAGCTGGATTCCCGAATTACCCTTAATGTCGCAAAACCGCGTCGAGCTTTATGAGTAAATATTTAATAAATTTTCTTCTTTAATGAAAGGCGATTGTGTGTCACAGCTTAAAAATAAAAATAAAAAAAAAGAAGGGACACCGAGGAGCACAGAAGTTCGGAATAACGATGATGCGGTAACATTAGCCTTATCTAAAGCACGCATTCGCCAAACTGCGCGAACTTTTTCACGTCCGGGATTATGTTAAGCAGTACCGGTGTAAAACAAACCGTTCCAATTAGCATATATCGAGCCGGCGGATATACGAGAATCGGGCCGCGCGCAAAAGGGTCCGGGTGGCTCCTCCGCGACTAATTATCGCCGGAGTGCCGCTCGGGGTCCCCGGCGCCGTAAATCCAGAAATAATTCGCGCGCCGCGGCGTATTTTTCAGCGAGTTCGACGAGCCTCGCTTTCATTTACAGGGCGAGGCGAAAGCTCGCCGGACTTTTTGAATATAAATCCCGAGCGGAAAATCCCGTCTAATAGCGCGAGCGGCAGCTGGAAGCCGGCGCGGCGCTTTATGCGTCCCGGTGCTTTCCCACCCCCCCTTAACACTCCACGGATCGGGCTGTAATTCAATTGGAGAAAATGCCGCGAGCGCGAGAAAAGCGAGCAGTCACATAAATTCACCGGCGGGGTGGCCGATCGATTCGCTCGGCGCTGTTTGCGCGCGCCGCGCGCAAGACGAGCGGACGCGTCCTTGAGGCGCGCGCTGCGACTCTAATGGAAAATCGTCGCGGCGAAATTCAACGAAATTTTATCGGACCGCCGCGGGCGGGGGGCACGCCGCCGCCTTTCCCGCGGAATTTATCAAACGATTAAACGGAAAGAGTCTCAATTTACGAGGCGGCGCGGGGGCTCCATAAATAAAGCGCGGCGCTTAATGAAAGTCACGGGAGCCGACGGGCGCGTATACCGGCGCGGATGCGCGGCCGCCGCGCGTAAATCAGCCGGCCATCAATGACAGACGGCCGAGCGCGCCGACGGACACGTGTGCAAACAGACGCGCCGCGGGGACGTAAAAACGGCTCTTTCAGCGCGGCCAGAAGCGCCGAGCGGACCCGGCGGGAAAAAATTGTTTCTCTTTTTGCTTTTTACGGGGCTCTTGAAATTTGTAAGGCTGCATCAATAAGTGATCGCACCATCTGTAGGTGGTCAAAGTTTCAAGGCTGCTTTTTTTTCGCTGAAGCAAAGTTTCAATATTTAACGAGCTGCATTTCGCTTGGTGAGTGAACCATACAAAAATGCGTACATTTTTCTTTCAAATATGGAGTTTGTTTAATAAATGGAAACTTAATTGGGTGATCTTATAACAAAGGAAACTTTGAAAGTTTTTAATTGCCAATTAATTAACATTTTAATATTTTTCCTTAATATCTGAAGGAATACTTTTTAAATTGTACCCGTTATACTACAGTTACTAAAAAACTAAAAATAAATCATGATTTTAATTAGACTCGGTTATCCCCTAATTTATCAACGGCATCGCCGACTCTTAAAATTAATTTAGCAATCAATGACTAGCAGTACTTCAGCTTTCGCAAAAAGCGCATCCAGGAGAGCGTCGCATATAAATCTCCCGCAGCGATTTTCCAGAAAATCCCCAAGCCGAACCTGGAGTTCCCATCGCGGCCGTAGCACGACCCTTTCGCATCCACCTAACGGGGTAAAATTACCGCGCGGCCATCTCGCTCCATTTTTCGCGGGCGCGCGACCTTTACGATCCTCGCGACGATCGCGTTAACGACCCTAATGCTCGCCTGCCCCCCTTACCTACGGCAAATTTCCCCTCATCAGCATAAACAGCCGACGAGCCGATCGGCGCTGCAAAAAAAGAGAGAGAGAGCGATTCGCCTCCTTCCCGCGCAATTTTTATCACCGCCTACCCCCGTAGCTCGGCACTCGAGCAACCGGGTTATTCACTCGCCTCTCGTTTTCAGCGTACCGCGCGCGCGGTTTTTTTTTTGTTCGAGCGCTTTCCAAGCTCGGCAAAAATAGAGCGCGGCCGGCCGTGGTGCGCGCACTCGACCGATATATACCGCGCGCGAGCATTCCTATTACATGTTTATTCTGCCGCGGCTGCTTGGGCTTTTCTGGAGTGCGCGCTGGCCGCACAATGCCGCGTTTCGATGGATTTTTTTCCCCCCGCGGCGGCCCTCAATGGCCCCGACGTCGGAATCCAGCCCCTCCCCGGGGGGTGGGGAAAAAAAATTCGATCCACCCGGCGCCGTTCGTTAGGTGCGCTATCCATCGCCCGGTGGTCGGCGCCGCCCGCGGCGGCGTCTTCGGAATCAATTACCGGCAGACGCGCGGCAAAAAGTTTAAATGCGACGCTTTCGACTCCTTTCTTCGCGCCTCTCCGAGCTGCCGCTATAGATTTGGCCATTTATCAGAATCGTTATAGGCGGAACGCTTTTTCTATTCATTTTTATTTCATTTTATACACTTTGGATGCAGCTTTAGAGACGACGATGTTAGATTGCGCGGGTGAAGTGCGTTTTCGAATTATTGTAGGGATTTTATTTTTTAGCGGATATTTTGGTAATTTCGCTGAATTTATTGTTGAATTTTGAAATTTGGAGATGGATTATGGCGACATTCCGATTTAAGCAGGTAATTATTATGGATTCTGATCAGACTGCTAGGTTATTCAAATGTACAAAATTAATTAATAATTATACGCATTACATAATTAAGCATCGGTTACCGCTTTAATTACGTTTAACCAGCGGCAAGTAACAAGAAAGATAATCGTATTCCAGACCAGAGTGGTAAATGGTTAATTCCGCAACTGTCGAAATCACAACACCATTTTTATCGATATCTGTCAAAGCGTCCGAAACTCGCGAATTTATGAAAACATTGCAAAGTACCGAAAGCGTGTAACGAGCTCCGATTAAAAGCCCTCGTTTCGAGCGCGCATAAATAAATCATAAAAATTCGGTGAAAAAAATAACTTTAACATCGGTTCACTGCAAGTAAAAGAGATTGCCGCGACTGAATTTTTTACTTTTCGGATGGACCGTGGCTGCTTCGCGCCGGCACGGCAGGATATCGATCGAAGGGGGCCACCTCCTCGGGCTCACGTACTTACTGCGGCGGGCGCAAACTTTGACGTGGTAAACTGGTTTAGCGAAAAATGGCTTAACTTCGAGTAGCGTCGCGGGACGGTATTACCTCCCCCCGTTCGGTCGCCGTCTGCTTCCGATTGTGATTTAGCCGCCGGGGCTAAATTGGACGGCGCTGTTTGATCTCGTAATCGCGCGCGACGTCGGGGGCCGCCGCGGACCAACTGCGCGAGGCATTAGCGATATGCCCGGAAACGAGGATTTTCTCGACCGCCGTATACGCTGCCGGAATTATTTTCGCGAATTTCGGACTTTCGTTTTATTGTTTAAGAAAAATAATTTACTTGCAGCGACAAAGAAAACTTTTGGAATACTCTGTATATATTTTTTAGAATTTTCCGCGCTGCAAACAGCTGCAAGTTTTAATTGCACTCGAAGAATTCCTTTTTATTTCCTGGTGCAAGTTGCGTTGCTAAGGAAGATTTGTTTTTTTTTTTTTTTTTTGCCGCAACAGCGAGGTTTTTGTAGAGGTAGAGGACCGTTTTTCGCGATTGCGTTACGGGGTCTCGTTTCGAAATTGTAGAAGTATAAAAAAAGTGTTTTGCCTTTGTGTGTATTGTTCAAGTGTAAATTGTGTGCACTGAACGCCGGAGGGAGTCGTCAACATTGTCAAAGGCACACAGCGATTAAAAATGAATTCTGTTTAATTGCTTTTAACAATTTAAACTCGCATTATTGTTGCATCCCTTAAACAAATTTAACTTGCACTTTGCCTCGAGGAATTGTTGCTCCTTCAAGCAACGAAATTTAATCATTAGGATAGAATTTTGCGATGTTATACCTTAAGTACGATATTTTCATTGCAGAAAAGAAAGTGTAATGTTAAGCTGTAACTGATGATTATAAGGGGATAATGCAAATTTTGACGATCTTCTAGCGTTGAGAAGCACTAAAGAGTTTATAAGACTGTACTTGGACGAAAGGAAACAGGAGAGGCACTTTAGACTCTTGGCAAGCTTGGATAACTACATAAACGACGCAGCCCGGTTCATTTAAGTTTTGTAACAGACTGGCAAAGATGTACTTTTCAGTTTTAATAATATATCGTGCTTTTTAAAGCTCGTTTTAATACTTGTAAATACGATCCTTCATTAAAAATTCACGCAGACGTAGCGGAAGGTTTTGCTCTTTCATTTTAAATAAAACTTTTCCAAAGTTTACGCGCTATGTTTATGAAATTTCTTTGCAAGATGTTGAAACCTATTAAAAAGCTACTTTGTAAAAAAGACTTCGAATAAAACGAATTTGCCCCCAGTTGCATTAATAATTTAAACTCTGCGATGGAATATTTTTTCAGGCACTATATATTAACTTTGAACTGATTCCATGAAAATTGCACTGTCAGTTTTCATGTTTAGCTTTTAAGCATGACCGACGTTTTGGTTCTCCCGTCCTATTTCATTTTGTCTTACACTTCTATTTACCTTAAGTAATGAACAATTTAGAGCTATTGCAGAGTAATTTAAAAATTAACAAACTCCAGCGTAAAAGTTGTATCCACATAGCACAATTTAACTTTCCAAGAATAAAAACTTTTAATATGCACGAAAAATTGGAAAGTAGGACATTTAGTACAGTATAATTTATTTTTGAAAAAAAATTCCAGCGCATAATAATTTAGCAAAAAAATACTTCATTTTTTTAATATCTAAAAGGAAGTACGAATTTATAAAAAAAATAGGGTTTAATTTATTCGTGTGCACCAGTTAAATCCCTTAAAAAGTAGTAGGTAAAAATTTAATCAACTATTCACAATTAATCTCTGAGAATCTTAAAAAAATGACAGAAAACTAAGTAATTCCGGAGTGGGTACGCGAAGCCGGAGAACAATTGCCGTAAAGCCGCGGAGCCGATAACGGAATAAAGTGCAGGAGCAAGCGGACGGGTAGCCCGACTCCCCCCTCCCGCCCCCCATCGTATTTGAATATACAGGTCGGCACATCAAAGAAGACGAGTTCGCGAAACTTGGTGGGTGGGCCGAGAGGGGGGGTCGCGGGGCTAGTGGGTCGTGGCTGCGCCCGATTCTTCGCCGCCCGCGGAATGGTCCTGTATATATAACGTCTGGCCGTAACGGTCGCGAACCGAGGGGGTGTTACCTTTATCTCGTCGACTAGACGCGAAACGATGCGGGAGAGATGAAGCGCCCGCGCTGAAGAGCCCCGGCTGAGAGCTTCATTGTGCCGGCGGAAAATTCTCTCAACCTCTCGACGTCCATTTTTGCGGAAACGTTATTACGACGGGAAAGGGCTGCACTCGTGGCGCCGCGACGATTTGTGTGGGCGTGTTTGGTCGGCCCTTCCTTTGCGCCCGAGTTTCCCTATTTATTTTTTTTTAGCCCTCCACGTCGCCCCTTCTCCCTGTCGCCAACCACTCGAGTCGACGTTGTTTATCGCTCGCCGCCGTGATTTTTTTCCGAGGGTCTTATAAGCGTGGCAGGGGGTAACGGATTCGTTTCGACGCCACTTTTTTTGGAGGAGAACTCGTCTTTTCGATCCACGCGAGGATTTTATCGCACTCGAGACGGCTATTTTTAGTTTGTGGTGAAATTTATTATAATTTAATTACAATTGTTTTTCTTTCTGTGTACAATACACTGATAAATTATTTTGAGCTAAAATACGGAGGAAGTGCGTATTTTGGAAGTAATTGATTGACTTGAACATGTTTATCACAGATGAATTTGATAAAATGTACTTTTAACGTCACTAATTGTAGAATGTTCAAATAAATCTGTTCGATTTTCGATTTTATACCAGTAAATGAATTCTGCTCTCAACTCAAACGTAATTAGTTTACATTAAATATGTAAATTTAGTGGACTTTTCACTTCAATAATTTTTTAATAATCTATGTAAGAAGCTTTGACATACATAATTAATATATTTTCCGTAATTTGTACGAGAGATGTAATTCTATTACACCGAAGCATGAATATTTAAATTAGAATAACGATGTTAATCTACGTGCATCAATGTTATATTTGACCATCCGTACGCCGATAGTATACTTTCGTCCATATAATCACCATTGATTGAAACGTTACAAAACATTTTCGGACTAAAAAATTCCATTTTACCCGCAAAAGAGTGTGAATTGACAGCACTTTCAAGTAGTAACAGTCAGCGTCGACAATCCGATCCAGTTTGATCAACAGTGCACTCTACACCCACTACACCGTGAAAGAACCCTTCTTTTTTTTTACCTCTCGAATCCGGAGTCCCGAACACCGCCGAACGCCGAGCGCCTCTGGCGCGCGGCCGCGCAATTTTCCGGAAAAGCCGCGAATAGCAATCCATCGGCGACCCCGGGCGCAGCGCGCTCCGCGAGGGGGATCCGCGCCAGCGGGACGAAGCGGTCCGTCGTTCCGGGGAGGAGTCGCTCGTCCGCGGAAAGCGCGCCTCGGCGAGGCCGGCATAAATACCGGCGCTGCGCGTATCGATTTGCAATTTGGCAAATTGATAACCGGCGGCAGATGGCCGCGGGTGCGCGGCCCCCTCCGCGCGATCGATCCCCGCGCGACGCGCAAAAAGCGGCGACCGGCGCGATTTTTATCCCGGCGACGCTGCGCTTCAGCTGGACGCTGAATTAAAGAAGACGAGCGAGGCTAATTTTTATACGTAAGCGAACTGCGCGAAAGTTTAATAATGGAGTCGGGGGTGGGGAGTCTGCGGACTGCTTTGGAGCAGGCGAGTTTATATATCAGGTTTGCGAGTGCTTATTTTCCCCTATTAATTTTTAATGCATCGCTGGATCAGACGTGCGCAAGAATCTCTCTTTTCCATATATCCCATTCCCCCGGCTCTTGCGTGCGCCTGAAAAACTCGTGAAAAATTGCCGCGCGGGGGGCTTACCGTGGCTCTCTCTCGTTCTCGACTTTTTGTTTTTTTCCTCCCTTTTCCCCACGTGCACTCGCGCCAGTTATCGGGCTACTTCCCCGGCGGTATGCCAATCGGTTTATGGTCCTGCCTCGATGATTCTCTCATTATGGCTCGTTTTATTTAACGCTAGTCTCATAATTTTACTCTGCTTGTCTTTTTTCTGCAAAATTACGCGGTATTATATTTTGATTAACTATTCATTATTTTTCGTTCTGACTGTTATACGGTTACTGTAATAGTGAAATTGATGTGTGACTATTTTTAGAAGAAAAAAATTATAAATTGAAAATACCGGATTCTTTTTGAAATGTCCATCACTCACAATTAATTTTTCATGCGGAATTTTTCTTGCACGTCAGTTTTATATTGGAATAGTGAAATTTCAATTTTTAACCTAGAGTTGTTTAGCATTTTGCAAAACATGTTCTAGTATTTAATGAAATTTTCGAACAGTTTTAACTATTTTGAATACTGTTTAATTTGTATGCATGAAACTAATGTTATTACTGAACACTGTAGTAAACATTGTTAACAAACAGTTTGTGTATTTTTCAGAAATTTTATAAATTATTATTTAAATTGGAAATAGTGTAATAAAATAAAGTTAACAAACCCAGCAATTTCTAAATTAGTTTTTCAAAGCTTGCCTTTACAATTAAAACGAGCTCTACCCACAGCATTTTTTATTTACACGTGATTGTTCGGCCAGCAATTTCGGAGAATCCTTTGATTCGGATCACTATTGTATAACAGACACTCGCGATCGAATTAAAAACGTAACGGCGCTTTTGCAATCAACGCATTTTCGGCGTTGCGCGCCCGAGTTTATTAATTCCGCAAAGTAAAAAGCCATCGGTACACGGGTGTTATTATTGCACTCGCTGGGTAAATACCAAATTCGCGCGATAATATTTGCCTAACCGACGAGTGCAGCTCGCATATTGGATTCGATAAAGTAATGGGCGTGAGCTTTATCGGCGGTAATTGAATGAGGTTATCGCCGTAATTCCGCGCGCGAGAAAAAAAACACGCCCCCGGAGAAAAACACAATCCGACAGTACTGTTTACAGTAAAAAGAGCGAGGTAAGTGCGGAGGGTGGGCGCGCGAGGGGGCGAAGGTGCTTTACGACGGCGCTTATCACCGCGACTTACCGCGGGCTCGCACTCCGCCGAGATAGGGTGAAATTTACTCGGCTGGGCGAATATACATCGCGGCGGTGACCGGTTCGATTACGCGCGGAGTACGCCCCCCCGTGCGGCTGCGCCCGCGTCCGTGCGCGCGGGTGTACGCCCCCCGTCCCCGTATAAACTTAGCGAGTCGGCGGCGGTCGCACTTTATTCAATCCCAAATGGCTGAAACGCGCGTCGCGCGATAAAGTTCGGCCAGCGGCGTGCTTTACTGCAAATTGAAGTAGATTATTCCGCAGCGAGTCGATTTTCATTCGTTTGCTGCGTCTTTGCGCGCGGATATACGCCCGTGGGGGGGAAGCTGCACCTCGAGCGGAAGTAATGGTGATCCCGCGCGATTCCTTGCCGAAGCCACCGAGCGGCAGGCGGGAATCAGCATCGGCTTACGCGGGTTATGACACTCTTACTCTTTCCCTGCCCCCCGCTCGCCGGGCCTTTTTAACGCCCGGTTCCCCAGAAGAGAGCGGCCGCCTCTCTCCCCCCTTGGGGGGGTTACGCAATTTGGCCGGCGAGGTCCTTTACGCTCTGCTCGCGTATAATTAAAAGGCTGCCCAACGGCCGGAAGTTACGCGTGCCCCCGCGACTTTCATTGTTTTCATTTGCCGATTGCTCCTTTATGGGGGTGTTATCGACGAGCGAACGATCGCGCAGAGCCCGCCGGCCCTTCTGGCCCCCGCCCCTCTTTCTTTTACGAGGTGCATTAGAATAACACGGCCGTGAACAGCGGAATATCATGAATTTTAATGGGGCCGCTCTAAACGAATGCGCGTAATTTTTCTTGCGGGAGCTGACGAGGGGGGGAGTGATTTTCTCGAAGGGGGGAAGGCACGAGGGGCGGTGGCGCGAAAGCGCCGTCTTATCGAGTGTCCGCTGGCACATAAATCAATGTCCGGATTTACATTGAATTTAATTCCGCCGGGCGCCTGCGCATCCCCCGCGTATAGTGTTTGGGAAATTGTAATGAAACGGCGCGATGATTAATAAAGGATTGAAAGCCCGCGAGAACTTTTTCCGCCCCACCGAATTGGCCGCGCGATCATTATTTACGGATTCGACGTCCCGGGGAAATATAAACGCCGTTACGATTCTGCGATGATGCCACGCCGCCGGACGTAAATTCAATTTGCCGAATGTAATTTCCGGCGATTACGAGAGTCAACTGCGCGGCGGATCATTTTTTTTTGTTCCAAAGCGGACGATCGATTGCGCGACCCCGAGGCAGGTAATTGCGGTAATTTAAACAATCGGGCGAATTTGGGGAGAGGCGGGGGAACTTAATGCAAATCCAAAGTTCGGCCGGCCTCCGCTGACGCGCTTCTTCGGCCGCGCGCAAAACTCGAGGGCTGCACGTCACTGCATCCCGCCACGTACCTTCGAGCTCGCGAAACTTCGATAATTTCGGCCCCGTGCCGGCCGCCCGCCGCCCCGTAACTAGCGGAGCAGCGAATTCGCCGGGCTCGACGAATTTTGAAATCATATCGCGCGCGCGCGTAATTTTACCTACCCCCGGCCCGCGATCAGAACTTTCGAATATAGCCGGCGCTCTATCGTATATTTCAATCGGACTTTTATCGCCGAGGTTTTTTCCGGCTCGCTTCGGCTCGGTGGTAGCAGAAAAAAAGGAGGACAGAAAGAGGAAAAAAAAGGGAAAGAGAGAGTGGCGCTATCCGGCAATTTACTGGTGGGTAAAGGGAATCCCAATAAAATATGCAGCCGTCGTAATCGAACGAAAATTACGAGCCGGGCGTCGCGATAAAAAAGCGAGAAGGAGAGAAGGGAGGGATTTAGTAAAAGGACAGTGCGCGTGATTGCGATCACGTGTACAATGCACGTGCTACGGAGAGTCCGGAAAAAAATGACGAGATTTCGCTTCCACGAGAAAAATGAAGGCTCGGCCTAATTGTCCCCTGGCCGCGCGAAAGGAAGCCTCGGCGCTTCATTTTTTATCCGGCGCCGGGTGGCCTTTGTCCGCGCCGATTCTCCGGGCGCGAAAATTGAGGGTGCAGGAGCGAGCAGAGCCGAGGATCTGCCGCGGATCTGCCGCGAGCGGCTGTAGGGAGGAAAAAAGGGAAGAGGGAGAGGCGGAAGGTCGGCTGTAAAGTGCGCGTCTTAATTGCTTAATTTCTCACGCGGACGCTGGATTCGCGCGGGGAGGACAAAAGGCGCGCCCGTCACATCCTTCTCACATTCTCGCGCGATTAACGCGACACTTTAATTATGCAGCCGCGCTTAAATCTTTCGGCGAACGAATTAAAAGGGGGGCGGGCCCCGCGATCGGCGAGTTTCGCGGGGATCGGACGGCGCGGCGAAAGGGTTCGGGGCATTGTGGCGCGGAGCCGACGTTATCCCTTTGTGGGGCCGGGTGACTCGGCTGCTTTTTCGGACGCCGGGATCGATGATGCGCCGAATTCGGCGGTGACTTGCGCTTAAGCCCGGCACTTCACGCTCCGCGATGAGTGATTTCGAAAATCATTTGTTATCATTGTTTTCTCGTACACAATGCTCATAATTCACCGGCGATGTTGGCAGCGCTTCTTTAGGATTTTCGGCAGGATAATTACGCCGCTGTAGATGTAATTATTCTTATGCAAGCCGATGCTTTATCGAAAAATCATGTTTTGATCTATTTAAGTAAACAAATTTCCTAAGTTTTATTTTGTTGTTTCTGTATTTGTTTTTTTACAGATTTAATTAATTAAATATAACTGTGCAACGAATTCCGGCAATATGAAAAAATAAATAAATACGCAATATAATATTTGGTTGAAAAAATCTGTCCGTTTCTCTGCTTTGTATCGTAATTATACAAAACGAACGAATACAAAACCGACGAACGGAAAAAAAATGTTATGCAAAATCACGGAAAAAAATGTGTCCAACGCGTGAAAAATTTACATCAATCGAGGAGTCGCTGGCCGCCGGTGAAATTTTTTCCCTCGTGCCGTTCGGTACGCGCCGATTGCAATTTAATGTCTGCTAATTCGGTCGCGCCGATCGGAAATTGGTTTTTCCGCCGGCGCTGCCTTCGTTAGTCCGTCGCTGCGGGAGCGCGCGCCCTGCCGCGGGTCCGCTTCTGCGTCGCGCGCCTCCCGCGCTGAAAAATCGCGGATTTCGCGCGGCAGGCGCTACGTTTGATTTAATCCCGGCGAAGCCGCGATTTTATTTCCGCCCGAGCTCGGGGCGCGCGCTCGCTCGGCTTCCCCCGAGCCGCGGGCGCCGACTCGCGGAAACTCTCGCCTTACTTAACATCTTGTTAGACTTTTTCCCCGGCCGTGACTTCTCTCGCCTATCTCCCTGCTTTTATCGAGCGCCCGACTCCCAGTTGCCCAAGACTCCCTTTTCAATTTCGTGCGTGCGCGATTTATCGGCGGATTGAATTTATTTTTCCTTTTCCATCGGCCGCCGTCCCTCGCAGAAACGCCCGGAGTCAGGTCCTCTTTGGCATTCGCGTGTTTAATCATCGCGCGAGGGACGGTTTTTTACTATTATCGCCGGGGAGCCCTTGGCTTTGGGGCAGAGGGTACGGGCCGGAGAGAAATTTTCAGATTTATGGCTTCTTTACTTTGAAGTATTTTGTAAGAAGGCGATCAGGTACTACCCCTAGGGGCAGTAAGGACCTGAAATTTAGGGCTTCGAAAGGGCGGGGAAGCCGTTTAACCCGAAGCGAGAATCCTTTGGTTAGGCGTCGGGGGTGATTTTTTACGTGATGGGAGTGCGAGATCCTTCGTCTTATGGTAAACACTTCGGTCGCCCCTCTGGCCACGATTCGGTAAATTCATTTGGGGCATTTTTAAAACTTCGCCCAGCTAAGCCGAGCTTCTCTATCTGTCCGTCCCTCGGCATCGATAATGATGTCTCGTTTATAAAGCAACGGCGTTGAATAGCCAACGCTACTCACGGTATTCCCGATCCGCAAGCTTTATCCGTTGATTAAACCGTTAATTAGTTTGTTAATGGAGCCCGCGATTTACCAACACATTTTTTACATATTTTTAAAAAAAAGTTGGGAAGCGTTTGCGCCATTTTAACGAGAGTCATTGTCGAAATTTATCGGCTCGTTCAAGGGGTCGCGAATGACCGTGGCGTAACTGGTTATGCGTCATTTTTTTTACAGGCGCATATATCGCCCAGCGTAAAATTGAAAATCGTAACGGCGGTGCCCGCTTTAACGAAAAATAATCGAACGACCGGGCAATTTCGCGTTACGAGCGCGCATACTGTTATCCCCCTCCACTGTCAGCATCGCGAATTCCCCGCTTTGATCTCTCGCACGGGCATTTGAAAATGTGCTTACAGCCCGCGCAAATGGCATTTCAATATTTCATCCGACTTTTTCGCGCTCCCGGACAACCGATTCAATTTAAATCCGGCGGATGATTCGCGACACAATCATCGCGTCGGCTCGCCCGTCCATAAGTAATGATGGCTGGAAAATCACTTCATTAAAGAGTCATTTCCCAATCGCGATACGTATCGGCGCGAGGCATCGCTCGCACTCGCTAAACCCCAATTAATAATTCGTGCCGTTCGTCGCGAGCTCGTCTCATCCCCCTCCGAGCAGCTGACGGGGTAAGTCGGAAAACCGTGACATCCATAATACAGCCCCAAGTTTCACTGAGCAGACACTCGAGGTGCTCCGAGTTTCTCCGCCAACACTCCGCGGAGTTCGCCGCGGAGTTCGCCGCGGGCGGAGGAAAAAGCGCTTCACTGCTTATGCCTACAGGGGAGCTCCCTCGGGAGCCCTTACCGGAGACGGTGGCGAGGATGAGGTGCGCGGCCAGAATGAGCGGGCCGGCCGGGCCGCCGCGAGTGGGCCGCATCGTCCCGACACTGCCTAAGCGGCCTGATCCTCGCACATAATATCCTCTTGCGCTGGTCCTCTTCGTCGCGTCGCACTTGTGGAAATTTCGGTGCAAAACGGGGGATTCACCGCGGAACTGGCGGCATGTCACACGCGCTGGTCCGCCGCGGCGAGCGCGGGAAATTCGTAAAAGTGGCGCGGGCGCCGACGGGCGGGCACAGACGGACTGACGGAGGGAGGGCACGGAAGCGGTGCGCTCGCGCCCGGGGGGCGAAAGAGCCGAGCGAGTCTCCCCACGGCGGCGGTCGAGCGGCTACTGAGCTGCCGCCGCAAGCACGGCGAGCTTCCACTGCGTCGACGCCGACTCCGGAAAGCTCAGCCATTTTAGCGCCGCGGCGCCGGAGCGCAGCCAGCCCCTCCGCGCGTGCACACCACCTCGCGGCGCGCACTCGCCGCCGAAGGGGAGGCAGCGACGGCGGGAGGCGGCGGCGGCGGAGGAGGCTGATTGATTGCCGCTGAAACTTGGCGACTGATTGAATCTTTTTTAACCTCTCGATGTGTATTGATGCCCGCCGCGGCCTCGTTTCCTTCCGCTGTTTTTTCGGCCCGCGGTCAGCGCCGAGCGGGGGTTCAAAGGCGCGCGCTCGCCGGAAGCCCGGTACCGGGGTATGCGGCTTTCACGAGCGCCGGCTCGTTTTGTTGGGATAGTTTTGCGACCGAGTTGTTTCTTCGATAATCGGGATTTTCGAGCGGGCCGCCGGCGTCACGAGGCACTCGACGCGCGAATGAAATTGTTCGGGATTCGCCGTTTTCGTAGTTTAACCGTTTGTCGATACTGCGTCCTTACACTTTTTTTCCGCTCGTCCCCGTTCGTTTGATCGGATTTCGCAGTTGGCCTGGTTAGTCGAGCGGACGAGGTGTTCGGTTAAATTAAACGGTGGCTCGGAGCGCGACCGGATTTTTCTTAGCGCCGGCGCGCAACTTTTTCGAGAATGGAACGGAAGGGAGAAAACAATGGACGGTTGCTATCCTTGCTGAAAGGATCCTTTTTTTATGCCTTTTCGCGGCGATGCTTCCATTCTTTAAAATTCAAGTGTTCGTATGCAAATAACAAATTGTTTTGCTCGGAAATTTTGCATGCACCACTCCGTTAGAAAGGTGATTTACGGGATGCTCCTGGTCTTGGTGAAAAAGAACTGCGCGATTTTTTTTGTTCGGTCGGGGAAGCGGCAGAGGAAACGGCTTGCAGCGAATAATCTTTAAAGTGGAAAGATCCTCGGAAAAGTGAGCAAGGGCCCCGTGGCCTTTTTAAATAGATCCGGCTCGTCTCCTCGGCTCCTCGGGCCGGAGCAGCAGCGAACGGACTTTAGCTTGACGGATAAAAGTTCGTTACTTCGGGAGGTTGGGAGGTTACATCGTCAACCTTGAAATACTCCGGCAGTTCGGGGGATCGAAAAATTGCTGAACATCGGCAAGTTTAAATCGTATCAAACCGCAAGCTACTCCCTTCAACTTAGCGTTGTTAACCCGATACACCGTTCGCGGTGAGCTTCATAAGTGCTGTTTGCTGCAAATCGAAATCAATGTTTACTTTTTTACCGTGCGGTATACAACATCGAGTTTTATTACATTAAAAGATAAAATATTGGGTGGATTGAGAAAAAAGTTAAACTTTACAATCAAGTGTTATAAATAATCTGTTTTTTTTTAATTGAATGAGCAATATAATAATATCGTACTGCAAAACTGATGAAAATAAAATGTATTCACAATGTTTCCGAAAAATAACGAATTTTGCGAATAAAAATACAATCCAACATTTTTTTGTGGGAGGTTATTGTTACGTGGGATTTTGTAGTTGGAAATTAACTTTTTTTATTGAAATTTTTATTTTATGTTACTTTAGCATTCAGTATATTCACTGTAAAGTTAAAAAATCAATTGTTCTATTTTATAAAACATTTTTAATATTGCACTATTTTAAAAAAATTCGATTTTCAATAATTAGACTTGATAGAATTTGCTAATCAATTTTGTTCCGAGACAATATTAAAAAAAGAGAAATAAGAAAAGCGTAATTGAAAATTTAATTTTCAAACTAATAAGTTCCAAAGCTTTTTCCATCGATGGATATCAAATTTAAAACGCCGAGGTAGAAGATTAAATCTACTCGCGTTTCTTCGTTCGAGTCGATTAGCCGTTCATTAGGTTGAGTTCGGCATGTCGAACGAGCCGCGGCGAAGAAAAAGGGGAGGAGGGAAGCCAGGTCGCGGTAACGCGCGGATCGACAGGCGTAAAAAAGGGCGGAACTCGGTAATATAGCCGGTGGCCAACGAGGGGAAGCCAAAATCGGCGACGCGAAAAGAACGGGGAAGGCGGCCCGCTCGGCGAAGGGTGCAAGGAGTTAGCCGGGTGGGGGGTGGGGGATAGTTGGGGAAGACGAGAAGAAAGAGCCGCGCGAACGGACGCGGCCGTAACACGAGAGGGTGGAAAAGGGTTGGGCAGGCGGTCGGCGGACTTAGGCGAGAGTAACTACACCTCTTAGGGAGCTGCGGAATTCGCAAGAGCGCATTCGAACTCGCCCGGCTGGGACGGCGGTGTGGCCTCTCTCCCCCCACCGCGCCGGGGGTGCGGAGCCGAGGAAGCTGCCAATCACCGGCTTGCGGTCACCGAGCTTTCGCGCGCCGGCGGCCCTCTCCGCTACAAGACAATGGCCCTGACATTAATTAAAATCCAACTGCGGGGCGACCGCGTATAGGGCTAATCGTGCCAGACCCAAGATCCCCCACCCCCTTCCGCCTTCTCGCCGGATTCCTTCCCCTTTCTCTGGGAAGCTCGCGCGATCTATTTTCTTTCTCTCTCGCTCGTTTCTTTTTGCATTCCCGGGAGGCGGGCCGGGCGTTACACGCTCGATCGGCACGCGAGCGAACTTTTAATTTTGGTGTCGCTGAGACCGACAGGAACGTGAGTTCGTTCCAGGTAAGTGGGATTCGACGAAAGTTCCTGCGGCGCGTTCTCCACCGCTTCCCCCGTCGCCGCCCTCGCGCTCTCGATTTCTTCTTTTCTTTCTCTCTCTCGCGGGCTTTTTTCCTGCTCTCGAGTCTCTTTTCAATCTCGACGCTTGGCCCCGGCCGCGGAGGCCGTCGCGAAAACCGAATTAACTGGCGTTATTGGCGAAATCGATGGCTTTTTCAATCTCCTGCCTGATAAATATTGCGTTTTTACCGCTGCTCAGATTTTTCCTGATTTTTCAGACTCGCGCGGAAATCTGACGTGTCAATTTGCTCTTGCGAGTCGACCGAGTTCTCGCTCTGAAATTAATTTGCTGATTTGATCTTTAGAAACGAACAGAAATATCTTACAGTGCAGTGAATAATGTAACCAAAACTCGATTTACATTTAATAATGCAAACAGATTTTTTTATTTAATTTAAAGCAGATTATTTTGTATTTCATAAGCGGATTAAATTTCATTTTTAAATTTGAAATTTCAAAGTAAATATTACACAGTGCAATCTGTACGTTGTCATAATAAAATATTTCGTTTGCTTTTTAAAATAGGGATTATCGCAACAAAGTAATTTTGCGTTATACGATGACATTAAACAATTACTGAAAATTAAATTTTCGAGTTTTTTTAAAAGGATAAAATTTAATCGCTTCATGAAATTTCATCGAGGGGTGATAAAATAAAACGTACAAAGCAAATGCGCCGGCAAACAATGGAGAGATGAAAATGAGGGTAAAGCAAGCGATTCAGCGTCTCGGGGCTTACCGGCGGCGTCGACAAAATGTTCTGGCTTAGGCAACGATTCACCCGATCGATATGCCCCGAAAACTGATCGAGTTCAAACAAACGGGCTATTTGTATTTTCCCGGAACTTGCCGGGCGAAACTTTCCGAAAATAAAATATCCCCCTCCGCGCGCTGCGTCCGCGCTGCACGCGATAGTCTTCCCTCCCACTCGCTCGCGCGGCAAGTCGTTTGAATTCAGACGTCAAACGCGTCGATCTTTCGTCTGAGTGAATTCCTGAATTCGCGCGCGCGCGCGCGCCGAAAGTGTCGGAACTGTCGAACGGCATTCAAAGAGCATAATGTTAAAGTTGCGCGCTGCAGCCCGCGCCGACGACGCCGAGTGAGTTAGACAATACGAAGAAAGTTCGCGAACCGTGCGACGCACATTGCGGCTTGTCACTTCGGCCCGCGCGCAGCCCCCGCTATATCTGCCTGACTAATGAGCACCGCGCGAGCTGCTACTTGGATTCCCCCCCAGGCGCCCTTCTCTTTATTATTGCGAAGTAATTGATCATCCTTCGAGCGCTACTGTTTTCGCTTGCTTTGCAAACTAACAAGGTGGGTTGTTCGCGTATTTATTTGTTTTTTTTTTTATTAACGTTGGATCGGGTTTATTTTTAGAAGTACACGGATCTTGAAAATTCGATATCGGTAGGTCAGTATCGTGTACAATTCCAGGACAGTGAGATAAAAGTCAAAACTCAGTTACATTATTTTTAGCGACCGAGTTCAATTTAGAAGCTTTCGGAAGAAAAGATTGTCAATTGTCTTTCTTTTTATTGTGGTAAATTATTAATGAAACTGTAAATGGATATTCGCCTATTTTCTGCATTTTGGATTTCATTGTTTTCATCTTAAGGGAAAAATGAGACCAAAATAAATTTGCCGATAGAGTAAAGAATTTGTCGCATTAATTCTGGATTAATTAATTCATAAATCGGATAATCAAACGATATTTAATAACCAAGTCTACAATAAGCGGAGATACTTACTGCATTACTGAATAATGTGGCATAAATTTAATTTTGATCTAAATATCTGTTTATTTTATATCTGAAAATAATTTAATTTATTGTAGAAACCATTAAATCGATAAATACAATCAATTTAGAAAAACAAGTATAATACAATAAATGTAAATGAAAGGAAAATACAATTAACATGTACCAGATAAATGTATACTTACGTGTAATTGATAAAAGGATGGGAGGGGTGTGAAAGGGGTGTAAAGCAATGACACAAGACAATAATTTTAGTAGAAAATACAATTAAAATCCATTTAATATTTACAATTTATGCGAAAGACGTAGACATTTTTACAGTCGCAAAAAATCGAGTAACTCGGTATACATTCGAAGCGATATCAGCCTGCCGCGCGATACACATGTGCCTCCTGTCAAGCGAGCGGGGGGTGAAGGGGGATACGCGCTACGGGGGGGAGTCCCGACCTCCGGTCCCTCGCCCCCGGTTCCTGGGCGAATCATAACGTTTCTTCGGCCGGCGTATAAATTGCAATTTTTTTCCTCCTTTCGGTCAAATACGTAGGTGTCCGCCACCGAGGAGCGAGGAAAATCATTCTTTTTCTCCACGGCTCGACGTCCCCCTTCCTCCTCGTCGCCCGCCGCTTCCGCCCCATCCCCCTTTCCTCGCACGCCAGTCAATATAACGGGAGCGAGCACAATGTCCTTCGCGGCGTTTCGCTGCGTCGAAAGCAAGATTGTTTTTTTCTCTCTCCCTCTCTCGTTCTCGAGCCGATTTACGCGCGCTCGCTCCCCGCGGCCGCACGCAGAGGTCGGTCTTTTCGGAAAAAAAGGAAAAAAAATACAGCCGACCCAATCGTTCCTCAAGCTGCGTTAAACGCACGGGTAAAAAATATGGTATATGTTGCGCAGAATACATCTCGCCGGAGCGATTGATCGCCGCAACCTTGCAAACCTTCGAGAAAGGAAAAAAAAAAGAAACGAAGCGCGCTGTTAAAGTTTATATCCTACGCGGTTAGTCGCCTTCAAAGTCCACTTATCCATCTTTATTCGTCTTATTTTGTTAGTACAGCCTGCTCGCGTCAGCTTAAACACTACGAAAGTTGAACCTAATGTAACGAAGGAGCCCACGCGCCGTACTAATACGTGCATAATAAATGGACCGGAGAAGGGGGGGAAGGGGTTCTGGCCGCGGTGCAAGAGTTAATCTCGACGCCGAGAGGAGATATTACTTCCTTTCGATCTTATTCTGCGGAGTGATATCGTTTAACCGGGAGATAGCGGGGATCGCGCGAGATCTTTAATCATAGATATCAATTTCGCGAGCATGAAAAATTAACGAGTTTGTTCATTATAATCTCTTAAAAAATTCATGATGATTAATATTGTGTTGAGCGGTTAAGGCGCTCGGTATCGATATTTTATATAAATAGCAAAATAAAAAGAAGGTGTCACCTCTCGGGCGAATGAATTATTTTCTGGCAACTTTTTTTTTCATTAAAATAAAATCCTCGACACTTTTAATAGCGTTCAAGATTTAACGAGATGCCGGAAAGAATCAATAATTGCGTCATCGCTTTTTACTGATCGTTAAAAAAAAAGGAAAAGCTTCGCGACCAGCGCACGTCCTCCAATTAGCAGTAAACTCGTCAAGTTTTCGATCAACATCCCCAATATTAAATCAAACACTATAATGCACCGCGCGTGAGCTTTTTTTACAATAAAAAGGGGTCACCGTGTAATTCTAGGATGAACTCTCCCCGCCGTTTATTAGGCACGTACGAGTACATCGCGGATCCTTCGAAATAAAAACTACAAAAAAAGAAATAGAAACAAATCTTATTGCTTGTGCGTCGAGACACTGGAAAAAAGTTTCTTGCGTGATTCACTTAAACGCGGCGACTCGCGATGCGCCGCGCGTTCGTTGAAACCAAGCGTACGTACTACTGTGATGTACGATCGAGTGCGTAATCTCAAGCGTCCCTCTACCGACGAGTAATAAAAAAGGTCATCGAGTGCGCGGGAGTCAAAAGCGTTTCAGGCAGTTTTGATCGCACCCGCGACTCGAGCGCGTCCACACTGTCAATCGTCAGACGCCAAACGAACGCCGTTTGCACTGTTGCAGTCGTGAGTCCGAACCTATAGGCTAGCGCTTCCCCGCGATCGCGTTACAAAAATATCGGCGGAATCGAACTTTCCCATCTTGTAGCTCTGCAAACTAAAAAACAAAGGGGCGCGGTAGGAGGAAAAAAAAATAACCGGTAAAAGGTGTACGAACACCGCCGTCGTTCGTTCCACTTGCACGCTAAAAATGACAAAGTGCCGGCGCAGCCCTCGCAGGAGAGGAGAAAAAAATCGAACGGCTCCGTCGTAGGCATGCGGCGGGCGCAAGCTACGCGTCTAGAGTCGCTATACCTGCGCTTATAAACTGAGAAAGAAAAAAATTGTTGCCGTCAACGTGGCACAGTCGCAGTCAATGCGGTGTCTTTGCCGCTAAAATGCGCGCTCTCTTAAAAGCCCAACTACATTAGCGGCAAATATGCCACGCGAACCGCTGCTTTCTCTTCTTACTTTGTCTAGGCGATACAAATCGACCGACCTACCCCGGTTTCTTATTGTGCTCGTTTTGCGTTGGTAGTCGCGATGTAAAAAAAAAATGAAAGAGAAAAACAGAGTCCATAGGCTTCGGCGCGCCCGTCCACGTCGAATTACTTCATTAAAGCGAGCCCGAGCGTCACCCTAATAGCGCGCTCGCCCCTCCTCTTTTTTCCTCCGGGCGATACGCGTTATAATCTTGGCACCGGGAAGAGGCAATTCCGCGGACTAATGCGCCGCGCGTACGTCGCGCGTACGATTCAATTAGATAAGGCGCGCGCGCGAGCGCCTCTCCTTGTACCTGCGTATTGGTAATTCGACGCGAACGCCTCGGCCGCCGTAATAATCTTAATAATCTACGTTTTGTGCAACAATCGCGCCATTCCTCAGGACGCTTACTTCGTCGTTACAACGTTAAAAAGGACAAAATTTTAAAACAACTTATACATAATAAACATGATGATAATAGTAATAATAGTAGCAGTAGTAATGATAATCTATAAAAATAATAAAACGTACGCGGTTGCCCGTGTTGGCACCGTTATTTTGCATCTTCTGCTCATGAGTTACGTATTCTTTAATTTTTTGTTTTTTTTTTCAACCGCAAGCGTACGTTACGTAGCTTTCGTTCGGCCGCGCCAGCCCGTCTGCATGCGAGGCGGGCGGAGAAGGTGGAGGTTGGTGCCGCGGCCGTGGGCTATCGGTGGCTGCCCGAAACGCAGTGGCCCCCGGGGCCTTCGTTTCAGGGCTGCTCCTCCTGTCAGACGTGGTCGCCCCAGATCGTCGCCCACTTGGCCCTGTCCACCGAGGCCAGGTACGTGCCGTGCGGGTACCACGAGACGGCCGTCACTGCGTCCCTGTGGAAAAAATTCACAGCCGTCCTGTGATTCAGAGAGGAACATCGGTTACATCTACTGAGTCTCCTTTACTGGCTAGATCTCTAACGATTTCCTTCATTTTTGCGGTCAATTCGTATCGTTCGTCGGTTAATTTCTGTCCGTATCGATGAAGCGATCGTTCAGTTTGTGGTAGGAGGAGCAAGGGAATGACGAATTTTCGCGTTGTTTATTTAAATGAGTTTCAATATTAATTTGTCCCCTTGCTTAGGAAGAGTAAACGTTGAAAGGAGTTTGCAATTTTACCTCATTTCCGTGATGTGGATGCGATGAAACTTTGACGTTACATAAATAAGTGAAATTTGTAATGTGAACGCTAAATGCTAATTTATCTTTTATTTGTGAAGTAATGAATAAAGTTTCAACTGCATCTAATTATTAAATATGCACGTCAAAGCAAAATGTGGGAAAAAAGAAATAAGGTCTGTAAAAATTTAAATAAATAAAAAACCTTGCTCGGCATACCACAAAAAAGACTAGTTATGCGTTTTTTCACCTCGTAAAGCAGATATAAAAATAATCTACATTGTTTTAATTACTTTAAGTAGGAAACATCTTATCCTCTTTAGTATGCAGTCACATTGCAACTTTTGTTCGTGTAAAAATACAGTGTACTCGCCTATTAATTAAGATACAAACAATATTGAGAACGGAAATTTATATAAGCACATATAGATAATGTAATGAAATAAAAGGACAAATTTTCCCAGTCTAACGAAGTACCAGTTTGGCAAATTTATTTTCGAACCCTTATCTTTAGTAATGTAAAACACGAAACAAGTCGACTCGTTTGGCAACTAAATCGGTAAAATTAGTTAATTCCAGGTACATAGTGCCTGTAAAAACCTGCTCGACGAACACGTTATCTGTATTATCGACATACTGGAATGCCTAGAGTCCTTTGCCTGGGTAATTTGCAAGTTTTATTATGCTCCGAGCGACATTATTTTTAATTTAATTGTCCGACTCAGAACTCTGCGATAAATAATCAATTAAATGAATGAGTATAGCTTTAAACTGTATTAATTCTCGTGTAATTAAGTATTTAATTTATATTTAATTATTTATATTTACTTTTACGCCAGAGTTTACAGCCCCCTTACTTTTAGTACCATTTAAGGGAATTTCATTAAAATTAAGCTATTAAATTGTTAGATAAATTTTTTTATTTTCCTGCAGCGTCCACTGGTAATATAGTTATGCTAATATAAATATGTATTTATTATTAAATAAGAAGAGAATCCTATAATTAAAGGTTCTTAAAACTCTTAGCATGAAAATTTAATTAGTATCATTACGCATTCAGAGTAAACACACAATCTAAAGATACATAAAAATTCATATCCCACGATAAATCAGAGGAGTAAAAAAAACTCTGTCTGCATTCGTGCCGATAATTGAGTATCCTTCTAACAGACTAAGAAAAAAATAAATATATCGACTGCTAACGGTTTGTGAAATTATTTGAAAATTAGAAATTGAATTTGTACGTCAAGAATGATGTGCTAATGTGAAGTGCAGCGAATGATAAATGTATTCTGGTATGATGGGTAACGCATGGATAGGTTCATCGCTGGCTTTTACTTGTATATACGATCGCGTATTTCGTAATGCCGCAGTTGCGTGAAAAAGGAACCGATCGTGACCAAATGGGAATGAGGTATTTAAGTATTTTCGAGGATTTCGATAAACTGTAAATTGCGTTTCTAGGATAAAAAATTATGGTGCTTCGGCACGTTGATTGAAAATGGAAAAATGTGATGGTAAAATGACATGTTCTTTTTTTATTTTTTTATATAGTAGCTTTCAAATAATTACCATTTGTAAATAACTTTTAATTTTAATTTTTTAATAAATAATATATACAACGTATGCATTTTGAATTTTGTAATTAATTGATCAAAATACAGTATATTTACAATAAATATATAAAAGCTTAAATTGATTTCGTGAAATGATGAAAAATAAATTTTTGTAGATAAATATTGTTGAATGTAAATAGCAGTTTGTTTATTCAATGTTTATAGTTTGAACTGCACGTTTCAAATTCTTCAAATTTTGAGATATTAATTTAACTGTATTTGCCTTAGTTTGCAGTACTAATTAGTTTTTAAGAAATTACCGATATTATACACGTGTAAGGTATTCGTAATCGATCCGAATGCAAAAGCAGTTATTCGCAGTAATAATTCAATTCTGCACGTTACATCCCTCGTTGCGAGTTCGAACGCTATCTGAAAGCATAATCATACGTTTGCGAAGAATCGAGTCGGTTTAAAGGAGCCGAGCCACGGCACCTCGTCCGCGGAAAATAAACAAAACGTCGCAATTAGCGAAGCCCGGCGAAGTTCGAACGTCCGGTCGGCCGGCCGGCGGCTCGTCGGGCGCATCGCGATGCATCACGGCGCGAGCGTGCGGCTTTGGAATTTCGCTGGAAGTTGCTCGCCGTGGCGCGGGTAAGAAGCGCGGCTCGCGCGGGGCCCGCGGTAACGGTGAGGGGCCGGCGCGCGTAAGCCCCGACAAAGTCGCCGCGTCACTCGGTCGCGCGCGCGCGAGCCGCGAGGGTGACATTAACTGATTTCGAGGCCTGCGGGGTAATTCGCCGCCAATTACGCCCCGAGAGCCCGGGAGATTGTCTTTTCATGCCGGTGACGCCGCAACCGTTACGCCTTATCGCGGCGCCGATTTTTCACGCGGTTTTTCGCCCCGCCGTGCACTCGGGCCCTCCGCATTTTTTCCCCGCTTTTCCCTCTTTCCGCTTTTTTCCCCCGGCGAAGCGGCCCGTTGTCCCGACCGTTAGCGCTCGCGTTGTTACGCCGGGGCCGTAAAGGCGCTGATGAGGGGAGCGCGAGCGCGCTTTTATTCCGGCGGAACTTCTTCTCGGAAGGCGGGAGTCACGAACGAGCGGAATTCGAAATTGCGCCGGTAATGACGCGCTCGGCCGCGGAATCGCCCATCTCCCGCACTCCTTTTTACGCTCGCCTATGCGCCGCGGATTGACAGTTTAATTGGCCCGGGCGGAGGATGCGCTTTTTGTCGTCGGCGGAGGTTGCATCGCGTGTCGAAAAATTATCGGCCGATTATCGGCGCTTTGTTGCCGCTGCGGTTCTGCCCGATTCCCGCGCGAGGATGAAGTTGTCTCCGCCAGCTGCAGCGGACGCCTCGGCTCGTTAGAGCCTGTCGAATTTCGCACGCGAGTCCACAATGGGGAACAATGGGGCGAGGCTTCGACTTTCGACTTCTGCGATGATTGATAGCTTCCGCATCTTTCAGCGGGCATGGAATTATGCTAACGAGCGCCCGGACGGGGCAATTTTTTTGCGCGAAAGACCAGACCGGGGTCGTTGTAACGCGAACGCGATTCTAATAACTTATGCTGCACACACGGCTTTCCGAGAAAATGAGGCACTACTCATATTGAATACGAGGCATGAGCAAATTTTTTTGACATGCGCTTTGAAATTTCGCTGGGAATACATTATGACTTTGTTTCACTGTACGTGCAGATTATCTCTAGACACTTGAATTTGTGCACGCTTGATTTAAGTACAATGTAACCGAAAGCATTTCAATCTGAAAGGCGTTACATCGAAGAAAATTTCAATCGCAATCTGCGAAAAAGCCGTTAATGCCTCCTGCTCATTTGAGTAAGTACACCGAAATCTCCCTTTTCCCCCTGTTCAAGTATTTCGGCGCGAATGTCTTATTTGCAAGCCTTGCCCCTGGAACGCCCAGGACCCCTCGATCTTCTGGCCGCGCGCAATTCTCCCCGGAAAAGAAAGGAAAATTAACGCCCTCGTCGTCGAGTAGACGCGTGTAATGAGAGCAGCGACGAGAGCACGTACTCGGGCGACACTCGTCGCGAAGACGCCGCGACAATGGCACTTTAATGAAAATTACTCGGCGCAATCCCGCGAGCCCCGGTGTTATGTAAGCCCCGCCGCCGCCGCCGCCCCTTTTCATAAACGCCGCGCGGGAATGTCCCTCGGACGGCGCCGCCGCTTCCCGGTCCACCTCCTCCGGGGTCCTTATCGATCGTCGCGGCGGCGGGCCTCCGTGAGCGCGCCCCGCGAAAAAAGGCGGCGAGATAAGACGCGGCCGCATCTGCATGCGCGCCGCAGACGGATAAGTACCGTTCTCGCCGCGGCTAGACAATCCACCGCGGGAGCGGGTTCAACGGCTTTTTTCGCGGCGCGCTATCTTTTGTCTTTTAGCGTTAAATTAGCCGGGGCTAAAGCGACGCCGAGGAGAAGCGCACCGGGGGGCTTCTGAATTATTGCGGGAGACGGGCGCGTGCATTGGAGCCGAGAGGTTCCGGGCTCCGAGGTTCATTCGATGGTTATTGGGTTAGGAGTGACGCCTGGGATACGGTATCGGAATAACTTTGCCTCTCTCTCTCTCTGGCTCTCTGATTTTATCGAGACTCTAATTCTGTCCGTTATACTTTTTTTGTGTTAACTGTTCGATTTAGTACGAGGCTTTTTTTCGTAGTTCACTTATCATCCTTTTAATGTATGTAAACACGCGTAGTGATTAGGTTGCACGGTTGCATAATTTAAAATCTTTGAGTTCATTAATTACTGCGTCTTATCTAATCGATCACACGTTACATTTTTTTTTAAATAAAACGTTTTTGAAAATTGTCGTGTATTACCATTTACGTTACAGTTATGCGTGAACGATGACAAAGTGAAAATAATGTTAATCGCATCTCACGCATCTAAAACGCACCAGCAACTTTAATGACGGACAAAATTATGCAACTGGCTTTAAAAATTTCACCCTGTCAATTAAAACTGCCAAGTGGACTAAAGATGGTTTTTACAGCTTCCGGTGCGGGCCACCTCGGCAAATACAATTCGACTTCAAAATTCACGAGGTAGCCTCAATTAAAACCTCGTAACCGATCGCCGCGAGTAAAAAGGAGATCCGCTCGTCCACCTCTCGGCTCAATAAAACCCATTGGCCCCTTAATTCGCGTGGCGCGCGTTAGCGGCAATTCCTCGGGATTTTATAGGGGGCCCTGCTCGCGGGAACTCCTCGCGCGTGCAAAAAATCCCGAGCGGAAACGCGCGCGCGCGGCCTCCGCAATAAAACAATAATCAGTCCCGTTCCCGAAACGCCGCGTCCTCCCTCACCGGGCGGGCGCCTCTCCTTCTTTCTTTCCGTCGTTTTTTTTTTTACGGCGTGGCCGCCGGCAAAAACGGCGGCTCCCTGCTTTACAGCGGCCGTATAAGCACGCGTGACGAGGGAGCGCGCGGAAGGTCGAGCGACCGCTCTCGTGCAAATTCGGCGGTGGATCTAGGAGGCCGCGCTTTTTGTCGTGGCCGGCGTTAATGCCGGTACCGTTTGGCCGGCTCTTTTTTTTCGGCGCGGCTGCGTGTACGTAATCGCGGCTCCACATCGCTTTCGGAATTGTTTCGTGCGCTTTCCGGAATGCACGCCGCCGATCAATCACCCGCGATCACGGAGGTCAACACACCGCGCGGCTCTTCATGCGCCGGCCACCGGGACCCGCCTTTTTTTCTCGGTCGGCTCCTTCGAACTCGAATAAATTATCCCGGGGCAGAGTGATGCAATCGGGGCGTTAACGATCCCGCGCGTGGCCCGCCGTACGCGCCGCGACTCCCACGGAGCGGCGTTAAATAATAAGTGGCCCGATAATAGCGCTTCGCGGGGCGATTCCGTGATTCCGGAAAGTATTATACATATATGAGCGAAGGTAAATAGCGCGTGATCGATCGGGGCGGGCGGCAGCGCCATCGAGATCTAATGATGGTCCGGCGCTTGATGGATCGTTGTTTGGCGCGCGTCCTCCGCCCGGACGATGATTAGACGGTTTTGCGGCCGGCGAGCGCTGGGTAAATAACGAAAATCCCGCTGTATAGCACAAAAGAAGGCGAGGGGGAGAGGGTGGGAGAGAGATTGAGCCGAAGGTGGAAGACGTATTGCGCTCCGAGGAAATCGACTATACGTCGACCGATTTCAGCTTGCATTTTCCGCGTCCTACATACGGAACGGCGCCACTCGCAGCTACGAGGAGAGGCAAAGTTTTACCTCCGATAACCGAGTCGCTTTGCCGGGGAAAAAAGGAGGAAGGCGGTCCAGGAGGCAAAGGCATGCGAGGCATTGAAAATGCTGCTTTGCGAGATGCTGACAAGTACTGTGTTTTACACGTTTTTTAGTTGCGCGCTTCTTGCTAGGTGTGCGCAAATAAGTTACGCCGGATTTCTTTTTTAATTTGGGTAATCATTAATGTAAATTGCTGATGTAAACGATACCTTTTTACGCGCGAAGGAAACTTAGTTGTACAAGTACAGTAATTTAACAATAATTCCCTGCTGGACATCGTATAATTTTCTATCATCATAAAACGCTTCTGTGGATATTTTTCGCTCATTTAATGACCATTTTCCAAACTGACCGTTAAATGATCGAAAAATATCGAAAAACGTTTTGTAATGGAAAGAAACTGATTTCCAACAGCGTTACGGTAAGTTTTTTCTTAAAAATATTAGCATAAAAGTTCGCTTAAAAATGAATGAATTACGTAAATCTGCATTTATCAAATTAAATTACTTGTGCAAAAAAAAGTAAGTATAATTAGAAATTTTGATTAGAGTAAGTCTGTCTAATCAAGCGACTTTTCGCTCTCTTCGCATCGAGAAAGTTTGAAATTTGAATTTCTAATTATTTCACCACGTCGGCCGCAAAATGATAGTAGAAGGTAAAAAGGGCGCAACCAAAGTGGCGTGCGATCGTCAACAAAGGCGGCCGATGGAAGTTTTTAACGATGCAAGCCGCCAGGGCGTGCCGTCTCCGCGCGCGAAGTTGGCGACGTCGCTGGCGTTAATCGCGAGCCGCGAGCGGGTCCGGCCCCGCGAGTTTCGCCGACGTCGCCTCGTCGCTCGCAAAACTCACCGCGAGTAATTAGACAACTAGCGCGGCTTGCCCCGCTTGTGCGGAAGCAACTCCGGTGTGGGATTACACGCGAGCGAATTTAATGGTAATGCGCGCCGCCGCCGCCGCCGTGGCCGAGTTAAGCCAACGATCCGTGGCGTTCGCGATGTGTACGTGTACGTCCGCCGAGGCTTCGACGCTGCGACGGGACACCGCCGCGATTGCGCGCTGCCCGTATGCAGGGACCCGGAGTTTTGGCGCGCTGGAAAATATTAGCGAACGACGGAGACCCGGCGAGCTCGCGCCGCTCGTTTCGACGCTGCGAGGCGCGCGTTTTCGTTGCGCGCCGTCGGGCTGATGGCTCGCTGCGAGGGACGATTTACCGGCGAGGTTCATTTTCATCTTGCGTTCACTTTAGAGCAAATATTTACTTGTTTTCGCTGCGGAAATTCTTAGGTGATTTAATTATAATTTATTTAGTCATCAAGTGAACGTTAATGCTTTTTTAAATTTACATAATAATAAATGATTAGCAAATATTTTGTTACAAGAAAGTTATTATTGAAGGCATAAATCATTATCTTTACTTTTGACCGTAATTTAAAAAGTTAATTTGTTTCGTTCTTTTTTCGTTTCAATAATTAGGACATTCAATCTCAACTTCAATGATAGAAATCGACTGAATTGTAAAGAATTCATCGGGAAAACACAAACGTAATATCTTAATTTTTAGAGCAGTCACATCGATTTACCTGTGTTTAATTTAAACGCCCTTTACTCGCGATAATTCGCAGCTCCCCGGTACCGATTGCAGCAGTCGTCAAAGACCCTAATACCGGGCAATCGCGATCGGCAGAGTCTCTCCGCGAGGGTGACGCTGTAAATTATTCGGCCGCGCCGGGGAAGGCAGTCGCAGCGATAATGCCGCGGCTACCGCGTCGCGTAATTATCTTATCTCGCGCGGAGACGCTAATGCTCATTTCGAGCGGCCGCGCGCCCGCGCCCATGAGAATCCGCTTGATTGGCATCGGCCGCACGGCCTCTCCCGCGGCGCGCGGATTTATCGCGTGTATCCCTTTACACGCCGCTCGCGCCCGAGCTACCGGATCGATATTGTAAGCGCGGGATCAGATACTTGGGAGCGGGAAAATTCCGGAGGGGGCTATCTCGGGAGCGACGCGGCGAAAAATCTTAATTGTTCGCGAACGCCTACGCGGGGACGCGCCGGGGAGTACCAATATAACGGACGGAGGGAGAGAGGCTTGGACGTCGATTCCGCGATTCTCGATCGCCGAGGCCAGGAAGCCTTCTCGTGTCCGCCTTTAATCTGGCCGTTTCTTACTTGCCCGCACGGCCGTTTATAATTTATACCCCGGGAACTTCCTTATTCCCGTCATCTATCAGCTGACTATTGAATTTTAGAAAAGTGAGAGGTGATTTATGCTCTCAAGGAATTTTATATTATAGGTGCGTAAGTATGAAGTTTAAATTTGAGAGACTTGAAGTTTTCAGCGGTAAATAAAATTAAGTCTTCGTAATCTTATATAAGTTCGACAAAATTCTATTTTGAATATTAGATTCGTGACTTCGCGAAGTCTCGTATTAGATTTTCTTCTACACTCGAGATTATTTTTCTTTTACTAAAGGAATATTTTCGTACGCATCTCTTGAAGGACGAAACGGCTTTCCTAAAAAGTTTTTGCACGAATCAATCAATAAAAAAGGTAAATAAATAGAGTGCTCTAGGTTGAAGTTATCATCGTGGAATCCGAAACGTCCGCATCACGCAGGAGCATCTGGATAAACCGCTCGGCGAAAAAACCCGATCATACGAGCGAATTCCGCGATTCCGTGCTGGCGCAAGCGGGTAACGGGCGACACGCGGTGGAGATAGCGCCCGGCGAAGCCCGAGCGATGCATCTGCCGCATCTATCAATCGTGCGCCTCGAAAGGCTGCAGGAGCGTGAGAGAGAGGGAGGGGGGGGGGTAAAAAAAAGGACAGAAGAGACTCGGAGAGGAGAGGGAAGCGCGAAACTCGGATTACAAGCGCGCGCGTCTGGGGCTGAAAGTACTCGCGCGGACGCGGGGGAGAGGGCGGGCGAAGAGCGGCACTCGTCGCGGAGTGGCCCCTCGAAGATAAAGCCAGGACTAATGCAAAGCGATAAAGGGAGCGACGGAAAAAGACGGGGCCCTCGTCGGCAGACAAGAAGAGGCTCCTCCTTCCGCCCGGCTGTCGCTGCCGGACGAAGATAAATGACATAATATCGCGCGCGAGCGGCGAAATCAAGGTGGCTCGATCGATCGCCGCGACAATGAGATCCCCGCTAGGCCAGCGGAAAAAAATTTCCCGTTTCCCCCTTTCTCTCGGCCTACAGATGCACGCGTATCTGTGATTTTAATGTCTGTAAGTGTACCTAGGGTAAACCGAGGTATTACGCTACGCCCAGCAGTATCTACATCACTGTACTCTTCTTACGTATGTTAAAACGTACGTAGAAGTAATGATTACTTCTTCTTGCGTATGTTAAAAAATTAATTTAGTTTTACCATTCAGCAAATACAGTGTATAAAAACTATAAGCAAGTGGACTTTTTTATAAACAATATTACGACAGCTACTTTTTGTGAAATGCTCATTTATTTCGGAGGTAAATTACTTTGAAACTTTAAGTAGAACATATCCGACCGAATAGCCTACACGTATAAATATATGTTTTACACAGTCGGTAGAGTATTCGGGTGATCGAATTCCGCGCGAGCGAAATAAATTTTTATCGCGAGATGTGTATGTACCGGGAGGGAGGGAGGGCGGGCAAAGCCGATTGACCCGTATAAATCGAGACACGCGAGTGCGGGGCACTCCCACGCGCGCGACTCCTTTTACGAGTAAGCGTCTTACCTAGAGCTACGACTGGCGCCGCATCGATTCAAGCGCCATCGAGCAGCGATCCGTATTAATGAAATTCCCGCTAAGACCACCGCCCGCGACGCGGCCACAATCGCTTTGGTACCCCCGCCGGTTATTAATGGAACGACTGATCGGCATTATCGCTGTTTTCAGCATTTTTAATTAACGGACCGTCCTACCTCCGCCTCTTCAATTACATTTACAGTCGGCCCCTCTCGAGCGGCTCTGTAATTGATTTTCAGAAAAATCAAACGTAACTTTCGCGGATGCGATTGAAGCTGCGGAGATTCTTTTATTTTTGATTAATTAGGGAAATAGATACTTCACTGCGGAGGGCAGTGTGATATGCGTAGGAAAATAGTATATTACAACACGTGGCCCGAAAGTTGGACTTCTTGGCGTGGACGTAGGGCCAAGTGGCGTATACAATTTTTCTTCTTCCCCGGCCAAAAGTACGTTCAACAATTAATAAATAATAAGTCGCTCTTTCCGGGGCGAGCACCTACCGTAAATGACGTACTTTGGGCCAGGGGAGCAAGAAAATGATATTGTATGTTTTCCGTTATTTCTGTAGAAATTCAATAAATTATTTAATAAAATTTTTGACAGGATAAAATTTAAGCGAATAAATAAAACCAAAAAATTAATTTGTCGAAATGAACAACAGTTTGAAAAATAAACGAAAAATGTTGGTTGGCTTAAATAACAATGTGTATCCAGCATGTGATTTGCGAATAACAAAAAAGTATATATTTCCGCGGGAGAAAGAAATATTTTTCGAGCAGTGCGCGCGCTAAAAAATTGCAGTAACATAACATGTTATTTTCGCGTACCGAGAAGTTAAAGAAATTAACAAGCGTACACGTTAAAATCGAAAAAAGCTATCAGTTCGTCTTCCTGCTGATAGCTGCGAAGCGTCTGGCGGTGGTATTCGGAAAAAGTACCTTTTTAATTTAAAAATATCTCGCGCGATTTTTTTGTCGCAGCAACATACCGAACGCAATTACATTTAATAAACTGCGCATCTGAAAAGAAGAAGAGGCACGAGGCTACGGGAGGGGGTGAAAAGTTCCGATTAATAATAGCAACATTTTAACAAAGCCACGAGTGCGCGGGGCGCAATTAAAAAAATTGTCTCTCAAGCCCGAGCTAATTCCGTCGCCCGCGGCGGGGATGAAAAAAAAATCAGGACGAAAACACCTCACGGCCGCTTAAAGCGAGCAATCGCTGAAAAAACGCGGGGTGCGCCCGCAAAAATGACAAACCCCGTGGCGCGCGCAAAATCGTCCGGCGAGTGGCTTGATTCCCGCAATCCCGCGGTCTGCCTCGCGACGAATTAACGCAAATTGCAGATAATAGCACTCTTCGGAGTCGTCCCCGCGGGGGTGAAGGAGGCGCTCGCGCACGCACGGCTTCAGCGCTAAATCGAAAAGCTTTATCATTTAGCGTCGCGGCAAGCGCGAATGTGTATTCCGCGGGGGCGCGGAGGGCCCCGCGAACAATTCCTCGCTCTCGAGACAGTCGGACGGACAGACAGGCGGGCACGCGCTAAACGCCCCCGCGCGCGCGTCTGTCGCCCGCACACCCACGCGCGCGCACACACAGGCGCTTCCATGCGCCCCGGTGGCCCGGGTCGACCGAGCGCGCTTATTAAGTTAGAGCGTCCCGGAGATTCCGCGCGCTCGCTCTCTCTCCCCCTCGCCGGCTATACGTACGAATTACGGAGCCGGAGGAGCGAGAGGGAGAGGAACGAGACTAGTCAGGCAGCGTTAAAGTAATAACAGTGAAACGCTCGGACGTACGTGACCGGTGCTTGAGACATTTTTTCGATACGCCCCGCTCGCCACGTATACCACCCGCTGCGGCTTTGCTCCTCTCCCGGCTTCGCGTGTGTACGTACGCTCGGTGTGCAGCCCGCCAAGTCCCGGCGTGTACGTGTGTGCGCCTCCGCTTTTTTTTTTAAACTCGTTCCCTCCTCCTCCCCCGGCGCGCCTCTTCTTTTTTCAGTTTTGCTCGGGAGCGCGCAACTTGGAAAATTCATTAAAGGGAGCATCGCGAGCGGGGAAAACAAAAGATAATGGCCCGCGGCATTGTCGGCTATTAGTGAGCCAGTGATGCAATACGGACGGCCCCCTGTACCGTACACACACCGTGACTCGGAGCATTTTTTTTATTTAATGCCTCTGCTCCGTTGAGAGGGCTCTGTTTCGCCGATGGGCTTCACCGAATCAAATCGCGCGCGCTTGAATATCGTTACATATATACTTTTTTTTTCGAGTGGACCCCCACGATTGTTCCTACCGGCGCGCCGACTCAATGCACGCTAATGAAATTTGTAATTGATACGGATTACTATTGCTTTTCGATCTGGAATTCGGTTGACCGTATGAGCCCGATCGCTCGGCGGGATCCAGTTGTTCCGTTAAAAGATAAACGCGGCGATATCATTGAATAATGCAAAAAGAGGAGTGGACGCGGCGCGAGTGTCTAACATACCGGATTTACTTCGCTTTTAAATTATGTACATACTTTGAACGTGTTGCTTAATAAAGTTATAAATGAATGTCATAAATTCACCGCGCAATGTTCGCTTTTTTGAATGAAACCGCCAGGGACGGCCGCGACGGTGAGCTTAAAATATTATATCGAAAATAATATACCGGTTCTGCGTACGCGCGGCGGCGAATATCGCGGCTTTTTAGGCCACCCGGGTAGGACGGATCGAGAGCAGTTTCGCGATAGCTTCGTCTTCGCGACCGACACTTTCCGCCGCGCGATAACTCAAAACTTCGAGTGGCGACTATATACCACCCGCGCGGTCACCGGCACAGATTAAAACTTGGGGCACGAGGGCAGTTTTTTTTTCTTTCTTAAATATTTCGACCATTTATGTATAAAAAATTTGTCGCGTAAATTTAACGTTTAAATGGCGCAGTGGACCCTCTGCGCGAGTGTCATTAAAATTAAAATTTAACGAACTTTTACTAACGATTCGTGTGGCCACAAAAAAGATTCATCACGCTAATTTAATGTTTTAATCGTAAAGAGGAAAGAACTAATTAGTTTAATTAAAAATTAAAGTTCAATTTAAAAAATTCATCGTTTATTTAAAAATTAAATTTACGTTATAACAAAAATTGTTAAAAGCAAAGCGAGAGCATGGTTGAAGCAAGTTTTAAACTGCGCAGTGGATGCGTAACAAGATCGCCATAATAATTTTCGCGCTTTCGTCAAAGGACTGAATTATGCATACCTGTTACGCGAACTTAACCGCCGGGCCATTTGCGCGAAAAGCAAGCGGAGTATGACATCGCCCGAAATTACGACTGCCTTAATGCAATGTCCCGCTCCGGCATTTATAGCCGAAATTCCGACAGCTGCATCAAATCGAAATTTAGTTACAGTTCAATTTCGCCCGCGCGACGCTGATGAATATACATCGATGATCGGTTAAATGGAAAAAAAAGAGAGTGAGAGAGGAAAGCTCGGGCGCGGAACGAGGCAGTTTCGTCGACGTAACGAAAAAAAAGGGGAGGAACGTATAACCCATCTTTTCACCCCGCCGCAATTTTTTCCCTTTGAGAAACGCGGACCTATTAAAATCTGAGCACGATGGCCATATTTCTTACAGACAGTTACTAAGGACGGGCTTTTTAGAAAAATGAATTAGTCGCCTCGAAAGGGGAAAAGCTTAAAGTAATTTGATATCGTATCACTTTAACTCCGTCCATACGAATTTCTCACTATCAACCTTTTCTTATCGAAATTATGTTACTTCATAATTTCTTTTTTACTCTCTCGTGGATTGACTAGAGTCACTTTATTAGAGTACGGTATAAACTAGTTACTTTCCGATATTAGTGTGAAATCAAGACTTGTTTATTGGGTAAATAATTGTAAGATAATGTTAAAATGTTTACTAATTTCTGTAAAATTTAATGACATCCCAAAAAACGATAAATAAACTTTCTTGGCGTATTCTCAAATTTACTCGTATTTTTATTATCAAAAGTTGCAATGTGACGTTTTCTTCTAAGTAAACAATAAATTCGTCCAAACTTTTCTCATTTTTTTACCGAAATACAGATTAAATAAATACTTACGTGTGATCCTTTAGCACAGTTTCCAGTTTGTTCGTTAGTACGTTCCAAATGAAGATCGAACCATCTGAAGAGCCGGCAGCGGCGTACTGACCATCTGGACTGAAAGTAGCTCTCGACCAATCGCACCCCACTTTAAACCCTACGGCGCTACAAGTAAAGTGGAAAGAGATTTTTAGTACTTTAGCTTAGTCGGACCTTTAACTATTTTTTCCCCGCCGAATGCCCGGGCAATAGAATAGTTCGCGTAAAAATTCATCGAATCAAAAGGTAAGAAATTTAAAACGCAAAAGCGGAATCCACATAAAAAAATGGTAATTAAATTCTATCAGCTCAAAAGTAAGGCGAGAAATGCGAGAGCTTAAAATGGAGCGGGGCGCGGGAGCGGAAAATGAAAAATATCTTAGGCGAAGGCATCGGAAGCCACGGGCAACGCGAAAAGCTCGGCTCCGCAAAAGCCTTTGTAAATATATTATACGATCAAGTTATTGCTTTCCGATGCGTCGCGCGGTTACGCGAGGTACAAATTGTGTCGTGGAATTTTTAATTAAAAGCCCTTTGAGGGCCGGATATTGTTTTTCGCGGAACAGCGCTCGGCGCGTGATTGACGATCACCATTCGCGATAAATCGAACGAGTCATATTGCGACGTCGCCTCCCAATCCCGTTCGATTGCCGGCGCGAGGCGTAAACGCAAAAATTCATCCCCCGGCACTCGGGGCGCAAACATTTTCGGCAGAGAAATAAACGTCCGCGCCGCGGGGCGCCCGGGATTTATCGTTCGTTTGCGCCGTCACCCGACTCACCTGTACGAGAACACGATCATCTTCATCCGCAGGTCGAGCAGCTGCAGCGTGTCGTCCCTCACGCAGCTCAGGAGGTAATTGGCATCTGGAAGCAAGGAAGAGCGCCGTCGGTTTGTTTGGTTCCTTAAAGGAGAGAGGGAGAGAGCGCCGCTCGCGCAAAATTATTTGCTCGCATGCAAATGGGAGAAAGGGAGCCGCGGGCTGCTTTTTCCGAGCTCGGAAAACATTTCGTCGAGGCGAAGCTATTATTGTTGAAATAGGTGTGTACACGGAAAATAACGAAAGTAAGCGCGTCGAGTTTCTATTCAGCGCCGGCGCCGGGCTGCGGCTTCGAAACTCCGCGCGCTTTACTCAAAGCAACTCATTGTTGTTGACAAAAGAACGCGGGCTTCCAGCTCTTCCCCGGCAAATACAAAACAGACTTTGCGCGACAATAGAATTTTTAGGATTCTAATTCTTTGCAAAGATTGATATGTTGCGTGCATAATATTGGACTCTGTGTTTTATTTATTTTGCTAAATTCAAACACTGCAGAGTGTGCACTGCTAAAAAAATAAACATGAATTTAAATTCACTTTTCTGTTATACTATTTATACTTTAAATTTAATGAATTTAGTAAATTTGTGTATATTGAGATATGTTAATAACAAGTGTAATGCATTTTAAAATAAATTTTGCTTGAATGAAATTGTTTTAAATTTAATATACATATGCATTGCTAAATGAAAATTTAGCCATAAACGATGCCAAATTTTGTATCTGCATCATGTTTTATTAAAAGTGACGATAAAATTTGCTTCGAGCACATTTACATTATTTATCATTATTTTAACAAAATTTAACCTATATTTAGCTTATACGACTTGTGCAACTAAAATACAGTGAAAGTCTGCAAAAGAACAATAAAAGACCAGCTTTTTAGGAAACTTAGAGAAAATATTACGTACCTCGAGATAAGTCGAGTGAAGTGATTTTCCCTTGGAGGATGATGTCGTTTGATCCGGATTCTGTTCTGGTGTCCCAAAACCTGATTGTTTTGTCAAAGTGACCGCTGATTATTGTCGAGCCAGATCCGTCGGACGTGACTAGGTCGTTGCAGCTTGAACCGGTGAACTTTGTCTCCACGCCTGGGGTAAGGAATAAATCAATCTCATTATGTTTTTCAGTGAACCAGAAAACTAACGGTTGCGTAACTGATAATTAATTTTAAAAAAAGCACCACCATTCCTTGTGTGTTTCTTACCGGTGAACGCAGCACAATTGCGAAAACACAATGACATTAATTAAATGAATATGCATAGACTTTAATTGCAAATACAATATTAACATTATTTCCGATTGATGAATTAACTAAGGGTAAAAAGGTACCAGTGTTTACTGAAATACAGTGTTTCATTGTTATCCTCATAATAGATTATTGTAATCGATCTATCAAATAGTGAAAGCGTGCACCGATAGACGTAACTTGACGACACATAATTTATCAAATACAAAATAACTCCCGGCAAATGGCAGCCGCGGCGAATATTCGATTTCCGCGGTTCTATTAGCGCAACTCATTCACCGGTTCAATAACGTCATTAGCGCGGAGGTGCGAGCATTCTCGGGCGAACTTCCGAACCGATCCCCGCGACGATCGAAGCCCAATTCAGCGCGCGGCCAAAGGAGCCCGGCGACGAGGGAGTAGTACACGCGCGGGCACCGCACGCGGAAGCCCGTAAAGTCGCTGAATTACGGGGTCCGCGCTCACAAACGCCCGTATTTTACGCGATCGCGCGCGCGCGCATTCCGCCTCGTGGCGCTTCATTAAATCAAAGCGAGCCGATCGCGCGCCATTTTCGCCGCGATCCTTACGCGGCTATCTAATCTCGGGCGACGCGTCATTACGCTCGCCGCGCCGCGAGCTCCCCCGAGGCTGCCCCGCGGAAGCTGCGCAGGCGAGCGCAAGGGGGATTTATTAAAAGTCGCGGGGCGCCTTATCGCCGCTGCTCGATGAAGCGGTTGTCGCTTAAGGTGCCCCAAGCTTACCTGCGCGTTTCCGGACGCTTTCGCTCAATAGCCGCTAATGAGTTTTTACCGGCAGCGCACTGTGCACCCGATTCGCCGCCGTTAATGAGTTCTTATCGGTTACCGTGTGATTAGTGCTTTTCTTTCGAGGGTAAATCAAATTTTATTATGTCGTTACGATTTTTTTAAATTAAGCGGAAATTCTTTTTATGGCCTAAAACACTTAAAGGAATTTTGTTTATTAGCAGATGTAGAAATATGTCGATACCGGAGATATAGTGTTTCTCGGCCGTATTCTAGAATAGCCTGCTTTTTAATGATTATTTTAAATACATTTTTTATTCCGCGCAACGATTTATAATTGCAAAGTAAATTTTGCGTTTAATAACGTCACAATTTTCAAAGGGATAATTCAAATCATTGAAGATAATACAATGAATATTGAAATATTCAGTGGAGAATAAAATTCTGGTTTTATCACAGGTAGACATTGTAAACGTGGAATATCGCTTAAAATTACAAATTCAGCCATAACTTTCAATGATTATCGCCATCCATCAACGTCGCTGTCCCCCCAAAAGTCAGGCCCGTAGATCCAATTAGCGGACGCGCGCGAGCGACGCCGGGCGCCATTACACGCCGTAATTTCGTTATTCCGTGGAAAAATAGCCGGGGAGTCCGGTGGACTCTGCCGCGGGATGAAACGGTTGTCACTTAGTCCGCGCCGCGGCGGCCGTACGTATGCCTCCGCGGGAATTGGACGGCAGCCGGGATTGATTTCTATTATACACGGTACCGTTAGGAAATTCAATTGGTCCCAGGGTTACAAGACCGGGCTTCTCAGAAGAATAGGCCGCGGACTGTCCGCGCGGCGATCCGCGCAAGGCAGTAAAATTTTTCACCCGACCAGTCCATAGTCTTCCCTTCTATTCTCGAGGAAGGAGTTGAGGAATGTCGATGCTGCGCGAGGCCGCGCTTCAATTTCGTTGTTGACCGATAAGGGAAAAGCCGAAGTGCTTCGTCGGAGCCATATTGTGCGAAATCTGCACCAAGTGTTTTTGCCTTTTTTTATTACGCGAATCAAAAATTAAGCTGTGTGGGTCAGTGGCTAAAAGCGACGGAGCAGCGTGGAATTTTAATTAAAAGCGAAGGGATTTTGGTGTTTACAGAGATAGAGGGAGAAATTTTGGGCTTCGCGAAATTGTTTTTAATTATGGCTGAATTTGAATTTACGCGCGTCGCCGGAGTCTCGGTTTTAATTGAAGTTTTCCGTTGGCCGTAACAGGGATTGAAAATAAACTATTTCGTTGCCGGAGTGGGTTGAATGGAAATTTTATGCGTTCAAACTTTTCGACTTATTGAATTAAAGTCGTTGCGAGTCGAGTCAAATGAAAACTTTGTACTCCAATTTAAGGTATGCTCAATGCTTTAAACGAAATAAATTCAATTTATTTGTTTATAAAACATAAACACGAGGATCGAGTGAATTCCAGTTACCAAAATGTTCACCCCTCGCGAGAAAGAGGGGATAAAAAAAACAAAGCTGCTATTTTTCCAAGCGGTTTGTTGACAATTTTACGTTTGTTATGTTTTTGTTTAAAAAAATGGAAAAAAGGAGAAAAGCAAGACCAATGGCGCATGCAAAATCGCGCAATTTCGAGCGAATAATTTCTCCGCTCGAAAATCCCGCGCGCTCGTAATGAAATCATTAAACGAACGAAAAACTCGGGAGACGAGGCGCTTTTAATTAAAATCCCGCGATTCGCGCGAAGGGAAGAATTTCAAGTTCTACAAAACAAAAGCCGCCGCGGCGCGGCGCATTAACAAGGCCGTAAGGAATCCGAACGAGCGTACACCCCCTCGCGTTCCTTCCTCCCTCTCCATTTTTTTTGGCTCGCCTTCGCCCTTAATGTTCGGCCCGTTTAATTGAGTTTCGCGCGGGGATAAAAAGCGCGTCGGCCAATCTTCGTAGCTAATTACTTGTTTTGCATGCCGGGCTCTGCCAAAAATCCGCGCCGCGTCGCTTTGGCCCAGAAACAAGAAAGTCCTCGACTTCCCACGGGCGCCGTAATCTACCCCAGGGCCGTCGCCGCCGCCTCGTGACTATTCACTGCGTCGATTATGCCGCGAATCCGAGTTATCATGACTTCTTGAATAATTCTGATGGTGTATATACCCGGCGAGCGAGTCAGCTCTCGGGCCGACAATAAAAGGGGACGCTGCCCTCTCCCTCTCTTTCTTGGTGCCCTTCTCGTGAGTTCGCTCGGTCGTTACCTTGCTTTATGCCTTCCCTTCTCCGCTTTCTTTTCCTTGCCTCTCGAGACATTTTTCTTAGCCTATGCCCCTTCCCCTCCCGGGCTGGAAGTACCGATGCACACGTCCAGACGAGGAACTCATCTCCTTCGCTCTCCGTTACCGGCGTTTTACGCGGAAATCATTTACGCCGTAAACTTTTCACCGCCAGAGAGGAGATCGCATCTTCTCGCGCGTAAATACCCAGCGCGCGCCGGTGTCGTGCGGGGCGCGGTTGCCTCCGCGGTTAATCGTCGCCGCCGCCGAGGTCGGGCTCCGATGCAGATGTCGGTTCTTACGGCGAGGGGGATGCGCGCCGGCTGGATTTTGTTTTACGGCCGCGACCGCCTGTGCGATGCTGCTTTCGCGTTAATTTTTCGTAAATTAGCATTTCCGAGAATGTAAATATTTGCCCTCGGTGCTCCTGCTACCCTTTTCAGAAGCGGACTCAATCATGTTTCGTCGAAACATCGTATAGCGACATTTCTGTTCTGTGAACATTTTCCGAGTTTGGAAAGTTCGATGGCAGTTTCTCTGAAATTCAGTATTTACTTGGCTGAAACTTTCTGAACATTTTTTGTATTTTCAAATGATTTAATTTAACAGGAAAGTCCTTTTAATAAGTACCCATACAGATATACTATCCATCATGTAAAGCTATAGCTCTTTATCATTATAAATTTATTAAATAAAGTTTAATATTCATTTATTATTCAAAAATTTTTCATTAGATAATATTATTAAAGCTAATACAGTTTATAGTATTTTTTATATTTGAATTTCACCGTTAATAAATTGCTGTTTCAGTATTACTTGCGCTTTGGATGTATTTCAATATGTAATGAAATATTCAAAGTTGTATATAATTTCAAAAACGCTTATCGTCATTTCTCTCTTACTGTCACGAAAATTACTCCAATACACTGGAACAGTGTAGTTTTAAATCAAGTAATACAATATTTAAAAAGTATTTTCTTTTTACCAAAAAGTAATTTTAAACAAAATTTTTATTATAATCCATCAATATAATAAAATTACAGTAATAATCTTTTGATTTGAGATTCATTAAAACAGCTCTAATGAAAGTTCATTCCATTCGCAACAAAATAGCAGGCATCCTCAAAGAAATTAACTTCCGCAACTCGGCCGGAGAGGCACGCGTCAAATTCGGCGAAAATCAGATCCATTCTTTCCCGGCGATTTATCGACGTTCTCCGAACTTTACCCTTTGCCAAGTTACTAAATAACGAAGTTTATCTCAGATGCACTCGCGAACTTGGATCGCGCGACGCGCACTATCGCCACGATAAATTATAATGGACGCTCCGAGGCGCGGCGCAAATCAGTTATGAAATTACAAGCGAGAAATCGTTCATCCCCGCGTTTATCGATACCCGGTAAAAAATAATGACGGAAGGGGAGCGATGAGCTTAAGCTTTGTATTACATGAAATGTGTAAATTGATGTTACGGTTTTGCTTCGTTAAATTTTCAATGAATGCATTTTATGGAAACAACTGTTAACGTATAATTTACCTCAAAATGTTCTTATCGAATATGTATTATGAAATGAAAAATCTGTATCAACATGGTGAAATTCGAAATTGAAATGATAAAACAAAATATTAAATTTCAAAAGGAATGCGCTATGCTTTTGCAATTTCTTTTTTGTTCAAAATAATTGTAAACGTTGTACCAAGGTCTTATTGGTACACTCTAATTAATTGAAGCTCGACGATATCGCTATATCTAAGAAAATTCTCATTTGTTCCCCGGCAAGTTTATAATGCCTTGTTCGCGGCGTTGAAACAGAAAGGCCAAAGTTTACAGCGCGGCTTAATTACGGGAATTTAATAATGTCGAAAATCAATAAAAACTTGGAGGTACGCTCGCGAAAATAATAATCCGACCGGCGCGTAATGCGTCCGTCTGCCTTTATTAATCAAATCGCCGGCCGCGGGGGCTAACTTGGCCCGGAGGGGCTGTAAAATATCCATATGAATGACGCGCTTGGATTTTGTTGCCATTTATATTATTATCTTGAAACGAGCGCGGCGCGCAACATTGTGCAGCGACTAATAGGAGTAATGGGAAATGCAATTACAGAAGTCAGGCCAGAGTCGTCGTAAAACGGGTGCTCGTACGCGACGATATTTCGGCCACGGGGCAGCCGGCCAAATTTTGCGTTATCCCGTGTGACCTCCCACTCCGGGCTTCTCTCCTCTGGGCATACCGACGACGTGTAATTGTGAACAATTATCGTAACAGCTGTACCCTCCGAACGGGTCTTTTGTGATTTTAGATAACGCGGGATGCTTTTATGAACAGGCGTTCTGCCTTTTAACACGTCCGCGGAGCAATAATTTGTTTGTTCAATTTCATTATTCGTCGTTGGGGCTGAATAATAATATTGAATAGAAATCAATGTTTGCATTATTTATTGCTATTAAAGTGGAAATATCTTGTGATATACCTAATCCTAACTTTCAGGTTTAGAGGGATAATAATTTTTAAAAACGCAATTTCTTTAGAGGCAAGTTCACCTGTAAACTTTAAGAAATCTCGTAAAGTACGCTGGATGCTTTGAGAAAAAGCCAGGGGGTGGGAGGAAGTTGCGAGGAAAAATAATGATTTTGAGTTACCGAAGGTTAATGGAAATGACGAGGGTAAAAAAAGAGGCGAAGAGGGCAAAACTTACAAGCTCGGCTGCGAAGGTCCCAGATCTTGAGAGTGCGATCGTGACTGCCGGTGACCACCTTGGACGGCTCGCCGAGGAACTTGGCCGCCATCACTTTTGCGCAATGGCCCGTGAGAGTGTGCTGCAACAAAAAAGCGAAAAAACGTCCCTTTTTATAGATCCATTAGATCAAAAGACAAGCGCTCTTGCTTTCTCCCCTCACTCTACTGCCCCCTATCTCTCTCTTTCTCTCTTTTACTATACCGACCTAAGTTCTCGCCGGTGGAGAGCCTCGGTAAATTGTGGCTCGGGCTACTATGTTGCGCAACTACGTAAACCGTCGAGAGACTTGTGGGGTTGTAAACAAGATTTTTGTTGTGTATAAATAGGCGTGGGTGCTAGAAAAACTTTGATGCTCTCTAGACAAATATTGGTCTCTTCAAAACGAGTTAAATTTAATTATTAGCAATAATATAAGTGTTAAAGTTTTAGATATTATATCAATTTTCCTCCCATTCCTTTTAATGACAGAATCTTCAGAAAACTACGATAAAGTAGAGTAGCCTCAAATAAAGTAAATTTGTATAAATTAAAATTGTATAAAATTTTAGTACAACCATTACAAGAACCATAAATTTATCTATCACGCAATTAACCATTTTGAATAACATCAATTACGTAAATCACTGAATGTAGAAATAAATTCACTTTAGGAAAAATCTTTCATAAATCTTTAATCGAACGACCGGTATGCCCCTCATGCTACCGTCGAATCGGCATACTTATATGCTACGCTTTAAAGAAGAGACCGATCGAATGGATAAAACTTATCAGCTAAACTCCAGCTTATTTTTCTATCGTAATTTATGTCGAGTGTGACACGCGGCATAAATCAGGAACCGCGGGAGTCCCGTGTTAACACGTTTATAAATAATGCAACGCTCTTGAATTTATTAATTTTTCAAGCGCGCCGATAATTCAGCCGCGCGGCCTTAAACGATCGTCGCCGTGAGACAGGGGCGCGGCTTCCTGAATTCGCCGCTGCATCTCTTCGCCGCGCCGAGCCGACAAAAAGTAATTAGAGACGGCTTAATTAGTTCGCGGCGCGGTGTAGCGAGCGCAGGCGCGCAGTGGGTGGCGATCGGCACTCGCGAAAGCCTCGTGATAAAGTCATCGACGCCGCACACTCCGCTTCGACCGGCCGAATCTCCGGAAATCGTCGCGACAAAAACCCGAAGTGAGAAATGTCTATCTCCGTACACAAAAAAATCGGCAATTCCGGTTTAAGGACTTGAATCGGTGACCGAGTGTTTAGTCCAGCAAATAGCTGCGAGTGCGATTAGGATCCGCGGCTACTGTGCTACTAAACGGCGCGTTTCGCATTCCGCCGATCGCCGCCCCGCGCGCAATCGATCGCCAAAGTCGCCGAGCGTGAATTCCGAGGATGGCCGCTGAACAGCGGCGGCCGCCGTACACTCCTCGGTGTCGCGACGTCCATTCATCCGGCGGGCGGCGAAAGGGAACCGCGACCCCAATTAATGACGCGGAACACCGCCGTAAAGAGATCGCGGCCGCGCGCAAGTTCGCTCGTAGTCGCTACCGGCGCGAGCCCTCGAACTTTCCGAGGAGGCCGGCGTGGCCGGGACAGGAGTTTTTACGGCGGCGCGCGCGCGCTCAAGGGGCATCGATTGATCGTCTTTTTCAATCGACCGGCCGCCAAGAAGTCGTACAAATCAAACCCGCGCGCCGTCGCCCCCGGCTTATTGCGTTTCAGCCTTTCCAACGATCCTTCAATGAGAGTCTTTACTCTCGGCGAGCTTAATTGGTTATAAACTGAAAATCAATTTTTCTCTTTTTTCTAACAAGTGCACGGGGAAAAAGGATCTACTAAAAATTATTGTAATTTTTCCATCAAGGACAGTCTGCAAAAACTTTTAAATAGACTATTGCAATTTTTAGTAGAACTTTTTTCTCCGTCTAATCTAAATGTTTTTGATTTTTGTTTATAGTACACTGGCAGTAATAGGTGATTTGATATTGTTTTTTATTTTCAGAAATTTTTATTTGCACAGTAGGAAATTTGTATTGATGAAAAAGTAGGTAAAATACATCGAGTATAGTTGGATGATTTTCGTCACTTTGATTTCTTAAGTCTGAACTAATTTAATGAGAAGAAGATGCACTTTATTTTATAAATTTTAAAATGAATTTTAAAACACTAAGAAACTGTAAATCGAAATAAAAATTTCACAATTACGGATTTATTAAATTCCCTGAAAATATGAAAGCGAAGCTGCAGGAAAAAGCTCGGTCGATGGAAAAGCCCCGGTAACATCCATTTTGTGTTTCTTACGAAAATCTCGGTAAGAAACCCGTGGTTTTTTTCGCTACGAACGAGTCGGAGTGAAACGCAGCGCGCGAGCGGCCCGCCGCTCTTTCTTCGAGGGTAGAAAAGAAGCCGGCGAAAGAAGCAGCTTCGGAACGGCGGGAGCAATAAAAGCATAAACTCGCTTCTTATTGCCTCGTCGATTGGCGCCGTCTCAATTACCGGCTCGATGATCTTCCGCGTCACTCCTCGGAAACGAGGGAAGAGAAATTAAACGAGGACTCGCCGGAAGCGTCGAAAAAATCGGCGCTCGGGAGGGAGGGTCGCGAACGAAGTGAGCCACTCTTCCCTTTCAGAAGTCGCTCCTCATTTGCGGCGCACATCGTTGCGTCGCAGATTATCCGAAGTATGCAAGAGGGAAAATTCCGCGGCCGAACGAATAATGATATTGCTCTGCTCCTGGGCCGCGGGAGGGGAGAGAGATTGCGGACGCGAAAGGCCGAGAACAATAACTTTTGTCTTTGCAGTTTATGCGACTACTGAGGGTGTGCTCGCGCCGCGCACGGTAAACAACTCGAAAAGTTTGTTATCACGTTAATTTCTTCCCCCTGCTCCCCTTGCGTACGAAAATTCCGCCAGAGGATTTTTCTTTAATTAAATGCGAAAGTTGCCGCTGCATTGTATGACCATATTAATAATTATTAATTGACCTACGAAATAACTAAGTTTATACTATGTTAAGGGTACTAAAAATTACGTAGTTTTCAGTAGTCTATATGAACATGGTAAAAATTACTTGAAACTGAAAAAATTTCTGTAAAAAATTCTGCAATCTACCATTGCAGTTTCTCTGTTAACTGCATCAGTTTAACAAAACATTAAAATACTCTCCTGTAATTCTCTGCAGAAGAACCTTTTCTCCGTGCACTTATGCATTGCAATCAGCAAAATAGCATTTCTGAATAATTAGTTTCCGTTTATCTTAGAACGATTATCCAACAATTGCACACACGCATTAGAATTTTGAGACATCGTTAGAGCGGGACAAAAAATTCATATCAGCGGAAAAAAATGCGTGGCGAGAAGGAACGCGCCATCATCAAGCTTAATTTACGATCTCCAGAGGAGGCAATTAAAGAAGTCAATCAAAGGCTGGCACCGGGTGCGCGGGCCCAATAAAAGCACTGGCGGCCTTTTATCTCGCCGCGTGGCATCTCGAAAAAGTAAAATTATTCCGGCGCGCGGTGGCCTCGGCTCTACATATAATAGGTCCGGTGGCATCATCACCCGGGCAATTCAAAGTTCCGACAGCAGCCCCCCCAAGTATCGTAAAATTCCCCGAGCTGTCAATTGCACGCTCGTAAAGGAGGCGCTCTTCCCCCTACTTTCCAGCCCGCGAAGACGTCGCCCGCGACGCGGGCGGTGATGGAGCCGCCGCGCGCTCACGCGAACTTTATACCGATATCGTGGAAGCACGCGCTGGACACGCGATATAGCGCCGGGCCCTTTCCGGTCGGCCGGGGCGCGTTGCGTGCCCCGCGTCGGCCGAGGAATCTCGAAAAATTCCGTTACGACGATGCTCGAGAGGTCGCTGGGTTTCTCGCTTGATTGACGCGCGTCGCGGCGGCCTCGGACGCCGAGCTCCCTTGCGAAAGAGCGAAATCCCGAGGAATCGTCTCCGGCAATTAGCTCCAGCATCGAAGGTTAATCAAGGCTTCCGAGAGCGTCGCGCAAATTAAAAGTTAACTTTAGCGCGACTGTGTTACCTCCTCTTCTACTTATATAGTTTTATTGACCATGGGTCGTGAGATTTTTTTTGCTACTTAGGAAAGATTTATACTTTTCTTTATAGAACTGATGTGAACCACGACATATTAGATCCTCGATAACGATGCTGGTTTTGATAAGACTGTCTTATTGGATGCACCTCAAGGCAGCGCCGTCAAAGGTAGGGATGTAGGTTCGGGCGAAAAAAAAATGTTTCCTGCACTCCTCTCTCGCCTCCGTTCGCCAGGAAATATTGCGAAAGCAGAGGAGCGCGCTCGCGGGGGCTGGCGGGAGTCAATAAATTATCTCGTCCGTGTGATTCGAGCCTTTTTTCTGCTATACCTCCGGCGGCCCCCGGGAGCGTTTATTACGAGACGCAGGAACGAGCGCGAGCGGTGTGTTTACATTTGTCGCGCGAGGAAATGCCGAGGAAATTGCAAGGCGTCGTATAAAGGAGGAAAAAAAGGAAAGGGCGGGTGGGAAGCCAGCGGAAGTGTATATAGGGTGAAGGCAGCGCGAGAGCCGGCCGCGTCGGAGCGCACGGTAGGCGCGCGCGCGCGCGCCCGAGCAAGTCGGGGATAGGTGTATAACGGGGCCTGGATTTCGACGACACGCCAGCGAACGCAGGAAGAAAATTGCCTTCGTTGTCATAGAACCGAGGCTCGCGCGCGCACATAAACTCGGAGGAGTAACTGCCGAGCCCCAGGACTTACCATAAACGCGCATAAATCTTTGCGCGGCGAAAAAAAAGGGGGAGGAATATATATGTGCACGGCTAGAAATAACAAACACAGTTAACACGCGTTTTATTTGTTCCAGGCTCTTTTACTTAGTTTTTGCGTCGATTTATGAGTTTCTTTTTCTTCGAAACGGATATTTTTGCTTCCACGTGCATCTTTACGGGTGACGTCGCGAAGATTCGTCCGCGCTTGTTAACGAAGCTGATATCATTTTTTTTTTCTTAAATTAAAACTTATTTTAACGTTCATTACTTTGTACTGTAATTATTATTACAAAATTAAATTAATTTCAAATTAATTACTTTACCACGGTAAAATTTATTTTCTGCTTTGATGAAATATTCAGCTGAATTTAAAATTCGTTAAAATAGATGAATCAAGAAATTTTTAGTTTTTAATTTTTTCATTATTTTGAAATTTGTACAATGTAACTTTATTAAAATAGATTATGCTCTGATTTATTTTATAATTTCAAAAATTGGAGTGCATAATTTATTATTTATTATAATGTGAATATTTTTTAAAATTTTATTAAAAAAGGGATTACTTTATCATTAAGTTTATCAAATATTTTAATCACAATTATCAAGACTTGTTAATGACAGTTATTATGCAAATATCTTTTCCTAAAAGAAACGGAACGCCTTACTCCGAACCGCTCAATCCTCACCTCTTAAAATAATAATTTTACGTATCCCCTCGAAATCCCGTCATTCACACAAACTCCTTGAAAGCTATCAACTCCATCGCGTGCAAAAATAAAAGGGTAAAAAACGAAGCGAAACGATTCCCGACACTCCGTGCAGCCTTGCGCCGGTGTGTTCTCGGAAAGGCCGGAGAGGAGGTCTGGCATGGCTAAGCCACTCGCGAAACCGCGTCTCCGTTAAACGAAAGCGGGCTCGATGCGCGTAGCAACAGCGGGGTCGGCCGTATCCACCTCGGCCAACCTTGAAAATGTAGGTTGCGCACGCACGCACTCGGGCGCGCAATAAGTGCGCGCGCGCGCGAGCGAGCACTCGCGCGAGTATTCCCCCGCGATGGAGTGGCGTCCGCCTGAGCCCGAAGTGCACCTTTGCGCCGAGGCAGCCGCAGCCGCCGCGGATAACGGCCCGCGGAAAAATTATTTTCGAGATAGCTATGAATTTCTAATGCGCCGGGAGTTCGGATAAAGGCGCTGCGCTCGGGGAGCAATTCGCGCGCGGTGGACTGCATCCTTTTGTCTTGAGCGCAACGAGTGCCTTGGAATAAAGTCGATGAAGCCCTTTATTATTGATTAATCATATTACAATAGCAATCAAATTTTCGGAGTAAAAAGAAATTTTTAATCACATTAAAATTTAGTCAATTGTGATGTCTCAAAAATGTTTAAATTAGCGCATTTTTTCTTTCTGTTCTCGATTGTCTCGGATATTTTATTATTAAAACTTGCTATAAAATTGAAATGTTATTTATACGTAACACGAGTGATTATAGAGTTAAAAATAGTAACGTTTTTTACCTATAAAAAAAACAGTTGAAGTATATAATTTAGCAACATAACATTCATTAACTCTGAATAAAAATGTTAAAAGATACGAGGGGTGGTTTCGAAAAACACGTGAGTTAACGCACTCCTCACAGTATATCGAAGTAAACGATGGTTAATCTCGCGCCTGAAAGCTTAGGCGCAAAAAATTTAATTGACACGTTACTTGTACACACAGGGGCCGCTCCGAGGAGCCTATGTTCCCCCGTATTAAATTGCCCGGCTAATTTCGCTCGAATCAAGCGGAATGTCGGGCGTGTTCTCGGAAGTCCTTGCAAATATTAAAAGAACGCGAAGACGGCGTCGGGATAATTGGCTGGCACGCCGGAGAGGAGGATCATCCGGCTCGTCCGAACAAACAGTCGGTAACCCGCGACTCCGGCGGCCATTAATAAAATTAGAATAGTTTCGAAGATTCCGCCGGGCCGATAATGAGGCTAAATTGAACGGTTTTTACGGCAAGCTACGCAAGACCAGATGCAATGTAGCGTGACTGCGTACTTTTCTATACGCGCATAAATTGTGACGAGGGAGAAGAGAGAGGCCTCCCGATCTTGTGAGCGGCGCGCTGCCGCGTTGCCTCCGCTCGGAGTTGGCCCTAATTACAGCCGCGCATTTTCTTTCTTTCTCTCCCGCAGCTTCGGTTTGTACGTACATACGTATGCGCGGCTAGACAAAACCCTCGGCGAGGAGAGAGCAGCGCCGCTTCCAAGGGGATATAAAATAAGGGGAGCAAAAATTAAGCAGGTATAGATCGCCGCGGGCTTGACGCTGATGTAACCGCAAACGGAGCGAAAAGGCATAACAAGAGACGAGAAAAACCGGTACGGGCTTCGGCGTTTATACCTGCGATGGATAGATGTCAATTACATAACGAAATTATGAAAAAGACACGATCGACTCGAGCGATTCGAAAAATTGTGATTAGACGGGGGTTTTGTTAAGGTTGGATTGCCTTTTAATAACGTAATTATACTCGGACGCGGGGCAATTTACCTCCTTTATATACTCGAGTTAGTGTGCTGCAATTTATTTTAAGAAGAAATTCCTCGGACTACAACACTTTGGTAAAAAAGTTATTGTAGAAATAAATAAAATTAATTAGTTTACAAAATATGAAATATTGTAATATTTTAAAGAAAACTACTGATTTATTTAAACTATAAAAAATCAAAAAATTTTCGTTCGATTGCAATAATTCAATTTAGAAATATTCAATAAGGTAACGTAAAAAAACGTAGATAAATGATTCATTCAATAATCTCAACAGCAATGATATTTTGAAAATGCTCAAACGTAAAACTAATTTTCTTAATTTTTAAGAAAAAAAATTGAAAAAGAAAATAAGTTTATTCGAGGGAAATTGGTTTGACAATCCTTCAAAATTTGATTAACCCTCAAGTACTGATTTAAAATGTACCGAACAATTTCCATTCGATTGAATCGTAAATAAAACCGATGAACTCTAAAGCTCCAAGTGCCTAATTCGATGTGCAAACATCGCGCGTCGTAACTCCAACAAACGTAAATAAATGATTCATTGAATAACCTCAGCGGCAATCGATCTTGCTTTAAAAATTCTTAAACGCGAAACTCGGTAAAACTGGCATTATCAGCATTTTTAGCGCGCGACGTAACTTGGGCCGTATGTCATCATCACGGGGGTGAGGATGGGACACGGCGCTCGTTTCCTCGGCGTACCACGGGCAGCGCGCGTGCTTGGCGCTCGACTGCACGCAGGCTTCCTCTATCCCCCCTTCCAGCCGCCACCTGGGGCCCGGCTGTATAGGTGCAGGAGGGAGCGGGTTCGTCGACCGCGGTGCGACTTTTCCACCGGCGCTCGCGGCCTTGGCGATTCAATGCCCGCACCAGATAACTTCCCCCACCTCCGCGAGCGAGCGAGCGCTCTGCCCTCCAGATAATAGATTATTTCATACGCGTAACCAGTTGCGCGGCCGCACGTGCACTCGATTTTACTTTTCCGGGGGAAAGTCGCGCGGATGGAAGCTTCGCCTTTCCGGGCGGCAGAGACGATTATTTCTCCGAGGGTTATGACAATCTACCGGTCGTTGAGCTCCGACCAGTCTGCGATAGAAAGTCCCAGCGGAGAGGATCTTAAAGCTTTATGTACAGTATCATCTGCTCTATTTTTTCAAATATTTTTATCCTTCTCGCGATTTTATTATTAAAATTGACTAATTCAAAGGATTTGCTCAAGTTTTGTTGAAAATTAATTGAATTATCTAACAGGACTGTTAAAAGCAGATGAAACTTTTGAATGCGAAGAAATTTAATAATTAAGCGGTACAGAGAAGCCGAAGAATTTGAAGATACTTTGCAGTGGAAAATCAGCTTCCGGGGAATTCGTCAAGGCAGAGATGTAGCAGGCGTAAGCGTAATGCGCTTTCGGATATATAGCGGCAGGTAGCTTAGCAACAATAATGTGCGCCCCGTGTAAAACAATCGATCTACACGCGAGAGACCCATTGTAATTTGATGCGAATTTTCATGTAGCGCACGTGAATAGCGGATGAAGGAAGCGCGCGCGCCGAGGATGCCGCACACACTTCTGATTAGAACCGCCGGGGAAGACAGAGAGAGAAGCGGAGTGGGGAAGTCGCGGAGCGCTTAATCCTCTTATCAAAACGCGTCGGTAGAAAGACGATTTTCAGCCGCGGCTGCGAAAACGAGCGGCGCATAGACGCGCGCATTGTCTGATATCACGACGATGTAGAGGCGAACACGGCGGAGCGACCGGCGGCGGCCTCCTCTCCTCCGTTCCCTCCTTCGCCTCCCTTTTCTTCCCCTTTTTTTCAATGTACCCTCTGCGCTCTGCGCGCGTCTCGCGGTGGAAACCGGATTAATTAATTTTCTCGGGAGGGAGAGACGCGCGAGGCATGAAAAAGGCGTATAATAAATGCTTTTACAGTAAAGGAGAGTTTGTCGGGGGGATTATCGAACGGAAGCCGGCCACTTAAGGACTCGCTTCTCCCGTTCCCCCCTTTTTTTTCGCCGCTCGCCGCCTCCTGCACGATTCCGAGCGCACCTCGCGTTTTTTTACGATTTTCGTTATCGCGTCCGGGCCGTTTTTGTCGGGAGGCACGCGCGCGCGGCCGCTGCCCCGCGTCCATTAAGACGTTAACGGGCCTCGTTTCTTGAATGGACCCGCGATGCATTTGGAGATCGGGCTTCAAAAAAATGCCGGTGCTTAATGCCGAATTCAAAAGTCATCGGTCGATTCGAATCGATCTCGGCCTTTTGAGCGAGGCTTTTTTTCTCCAAAGTGAACTGTATAAGACTTATTATTGTCTATCAAGCGGGAAAATAAATGGGATCGTGTAAGGCGGTGTGATGAATTGTGTCATTAGGGGCAAAATAAACAGAATGAATATTGATAGCTGCGGGAAGGGCAATAAATTAGAATCAATAAAAATTAAACGTTAATTAGTGTACGATCACTTTTTCGAACTGCCGCGGGAGAAAATAAATGAAAAGTCATAAGTTATCCTCGTGGAATAAAGTTAATATCTGTTAGTACTTGGAGTAAATGAGTATGTTGAGAAGTTTGTTTTGAATGACGGCTACATTTTTCATGACTTATGTAATTCCCGATGGTGTAACTGCATTAATATTTACGATCTTTTAAACGCACGATAAGAAAAAAGTGAATAGTATTGACTTCGTTCACGGTAAAATGATAAATACATTCTTGGTAAAATTTTGATTAATTTTAAACAAAGCAAACAACGGCACTCGCCGCGGCATCGATGTCCAATGAAAATCAATCGAGCCTAACGTTTCATACGCGGCGCACACTCGGCTCATCCGGCGTCGGGGGCAAAAGAACCGAGACACCGAGCGAGCGAGTCCATTAATTAGGCAGCCGCGCGCTCCCGCATCGCATGACACATATACCAAGCCCGGCATAATCGCCGAGCTAAGCGGCATTTTCCCAGGCGGTCGCCGCCGACTGGATATCGAGGAACACTTCAACCGGTATTTCGCGAGGGTCCTTCCTCCGCGACTGATTAGCGCCGGCTTCCTCGTTCCACCCGGGCCTTTTTTGCGCGCGGGAGGAAGGGCGCAAGCGCGTAACGGGCGCAATTAACGCGGCCCTCTTCTTTGTCGACGCGTCGCCGCTCCGCCGATCTCCGCGACAGAAATATGAGCGACGGGGTCACCCGAGCCCCGGCGACGCGCGTCCATCTTACGACGGACGCGCCGGGTAAGCGACCGTACTTATACCGTTGAGTTCGTTTGTCTTCGGTTACTCGGAAAGCAATAAGCCTTTCTCGCTCTTTCCGTTTATTGCCGCAGAGGGTTTAGTAGTTCGCCGATCATTCGTATGTTTCGTTTTCGATAATTTTCTATGCAAATTACGCAACCATTTGCAGCGCGCTAGTCTTTGCAAGTTGATGGGGCTTGGGTTTCGCAAACTTGAGATGAAGCGCTAAAAAATTTAGTTTACATAGAAAGTGGTTGTAAAAAAATTGATACGAAGTTTCGTTTCTAAAATAAAAATTATTTTTTTTGAATTTCTCTCGAAATAAAAATACTTAAAAATATCGGTATTACTCGATCCATAGGATAGGCTATTGTTTTAAAAAAATATCTCGCGTTTCACTGGTTTTAAATATCAAAAGCTACGAAACATTGTACGCAACGTATTGAAAAGGGCATCGATACTTTTCGCAATAAATACCCCCGAACATGACAAGGAATCTTTCACTTTTCCTCGAATCGAGCCCATAACTCAGGGCCGCGGCTCAGCCGGTCGTCCGTGCGGTGCATAAACAAAAGCGATATAAATGCAGCCAGGCTAAGCGGCGAATTATAAATGGCCCCGGCGCTGGCGAAAAGAGCGCGGCGCGGGGTGAACGGCCGGTTGGATAATTTACGTAATCGGCGTCTTATGAGGGAGTATTTATATCGTGCCTTAAACATAAAGGTAAACACAGCGGGGCACGCGGGAGAGGCGAGCGGCGCGCCTCTTGCCAGGGGGACGCCGATCATCGGGCGCGGGCGCGAGATGGATCTCGGGGCCTCCGCCGGCCGCTCGGCCCGTACCCCCCTATTTTCGAGCTTAACGGCTCGAGCCGCGCAATCTCGCGGTGCCGCGGCCCGCGGAAGTTCACCGTGAGCGCCGTGATCGCCCTTGGCCGAAACGGCCCCGGACAAAGACATTGCGCCGCTCCGGCCCGATTAGGAAACGGTCCCGATCGGGAGATTCCGCCCGCGTCGTTTGCATAAGAGCTACGGCCCTAATGAATCTTGCGCTGCTTTATTTACACGCTCTTGCCTCGGAAGATGCGCTGGACGCTGTCCGTTGGATAAGTGAAATATGACGTCTCGGATTGTTTCTTTTTTTTTTTTCACGAACCGATTTAAATGCGTTTTTTTCTACGGCCCCGCTGCGTCTGTCACTGATGAAGACAGAGACGAGCAACGGGGCTTTGACGAATAGACGTGGGATCTCGCTCTCTTTTCTCTCTATGCGAACGTGGGAGACGTCTTGTTAATTAATATTTATCTCATAATTGGCGCGAGCGTCGGATGAAAGAGCAACGGAGAAAGGAAAAAAGGCTTCACGGATGATTTACTCCCGGGAATTTCCGAAGAATGCTACACGGGCGAGATTTCAAGGAGGAAAACGAGATAATCGTGAACAGCCGCGGCAAGACCGTTCTATTAACTATATCGAGCGCAAACTGTATTTAATGTCGATCGTATCGGCATCGTACCTTCAAAGATTACGAAACCACGATCAAACGCGAGCGCGCGAGCATATGTATATAGAAGGGACGTCTCGACCGGGGGGAAAAAATGCATCGACAGGCGAGTATCGGTGCGTGCGGGGAATAGCAGGGAGGAATTCCGCGGCCGCGAGGTCGGGCCGGAAGTTCGTCGACGGGGAAACCGCGACGCCGTGATTGCCCGCGGGAAACTCGCGAGGAAGTCGCCGATGCAAATTCATCCGGCGCCGGGGCCCACCTGCTCGCTCGATCCCCTCTCACGGCCAGCTCCGAGCGCATTTTCTCGCGACCGCGCATCCCCGGCGTAATTAACGCACCGGCTCCTATATGGGCTTCCTTCTCCCTCCCCTCTCCCTCTCTCGCTCTCTCTCCCCGCGCACCCTCGATTTATCGTGTGCGAACGATATCTTAATGATCGCGGTCATTTGTTCGAGGATGTAATCGGGTGTTTGTGCCGGAGGAAGCCTCGATAGTTTTATTGAGTCGCGTAAAATAGAGAATATCGACGAGCGGGATGTTCCTGTTTTGGTATAAATAGAGGATTAACATCGAAAAGAAAATTATTTTCTCGCGGGTAAGTATCTCGCCTAGGTAATTTACAACGTGGGACGTTTGTTATGATTATATCAGGAATAGAGAAAGAGAGAGGGAGGTGACGTTTCGGTGTGCTCTTTTGTTTCAAGAAATATAGTGGCAAAGTTGCTGTAATAACACTCGCTCCTCGAAAGAGAAAAGTTCGTAACGATGATGCATCGCGATTTTTGCAAAATTGATGAACCATCATAAAGTGCAGTCTTTAAAAAAAAGTGAAGGAGGGGCAGTTCGGGGACGCAGGCGAGGGCAGCTCGTAAAAAAGGCCGGCCTTTTATTTTCTCGATAAAGTGCGATGACAAATAATGCCGTTAAAGCACTCGGTGTCACGGTTACGCGTTAATTTTAAAATCCTGGGCGTCGTTAGTAAAATTTTCATAATAATAATTAATTTCCCGCGTCTTTTAAGAGACTGCGGGTCGGACGAGGCGGCGGCTGTACAGCCCGGTAGTTAGTCATAAAATTATGTTCGCAGGTGAAACTTTTCGCATAAAGACCACCCCAAAGTTAATTTACCAAGAAACTTTCGACTCCCGGCCGTGGCAGTAGCTCGCTACCGGGGGATAGGTGAGAAACGCCGGAATCAAGGCGGCCCCTTATTAACCCGAAATACACGGGCGTCGCCCCCCTCCACCCCCGCACACGGCGCCGGGTAAAACGCGCCGCTTCCATCCGGCCGCGGGAGCGAATTAAAGAGGCGCGCGGACGAATGGAAATCGCGAAGTTTGCATTAGCGCGGGGGCTCGATTTTGTATTCATGGGCTGGGAGCCTTCGCCGCGCGATGGTTTCGCGCGGCGCGACCGAAAACACCGCGAGCGGTCGAGCGACTCGCGGCCGACCGGTCGATCCCCCGGGAAAATGAAAAATGATCCGTCGACGTAGCCGAGGTATATAATGATCCGCCGACGTATCGAGCTTCCTTTTTACGCCCCGGGTCGGGAGAATAAAGTGCCCCGCCCCGACTCTTCTTACCGGCGCTCTCGATCGGCCGGCCGCGATAAACCTCTCGCCGGAGAAAAATTGATATCCCCGGCAAAACTGATTAGCCCGCCGCCGCTGCCGCCTCTGCCGTATCGGGCAATTAGCGGAATTTCGCCGAGACGGATTAATTCGCCGAGGCCTTGAATAACGAGCCCCGGCGCTTACAGGCGATGGGGCTCGCGGAGGATTATGGAGCGTCGAAAGTTTTCCCGCCGGAGAGTATACCGCCTGGGTCACTGGTAAACGCGAATGAAGAGAAATTAAAGTTTAGAGGCGAGTTGTGAAAAATGCGATCAAACTTTCCTCGGTGGCTGATACGTCTATATAGCTCGGGGCAAGGAGTTTGCTTACTGTCGAAACACGTCTTGATGGACAGGCCGTGCATCTATACAGAAACTTGCTGAACTTTGATCGCCGATCGCATTTTCCAACTTTCTCCATGTTTGTGATTTTACTTTTACTTGACACAAATTCAACTTTTTCTTCCTGAGTAACTTGCACATATTCAAATGTACCTGAGCTGCTATAAAATATTTTTATTACAGTGACACACTAAAGGAATTCATTGAAAAGTATTTTCTAAGCAAAGAAAATTATGCAAATTTAATCACGTTTCTGCAACTTAACAGGTGCTGTTACATGTTTTCTTTATTCTTAGCAAAAATTTAAATAAAAACAAGCCTTTAACAAGTGCTAATTGTGTTAACTCAAGATTGTTATCAAGAAATGTAAAGCTTAATGTACAAATAAATATGTTCAAGAAGAAAAGATTTTCTTATCTTCGGTGTCTATTATGATGCTTGATTTTTACGAGGGCATAAGAAGAAGGCAAATAACCTACTTCAAACAGACAGAGTCGGTAAAAAAAGAAATTTCCTCCAATTACAGACTCGCCATATTTCGAGCGTTTCATCATCCCCCAAACAAAAGCTCGCAGTTCACACGAAGAGATAAGAAAGGAGCGAGAAAAAAAGTAGGCTCTATCTCACTCGGTCCTCGCAAGATGAATCTCCGAGCGTAAACTTGGCGCTGGCGTTGCGCGCGCGAGCGAGCGAGAAGGGGAGCGGAAAAAAGAGGAGAGAGAGAAGGGCTGCAGAAAAGAGGAAGACCCCCCGGGGCGTTCGGGTCTTAAAAACTGCTCCCGTCGTTTATTGCCCGAGCTTAATTGAAGAAAGCACCGGATTAACATTATTCTAGCGTAACGCGCTCGCTTCCTCCCCCCCGCGCCGTCCCGCGAGCGAGGAGGAAAAGATAGAGCCCGGAATGAAAGTTTAAAGTGAACTTGTCTCGCAGTTTAATTGCCGCGAGTCGCGCCGCTCCCGCGGGCGGCCCGCGCGTGCCGCCGATATTTACGCGTGGCCGAGTCGCTCTCTTATCCCGCCCCCCGGGTTCGCCCCTTAAACTTTTGCGAGCGGCATAAAGGCAGGGCCCGATCGATCTCTCATTAATCCGCTGCGGCGTTTTTTTTTCCGTTCCTCGCGGGGTGGCGTCTCGTCGCGCCGTCGATTACTTATGCCCCCGCGAGCGATGGATTTCAACCGCGAGCGATTTATCCCCGGTGATTTAGAGCGGGGCTTCCTTTTTTATGCGCAATTTTCCCGGGGGACGAGGCGATCCATAAACGGTCTAGTTCGAGAGCGCGGCCGCGCGCCTTTGATTTTACCGAGCGCAGCTTTTCCGAGCAATAATTATTCTATTTGAAATTTGGCGTGTATATTTTAGTGACAGTCACTTTAATGACGCGATATTTCATTAGTGAAAAGTGCCCCCGGCGAAACTATCCGCGGGGAACGAAGTACAAATATAGTTATACGGAGAAACTAATTAGTTTGAAGGAAGATAAAACATCTGATATTTACGCTTGAGTTATACTCTTTGCTGTGCAAAAAACACTTAGGTGCTTTGTGCACAACTTTTGTAATTTATCCAAAGAAACTTCGGAGACTTAATGCACTGTCCCGATACAGACGAGAAAATAACTCTCAGGGTAATTCTGATAATGTATTGGGTTTTATTAAAAATAGTCAAGCACTGTTTTTTCGCATTTCTCATTTAGAAATAAATATCGCTTTTGATCACTTTTTATTGATTGATTGCTTTTGATGCATTTTACCTTCTATAGGATAGGATTACCGTGTAAATATTTCATTTCAATAAATAAATAAATAAGTGAATGAATGAAAGAATTTATCGGTCTTTTAATTCTTCGAATGAAATTCAATTTTTCTGTAATATGTGGACGAATGAAAAAAAAAGAGGCGTTGAATTTACGAGTGCAATTTATTCGCTTTGAAAAAGAAAAGAAGCAGAGAATTTAGCAGACAATTTATTCCAGCACAATCGTAGGTCGAGCAATTAAAAAGAGATCGGGGCAAGTAAAAACATCAGCGGCAATTTTACTTTTCATCCTGTCTGCGCATAGGAAGAAAGCAATAACCGCCGGTAAAAAAGGAAAGGCAGCACAAGTTCTCGGGAAGCTTTAAAGAAGCCAAGCTGCGCCGGTGCTCGTGTACATCGACCTAAAAACAAGTGCTCGCGCGTCGTGCAATCCGAATTAACATGTAACTCGCTCTTGCACGGGTACGCGCGCTCGCTCACGATGAGGTAATCCGCGCAATTTCCTCCCGTAAGAAGACGCACGTCCTTCTCCCCCTCCCCGCTCGGCTCTCGCCGCGGAACACACTTCGGGAAGCGAGGCTCGCTTTTACACGGGATTATCGCGTGAGTTCATTATACGTCCCTCTCCCACTCGCTTCTTTCTCACTGTGGGCGCAGCGGCAGCGGCGCGTCCCCCCGTTCCCGCCGCCTCTATATACGTGCCCCTCGTATATGCGTACGTGTACCCAGAATCGTTACGTAAATCCGAATAGCTCTTCCTTGCGTTGCTCTGCTTTGCTCGCGCGACGAATGAGCCGAGCGCCGGGAGAGGAGCGCGCGCGCGAGCGCGAGCGCGAGAGAGAGAAAGCGACGCGGAGCGCGTTCACCTCGGCGCGGAGCATCCTATGCAAGTTCAAGGTTGAGCTGAGCGAGCGATGATCTTTTTGCGTGAGCCTGCGCGATTAAAGCGAGAGCGCGAGACTTTTTCACCCGGGGCTCCGGGCCTTATCCTAATGCTTCCGAAACCCTAACGGTCGAGCCCGCCTACTACCGCGCCGTATGCCCCGGCGGCGCAATCAGCGCCCCAGGCCGGACGCTATCGCCTTCGCGCGATCTCGCCCGAATCGCGGATTCCATGGGAGAGGACTGGCTGCGAGCTGCCTTCCGAGGCGTAATCGCAGCCTGCCGCGGGAGCGTGCGATCTGCGTTTCTTTTACGCTCATTTTCTGTCACTGTTGCTATCTCGCCTAAAGTGCACTGTTATATACCTACACTGACGTCAACTACATTCTCCTATTTTTAGGATGAATTTTTAAATTGCTTCACGCGTCGGATTTAGCACTGCCCCGAATTGCATAGTCTTAAAGAATTTAAGTGCCTAATTTTTTCGCGAATAGTATCTACTCCTTTTATCGTACTGCCAATCGTGTAGCTGAGAACGAAGTAATAATTTTAAATGTAGCTCCAAAAAGGAAGATAAAAAATTTTTTTTAAATTTTATATGTACTGGATTTTTATAGATGTATGATAGTAGATAATAAATTAGATTATTAAAACGTCATTGTCCGAAATATTAGGTGCAAAAATTCTGTACTATACAAGATACGCAGGAAATTGTCATTATTTATTAAAATCGAGATTTTTCGTGAATTATGCAAATCGTGGAGAAAATCGTGCATAAACGTTTGACAATCCATCATCCGCTTTAGAAAGCCAAAGGCAATTTCCAGTAAATAATAAGAAAAAGCACATAAATCTGAAGCCCTTAAGAGAGCGGCATTGCGCAACAGCAGAAAATGAAATTTTACTGCGTCCGCGGAAAAGGCACAAAAGGCCACGGCGATTGCCGACGCGAAAGCGGAACCTGCGCCACTCGGGGCCCCAAAGTGAAAATGCGCATCGCGATTAAGCCTGCGCCGGTACGTCGCTGCATCGCGGGATGCGATTCGTCACGGACCTCTCGCTCCCCCCTCCCCCGGGCGCGCCAACGAGGAAGAAATGAAAGCTAATTGCTTCGCGGATCTGCGTATACGCAAGAAAAGGGTCCCTCGGCGGTTTTGCGCCTCGCTCGCGGGAATCGCTCTCGCGCGCACGTCTCAATCCCGCGCGTCGACGACGAAAAGAGCGCCCGTCACGGGGCGTAATTGTTTTTTTCGCCGGCGACTCTTCCCCCCCTTTGCGCGCGTTAATTACCCGGCCGCGAGGGCGCGAGGAATCAGCGGAGGACGCTTCATTAGTGTTTTACGCGGCGGCGGGAAAAAAGGGAGGTCGAGAGCATCCGGTGGGAGCCGCTCGCGGGATACGTATCGACTCGGGATCAGAGATATCATCTGGGGCAAGGGCCCCTTTATGACTCGGCGGGGCCCTCCCTCCTTTACATGCCGCGCGCCCGTTTACCTCCTCATTACCGCGAGTGAGGGAATCTGTCCCACAGCCGGGGCGCGCTGGCTGCTCCACGGCTTTATTATGAGCGTCTCCGGCCCGGCAGCCGGAGGCGAAAACACACCGAGCGAGCCGCGAGCCTATTTACAGCGTGTCGCGCCTCTTCGTTTTCGAATTTACGAGGCAGTTCCGCGACGCGCGCGAGTAACGAGCTGAGGTCGCGCGACCTCGCGGATCCCAACTCTCGCGGGCTTTGGAAATTACGTAATTATGACAAATGTGATTAGCTGCAGATCTAATTTACGTTAACATGTCGCGGCGCTTGTTAACGTTGCGTCAATTTCCAAACATTTGTTTAATGATACATTAAAATGACTGGTGCAATCTTTCAGAGGCTATTTTGCAGTGTAACATTCAGGTATGCTTAATGACCATCAAAGTTCATTTTCGCTTGTTTATCAAAAGCGATATCTAAAATTCGTACCGGCAAAGAGGATTTTGAAATTGAATTAAAAAGTAAACTATTTTGAGTAATGTATATATTGGAAAATTTAATAGCACTACCTACAGTGCAATATCGTATTTTCAGAAATTTAATCACAATAACTTATTTCATATAAATAATTTAGTTGGAAAAAACGTTTTTACTGCACATCTTGTGATTTTTCTAGGCATTATGCTACACGCCTGTCATTATTTAAGTTCAATAAATGTCTCATATTCCATATTTCCATTACCTTTTTCTTTTGGTTCTGCTTCGATCTGCCAATTTTACCGCCTGAATTTTTTTCACATTCATGTTAAATGATGAATATAAAGGTTTATTAAATAAGTTTTTAAATTTTCGATTTGCAATATCATGATATACATTTTTGTAAAATTTGATATTCATGAGCCTGTTAGTAGAAGGTTTCATTTCTGGAGCAAATAAATAAATTTAAAATATTTTTATTCAATGGAAATACGATATTTTTCCAAACTTGCATAAAATAAGTAAGCCAATCCTGCAATCATTCGAATGTAAAAATGTATCAGTAAGTATCAAAACAGCAATTAGCCATGCCCTATGCGAATGCAACCCACGGACAAATAACAGTCCCAGCGCATCCCGCGGCCGTTAATTAACGCCACCTCGGTGCAAGGTGTCGAGCGTCACCTCCTCAAAGGGCCGGTCTCGCACCGGCGCGTCGATCGGAATCTGCGATTTTAATTCGCGCCGCTTTAAAATGCCCGCGCTCGCTTTCATTTTTCAGCGGCGCGAGCCGCTGCGGCGTCCCGCGTGGAAACAGGTTCTGCTTATCCCTGTCAACGCTGGCAGCCGGCCTTCTGACTGCGCTTAATATATAGACGGGCAGGAGCCTGGCCACCGGTTAAAAAGCCGCGCCTCGCGCCTCGCTCTGGATATGACAAGCTCGTTTCGACGTTTTATACGCTCCATAAAATTAGCCCGCGCGCTTAATGCGGCCGACGCGTCCGATAGGGTAATAGATAATAACATCGCCGTGTTTATTAGCGGCCACTTGGCGCCGGCACTAAATTTTCGCGCGGACATAATTGAATCGGCCGGTCGGCGGCTCCGCGCGGGAGCGAGCGCCCGGGGTGGGGGGAGCGCGGCTTCTCCTTTCTTCCGCGGGCTGTACGGAAAGGAAGCCGAAGGCGCGACTAATAACTTTCGTTCCTGCGCGCGGGCGCATATAATCCGCGGGTGGGCCCGGAAAAAATCCGCCGAGTCAGCCGACCGCCACGCGAAATGAAGATTTAATCGCGCCTCTCTCTCTCTCTCTCTCGCTCTCCTTCGCCCCGTTCCCCGAGTCACCTTCGCCCCTCCCCCGCGCGGCCCATTGTGCCGATCCGCTCGCGCCGTTACACGCGGTAGCTCGCGTCACGTCGATATTACGTCATCCTTCTTAATTACAGGGGCTTAAGCGCGCGATCAGTCTGCGGCTCTATCTCTCCCTCCTTCCTCCGGCTCCTTTTCCTCCTCGGACTTTTTCCTCCGACCTGGGCGTCTCGGCTCGCTCACTCTCCTTTTTTTCGTACGCCTTGCCGGAACTTCCTAATTACCCCCGACGGTGAGCGTACAGATACAAATCTGACGAGATGAAACGCGGAGAGGCGCGAGAGAGGGAGTCGGGGCTCATTTGTCATGTGGAGAAGAGAATCAAATTAAAAAAGGCGCACGCGTAACGGTATAATGGAGATATGCGATTGCATATCGCGCGCCTGGAGTGTGCGATTCTCGCCGCGCGAGCGCGCGAAATTCGTATTCAAAAATTCCTCTTCACGCCACTTCCCACGTGCGAGCGTTGACTTTTATATGCGTGATGGAGCAATGATTTGAGATGGAGATTTTTTTAACTGTACAGTGACGCTCTTTGTACTTCTAATTTCTTCTTTTATTTTTTCCTTACGTCTGAATTAATCATGAACGTTTGAATTCATAATTCGAATGCACACGCTTTTATTTTTTCTCTCGGACGGGGGGTAACGCGCGCCGAGAAAGAAATTCCTCGTTGCGTAACTAACGCGTTTATCTCCTGGGGGATTCGTCTTCGAAATTAATAATTTACTATTCATCACTGCGCAGCGAACTTTTTGACTGCTCTTTTGATTAAAAAGAATTTCAATTAAAATGTCTCGAAATATCGTTCAAACGGTACGCCTGCCGAAATTCAATATGAAATTCAAAAAAATGTTGCTTTGAAAAAAGCGACTCACAGAGTAAAAGCGAAAAGCTGAAAATTGTAGCAGGCCGTCAAATGGAACTAAAACCCATTCCTCTAAAAAACAGAAAAGCCAGGTAGCCGAGCAAACGCGAAATTGCGCGGCGCGCTCTCGCGGGCATCGCGGCGTAAAAACGGTATTTCGAGCTTATTAGGTAAGGCGATAAAAAGGAGGGCAGAACAGCGCGTCGATGATTGCCACGGACCCGTCTCTTAATTCCGCAATAAACGGAGTTGCACGGGACTCTAAAAAAAGTGGCCGGGTCCGGGCGTTTTTGAAATTCGCGCCGACGGGGTAAAGCTGCTGCGAAGGGGGTTTACGAGGCCGGCGCGCAACGACATCCGTCTGCCGAGATGTTTATTTCGCGGGGGAGAGAGAAAGCGCTCGCTGGGCGCCAAAGCGCGGAGAAAGGCGCGCGGGGAAATTATGAGAGTACGCGACCGAGCTTGCGCAACGTCTTACGCGCCGGCGCGGGGTAATCGCCTGGCCGACCTTCACCTTTTACTGCTTCGCCGAATCGACGGCGAATTATGCAGCGCTGACGCCGCCTCTGATCTTTACGCGGTGCTCTCCTTTTATGAAGGGAATTGCATTCTTCGGGGAAATTTTTCTGCAATATTAAGTAAGCAGAAATCTCGTTTTATCGCTCGGCGATTTCTAGGCGGCGAGATTTATTTATTTATGCGCGGACGCACGCAGATAAATTTGGTTTATCTTTTATTTGCGGCGTATAAATTAAAAGTAAAAACGTTTATTTCGGAAAATTAATTCAGTCGACGTTGCACACCGGGACTCGTTAAATCCTTAATCTCGGCAGGCGAGTGTAAGGATTGATTAAAAAATTCTTCGCGGATAAGGGAAAAATCGCCGGGAAATTTGGTGCTTCGGATTTTGGTCACGCGCTTAAACGAAATGCCAACAAAATTGAATTATGCACCGCGCCCGGGGACGATTATTCCTGGAATTCCAAATAGGAGAGAAAAGGGTCCACTATCATCGCGCGATCTCCTCGAAATTTTAAACAGGCTACAGCTTGCAACTTTCCCACATGATATCGCGCGGCCGGCGTATAGAGATCCCGTCGTCGGCCGTCTTATCGTGCCACCGGCCTCGAATTTTTCCACGGCGCCGATACATAAATCAGACGGACGCCGGCTCCGCCGGGTAAACACAAGCTCGCAAGCACGCCCCTAACGAGTCCTCCTCCTGCGTATGTGCAGCCCGCGCAAAAACCAACGAAACACGGCCATTAATATCTCGGCGTGTCGCCGCCTTCGCGTGTTATTGGTATCACCCCCTGTAGGCGCATCGCTGCACGTACTCCCCGCGCGGCCCCTTCTTTTCTCCCCCCTTTCCGTTTTTTTTTCCACCTCATCCTCTCTCTCGGTCTCCGGCTGCGCTCGCTTTTCCAGGCCTCCCTCCGCCCGGGCGTTTTGTCTCGCGCGGAACCTCGTTACGTTTGACCCCCGCGACCCTTTTGTCCCGATCAAAGGGATATTCGGCCTCGCGGCTTCGGTTTAATTATTGCTCCGCGCGCCGGCAAATCCAGGCCGCTCGATAGCGGAGCGCATCGATAATGAAGGGCACCGCGGACAAGTTTTTCAGGCCGGTCGGGGGGGAGGGGGGAGACCGGATTGTCGCGCGGTATTTTAAGAAGCCTCCTCGCTCGTTCCGATTTCGCTCGCGGGTATTTCTGCACTGTTCAATGGAAACCGCTCTTTTAGAAGCGTTCGATTTTACTGTTGTGTAACAAGAATGAAGGAGCGCATCATCGGCGCTAACCAAGGTTACTCCCAATCAGTTTCCGCCTTCTTTAAAAAAGCGAATGATACCGCTGGTAAAAGAAACATTGGTCAATGCCATTATGTTCGATTTCACGGCAAATGTAGATGTTGAACGGGAGATTTAAAAAAGCTGTACGATGGTAATGAATTTTCGCAAAAAAATGAATGTCTGCGCGAGCAGCGGTTCAAGCCTAGTCGCGGTGAAAAAAAAGAGACAGTTGAAGGAAACGCCAGCGTGAGAGTAGAACTTCGACCGATTATGCTCGACGAGTTTTTAATTGAGAAACGTCCCGACGCGCGCCGGTGGAAATCGCGATAAAACTTTAATGCCCTCAATTATGGCGTCGTAACGCCTCGAAAATGAGATTATCCGGCGCGACGTCTTCATCCGCGGATCGGATTTCATTAAGCGACGAGTGCACCGTCGGGGAGGGACCCGTTAACGCCGTCACTTCGTTTCGCGCATTGTTCCGTTATGTGCAAGCGCGCGCCGGCCCGAGGCGCGGCCGACCGAATTCATAAGCGATATGTTAATTCGCGCGCCGAGGAAGATTAGAGCCGACGGCGTATTAATTTTGCCCGCGGACACGCCGTGACGATGACCCCCTCGTATGCTCGTGCAGCTCCTTAATCGGTCACCCGGTTCTGCGCACTTATACGTGTTTTCGCACGCTTCGAAGACGGGGAGGCGAGAGGTAGAAAGGGGGGAGGGGGAGTCAATGATTACTCGCGAGATTTATCGAGGCGGCTTTTATCCGGGGAAGGAAATCGGGTCGAGTAAAGGCAAATTTTTTCACTTTATGCGAGTTAAGAGTGATTGAGAGAGAAGTAAAAGCGTAGGTTCCTTTTTGTGAAACAGTTTTTTATTCGTTAATTAATTGATATAGGTGCATTAATGTCGTTTTAATATCCAGTCATATTTCATGTATACTTTGACGATGTAATTAAAATAATTTTAATAATATTTTATGAACATTCGCTATATTAACCTTTAATTAATAAAAGCTGAAAAGTAAAAAAACGCATACAGCATTTACTCATACAAATTTCAGTTGCAGTGCTTGATTTTTTCTTTTCCGTATTTTTAATACAGTAAAAAAAATACTCCACGGCAGGAAGGAAGCAAACAATTGAAGATCAATAGCGATCTTGTAAAAATAAACTTTCTCCAATCTTTCGCAACAAAAGTTTCATTCACACGTCGAAAACAGTGCTCTCGCGTCGCTTGAAAAAAAAGGAGAGATTCAAAATTTCCTTTATCCGGTGCACAAGAGGATGCAAGTGGCACGAAATTTGGCGCTTTGTCAGGCGCTAACTCGATCGCTCTCGCAGTGAAAGAAGTCATCCAACGGAGTGGCGTGTCCCGCGCTCCTCCGGGCCATTGACGCGCGTGATTGCGCCGCGGCCCATACGGCGCGGCCGCGAAAATAAGGGCGGGACCACGCCCTTGCACATCGGCTCGGTTCCGGCCAACTTTAAAGGACCCACTCGAGGCGGTCGCCGACGTCAGTTGCAGTCCGGCGAGCGATCCGGCGACTCGACGATCCCGAGAGTTCCACGGCCCCGGCCTCCAGGGTGGTGCGAGCGCGGTCTCCGCGGTTCCCGACTCTTGGTGACATCGGTGAGCGAAGGGGACGCGTGCTGCCACGCGCTGCCCCCCAACATCCCCCGAACTGTCCGCAAACTTGCTCGCTTCTCCTCTGTGCGCGGGCTATCGACGCGAAACTTATTTTGTTTCGCCGTTCGAGTCTGACGCCCCCTCCGCTCTTGCTTTTGACTTTGGCTTCTGTGGTGCTGCGGCTTTGCGAGGGAGTAGCCTTTTGCACGATGTCAGTGGGTCAGTAGTTTTTTTAAACTTCGATATATTCTTAAAATCGGAAAACTGGTGATTTTGGGTCTTCGAATCTTTCACTTTCCTTTAAATTTCCTAATTGCTCTCTTTTTAACAAGATGTATCCTTTATTACGTTAGATATCTTAATATTAAAAGAAGATTCGTTAAGCTTGGTAGTGAAGAATCTGACTAGCGTCGATAGTGTCAGCTTCGATGACAAAAAGTCGAGCATTAATCATATTATGAAAACCGTGCTCGTTGCTAATTAAACTAATAAATTAGCACGTAATAATAATCCTCGTGTGCGTTAAGCCAAATTACTCTCAGTGCATCAAGGCGTTTGACCTGTACGTCTCCCCGGGGGCATAAGCCCTTCTCGCGGTTAATTAAAGCGCTCGAGAGCTGCCTCCACCTTCGCCTTTGCATATAATCCCTTTCGCGTTTCCGCGGAAATCCCCGCGTATCCCCCGGAATTCGAAGGAACGGCCGGGCGCCCTTGAGCAGGCATCGAACTCGCTTATTAAGTGCGGCTGCGGCTGCAGGAGAGAGCGAGCACTTCCGACTGGCTTGGCGCCGCGCAACAATGGGCAAAAGGGCCGGGGGCACGCCTACGCGGCGCTATCGCGGCCGGGGCATCGGGCACGGCGCTCGCGGTGAAATTAGTCGCGAGATAAGCTTTTTAAAATAATTAGCGATGCGAATTTCCCTATCCCCTTAATCTCCGGCGGATCGCTCGCTCGCGCGAGCGCGGACGCGCGAATTATCAGGCGGCTGGCATCTGGCGCGGAGCCTGGCTTTGAGAAGCGGGCAGAAATTCGAGCGTGTTCCCTCGCGCTTCCCGCGCTTCCGGGGCCCAATTACGAAGGCGCTCGCGTAATCAGAGCCCCGGCTCGCCCCCACGCGCGCGCCTACCCCGGCTTTTTGTCCGCCACCCCCACCTCCGCGGCCGCGCGCACGCACCGCCGATAATTCGTGAGCGCGAGCGAGACGGCCGGCGGGATGCACCGGGGAGGCGGCCCGCCGCGGCCGGCCGCGCGAGCGAGACGGAGCGTGGGCATTCCACCTGCTAAGAAGGCAACCGGGTATACGCGGCGCACGGGCATACCCCCTCCCGCGGCCCACGGGATGCACGCCGCAGCCCGCTCGCTCGCGCGCGGCGTGCACACAGGAAAAGTGGCCGCACGCCTTGCAATCCCAGCATTTCTGTGTTGCTTGTGGCCGTGAACGGGGCTCCCAAGTCCAAGGGCATCGGGCTCCGTGAGTGTGCAAGCCGCGATAGAGAGACTCTCCTCCTTTTCTCCTCCAGCGTTTTCCAGCGTGTACCTACACACCTGTGTACACACTCAGTCGCATACGTTTAAAGTCGAGGTCCGTCCGCCGGAGCCAGTCGTACGTACACGGGCTGTTGCGTGCCGCGGCCGGGAGCGCACCGCGCGTATATATCCTCGTGAGCGCGAGATACCGAGGGGGAGAGAAGAGAGAGAGGAGACACGAGCGTTTTCGCGCCACCGCCAGCAGCCAGCCGCAGCGACGACTGTCGCCGCCGATTCGCCGTCGATCGGGGAGGAAGATACGCGGACACACTCAGCAGCAGGTACGTGTGACACTGCCACCGAACGAGCGGGAACGCTGACCCCCCCGAACGCTCGTTCCTCCCACTGCGATTAGTTTCCGCGGAAACTCCGGGGGTACGCGCGCTTCACGCACTCGCCGATCGCTCGACCTTTCATTGCCACGAGAATCGGCGGGTACACGTCGCTTCTTGTATTCGCCGTATTTGAATTAAACATAAGCAGCGTGGAAACGTTCATATCCTTCCCTCGGATATTTCCTCTATGGACTTTGACGAGCGTCAATGTGTAATTTTTTGCCACCCTCTCGTGTTTCGAGGTAATTGGAATCGAGCATCGATCCACGGAGCTTCTGCAAGGTGGCCAGTGCTACCCCTGCGATGTACAATCTCACCTGTAACGAGTTGTTTGCTAATGATGAGAAAACGCAACCCGCAGAGTTGACCCTAACTGCGAGAAGCCCATAAATATCGGCTTAATTGCAATTTCTATCTAGAACAGCGTCGCTGCGTTTGGGCAAAAAGCGGCGACTGCTCGAACACACGTGCGCGGTCCTGCGGAAAATAAAAAACAGCGCCGGCGAGCGCGCTTTTAATTGCGGAGGTATATACGCCGGTGAAAAAAGGGGTCCGCGCGGCACGACGGCGCAGAAAAACTGGCCGCGTCCGAACGGCCGTAAGACCGGGGAAAAATCCCGCGAAGCTGCGTCAAACAACGAGCGAGCGAGATATAGCCTCCCGGCGGTGGCTCGCGCGTCCTCGAGTTCGAGAACTCGTTTCCCGGCTCCTCGGGGCGCTGCCCCATCGGCTTCCAGCGGGGCTGCGTCGGAGGAACGCCGGGGAAATTAACGAACTCGTCTTGTTGACGAGGCAAAGGCGCATTTTCGGCCCGAACTGGCCGCCGCCGCCCGGAGACACTTCAAACCCCCGACTGTAATCTCGAGTTCCGCCGATGCTCGCCTCGCCGCGCTCTCCTTCCCTCCCTTCCTCGCCTCCCCCGACTGCAAATAGTTTCCGAAGTCGGACTCGCCCGTTTGCGACTTCGAATCCTTCGCGTAATTTTCGCGGCGGCTCCCGCGACCCCCGCGCGGAAAATTCGAAATTTAATTCCGCGCGCGCGCGGCGGCCTTTGATTTACGAGCCGCGCGCGCACTCGTAGCGATCCGCTCGACAGTGCGTGCGATTTATGCGCGCGTAGCGGAGCAAAAATTCGCGCCCCGTCAATTTCGCGAAAATTAGTTTTTTTTTATGTGCTCGTCTCGACGCGATTGTTGAATCCGCATCGATCGGTCCGCAGACGCCGCGGTGGCCACGAGTCACGAGTTTCTCCGGAGTAACTTCGCGGGGGGCGATAATCAAATATCGAATCTCTATTAACCGGAATTAATGCGTGAATTATAAGTTTCGATTAGGGGGCGGTGGGACGGGGGGGGACTAAAGCTCGAATCTCGCCCGCCGTCCCAGCCACCGGATTACGCGCTGTAATTCAATAGCGACGGCGTCGGCAAGCTACCGTGACTCTCAAACGTTATTGCCGTTTCCTTAACTTTTGTTTATTTGACGTAGTCGAGCGCGGCCACATTGTATCCTGCCCCGCCGAGAAATTGTCCCCCCGAGTTCCTCGACGATCTACTCTCGGAGCGATAATCAAATTAATTTTGGTTTGCAGTTAACGACTATTGCACAAGTAATACAAGATGCTTGTCCTACTTTAAATATGACAGATTATTCCGAAAACTCGTTTGCACCGTTATTTTTCATTACTGCAATTATTTGATTCTTTATTTGAAATGAAATTCCAACAATTATTTAGTTTTCTTATTATAATATTAATTCTGTAAAAAAATTCGAAACTAAAAATAGATTGGTATAGAATTCCGGAACATAAATCACCGAGGGAAAAATGTAAACACATTAAAAGCAACGGTGATCTAAATAAATACAGAACTTTAAAGGTCCGAAAAAAAGTTTCTATTAAAACATCATTATCGAATGACTAATGCGTTCTCCAAACACAAATGAAGTTGAAAGACGACTCGTGGTTGTAAAAAGGCTCGACGGTATCATAGCACCTAACGCCTCTAAACGCGCACCATTAATTTCCGGGCAATCTAATGAATTTCAAGAGAACTGTCGCGGCGTAAAGCGGCGCGCGTTAAGCGGCTTTTTTCCCTCGGGGTAGGATTCCGAGGCACGGTCGCGGCGCGCAAAATTCCGATTCTTCCCGTGGCTTCTTGCGCGGCGCGCTTCTTTAACGGCCGCCCCTTGAGCGTACATTTGTTTAAAGAGAGGCGTAAAGCGGGCTAATGAGACTTTCGATCCGCCGGGGACGTGGCTGCGTATCGGCGAAAAAGTCCAAGGCCGCGGCGGCGAGCTTGACAGCCGCGGACGATGCGCGGGCCGTGTCAAGCCTCGCCTCCGGTGCGTTAGCGTTCGCTTCTTACACCGATTCATTCCGGTAATTACGGCGGCCGGCGCGCCGGGATCGCGAGATTACGCTCGCCTACCCCGACGAGCTCGTTTCCTATACGCTCGCCTCCCGTCATTACACTGTGGCGAATCGTTCGACTAACTTGGAAATAATTAGTGCGGGCAATGGAGTTCGGCACAATGGCGCCCCGGAAACCGCCGGGCTCCCTCTCGCTCGCCCGCCTCGGGGTCTTATTGATGCCTCAGCCGCCGCTGCCGCTTTATCGCGAGTTCTGATTTCGCCGGCTGCCTCGAGAGCTCTATACCGCGACGGTTGTGTGTACCCAGCGACTCGTGTTTGCCGCTGGGGGGCGAGATTAAAAATTGCGGGGCTGCGCGCCCGAAAGAAGTTGATGCGCGGTATCGAAGTTAAATGAGGATTTCGAGACCGAATTCGCAAAGATTGGCTTTGAGAAAGAATTTGATTGAGATGAGGTGAAAAATTCTAGAGCTGCGGGGATTAGAAGTGTTATGTTTGGATGAGAGGCTTTTCAAGTAAGCTCCTTGATTACAATGTTTAAAACATATCCTGTTTAATCCATCCGTTATCTGTCCGGTTCAGCTCCACCTCGTGAAAAATAATTAAAGTAGCGGTTGCACAATCCTCGCAGCGATCTAGCCTTTATCAATTACTGACAGACATAAAAATAATCCACATCTTATTAAAACTGCTTTTTTTCTGATCCATATTAATTTTTAGTGTATTATTTTGTTGTTGATTTGAATAAAAAATTTGAAAACTAGGTAACGTATACAGTTGCGCTAATAAGAGGAAATTGATTATGAATAGCGGGAAGTTTTCTTGTCATGCGGGTCGTTGTGACTTTCGAGGATATGCCCTTATAAATTGCGTAGATAATTGCGGGTTCAAAGTCAGGTCGAAAAAAAATGACGTAAGACCTCACAGAAATTCAACGCTTCCAAGTGTATCGCGTTAAAGGCGACATTTTATTTCAGCACTTAACACTTTAATATGTGTGAATTATGAGCGCGATACATTATCCTCATAAACGTATTATGTGCAGTATTCTCAAGCATTTAGTGACGACTGCAAATTCCACTTGAATAATATTATCCGAAATTAAAGCGATAATAGTAGTAAATCTAAATTATGAGATCAGCCTAGTAATTGCCCCCAAAAAAGAATACCTAGTTTAATTTAATTCTCGACTTTCGATTAAAAAAAAACATAAGCGTTATCGAGTCGAAAGCGTCCAGGTAGAATCAAACGAAATAAAGTGTATCAGCAGAGCCGGACAAGAGGTTCTCATTTAGATACAAATCTTGGCTAATGAGCATCGCCTTAATGCTAATTGAAAGCTAAACTGCAGCGAGCAGCGCCGGCCGGAGAGCCGGTCGATTCTGATATCGCGCTTGCGAGTCGTGCCCCCGCGGATCCCCGACGAATCTTCATTCCGGGAAAATTCGCCGAGAGTAATTGCACGCGCTTCCCGCCCCCTTCCGCGAAGAAACACAGCGTCGTAACAAACGGGGCACGAGGCGAAAAAAAAAGACCGGGCCGGGCCGAAGGGGATAATAAAAGCCACTGGCTTTTTCCGCAGCAAACGACGCGACGGCGTGGACTCGCGCATAAATCAGCCGGATTCATTGAACTTCCGGGGTTTAATTTAGCGCGTTAACGAGTTATTTGTAATCCTTAATCGCCCGTATAACCTTGGCGCTGGTCGTCGAGCTCGGCCGGAGCGGAGGGGCGCGGGAGAAAAAGGAGCCGCGGGAGCCTGCGTTTTCCCTCCCCCGCGCCTCCCCTCGCCAGTTTTATCTAATTGAACTAGTTTCGAGATAAGGGCTTTATCCGCGCGCGCAGTCCGAGTTTAATGAAAGGCCGAGCGCGAGCGATGTTTTTCAACAAACTTCTTGAATTCAAAGCTCCGGCCCGGGTTCCCGTTCTTCCGAGCGAGAGCCGCGAGAATAGCCGGGGGAGCGCCGCGAATGGGGCCGCCCACGCGCGGCTTGATTGACCCTTGTATTTCGGATTGGCCTTTTTTTTTTAATTCGACGCCGAGTCCGCCGGGATTATTGAGCAAGTTTTTTTCACCGGCTCGCGGAAACGACGCGATACAGATTTTATACGGGCTTTCTTCTGTTGGGTTTCTTTACGATTGAATCGTGATTCTCTTTTTTTGGAACAATTACGTCATGCTAGTAATTAGTTCGAACGCAGTATCCGGGATATCGTAAAGTTATTGACTTGCAATTTAACAGTCGCTAGTTCAACCATGAAACAGTAATTTCAAGAAATATCATTACATTTTATAATAGAACTGAACAGAGTAGTAGCGTTTCAATTAATCGTACTCTCTGATGGATTAGAAAAAAGATTTCATCGATAGTTTGAAAAATTATTTGTACCTTTCAATGTAACCAGAGCTTCGAATTTAGCACAATATAGTAGAAACAAAAAATCGATCCACTATGATTGAAAAAAAAACGTTTATCAAATTTTACATAAAGTTAAACTGACTTCGGGTGAGTGTACCACCTTCCTTGTTGGTTCAGCCGAAGTCAGAAGTGGCTGAAATTTGGGTTAACTAAGTGGCTTAGTTGAGTGCGCTAGGCGAAATTTCTAATTAATAAGTTAAACGGTTACCTTAGTTACGCAAACCAAGTACCCACTCGCGTCTAATACCACGGGAATCCGGATTTTCGAAATTCCCCTCGATGCGCGCACTTGGCCGGATCCTGGCTCCCTCGAACTGCCAACTTTTTCGCGCGTCTCGCGCGATGCTCGCCGAGGGACGGGGTAAAAACCGCCCTTGAGATTCCTCCCCTCCCCTGCGACGGGCTATTTTAAGAAAACTCGCCGACGAGTACTTGCAGCTCGGCCGGCAAAAAGCGGAAGTCGCGGAGGAAGGCAGCCGGACGACTCGACTCGCCGATCGAAGCCGCGAAAATTAACGTGTCAATTAGTCGTCAGCGCGGGAGAAGCGGCGTCGGCCTCGGCTCGGGGTCGAACGAAGCTGACGATAAATGCCTGTCAACGTGGGCACGAGCTGCCATAAGTTACGGGCCGGGGAGAGGTCGGGGCGGGACAGTGAATTATGGCGATATGCATCATCTGACGCGCGCGCCGGTAATCGGCGCCCCCACCCCCCTCACCCGCCCCTGCCGCCGTTACATTGTGGGAATGTCGCTCGGCAATCGTAATCCAATAACTTATCGAACACTTCCGATCGTTACGGTTAATTTAATAGCCATACGCGGCGGCTAAGGACTCGCTTACGTATACGCACCTCCGCGGAAGGGCCCCCGCGCCTGATTTATCGCGAGCGGGCCGCGCGACTTTTTCCCACTTCCGCCCGAGCGCCAGCGCCGCTTCCTTCTTCCCCGCGTTATATACGCCTCGGCGATGCGCCCGCGCGCGTGTACCTATCCCACGTGCCCGCCGAATAAATCACTCAATATCGTCCGGCGCGTTTTATTGCGTTTGATTTATCTGGCGGACCCGATGACCGATCGCCCGTGCGCGCACCTTCGAAAGCTCATCGAGCGAAATCGAAGGATCCCAGCCAATCGCTCGCGAATGAAATCGTCGAGCCGCGCGTTTTTTCGCCCCGGCGGGGGCGGCCGGGGGGAGAGGCGGGGGGCTGCGCGCCGCGCGGGAGCGGCGTGTCCTCTCGGGTTACGGCGTGAGTAATGCGCGCTAACGTCCGAGGCAAGAGGTCGCCGTGATATACACGCGAAAAGGCGAGGAACGAGCGTCGCAAAAAGAAGCTCGGGAAAAGTTGTGTACTTTGGGGGGCGAAAGAGATACCGCGTTTCGCGGAATGGTTAAGTGATTCGCTGCGCTGTGTGTACGCGCGCTGCGCCTGTGTACGTACATGCCCGGGCTTTCGGTTACCGGACGTCTTCTCGCGCGCTCGCATTAAATAACGCGCCTCGTGAATATGCATGCGCGAGTGCAGGGGTGGGGGGGAGGGGTGCTGGGAGAAAAATAGAGGAGAGCGCCTCGAGGCCGCGATACGGAAAAGCCGAGCGAGCGGCGCGGCGGGCAAGCAACGTCCTTGAATAAAACAAGGAAGAGTAAAAACGAGAGAAATGTCCCGTCTCGATACGAGCTACTGCGCCTTTGTTGAAAGTTTATAGTGGAATTAACTGCTCGGAAATACTCCCTCCCTCTCCTTCTCATTGTGAATTCGTAAATACCCTCCTAGCTCGCCTCTTTCTCCCTATTTCCTTCAAGTTTCTGCTCCTTTTCCGCCTTCGTTTCTGCGCCTTCCTTTTTTTTTAAACCTTCCTCTTAGCGCTCCGCGTTCCCGGGGCTCGATTTTAATGTAAACTGCGAATTCCGTTCGCGACCGTTCGTTGAACCCCGCGGAAGTGCGGGCCGAGTGACGAACCGTCGACGGGGAAAAAAAGGAACCTCGGAACCTCCCCACTGCCCCCTTCCTCGTCGGTATACATCGAGCATTTATTTTACGGGCAAAATCAAAGTAAATAAGCGCAGCTCGTTCTCGCGAAGAGGAGAATGCCAAGGAGCGCGCCGCTCTGCCTCGCGAATCTGCGTTTATTTTAATGGAAACTTAAATTAATTATGAGCGTTCACTCGGCTCGGGGATCAAATCGCGAGATCGTTTTCTCGTAAAGAGACGAAAAAAGGGGAGCGGATGGAAGTCGAGATCGAGGCTTGAAACAAGAGCTAACCGAACTAATGGAATATAGTCGGTTTTAAACTAAACAATTTCGTTGAGTGCAGGCGTCCCGGGCGAAGAGGCGGAAGGCGCGAGGCGAAGGATAAAAAAAAAAGAAAGAACGGAGGGAGGAAAAGAGTAGCACTGCTCTGGCGAAGATAGAAAGAGAGCGCGAAAGCCTTTACTGCCGGCTAAATTATCGCGCCGGCTTATCCACGGGTAGGTAGGTAAAACGAGCGTAGCGTCATTAAATTTTAAGCAGAGCGAGAGCGCGCGCGCGCCGAGCACTCGGAAAGAGCAACTGTAAAGCAAACCCCGCGAACTTCCAGATTCCGACTGTGCTTGCAGCCGCGTTCACACACGAGCGCGCGATAAGGGAGGAGGTCGCCGTGGAATTCAATAAGTTGCGTAATAACGGGAAAAAGGATTGCAGGTGACGAGGAGAGGAGGGGGGGGGCAGCGCGACGGCGACTGCCGCGGGTCGTCCCCCCGGTTCTTCCGACGAAAGCCGGAGCAAGCGCATTCCGCGGCCGTAACTCGGGCGCATCGAACGATCATTATCCGCGCGCGAAGCTGCCATTATGTACGCGGCGCGAGTTCCTAGGATAATCTACGGATCGACGCCGCGCGCCTCCTCGTCCCCCTCCCCCTTCCCACCCCATCGCCGAGTCTTAATGCCCCCCTCCTCCCTTTTTTCCCCCCTCGCGGAGCCAAGTGCGTTACGTACACATGCAGGGTGCAGTGAGCGAGCGAGAGCGGTAGGCGAGCTCGAAACCGAGGCGCCGCCGATGAAAATTATACGTTCCGTGCGAGCGCAAAGTCGCGGCTCCCTCCTCTCTTTCCGCATTCGTGGCGAAAAGCGCACAAAGCCTTTTACAACCGCTGAAACTCGGCGCGCGCGCACCGATCGATCCGCACTGTCTCTTTTCCTACGCAGTCTCATTTTTTTCCCTCTCCGGCCGCCGTTTTTCCGCGAAAAACGACCTCGTAAAATTGAAAATCGTCGAATGATCATCCACCGCGGGAAATGCAATGTTTGTACTCGGGAGACTTTCCGGGCTGAAAAAAAGCTCCGGAAAGTTCCTCAGCGAGAAAACTGCAGTGTGTACGCCGCGTATGGTGCTATAACGAGGAGACGCGCGTGCGGTACCTACGCTTTTTTTCCGAAGGCTCGCTGCCGTCGGCATCGCGTTTGTCGTCGCGCTGTTGTTGTAACGTCGAATGCCTCGCTTTATCGAAAGTCCGCCGGGGCGAAATATTTACCGTGTTTGCGGAGAGCCCCGAAAAAAGGGGGACCGCTGCGGCAGTCGGAAAACGCGGACGGGGGCGGCGAAACAAAAGGCGCGCTTGTTTTCCTTTCAAACACGCGGCCGGCGGTGCACGGGGCTCCGAAAAAAAATAGCCGCAGGAAACGCTTTATCGCGGGCAAATAAGTCATTTCTGCGATTTGGAGGAGCGCGCTCGCCGGGGCCAAAGGAGTGTCGCCTCTTTAAACAGCCGTAAGGATTTATTCCCGGGGTGGGATCGGGGAGCTCGGCCGCGCGCGACGAGAGCCGGTTAACGAGGTGGGCAAATATCGTCGGGAAAAGAAGAAGAGCCGAGAGGGACGCGGCCGACGCCGCCGCCGCGCCAAAACGAATGGATAGACCGTGCCCGTGGCTACGTGCGCCGCACGCCCGTCTCTTTCTGGGGAGAGAAAAGGAGGCGCGCATATACTGGGCCCGAGTGAAAAACTAACCTATACTTACGGGCTACAGTGCGAGAAAAGAGAGGAGCACGACGCCGCCGTAAAATGAATGGAAATTATGAAGGGCCCCTCTAGTCACACGTATCCTCGGCCTCCTCTCCGCCCTTTTTTCCCCCTTTCAATAAACAGTTAGCCGCGTACGTGGATCGCGTGCGCCGCTTCAAGGATATTTCTTTGTTCCGAGGCTTTTTACGCGTTTTCGTAGGAAAAGATTTCGCCAATTGCTATCGCGGCAAAAATGCGAGCCAAATGATCCTTAACACCGCCGAGGATCACGTCTCTTTTTTTTCTTCCACGCTGTTTTATAGGTGCCTACTTTTTGTTTTAATACACTGTAATGTCGAGGTGATTTGAAAAGCCACCTAATTAAAATCCACCTTGTACTTTAAAATTCGCATTTTTCTTACTTTCAATTAAGTGCTTTTCATTTAGTAGTATCAAAACGCAACGCTCCCGCTATTAAATTGAGCGTAAACGAACGTATTAAGAGACTCGGGAGAAAATTAAAACTGCAAGCTACAACATTGCCGCGAAGTTCGGTTAACTTTTAATCCTAACGATACGCGATTAAAATAATTTAATCCTCGACAAACAAAAATTACTAAAATGCGTTTACTCGTACGATATTGAAATTAGCTGTGTGCGTTAAGATTAGAAAAAGCTGAAATAAAAAAGTAAAAGGATGCGGCAAATGCGCCTCAGTTTCGCTAACTCATCCCAATTAAATCGCGCCGCTGAAAAGCTGCGGGCCCTGGGGCTCGTCCCGCCTTCCTTATCTCCCGCCGCCGCTACACGAGTAACACAGCCGGGATGTCCCGATAAGGCTCATACACAGCGGTAATATGGGCTCTCTCTTTCTCTCCCTCTCGCTCTCGCTCTCGTACGGCTGCACTTCCGCTTCTAGATCATTGTTTGCGTACGGTTAATGGCCCTCCGGGTGCACCTTGCGGCTTTCCTTTTCTCCCGCCGCCCCTCGCTTTTCTCCCGAAAAATTATACACGCGCCGTGCCTACATCCTCCGGATTGGAGCCCCGCCCTGCCGCGGATAGTCGAAGGGCGAGGACGCGAAATTAATCGTCAACCAGCCCTCCTTCCTCCCCACACCCTCAAAGACGTTGGAAAATTAAATTCGAGTCGCGATTTTATTGCGTTTTGTTGTGCACGCGCGCAAGCGGTGCCCCGGTGTATAGGTTTTATTCGCGCGACTTCCCGCCGGAGCGAGTCTCGCTGGCTTTTATTGCTCGCCGGCATGTCTCCTCTTCTTAGCTGCGCGACGCGCCTGTACGGCTCGGCGAGCCTCTCCCTCTCGCCTTGTAAGATTCGCGCAGGGCTGCAGGGAGTCCGCTCGCTTCGTTCCTCTTTTGCTCCCTGCAAGCGCGCGCCGATTGAAATGTCGCGCGACGCTCAATGATTTATTAGTTCGCAGTCGATTGCCCAGGCGCTACCCTTTCTTTTTCTCTCTCTTTCTCCACCCTGCTCCGCCTCCCCCCGCCGCTTCTAGCCGACTGGATTGAAGCCTCGCTTTAATTAAGTCGTTATTTTGAGAATATTACGGCCAAGATCACGTCTGCGGGCTTCTTTTGCAATCGTGAGATAAAGTTTAATTACTATACCTCCGCTGCGATTGCCGAGCCTGAGTTTTATTTAAATTAATTAGTACGCCGCACAATGTAATTGCAGGTGGAAATCACTCTGACTCGCGGGAATTTAATTTGTATCGGTATTTTTTTTTTATGCCGCGACGGAGATGCGACGAACGCGAAAAATCGCGACCCTCGGACGGCGAAAAGGGGGAACAAAAAGGGGGCGGGGAGGTGTGTGTTTTCCTTTGGCTGGCGGCGCGCGTTTTATTTGGTCCGCGCGCGAAACCAATCATTCGAAGTATTTTTTCGCTCGGCGAGTAAAAATAAACGCTGGAAACTATCAAATTCATTTACACTCGGGAACTTTCAGCGGAGATCCGCGCCAGAGACAGTGACGGCGAAGTCACCGGCCTACATGTTTTCCATTCGGAAAATAAATCGACATGATCCCTGCCGACCACATCCCCGCGGGGCTCCATACAGTTTAATTTGCGAAATACCGACGGATCGCGCGGAGTTCCCAGCGATGAAAAAAAAATTGGAAAATACTGCGACCCTGACAATGCAACGGTTTTGCGGCTTTGAAAAACTCATTGAAATGTCGGTACTTTTTTTTCAATTCTTATCTGAATTGGAAAATTGTTTATTTTTTAAGCGAATAAGTACACAATTATATTCTAAAATTATTCTAAAATTAATATATTTTAGTTTTTAATGAATAAAATGTCGAAGCTACTATTGTCTTTTAGAAATAGCTATTAACCTTTGGCAAAACTTATGATAGGAATTTAGATTACGTACGTTTCCTCCCTGTTTAATTATCGATATTACACATTACATTCTGCTGATTTAACAATTTAAATTATCATAGAAGTGTAAAATTTAAACAGTAAAGTATCACATTCATTGAGAGATGAAGGCCACGAGCGCAGGTCTTTTATTGTTTTATAACCCTAAAATATTTTAAGTGTAAATGAAAAAGTATGCTCTAAGAATGATTTTATAACTACCGCTGAAGGTGTGAACCGGATCCCATCGCATTCCAACTCGAGGCACGAGCTCCAAAGCGTTAATACACCTGTCCGTTGAAAGCAAGAGGCTTCTCCTCCGAATCGCGCGTAAACAAGGTGTCGCGGTACAAAAGCTCACTTTCGTCGGTCGGCCGAAAGCGGCGCGGTACCCGGGCTCTCCTCTATCCCCTCGGCAAACAAGACGGGGGCTGCGGCCCATATAGCCCGGACAACCGGGCGATTGCTCAATCCCACACGTATGCGTGGGAGCCTGGACTCCCTCCGGTTACAGTTAGCTTGATGGGGGGCTGGCTCGCTCGCTGTTGCTCGCGCGATGACCGCGCGATGATTGTCGGTGTCGGGCAGCCTCGTCGTCGTCGTCGTCGTCCTTCCTCTCGGCGCGCGGCATAAAACTAAATGTATCGGGCAGAGGCCGGCCTCGAAAATAATTGGAGGAGAGGAAACGTGCAGCGGTGCACCCGGGGGCTACACGACGCGCGCGTCCCCGCGAGAGATCGGAACTCGCGATCATCCCGCGCGCGAGCGAGCGGCCGTGAGGCAGGGGAGAGGGGGAGGGAGGCAGCCGGGCAACGATCGGCACGATCGCGCAGAGGAAGAAGTACTTAGGGCCCCTTTCTTCCCCGGCTCGGCCATTACTTCGGCTAAGACAAGGGAGAGCGTCGTCGTCGTCGTCCCCGTCGCGCGGCGTAATCACCGAGAAAATAGGAAAGATATTCCCCTCCCGCGTGCGCGAGGGACGATGAAGGAGGATAGGCCGAGGCTTCCTTCTCGATCGTACGCCTCCGTGTGCGCGCGCGCGTGTCCGTGTGCGCGCAACGGCGCGCGGTTACGAAATTCCCGCGCTCGCGGGAGTACCATAACTTCGTAGCTGGCCGCGTAAAGGGAACGGAGGGAACGACTGCCCTTCCCCGGGCAGCCTACGTCGAATGCAGATAAGGGGCCGCCGACGCCGCCGAGCCTTTGAGCCCGAGAGAGTTTGTTCAGCCCGCTGTAATGGGATGGCTATTACTTTTCAAAATAGCGCAATAAGGAAATTGTTCCGAGTCTTCATCGTTTTTCGCCTTACCCTCCTTTTCTCCTTTTTTTCCTCGAGGAGAGAGCCTCGTCCTCCTACGCCCGACTTTATCGCCACGGTTTCGTGGGTCGCCTCTGCCTTCCGCCGGTCGGATGCCTCATTTTCACCCTTTCGCCGCCCGGCTTTTTTCCCGCTCCTCGCATTTTTAGACGAGTCTCGGTTTAATTAAATTTGAACGCGAGATTTTTCTAATTATTTTTAGCACAGTTATCCAACAGTAAACCATTAAAACCGAAAGTCAAACATTTGCTCAAGTATAATTTTAAAACAAAAGTTACTGTAAAGGCGCGATTAAAAATCGCACGCGAGCAACGGTGAAGGCGTTTTTCTTTAATATTAATTTTCATACAGCATTTTAAAAAGCAAATGCACGCGAAATCTTTGGATAATGTACACATAGCCGCTGGCACTTGAGCGTCTACTTCGTTGTTTATTCTATGCGCACTGAGGCGAATGCGTGTCGAAAATGCAGTTTTTCAGAGTGTTTCCGGAATGCGATTTCGCAAAACGTTCATTTTGCAAAATATTCCCTCTCCGCATCCATAAACTTTATTTCGCGCATTCGTTAAGCAGGCAAAAATTACAGGGCACGATTACTGCCGGGGCAGAGCCCGGAAAACACATCGCTCCGGAACGGGCACGCGAAAGAGTGGGAGCAAAAAGAGAGGAAAAAAATTGGAAAAAAGCGAACGGGACGTTCGCGTCGACGCGGAAAAGGTGCGCGCGTGCCGTCAGAGCGGGGGAGGCACTCGTGCGTCTTCCGTCGAAGGAATGTCTCCACCCACCGCGAGGCAATAAGGCTTCGGGGACGGAGGCCCTGCCCCTCCCGCGACACGACGCAGCGTTCGAGTGAGTTATTCGCGGCGCGTTCGTGCCCCGACAAAGGCGCCAAAGGGCCAAAGGCATTTTTCAACGCGTCGATGTCGCGGACGCCGGCAGACAGCCGTCCTCCGGAGTGGATCGCGCGCACTTGATTAAAACGTCGCCTCTTTTTCGACGGCGCGCCCCGCTGAAATTTATTCCGGGCTCGCAGTCTTTTTCGCGACGAGTTCGGGCCCGGGGCTCCGATCATTACGAGCGAATTAATTATTTAAGGTGGGCGCGAAGCTTCAAATCGTCGCAATAATTCAATCATGGAAAGTCGGTAAAACTTACTTACCCGATTTTCTCTATTAAATTAAACTTCTTAAAGTAAATTATCCAAGTCTTCCAGGCTTTGAAGGATCCAACCACTTACCTATAACAAGCAATTAAAAGTTTGCAGTTAGATTTGGGGGTTGGCTTTTTGACTGACTTTTAAATGTACACACACAGAAACATATAACTAATAGAACTACTTATAGTCTGGAAAAAGATTAAAATCATCGTTAAACTCCCGATCTAGGCAGGAGAAAAAAGGGTGCTCCATTAGACGGGAGCGCGGCATTGATCACGCGCGTCCCCGGTCGAAGACCCAGTCGTGGAAAAAAGAGACGGTAAAAAAAAGAGAAAAAATAACGGAGGAGTAAAAAGGGACAGTCCCGATGACCCGACAAATGCCTGAATATTTATACAGCGGACCCAAAAGACTCCTCGAGACGACGCGCGCGCATCAATTTGCTTTTCCGATTTTCCGCATTCCTCGGGGGCCTTGCTCTCCGGCTAATCGCGAGGCGCATCTGGGACTCGCGATTTTTCATTCATCGACGTGTACACGCGCGCACTGAATCAGGCGCTCGGGGGACGCGTCAGCGGCAATCCCGAATTTCGGTACACTGGATTGCTCGCCGAGGATTACACGAGGAGAGAGAGGGGGGAGAGGGGGGAGCGTCGCGACGACGTCGCAGTTGCCGACTTATCTCCATCCCGCTACGGCGGACTCGGCCGAGGGAACAATGCGGTCGCTAGGAGAGCCGTGATCGGGGATTGATTAATTCATCATTCCACGGTTTAGAATTGCTTTGCCGCTGGAAACCGGGGAGTATCGAGTTCGCGTAGCGGCGACGAGCGTCTCCGAGCCACCGAAACTAAATGTCACTTGGAAATTGACTAATTGCTCCGCGTCGCGCACGGACGCCTTAAGGAACTTGTTAAGTCGCGGGGGAAATTGCCAGGACAGAGAGCCTGACTTTTGGCCTGGCCTCGAACTTGATATCGTGATTAACTTTTAAAATATTAGTCTCCTAGTTGTTTGAGATTTCGTTCGTCTCGCTAATTTACTCGCTCGTTTTATCTTTGATTTTTTAAGGAAACACTAGAAAAAGTCATAATTTAGACCTATTCGGAATGCGTGATACATAAGAAAAAAATCTTATAAATATCTTTACAATAGATTGCAATTGATTTTTGAAATATTTATTTTCTCACTTATTGATGTTTTGATTGTAAAATTTGAATTTCAAATGACGATAATTTAAAGTCAAAAACAATTATTTTAACGTTTAACTGTATTTCAAAACGACTATATTTCAAATAATCTGTTATACGAGACTTAAATCCACATCAGAGTCAGCGTAGGCATAACGTTAGGCGATCAACGTCAGTTGTTATTTATTCTGCGCCAGTATTCTTTGCGATAAACGCCCATCAATTTCGCCTCTCGACGGAAATCCGCACAAATCCGGGAGAATTAGCATATCATCATTCACGAAAATGAGATAATCAGTGGAATCGGCAACGAAAAGTTCCGTTACCATCTTTTTTTCACCGGCGGAAAGCACTTAAAAGGTCGTTTACGCTAGCGGATTCGCCGAAAAACTCGGTCTCCGCTCGCATTTGTTTCCTCCTTATACCGGCGCATTACATCACTGGTCCGCGACGAGAATCTCTCAATCCTTTGTATTAATTAAATGGCGTATAATTAAAAGCCGGCTAAAACGTACATCCTGCGACCGAGGTATCTTTTTGCGCGCGGGATGCGCGAGCGTGTCCAGGGAGCGTAACTAACGACTAATTCATACAACGTCCGCGCATTAATATCGGCTCGGTTCCTATATTCCCCCAGGCGTCGTTGCTTTGCGAATCGCCGCGTGTGCGTGACCTTTTTCGATCATCCTAAGAATTCGTAAGTTAGCGCTCGGCTGCCGCTCCAGCTTTAAAAGCGATTTTATCTGCTCATGAGATTTGTGAATGAATAAAGATATCGGATCGAATTGATTTTTAAAATTACTTATAATTGGTAATGAAAGATTCGTAAAATGCATTTCTTAAAATATTCGCTTATCTGTAGAAAATCATCTAATTACTAAGCCATTAGTTTATTAGTAATCTTGACCGAGTTGTAATTTTTACAAATAGGTCACTTGAATATTACTCTGAATATAGAAAATTTTGCAGAATAAAAGAGATTAACTTTTGTGAAAAAGTTCTTTCAATGTATTGATCCATCCATTTACTTGTAAATTATTGATAGAGCAACATTTTAAATAGGTAACATTTTAAATGTCCGATTAAGTACAGCTAAAGTAGTTTTCTTCATCAATAAAGGCAGTTTTTTCGTCTAGAAAAAATCTTTGATTCTCAACATATTTCTAAAATTTAAATCGAAATGCGATATTTTTATGACTGATCCGTCTAAATGTTGATGTCCTTAAGCCTGACGGCGGCGCTTTACTCCAATCTGAGATGGGGAACGTAAGAAATGGATCAGCGCGCGATAACTGGGTGGGTGGATCGTCGCGAAAGTACCCAATTATATATCTCCGGCGACAAAAGAAAGCGATCAGCCGGCAGAAACGGCCGCGGCGAGCTCACTAGTCGGGCGCTCTCGTCGCGGGGGGAACGCGAGGCGCGCGGGCTTCATTATGCAGATTGCCCGGCGAGCAGCCGAAGGCGCATTGACTCCGACTTGGCGCGATATCTAATCGCATCAAAATGTGGGAAAGGCGAGGTTTCTTCTTCCGAGGCACGCTAACGCGCGCCTGCACGTTACGGCGGCCGCGTCCGGTCTGGCCGCGCGCGTAATCCGCGGAACGGCGCAGACTCCGCGGCGGCCGTTTGCGATTGCCCGCTCGTAAAAACACTTCGGAACTATCGCCGGTTATTAGAATATCTCGCGGGCATTTTCCGGGGGGCCGCACGTGGCCGTTAAATCAGTCGAAAACTGCGGCTACGTGATGCGAAAACGATAGCTCTCGCGCGGACGCGCGCGCGACTGAAAGATTCAAAACGAGAGCGCCGCCGTGAATTCAATATCGATGGAGAGGGGAACACGTGCTAACTCGGCCCTCCTTCCCTCCTCCATCCGCCCGTCCCTGCCCTTCGCCCGCCCGAACGAGCAGCGAAATCCAGAAAACTTCGGCTCCCGCGAGACTGCGTAATGCACGTTTTTCTCCGTCAGCCCGCGGCCTGGAAAAACTATCGGGAAAATGGTCGCGGTGAATTCCCGGCGTGTAATGGAATACGCCGGGACCGATAATACGACCTGTTATGAACGTGTTTGAAATTTTCCCAGCTTTACCCCCGGTAAGAGATGTTCGATTTCTGCTTTCAAATCGTTTTATGAGATTTGAATTTTTAACGGACGATTTCGGATTAACAATTGCTGTGTGATTGATGTACCGTGAAAAGGAACAGGAATATATTATAGAGGGTCAATCTGTTTCGATAATATCGAAATTTATACATTTTCCTAATGTGACCAAATGTTTGAATAAAAAACCTTCAAGGTAATGGAAAATATGTTTTAAAAGAGAAACGTAAAATAAAGGATATAAGTAATAAAACACTTCAGTCAACCATAATAAAATTGTTAAAAAATTTTAGAAAATTTCTTTTCCTGGATGCAGTAACGGTTGTTTACTCTTCACTTTTTAAAATCGCACTAAAAATTTAAATGTTAATTTAAATTTATTCGATAAAAAAAAAAATAAACAAGAAGAGTGTAATTTCCAAGCAATGAAAGATAAACCAGTCGTAAAATTATTCAGTGCAAGTTTATAAAATAAAAAATGCTTGCGTAATTCCCCAAAAAGAAGAGCGCAAGAATTACCGGCGCATACTAATTGTAAATTCGAAACCGATGAAACGCGAAAATAAGAGTAAATGAAGGCGATAAATAATTCTGCCGTTTCCTACTCCTCATCACGGCCCCCCACCCATTCTTTCCACATCGTAAAGTCTATACTTTGAATGTCGAAAAAAGTCTCCCCTTTCGAAAATTACCAGTAATTACGGAATAACTCGAAGCGAGAGAGCATCAGTAAATAGCGGGAGCAACTCGATCCGCGGGCGCGCACGCCCGCTCTCTCGCAGCATAAATTATAATAACCGGCTGAAATTGATCTACTCGTTGCATAACTTCGGTTGCAGGGGCGGCCGAGCTCCGGGGGTTCTGCGGGGGTGGGGGGAGGCTTTTGCGCGGGGGGGGCTTTAGAGCCGAGCGCGTAACTTTGAAGCAGCCGGTAAACTTCGACAGATTGAGTTCGCGGCGCGTTAATAATCGCTGATCCGCGCGCTAACCCTTCGGTAAACGAATGCGCACGCGTTGCCCCCCGCAGACAGTCGAGGGCGCGCGCGACTAAATCCGAACTTTCGAATCATCCCCCCGCTGTTATAACTTGTTGCCGGATAACCCGGTTCCGCGGCTTTACGTCCTTACGCGCGTGTGGGCGAGCGCGCGTCGCTCCTTTTTTCCGGGAATTTTATTTCGGTTTTACAAGCCGAGCGCGGGCACTCGTCGCTTTTACGACGGGCGCATGTACACAGGTATATACGCAGGCATCGGGCGACCGCCGAGAAAAACGCGAGGCTCGCGCTCACTTGCTTTAATGGGATCTCGAGGGCGAGTTAACGATCTCTATCTCTCGCCACACACCGGCGCTCGCTCCGCAAGAGGCGAGATGGCTTTCCTCCCCGCGCGAGCCCGTTACCCCTCCCCCCCCTCGCCGCGGCCGAGTGAGACGTCGCGTGGGAGGGTTATCGAAGGGGCTCATCTGCCCCGTCGTCGTATGTACACGTCGGCCGCCTAATTCTCCTCGCGGTTTTCGCGCAACCGGCGGCCAGCTGCACCGGCGCGATAATCTTATCAATCAATTAAAGAGCCGTGCCCGCGCACGCCCGGCCGAGATAAGGGCGCTGCAAGTGCCGCGGCCGACTATAAATCGGAGGCGCGGCGCGACGCGCCCGTAGGCGCCGGATCTCCCGCCGCGGATTTCGAAGGAGCGCGCGAATTTCCGAGCGCGAAAAGTCAGCTCTTACGAAGACACACGAGGCAGCTCTCTCTCTCTCCCGGCCATTTTATCCGGCGGACTTAGGCCGCGCTCGGGGGAGCGAGGACGGCGATAAATCTCGGCGGCGTAACGCGCCTCGCGAGCATTCGTTCTCATCTCTTTATCGCGGCCGCACCCCGGCGACCGAGCGGAGCGGCGGCTGGCGAGGAGGGCGAAAACAAAAGGAAAAAAAGGGGAGAGAAAAAAAAAGCGGAGCTCCGGAGCGCTCCGGCTTTGACCCCTTTATTTAATTAAAATTAGTTCGGCGCCGACGCGTCCGCGGCACGTATCCCCGCGCGAAATTAATTAAGCCGCGCGCGGCTGTCAAAGCAACACCTTAAAACGATGCGGGGTGAAAAAAATAAGGGGGACAGGGGCCTTTAGAGCGTACGTCGCGCGCACAATGCCGAGCGCTTTGAGCGAGCGCGCGCGGATACCGCGGCGCGCTCTCGTCGCGGAAAAGCCGGGGCTTAAAGGCGTTTGCGCGTCGGGCGCGAGGCGGCGCACGGTTGGGGGTGGAAAAAAAGAGATGAGCGCGCGCGCGGGTGGGAAAATTCGCGTCGACGTCTCGTTAAGAGCCACGAGCTTCCGAGGGCGGCCCTTTGCTCTCTCTCTCCGCGGCGACAGTTTTGCCGGGGCGCCACCAAGTGGAAGTGACGTGCCAGTATGTTACGTCTTTTTAACCGACCTCCCCCCGACGCGAGGAGACGCGCGTTTGCAAATATTCAAATGGCTGCGCTAATGGAAGCCTTTCCCCGGCCGGGCGTCTCGAGCGCGCGGTCTTGCATCAAAGTGGCGCGGCGGTAGCCGGGCGAGAAGCAGCGTGCAAAGGAGCATCTATCTTCCCGGGCAACGTAAACGGCTGCAGCCGAAAATTACGGACTAACGGAAAGTCCCTGGGCTTCTCTCTCGCCGGCTGTACGGCTCCCAGCTTTCTTTGGCGCTCGCTCGCGAGCTCGCGCGCCGCGGCTCTACTCCGACTGCTGCACTTTCTCCGTTGTTCCTGCGCCGCCTTTGTATCCAGAGGCGTTTGTTATGGAATTGCTTTTATCGCAGACACGCGCTGCCTCCGCTTTTCTTGCGGACTTTACCGAGCGCGAAGTTGGCTGCACGCGCGCACGAGCCTGCCACGAGCGTCTCCGGCTACTGGCCGGGTAAACGCGACGCTGCATTAGCGGGAATAAGTAATGAACCTGATGCGTGAGCCTTTTTTCCCCGGGGGACGGAAAAAGGAACGACACTTTTCCTGGAAACTGTTTAAACCGTCGCTTACATTGACGACTTTTCCACGGCTTATGCAAATCTATACGGATTATCATTTATTTACGAATGCGTAGTACGCTATACACATAATGTTTACAAAATTACGAATTGAGCGTAGAACTGATAACAAAAACCTATTTTATGTGAAAGTCAAATAATAAAAAGTTACAGGAAACTTTCTTCTAAACTTTTTTAAATCAATAGTACAAAATGGAACTGTCAATTTTCTTTGTAATAGAGACATTTTTCCTCTAAAAATACTGTTCAAACTTCCGACACAAATTGGATATAAAATAAAATTCTAAATTTATCTTTATATTTTGCAATATTGATACTTAGTTTAACGAATGATGATAAATTTATTTTGCGTAAATGACACGAAATTAGAAGAGACTGCCTACGCATGCACTTGACATATTATGTAGGCGAGCATTTCGGAGCTGCGGCGCGTTTCATCACTTCGGAGCGGACCTGACTGCTCGTCGCCCGAACGCAAATAAGAAAAGGGAACCTGACGCGGCAAAAAAGCTCTTGTCCGAATTCGTCGCGCCTCCTCGTCGTCCGCGGCCTTTTTACCCTCGCAATAGGGACAATCGAAAGGCCCGTCGTAACGGTGATGCTGCGTTTCTCGCGGCGATAAAAGAGGCGAAGGGCCGCGAGACAAAAGGGCCGAGCGGGCAGGGCGTACCGTTAGCCTCGCGCCTCGGACACCGAAAATGGCGCGAGCGCGCACTTGCGAAACGATGGGAATTTCTCGGCGAAGTCCGCAGGGATACGGGGGGAGTTCGCGGAGACGCGCGCCTGTTACTGCTGTAATTTTGAGTTTACGCTCGGGGTAATAAATGCGGCCTCTTCACGCACTCAACGCTTCCGCGATCTATAGCCTGTCTTCCCATTCTCCTCTGTTTTACGAATGGCAACGCAAGCGAGTTCCGTCGACGCGACGCGCGCACCGAGGTGGGATTCGCTCTGCGGTCGGGAAAGACGTCCTCCGCGAATTGGAGACCGGCAAATTTATCGCTTCTGATTTTATCTAGCACTTCGCCACGGGGAAACGCTGTAATGATGTTTTCCGAAGCTGCTACTATTCAGCCGCTTCGCAATTCAAATAAATAACGTATCCGGATTTTCACCTATAAAGCTGCTTTATTCGTTTCTTTTGCAATAAAAAATTATTGATTTCAATGTCACTCTGATTCAATTTATGTAACTTACAGTACATTGCACGTTCAAAAATTCTTTCTGGTTTTTCGAATGAAAGAAAATTATTTTTATTAAAATGTTAAGTAACGCCAGACAATCATGTGCGTACTTGATCGTTATACTTCTATGCTAATTAATTTTCGTTTATAACAACTTTAAAGCTAAAATTAATATATTAGAGTTCGCAGTATAATCTACATAAAACCTACATTTTGAGAATTTCATCAGGTATAAAATTTGCACTCTGCTGAAATTCAAAGTGCAGCTAAAATCGCCGTATTACACACAACGATACAAGTGAAGCGCAAATAAAAGTAAAACCTGCTTTCCAACCATTAATAATGAATTCATTAAAAGCCCCATGTACCGAAAGCCTTATATCGGAGTAGTATGCACATCAGCTTATGATAAAAGGGTTCGAAAATCGTATTATAGGTAGAAACATTGTTTACAATGTAAATGTTTAAAAAGCTCCGTATAGACAGATATTCAACTTGGAATAAACAATTATTTACAAAATTAATGAAAAAACAAATAAACGCGAACGTTTTAGTATTTTAAAAGGATTAAATTCTGCATAATTCTATTGTACTTGACAATGAACGACGTCCATTGAACGCGATTCGCTCGCGTCACTCGTCCGAAAAAAGGGGGAATTTCGCGGTCGCGCCGCCCCCGCAACTATTAAAACAAAGATAAGAAAGCGGCGGCGTAGGTTCTCAGGAATAATGGTGTGTTTGTTTGCGCGAGCCGGCTGGAGCTTTACCGCAAGGGGCATAAATTACGTTAATGCAAAGCGTATCGCCGCACTAACGTCTCGCGAAAACGAATGGAATGGTTTCACGGCGCGGAGTCTAAGTAGCTACCGTAAAGGACACAAGAGAGCCGCGCGGACTTGTCCAGCCGGGGTTTACCGTTCGACGTCCTTCCTGCTTGTACGGCCGAGGAGCGGGAGAGGGAGCGAGAGAGAGAAAGCTCCGAGCGCGTGGCTCGTTTCTCGCCCACGAAAGAGCGGCGCGAGGCCATTATTGAAGCGTGTTTCGGCTATACCGTTTCGCGCACATAACACACAGCCACCCACGTTATGTGCACGTCGCGGCCGAAGAGGATAAAAAGCCTAACAGGCGTTGTCTATTAAGTGGATGGATGTTCAGGACTTGAGTATTTACCGGATGATATTCAAATAACTTAGGAGTTAACTCGATGAATAGCTGTTGGAAAACAGCTTCGTTAGGACTGTGTTTCATGTGCCTGACGTCGATTGCCGCTTCACGGCAGAATTAGAGTGACTTTCCAATTTTATATTGCCACAATTTCGTCCCATCAAATTATCAAATTTACTTTATTTGTATATTAGTACGCTTATTTACTTAATAAATAAGATGAAATCTCTTCATTAAACTTCACTTAGCATCTTCCAAGAAAGTAACCACTACGAGTCACCCCTAATTAAGTCCAATTCAAATTTATAGTGCATATTAAAGAAATTCATTAATGTTTTGAGTTTACTTTTTAAACTAGAGTAAGTGTACCGGTTTATATGCCTCGTCCCCATTTTTGTGCAAAGTAGTATTTTATAATAAAAATTTTGAACATTATTTTCTGCCCTAAATATAATTTAGTACAATATCTTACAAAAAACAAATTTAGTTACTATTTTTTTAAACTACTTTATCTTTAACATTCATTTGAATGCAAGGCACACAAACCGATACACCTACCCTATATTTATTTGATAAATAGTGATTTTTATATTAAATATTAATTTTAAAACTTCAAAATTTATTTTTTCTTAATTTTAAACGTTTGAAAAAATATAATTTACAGTTTCCTCACCCTTTCCCAAAAAATGTAAACTACTTAAAATATCTACTACGATGAAATATCAATTATCGAATTAAACGCTTCGCGGATATTAAATGAAAATCCCTGTAGGTAATTCAGAATAACATAAAAAGAAAGTATTTTGCGGCGATCAATTTGTAACCCATCAGAACCAATCAAGCAGCTACAAATATAATTTCCCCCCCGTAAAGGTACGTCCGTCTCTTACGTCGTCTGACACGGGGCTCGCGAAACGGCGAACATAATCGCAAATTTAATAGGCTTGTCAGTTAATCCAGCCGTAGGAAAAGAAATTTGCCGAACGCGAAATGGTAAACTCGTCTTTTACCGTTGCTCTGGCGCGCACGCATCGCTTCCGTAAGGATTAGCGGCGCGGGCGAGATTCTCACCGCACGCGAGTCACGCGTTCGCCCGACTGCGAGTGATATGTCACTTTGGCGCTCTCCCCCTTTCCTCCGCGACGCTTCCGCGAGCTTCGCCTAAACATATACGTCTTATCTGCGAAAGTTCGCGCGCCGGAAAACTGGTAGACTCGCCTCCGCCTCTCGGCAATATTACAACTTGATCCACTTTTATCCGGGGTTTTATCTTCTTACGTAAGTGAACCACGGGAAGGCGCCGCGTCTAGATGTAGATTGGCCGCGCGCGGGAAAATTGCGTTGTCTCTTTTTAATTGTACCCTCACCCGTCCCTCACGGATTTTCTCGGTGCACCCGCAACGCATCGATTTTTCGCGCGCTCGACGCAATCGAGATTTCGAGAGGAATGGGATTTTTTTGTTCGTTAAAGCGCCGATTACGAAAATATTTTCAGGATAAATGTCTGAAAATTGAAAATCAACGAGCGCGCAAAAAAAGGGAGCCGCTCTCGCAGCGGGAAAGTGGGCGATCGTCGGTTACGCGCAATAGGCCGGCGCGCGATCTGGAATCGCCGATAAGCGTTAGCGCGGCACTCCATTAAAAAGTTTCGAAAACGCGCACCCGTTTAATCTCGGGGTATTAAAGCCCGTCCGATAGTTGAGGGACGATTAAATAAAAAAGAGGAAGCGAAGAAGAAGCCGAAAGTCATTATATACCGTGCGTGAGCAGCTTAGAGGAGGCGTGTACTAGTAGCGGGCATATCATTAAGACATTACCCTGAATGTATGTCGCTGCTCGGGCTAATCCGTCCATAAAATCAGCGCGATCCCTGGACTCGGGCGCGCATTAATTCCCATAAGAGAGTCGCCCTATCTGCCGCGATAAAGTCGAGTGGCGCGGCGAAAAGATCGAGGCCGAGGGGGAGGAGTGAGCGGAAAGATACATGGGAAATTATACACGTCGGCGATAAGCTACTTTGCCGAGAGTAAACACGATGCGCCAAACGCATGTGGAGCACTGTGTGTGTACCGTACGGGGGGACGGGGGAGAGAAAGTGGAGGATTTTACGGCAGGCGTTGCGACAGTTTGCGATACTCCGTGGTGTCACTTATCGAACGCCGTTTAATATTATTATCTCGGAAATATGTTTGCCTTGCTTAACGCTGCTACATCTGTTAAGGGCGAAATTATCGGCCGAGATTTACTTTGCGGGAAATTTTAATAAAGTACATTTTCGATGGCCTTAAGTGTAGATAATCTCAGCACCTTACATAAATTACACGACGATATTTCCGCGTGTACACACTATGCAAAATCTGAAAAATTTCTCGAGATAATCTGAAAAATTATTCATGTCCGGGAGATGTAGGTCGTTAGTTAATACTTTTTCTCGGATCGGATGAAAAGTCTCCTCCCCCGGTTGTTTGATTTTCGCGCGACGCAGCCATTCCGTTAACGAGGCGGAATTCGCTCCTCCTCGCGACGGCTCGCTTTAATCAGCGGGGAATCTGATTTTTCGCCATTACAAACTCGCGCTATCACCCGGCGATTTTAAAGTGGAGCATCCATTACCAGGTTAACGACGGCGGGGCGCGCGTCCACTTTTGCCGGGGATAATCACACTCATTGTGTCCCCGGTCCCTCGAAAGCGAGATCGATAAAGAGCGAGCGGGCAGTCGCGACCCCCCGCCGGCGGCACGCAGCGCAAAGAGACGCGTCGCGCGTACGCGCAATCAGGCGTTTAGCGGCTCTTTACCTGGACGCTACTAAATTCCCGCGCTCCCCCACCCCCCGCGCCGATTACACCGTTCAGCGCACGTCCGTTATGCGGGGAGAGAGGCGTCGCTCGGCCGCTGATTATCAGGAATGCACTTGCCTACATGATTTAACGGGAGAACCGCATCAGATTATAAGCATGTTGACAAAGTGACGGACAGGACGCGGGTACCTCTCTCTCGCTCCCTCTATGGCCAGCGCCGCGCTGACCCGATAATCCCATCAGAGGTTCTCATATCTGGTTCACGGAGCTTACACCTCCGACGTCCTGGCTTATAACTTCCGGCCTTGGCTTTGTGCGCGAAAACAAACGTTCGCTCGGACCGCTGTTTTCAACCCCTCGGCGCGGTGCCTCCTCTTCGAGAGGGTGCGGAACGCGCTACCGAGAGGGGGAGATTGGCCTGGTTTTTTTTTTTATGAAGCTGCGCCGGGGGGTGACGATACACTGGAGCTCGCTGCCACTCGACTCGGTGATATTTAAAAGTTAAATGCCGGTGACGCCGCTTTGACGCGCCGGGAGTTTCCGCGACAAAAGCCACGGTGTGTAGTTATCGGCCGGTGATTGCCCGCGAATCACTCGCGCGGTGGTGCAATTTTTTTCTCGTTTCCTCTTCTTTTTTTTTTTTATTTTACACGGTGGCGTGAAATTTTCCGCGTTTGACGGCGAGCATCGCGGAGTAAACACGAAAATAGCAGTCGCGGGCAATTTTCGGAAAAAAGTCCGCCGTAATTTTATACAAATATTTGCACATCAGCCCGATGAGCGCGAGCACCGCCACTTCAAATTTCAAACCTCGATCGCTGCCATCCAATTTTGCGAAACTCCCGCTCGCCGGTGTACACGCGGGGAACAAATATTCCGATGCACTCGATGCGCGAGCGGCGGAAAAAAAATGCGACCCCGTGCCCACGGCAAGGCAAAGGTCAACGACACGAGAGCGGGTGGCGGCGGAAAAAAAAAGAATTCGCCCGCTCTTTATGAAAAATTTTCCGCTCTTCAGCGTCCCGCGCGTCGAGTGTTCGCGTTAATTCGGCCGGGGCTTAATCCGTCAGACAAGTTTTCGCGGCTGCGCATTTCTATGCGACGCGGCCGGCCACGTGCTAATTACGCCGGCTGAAAAAGAATTGGATTAAAGTGGAAAATCCTCGGGACCCCCCCGTGTACACGCGCGGCCGGCTTAAGCGCGCCGCGAGGTCGGGCGCGCGTCGCAGGCCGCAAGTCCGCGAGCCCCGTAATTGCTTTTCCGGGTAAACAGGCGCCTCCCCTTCCCGCCGCCGGGAGACCGCGGGGTGCCCGCTGCACGTATCAAACTTTGTTTTGTCACACTGGAGTCGTTTGCCGCGCGCGACGTAACTTACTGTTGTGTTTACTAAACGCCGCACCGCCGGCTCAAAGGAGGAAGCAAGGGGTCGAGGAGGGGTTAAGAGAGGCTAGACACCCCGCCGACATCGAGTCGACTTGACGCTTGCCGACGGCGAGCTCGAGTGCCGCTATAATAACCCAGGCGAATCGAGCCACTCTCGGTGCTCCTTTTACTTTTCTTGCGCGCTCTTAGGGCTTTCGCCTCGGCTTTCGCGCGGGAAGCTCGAGAATCCCGGAAAAAATACGACCAGAATTCCGCTCGAGCTAAACTAACCCCCTGTTTACTTTTTCTGCCAGCTTTAATTAGTCACTTTTACTGTTTTTCCTGCATGCATGCGATTGACATCTCCCAACCGCTCGACTTTTAAGGAGCACGCTTTTACCGAACATTTACGCTGCGCCCGACTTTGTTGAATTGAATGCGATTTTTAAGGTATTACACTTTTAGCTGGCGCTTCTCGAAACGCCGCATTTACATATGTTAATGGTAAGAGGGCAGTAAAGTAGTTGTCTTACAAATTCCTTGCACGGCTCATCTGAATTTCATTAGGCGCATATTCGCAGTATTTTTCTATGCAAAACGCCGAAGTAGAATCGAACTTCCTCATCTCGCAGCCTCCGCCTCCCCTAATGGCTACTTTTTCACCCGAGCGGGGAAAAAAGCTTCTGAATCCGAGGCAGTATACAAAAAAAAGTTTCCTCCAGCTCAAGCGGCATAAATCAAGATCCACGGAATTCCTGCATCAGCCGAGATTGCCCAGCACTGCGCAGCATCGGCGGGAGATTTACACACCGGTAAATACCGCGTTTATCGTCAAATTAACCGAAATCATCCCGGCGCGACTATCGGCTCCTTTTTTTCCAGCGACCGATAAGCTTCCACGCGATGCAAACGAGCGAAAGCATCGGGAGCCTGAGCGGCGTCTGGGCGGTGGATCCGCAAGCCCCGTCGACGTCGGCCGACGTCGAGCCGAGGATGGGCTTGAGGGACTGGCTGCTATTGATTCCCGATTACGACGGGCACGCGTACAGGCTGGAGGGCTTCGCGGAGGCAGTGCGCCACGTGGCGGCGCGCCTCGACGAGCGCACACTGCTGCTGGCGCTGGGGGCCAAGCTGCACTCCCGGGCGCGCCTCCTCTTCGAGCACCGGCTGCACCGCTTCTCCGGGGTGGAGGACTTCCTGCTGGCGCTGCGGGCGCACTGCGGCCTCGCGGGCGGCGAGCACCAGCTGCTGGAGGAGCTGCGACGCGCCCGGCAGGCCGAGGACGAGCGGCTGGAGGAGTACGCGCTCAGGGTCGACCGGATGGCCTCGGAGCTGCGCGCCGTCTACGACGAGCAGGCGGACAAGAGGTTCGTGGCGGACGTGGCGCTGACGAGCTTCCGCCGGGGGCTGAGGAGCGACGCGCTGGAAGTGGGCGTGGGAGCCTGCGAGCCCAAAAACTTCGACGAGGCGGTGGCCGCGGCCCTGGCGATCGAGAGACAGACGCGCTGGAGGGAGAAGATGCTCGGCTCGGCGGAGAAGCCGCGGTGCTCCAGTTACGAGAGGAAACGTCGGCGGCGATGAGTTACACTTCCGTCGGTAATGCTCGCGTGTGATGGTCGCATGATACTCGGGGCGATTAAAGAGCCCGCTAATCTAGATTCCCGGTGAGCTGGAAAATGTGCCGTTTCCAGAGATGATGTTGCGGCGCGTAGCTCATTGATCATCGATGATGCTACATTTTTAAATGGTGCAAGAACTTACTGTATCTGTTTGTTTGCTTTTATCGATTATACGATCATTCCGGTGTATATAATTGATCACACGCAAGCGGATGTTTATTAGGAAATTTTTTCTACATTAGTTAGCTGATAATAATTTACAATGTACACTATTCTGAAATAAAAGAAAAGTTTTGACCCAATTATTACACTACCAGGACAGAAGAAGAAATTTCTGTTCATTTATTTACCTAAACCGCGTATAAATAACGAATGGCGATATAGTTCTCATCAAGGGAGTCGATAGCGCACGAACAAAACGATCATGAAGAAATCATCGGAATCGTTTGCACAGTCATAAATAAAAAATAGTGGATAATCTTTCCGCGAAATTCCGATACGGCAGGGAAGGGAATTAAATGATTTTCCGGAAGGGGATGGGACATCGAGTGCGCGCAATAAAATCCACATTTATATCGGTGGGAAAATTCGAGCGGCGGGTCAGCGGCGCTGAAAGTTCCGCCGAAGTAGCAGCTGCACGCGCGCCGCGAATGTAAATCCGCGTCATCGATTCTCGCGGGCGCGAAGTTCCGCGCGCGGCGCCCGGGGTATTATCGCGGCCTCCCGCCCAGCCCCCCCTTGGGGGGCCGTATAGCGCGCGAAGGAAAGGGCGGGAGTTACTCCTTCTTTTATGGGCCGCGCGCGAATCATTCTCGAATCCAAGTGATTTCTGCGAGGTTCGCGCCCGCCGACGAGCAGCGCGCATACATCATTTTTATGAGATTAAACGCTCAACTTCACTCGGAGAGGGAGTTTTAATTAATTTATCGCCGCTTTTAATCACTTTTGAAATGCTTCGCCCTGAGTGCGTTTTTCGAAATTGAATATCCCACTCTCCGGCTGCGGCGCCGAGACGATGAAGAATGTTTCCACGTAAATTACTTTAACCGGGGGCTTTTAAAAGAATCGATTGACTCGAAATATGTGATAGAATTTTTGTTATAAAAAAATTAATTATTATATCGAGTAGATTTTTGTATTTATTTTTTTAAAGAAAATTACGTGATATACTCTTTTCTACTCAAGATTTACAAACGGTAGCATCTTAACTGGGCTAAAAGAAAGAAAAAAGCTCGCTTATTAACATTGGAAAAATCATTTTTCACCGTACGAGGGCTCCCTGGCGAACGCGCCCTTGAAATTTAAACGCTACAAGCTTTGAAAAATGATGCTGGACGCGTAGCGAATAATAATAAAAAAAGAAGAAGCGAGAAAAACCCGTCTACGCAATGAATAAGGAAGAGCCCGGCAGGAGCAAGAAGAACAAGAAGATGAAGGAGCAACTGGAATTTCATTAAGTGGTCGTGTTTTCGCGTTACTCTCGTCGAGGGCCCGACGTCGAGAGCCGACGTCGAGGACGTTTACACGGCGGATGACGATAATGATACGGTAATGTAACCACTCGAGCGGCGGCCTCGACGGCGGTCCCACTCCAGTCCGTCTCACTCGATGTCGCGCGACGGACGTCCTTACCTCGGGGCTCGGCGAAACAACGGGGGTGGGCCCGCAAACAAGCCCGCGCGACGTCTCCAACCGCTACTTTCCACGAGAGCAATTAACGAGTTTGTTTGCCTTTGAACGCCGGCGATTGTGCACTCGTTCCGTCGCTGTTGACTCTGGGGCCCCCCCCTCTCCGGGATCATTCAATTTTTATTACTTCCGAATTTTCGATCCCTCGATGCGCCGAGAAAGCTCGCCGTGCAAATACTCGAAAAGCGATCGATCCCGGGGCAAGGTAGCCGCGCGCTTATCAAGAAGCCATTCCGTTTGGCGCACAAAAGTAACTGCGGACCGTTAAAAAATTTGCGAGACCCATAAAAGTACAAAAGGCCTTTATGCAGCCCGGGCCGGGCGTATATCGCGCGCGCGTCAGTTGGAGTAGGCGGGTCAACTCGGGGCTGCGAGAGCCGAGTGAGATATAACGGGCGGTCGGCCCTCGACGATTCTCGAGACGCGGGTCGTTCCGCGGGAGGACCGGGTCGCGAATAGCGGCGGCCCCCGGGGCAGGCATTAAAAGGCCCGCGCGCCTTTTTCGCCTGGCGAGCCTCTTATCGCGGCCGCGCTCCGCGACCTTCCTCAACCTCGTCGCTCCTCTCCCGCGCGAGGCGCGCGCGCAACATCAAAGGGGGAAAAAACCGGTGGCACGGCTCCGGGCTGAATTCTTATGCGCGGGACGAACCGGTGGCGCGCCAGGAAGTCGTATACGCGCGCGGCACGCGACGCCGGCCAAGATAGTCGCCTTTGATATCGCGCGGGCGAATCGGGGTCGTAGGTCGGCCGAGGCGATCCGAATGGCTCTAACGAATCTTGATTAGGCCGCGCGGAGGCGAGCGCGTGTCCTGGGTACGGTTAGGCCGCCAACGGGAACGGTATCCTTTCCTTTTTTCTCTCTCCGTTTTTTTACCATCCGCGGCAACGGTCCTTTTTCTCTTTTGGAGCTGCTGCGACTCCTCCCCTCTCGCTCGCGCGGCCGCTTTTCGCGTATATTTCACGTTGACTTATATGCAGAGGCCGGAGAAAGACTCGCGCGGCCTGATAGCGTCCGCTTGGCTTATTAATTTATGGCGCGGGCTGTTCGCGCGCGGCGGCCCTGCGGGCGTGTTGAGCCGCGCGCCGGATTCTCCGGGAGTTTTTCCGAATACCTTGACGGCTCGTCGGGGAAATTCGCGAAATTCGAGTCAAGTTTCTCACAGCCGGTTAACGGGGCTTTCGCTATCGACGCGCCATTCTACTTCGCGCGGTTTTTCATTTCGGGAAAAAAGTATTTTTGAAATCCGTGAGCGCGATTCTATTTAAATGCTCTTGAATTTGACATTTTGACACGAGTTATATTAGGAATAGAATGACTTATCAGATTTGGGCCAATTAAAGAGGAGATATAATGTGGCAGAGTTAAACGTCATTTTACACTTCCGATTCTTACATTATCTAAATATACTTTTATGATCTTATTACGTAATTTTATAAATACTAATGAACTTTATGATTATCAAATCTCAATTGGTTTTACAATTACAGTAACTGAAGCAGTACTTGATTAACTTTTTTAAAAATATTTAATTACTTAATTAACTTGAAAGTAATTATAATTTTTTCCTTTAAAAGTTAATCCATGAAATTTTCGGTGTAATTTAAAAACCGCAGCGCAAACAGTCGGTGACGTCTTTCTCCCGCCCTCCTTGAAAGCGATCGTGAAAGCGAGCGAGGCAGTTTCGGCAAGAGGATAACAGCGCGCACGCAAGCCGGTCGTAATGATCGGCCCCCGTCGAGCGCAGGGGGCTGCACGAGTCGGCGGCGCAATTGAAAAACTTCTGTCCATTAGCGCGAGTTTCGCAATCGCCGAGCCGCTCTCGGTGGAGCTATTCCCCGCTAATTTTATCGGGCGCCGATATCCCCGTCGCGCGGTTTGCGCGTAACGGACCGCCGGCTGAATGAATATGGATGCGGCTGGCTCCTCGTCCTTTTTTTCCGCCGCGGCGCACGGTATAGTCCCGCGGGGCCCGCGGTTCTACAGTTTTCTTTCCATCAGACAGTCGATTTGGCTTTGAAATGGCCTGGCGCGAATCGTAATCTTCCGAAGCCACTGCGTCTTTACTCATTGTGCTCGAGCTTTCATTAGCCTCGGATGTGCTTCGAAAATTTAGCAATACCGCGATGGAAGGAAAATAGACGTACCGTTGAGAATTGTGAGGGGGAAGAAAAGAGGGGTAAATGATATTCTTCTTTTCCGTGGAAAAATGTCATTTTACGTTTTAATATTTTTCGTCGGGTTATTGCAAATTCCCCAGACATTCTATTTAAATTTTTAAAAAAAATTGTCGGTTGCAATTCTATGAGCATTAATACTTCAAGTTATTTAATGTATGTAATAAACATGAAACTTATAAGGTGCTCTTTATGCAAAAACCTTCTAACAACAAATAGATGCGTAAAAATGAGATTGAAAAATTAGTTAATTCTATCATTTTACTCGCTATAACAACTTGAAATAGATCGATGTAAAGTAAGTTTGGAGTTGTAAAAGGCACGCCTATAAAAAGCCGGCCACTCGTAAAATACAACAATCATTAAATTATCTTAGTTCGTAATAAATTAAGGTGATAATATTTTTATTCACCGCAGGCACTTGCGAGTACTTCATAAATTTTTAAACCCGTTTTTAAAGTGGAAATACAATAATCTTGCTTAAATTTATTATTTATCCGCCGTTGACGCGTAAGGACTAAATAAAAAAGCAATAAAATGCCATATTCACCTCAAATATCAACTCGATAAATAAGTCGCAGTGACACAAACAAGCGGAAAACTGGTATGCGAATGAACCAGTTCGCACACATTCGCTCTGGCGGCATAAACATCCTCCCATTAACCCGCGTCAAAATTAGACCGCGGATCCGCAACAACGGCGAGCTCGCCGCAAAAACCTCGAGCGGCTGTCCGCGGCACGCGTCTTTACCTGGGCGCGCTCGCACATATCTAAAATTATAAATTAGCGCGCGCGGAGGCCGCTGCCGCTGCGGCGACAGTTCCGCGGGGTCGTTAATGTCGATTGATTTAAGCCGGGGCTCTCACGCTGCGCGAATCGCGGGGGCATTACGAGCCCGGCACCGATGAATATGGATGCGGCGATCCTGTTTTGCGGGACATCGGTCTGTCACGCGAGGCCGAGTTACGAGTGTTTCCGATGATAACCCGCTTCGAGCGGCTCGGGAGCGTTGCCCGCCCCTACCCCGGCCATCCGAGGAGTCGTCGCCGCGACGGCGCGGAAAGTGAGACCGATCGCTGCGACGATTTATTGCGTGATGCGAGCTTTTTTCCAAAAGAGTGAGAGCTCTATCGAGTAGCCGCTGAACCGATGTACTTTGACCTCTCAGCTGCGAGTATTTTTAGAAACACACTTACAGATTTTTTAATTTTGAGCTTTTATTTGGGGGAAGTAGTATGACACTTGCAGACAAGTTGCTAATGTATAATCGTTATTGAAAACAAACCTTTTAATATTAAAGCATTATTCGTTTATTTTGATATTTGAGCATCAAACAGACTGAAAGCCTTATACAATAAAAATAAATATGCGAAAAATACAAATACGAAAAAAAAATACAAATTAAAACTGAATTGTATGAATAGATTTGAAAAGATAAATATATTTTTCCAAGTTTATTTTGGCATTGTAAATGTTTTTCTTTTTCAAACATTCAAATCAAAATTCTCCAATATAATATTTACAACTGTAGACTTTAAAATTTTATTAAAAAAACAAACTGATAAAAAACGGACAAATTTAATTTCTTACCACGAATTCCCATCATTATCGAAAAACCATCTGCCGAATCGTTAAAATCCCCGAGCGCCCGATCCAAAATTCATTACTCCAAAAAGAAGAGGAAAAAAGGGACTGTTGCGTCATTTCCTCGCAACATTATCGGTGCATCGGGCTTGCGACGTCACGATTGCACCGCACGCACGCGGACATGCACAGGCTCGGCGCGGAAATAGCGAGCGCCGATACGGATACGGTGGGCGTCGGGGAATGGGCACGTCGATGCGCGCACCAAGTCACGTCTTCGTTCCACATATCGGTGCTCGCGCGGATATACCGCTAGGCTGCAGGTACCTAATTTTCTTCGAGGCTCGCATAATAAATGCGGCCGGCCGAAGCTCGCGCGCGCGGCGCGTGCCCGACCTTGTTCCTCGAAATAAAGTCGGCCCCCGAAAGCAGGAGCAAAAGGAGGCGCCCGCGGGAGAACGGGTTTTCGAGGCGCGCGCGCCTCTGTTACGTCAGGGATGCTCCCGCCTGCCGGAAGCGCGCCGGAGAGGCGAGGAAAATAAAGGTGGGGAGAGAAGCGAAAATAAGAGCGGCCGGGAGGCGGCGATTTGAGTCGCGTGGCCAAACGGGTTTTTAAAAGACAGTCGGCCCCGGCAATACCCTTATTAATGATTTCATCGGCGCGAGAGCCGCGCGTATCCTGTTCGTGTTACGATTTACGATTAAAAACAAACGGGGACACGCCGGCACGCGGCTCTCTGTTATCGACATCGTAAATTTCATTCCAGCGTCTCGCTTCGGCTATCTTTTATTTTAATTAATATCCTTCTTTTGCTCTCTGTTGCAGGTATGCGCTTGGGCCGGATATTAATTGATCGCACTTGACGCGCGTTTCATTCGGTGAGTCGGAAAATTGACTTGGCTCGGTAAATATTTTGATGGTCTTTGAGCTATCGCTCTCCCTTCGCTGGTTAAATAAACTGTGACGATTTAATATTAATGGAGCGGACTCGATTTGCATACTGAAACGTCCCACATAGCCTTTATCCATTTTCCACTTGTTCAACACGTGTATCGCTGGATTACATCTTAATATTTCATTTAGTCACACGCGTATTATGTCACTCTGCACATTTAATCTTGTTTTTTCAATCCTTCATCGCGCCACACTGCTCGGTACCGATCCAAAACAAAGCACATAATAACCGACCCTTCGGAACGACGTTTAATCCACGCCAGCTACAAGTACGTAATATTTTTTTACTTTTACCAGCGCAATTATTGTATTGAATCGAAAAGATAAAAATAGAACTTACTTCCGAGAGCAGAAAAAGAAAAACAAGAGAAACAATTGGTCGGGCAATTTCCTGCATCCTTTCGCTTTCCTTGGGCGCGCGCGCCCCCCAAAAAAGACATCGCGGCCCGCGAGTGATTTATCGCCGGGTCCGATAGGATCGCCCGCAAGAATTCGAACGGCGCGCGGTACAATCCGCCGGCTGCGAATCCGTTTAATGGTCGTTGTTCGGCTGAACTCCGGCGACGCTCCGGTGGGGGCGGCGCATAATGCGATTGTTGCGCCCCTTGGAAACCGCCGGCGGCGGCCCACGCGTAACGGATTTCATTCTCGGGATATTAAACTGCTTAATCAACGGTAATTAATTAGCCTTAATTCCCTCCTCCACCTCGGCGCGGCCGGAGAGGCGGACGGCGGTGTACACCGGCAGCTGCTCTCCCCCCGCGCGCGGTCCGTCTTCCAGCGGCGGAGAAGAAACCTCATCGGCGGCGACGGCCCCCCTCGTGAGAAATAAAGGCAAAGCGGCGCTACGAGAAGTTTATAGCTCCTGGCGGGAAAATCTAGCGGGCCCGCGAGGAGGAATGAGCAAGAGCGAGCTACAGTTAACCCAGTTAGACTCGGGTCCTTTTTTTTCTCTCGCTCCGCGAATCCGATTACGAGCCGTACGTATAAATCACGGGGTAGCCGGCGCGCAACCCGGGACGGCCTATTGATTAAACATTCTTCGTTCGTTCATTTCCGAGAGAATGGAAGGACGATCGGCCTTGAATTGTGGCCAATCGTCAAAGTTCGCGGACGGGCATTACGTTGGAATGAGCGCGCCGATTTTTATTGGCCGCCGTTTTCGCGGAATTGTGTTGCTAAAACGTATAATTCCTTTTTTTTTGTTCTGTAGTTCACGTATATTCGCATTGAATAAGGTACGGGGAAGCATACTTTATACAAGTATTTTTGAAAATAATGTGGCGCAAGTTAACCGTTATATGGCGAATCTCACATGTACGCCTGGTTCAAAGTTTGCTGTTGTTAACAAGATAAGGTCAATTTCTGAAAATCACATATACTTCTTAATATCGCGGAAAAATTTATTTTATCAATGTTTACGGCTTGTGTACAATCTCGTACTGTAATAAGAAAATAAATTAACACTTCCTTATCAGACTTCCGACAGCTTTATCTGCTTCGCAGATGCCATTGCAACATACATTCGTAGATTTCTCGGGACATTGTAAAATAAAAGAAATTTTTACAGGACTATGTAAAGAACATAAAAAATTAAAAATTCCAAATGTCCATTGAATGCACCTGTTAGAAATCTATTCAGGTAACTAAAATTGCAAATCCGAAACTTCTGGCAGGCGACGGTTGAAATCCCAGAAAACTTCACGGAAGATTTTTCCCCGCAGCATCCGATTGCAAGTTTTCATTAAGCACCGTTGAATCACCGAGAAGCAGTGCAGATAGTCTCTCGCAGCGGGTAGCGGACGACGCGGGGGTGGGCTAGGAGGGGGCCTATGGTCCAGTGGGCGGCTATATTTTTTCGCGATAAGCGATAAGCTTTTATCCCCGGCGTGATATACTGTATCGCGCCCGCGTTCCGAGCAAACGGTAGTTTCGAGAACTTCTTGGAGAGATTCGCGAGAGCTTTTATCCTGAAAAAACGGAAGTTGGCCAAGAGGTGACAAGAGGCGCGAAGTTCGAGTTTGCTTTTTCACGCTGAATATCATTACGCTCGAATTTTACAGGGGGAAGGGGGGCCTCCCGTAGGGACGCCGGCGATTGCAGCGTCGAATGCTCGCGTTTCACGGGGGCGAAAAGCGTTCGTCGAGCGAAAGGAGCGAATTCGGATCGGAAAAAAAACATCAGCGAGCGAACATTTAATCCCGCGTGTACGCGCAATCCGTGAACCGCTGCGAGAAACAATGAAATGAACTCACACTTTTTCGATTTGCGTGACGTGTAATCACTGGGAGTGACAAGTTTCCCGTTTGATTTTCGCCACTTTGTTGGGTACGGTAAATAATTTTTTTGTTGTTTTTTTTACCACCGACAAGTTTTTGATGCCGCCGCTATAAAAAGCCGACGGTAACTTTTGATGAATTAGTTCGAGAACAGTTTTCGCACTACCGCGAGCAATCGTTCGCTAGTCTCTCGACGCGCGGAAAGCACTAAATCAAGCAGGAATTTTCCAAATGGAATTGAATATGTTAATCGGCGCATTAATAACGAGCTTAAAGTTGCAATAAACAATGCAGCGGATGAAAGGGAGATAAGTCAAAAATGCACGGAGCCTCGAAAGAGAAATTGAAAAAGCAATTAATCACGTTAAAAGGCTGCATCAAGCATCCGCGGTATAGTAAGAAAATTAGTCAAGCGTGCAGTCCCGGTAAAAACGCCTTTCGCGCGGAAATTGCCGTCCCTTAACCCCTTAAGTACACTCAGGCTGACAAATGCCCCGGTCTTCCGGCAACTCCAGCCTGAAAACATTAAGTTATTTCGATGCCCAACTCCTAATACCGCGATCACGAAGTTGCCCCGGCCGAGTGCACGGGATCACGCAAGCGCCTCGCTCTCAAGCCTCGCGCGACCGCCACCGATACCGAGTGCACCGAGGAGCGCACACACACCTCCGTAGAAAGCCCGGCGCGAAAAGGCGGTTACGCGTGGCGTAACGCGCGAGCCCGGCTCTTATCGGACGAAGGTCTTGGGCCCGGGGTCATCGCTCCCCTCCCCTCCCGAGGAAAAGCTCGTGAGTCGCAAATCCCCGGACTTAAGGACAGCGCGAGAGCCGACGTGAGGCGTCGTTAATCACGGCGCGGGACTCGGTATATCGAGTTTCATCCCCCGCGCGAGGCGAGCACACGCGCGGCCGACTTGGCGACTCCGCGGCACACGGCACCCCCCGTGAAACGCCGCCGAGCGAACTCGTTACGAGCGCCGAGCGATCCCGATTATTGATTGCTCCATTCGCCCGCCTTCTGCCCGGCTGTTTACATAATTACGCGCGGATAGGTGGCTGCGAAAAATGCGGGAGAGCGAAACCCTATACGCGCACGCGCTCGTAATCCGCCGGGTTTTTTTTCTTTTTTTTTGCTTTTGCGGGAGGAGAGGAGCTTCGCGGCGGAAAAAATAGTATAAGCTACTTTTCGCGCGAGCGGCGCGCGCCGTAATGAATAAATTCAGGGATTAAAAAAAAGTTGATAAATTCCTAGCGGGCGTGCTTCTATAGGATTTTCGCTTTGCAAAAAATTTTTGTTTATCCGTCGCGGCCGGGGGCTTTAAAAAAAAAAGCGAGAAAAACATAGGCGTCATTGGAAAAAGCACAGCCGACCGGACGTTGAGATGAAAAAAAGCAAATCTGTACATCGATAATATCGAGGCCGGCGCTGAATAAACTGCCTCGTTTCAATGGAATTTCGTTTTAATTTCTTTTTTACTTTAATATACACAGTTTTTTTGCTTGTCGCACAAATAGCGCGAAGCCCGATAACTCGGAATATTCCGCTTGTCGCGGGTTTCGTTCGCATAAAGAATCGAACGCGGGGGTGGCATCGAAACTTGAAAGCTCGAAAATCCCCGGGCGTTCTTATTCAATTAATTGCTCGGCGCAATAGTACCCGCAAGCCGCAATTACCGTCGCCGGAATAATCATGAAGGCGCAATCATCGAAATCGATTAAAGACTCATTAAGGCGCTTGGATTACGCATCACGTATCCCGCGCGCATGCGCTAGGCTTACGTTAACAATCGCGATTAATTCTGTCTATTAGCGGAGCGCGGGGCCAAGCGCCAGGAGTGTGGCGGCGCGACGGCCGGGAAAGAGAGGCACCGAGTCGATATTATACATCGAATTTGCGAGTCACGTACGCTATCGCAATCTCGGGGGACCCTGGGAATGCCCGCCACGCGCACCTCGCCTCGACGGCCGCGTAGGGGCAGGTCAAGTATGCTTCCTCCGCCTGCTTCTTCCTCGTCCTTTTCTTTTCTTTGCCGGCGCGCCGCTGCCGCTGCGCCGCGCTTCTTTTTCTCCCTTTCCCCGTTTTCACGAGCTCCCCGGCAATGTATATACACGTGACGATCGAACTTTAGCGAAAATCCCGATTATGGACCCACGACTCTTTCACGTGAGTTAATGCATTCATCGCATGATTCACTGTACTTTAAATACCTCCCAGATCTTTTCGTAACATTCTTTTAGATCGTCCATAATATTTCATATTTATTGCAGGGTACTTATGTTTTCCTACTATTCATACGAAAATTAATTTTCTTATCTATTTATTTATAACAACTGAGACTAATCATGCAGCATATTATAATGCTCAATATAAAATAATAGAAGAAAGTATAATAAGTTAAAGTAAACGAGAACATTGAAGCTATCGATATATCGTGAAATCCGCATATATATATGAAACATTTATACACATTGTAATTTTTTGTCCAAAATTTTTTCCTTGATCTAATATAGTTACTATAAGATAAAAAACATGACGGCGAACTTTAATTTAGATATATTGTAGTAACTTTCTTAATCTTCAGGCAAACTCTGAGCTTTATAGTTTTTTGAAGGCTGAGGAAGAAAAATGGTAGCAGTATCTAATAGAGAAGACCGCGTTTTTATGGATCGTTTGACAATCCATAATTTTTAATATCGGACCGTTCGATCCAAGGCCGGTCATCGTCGCTAAAAGTGCTCGGCAGAATCGCCTTATCATTCCGGAACCCGGGGCACTTGTCACTCTACACCTTGTTTAAGCGCTCCCGCCCGAAGAAAGGGAGGTGGGCGTTTTATTTAAAAAAAAAAGAAAAAAGAAAAAGAGAAGCGCGAGCTAAGAAGGGGCGAGAGATATGAATAAAAAATGAAGATTGATCGACAGCGCTTATTAATCCGGGTATTAGCTCGCGTACGATGGGACATCAATCAAGGCTCCGGGAGGCCGTAAAGAAAGCGCGCGCCGGTGCAGATCAATGCCTCGGCTCTCCAATTTAATCTGGTAGCCTCGGATTGAAGCCCCGGCCGTCATTGTGCGTCCGCGCGCCTTTCACTCGTCCAAGACGCACCGTCGCCTCGCAAATCCGCACACTTTTCGCAAGCTCTCCGGCCGGATGACCAAAGTTCCCTCGGGAAAACGCCGTGGGGGCGGCTCCTTCAAGACGACCTCGGAAAGTTCAGGCTCGCGTGCAGCTCCTCTCGCTGCGTGAGCTCGCGCGCGCGCCCCGGAGCGGCTTTGACGCGATCCCGTGCTTAATTACACATGTGAGGCGCGTAATTGCGCTGCCAAGTTTGACGCTCACGTCGACATTTTTGACGCAGCGCGCATAACGTTAAAGGGCTTAATATCAAGAGCTAATTGAACGTTGATGTACAAGTTTTGCCTTGATTACGGTTCATTAGCGTCCCGCGGGGGAAAGGTAGGCGTCGGGGCCTGATTCGCGACGACGCGCCGATCTCCGGAGGTGCCGAAGACGCCGCGCCGGGGCACGCGATAATTAACAAGTCCGGCTCTCTTTAAATGCAAATTGATTTCACTTTCGCTACGGGGCCCGACAGCCCGGCATTATTTTCCGCGCGTTCGACCGACGCGCTTATTAAAGTCGAGGGGGTGGGGGCGGAGGACAAAGGGAGTCGCGCCGTTTATCGCAGTTTCGCGAGTCGAAGACCGAGGGCTTAATGCGGTCTGCGACACGCTCGGAATCACCGCAGAAACGATTTTCCTTCTACATTAACGTCCCGTTAAGCGAGCGGCGTAATCCCGCCGAGGGATTCGGCCCCGCCGGCAAAGGGAACTCGCCCACGAGGTGGCTGAGGGGGTGGGAGGAGGATATCCTTTGCCAGGGGATACGAGGTTAAGGGGTTTTCGGAGCGCTTTGGACGGCGCTGCCAGTCCGCGAAAGCCGTTAATTTTCGCTTGATCTCGGCGCGATCGTCCTCCGCGACCGCACCAAGTTACAGCGCGTTTACACGGCTGCAGGCAGCGGGGGAGGCGGATGACGAGGTCGGGGGAGTGAAAGAGAAAAAAGGGGGAGGGCCAGAGGGGTGCGCACCGAGCGAAGGCGGGTACTCACGGAAGACGAAATCATCTTTTGATCCTCTTACCGCCTTTGCGCGCGGAGAGTTCGTCCGTTTCCGTCTTTTTCCAGCGGTAATTACCCGTCCCTTTTAAAGAGCTCTCCCTTTCGCCAGGGGAAGATTTATATCCCTCCGGCGATATTTTTTGATACCGAGGCAGGAGAGAAAGTCTCGCTCGGTGCATTTTTTTATACCGTAATTTTCGTCCTCGGTTCGCCGGTTATCAAGTAGCTAGTTGGAGGGAAAAAAATTAAAACGCGCGTACCTTTCAAGAGGAGGCTACTTTGTTTCGCAGTAAATTCAATCTTCATGACGAGAATCAAATTTGTTATATTAAACCTGGATTTCTCTTTTATTTAATAAATCCTCGCAGCAGTCTTATTATATTTTGATAACAATTAAATTTATTAAAAAAAAGGGAGATCTTAAAGCAACAGTAGATTGTGCACTCTTGAAGAAATTTTTAAAGATGAAAGTAAACTCTTTTCGGCAAAGTAAAAAAGTTCCTTTATCATTTGACAAAAGAAAATTTCCTTCCATTTTTTTCTAACTCGTGTTAGTCCAACGTAAATATTTCATTATTTTTTATTTTTCAAAGTAACTTCTTTAATTTTCGTAAGCAAACTTACAGAGTTGCATGATCTCCGCTCCTAGTTAAAGAAAAGTTTAGTGATCAAAGTACACCTCAAAGAAACCTTCAATATTTCTGCTTCTTGGAAAGTTACAAATTTAAGTTACGAACGCACACTTCTCAAAATAGAAAGAGGCGCGAGGAGAAATTGATCCCTGACTGGCGCAATGATACCCGAGAAACAATCTTCCTCTCCGCGAAGCCGTCGTAATATTTTCCAGCAGCACGACTAATAAAATCATAACGCAGATTCGGCCGTCGAAAAAAGGAAGTCGTTATTCAGTTATCACGTAAGCGCGGCGAGCGAAAAGCGCGGGGCGGGGGTGGGGGGTAAGGGCAGTCGGATTGAAGGGAATGGTAATTGAAAGATACGTAGCCCCGGCGCATAATCGTTACCGGTGTAAAGTGGCCCGGCGCGTCCATCACGAGTCCGCCGGGCCGCGAGTGTTGAACGAGGGCGAGAGTCGGACGGGCGTGTTAAAGGATGCCACGCCGCCAGGGCAAGACAGCCGGGGCCGCGGCAGCTTTAATAAATTACAATCGCCGTAATGACGCTCTCACACGGCACCGAGAAAATCGTGTGCGATTAAATTATCTGTCACGTGTTTTTCAAACGAGTCGCGTCACGATACGCCCGCCGCGCGCGCCCCGCAACGCCTCTCTCACCCTCTCGCTCTTTCTTTCGCGAGAGCGCGCTTATTAACCCTGACCTTATTAAGATCGTCCCGTGCAATTAATCTTGGCAAACGCAGGAGCATCGCCGCGTGAGAATGATCCCCCGGTGAGAGATCGCTGGGAGCACATCGGACACCGAACGAAAACGAACGCCAAGCGCAGATGAGGCTTATCGTGCATTTATGATTTGCATCGCCGAGCGTGCCGTACAGCAAGACCGGAGGCATCTTTTACAGTCGTAGAAATTATCATTTTTTTTCTAGGAGAAAAATTTCAGAATTCAAAATCAAACTTCAACCGCTAATAATTGATCATTCCTAAAAATAATCTGTCATTTATCATCGGTAATAGTTTCATGATTTACTTGAAATAGTAGCATAACGTTTCAACAAGTTAATAAAATTTCACCCCTAAAGATCCACTTATGCATTTAAGGCTAGAAAATAATTGCGGTGTTATTTAAACAACGGGATAATGGGATAACGCGTGGGGATGAGGCTTATCCCTTGCGTTCGAAAGTAGGCAGACCGCCTCGGAAAGGGAAATTTTTCAGCGAGAGCGAGTGCAGCGCTTGGGCGGCGCCTCCCTCGGCCGCTAGTCGGTTTCCTTCGCAAACGCAATATATCAGGCAGGCGCGGCGGCGCCTTTGGCTCGCCGCGACTTCGGGGCGTCCGAGGGGCTCGCGCCCGTCAAAGCCCCGGGCCGCCGGGCGCGCGGGTGTATCGAGCGCGCGGGGGAGGTGGATCGCGGCGGGTACCTTGGAGATTCGGAAATTGCAAAGCTCTGCGTGTCCGGCAACATATTAAATCGAGGACTCGCGCGGCCGGGGCGTCCCCCGTGGGAGCAGCCCGCGGCCGGGCGCACGGAAGCGGCGAGTTTAGGGCGGGGGGCCCAGAGCGCCGTAGTCGCCCCCGACCGCCGCCGCTTGTTCCAGGCGTGCGGGAGCGACAAAGCCATATCCCAGGTGATATGGTCGCGCGCCGCCCGGCGGAATATGCGAGCCCAACACAATGGGATTACGCGGCCGAGGTTATTTTTCAAGCGGCCGCCGCCACCGCCTGCCCCCCGGACCGGGCTGACCGTACCGGGCGAGCGAGAGAGGCGAGTATATTGCAGGCAGACGCAATTCATTACGCTAGGAGAGCGCGTAGAGGTGTAGTGTTGCAGGCCGGCGCGACGCGCCGGCCTATGATTGATTGCCGGGGCGCCGATCCGCGGAACTGGCACGTCCCATCTGTCACCAATAAATATCCAATTTCACGTTAGAATGATATATAAGATATTTTAACGGGCTGTTTTTATCGCGAGCCGGCGAGCCGCGCGTGCGTATCTCGCTAATCCGCCGACGACGGGGACCTTCCTCCAGCCGGTCTCGCTCTTTCCTCGTGTAATGGGATCATTTATTAAGAAAATTGCCCGCGAGGATATTCGTTCCTGTCTCGCGAGCCTCGTTCGACGCTGGCTGACGCGACACCCTACACTTCGAGGGGCCGATAACGAATTTTATCCCAAGTTTGCCGCAAACTACCGACCGGGCGAATTGATCTTCCCTTTGAGCTGCTCCGAGTCCGAATTGAATTTCTTTTGATTCACTTTCCCAACTTGTTTGAAACGTTAATTCGTTCGAATTAAAAAGATTTTGTAAAAAATTGAATTACTAAAAAGTTTTATTTATACATTATTTATTACGTTATTTTTAGTAAATCAGTGTACGCGTTAAAATTGATGATTTAACTTTAGAGGATTTGATATATTAGATTTTAAAGAATACAAATTTCATTAAGTGCACCGCTTCTATTCAGTAGAAATAACTAAATTTTGAGGGTCATTCTAAAACGAAATGAAGATGCAGATAGAGGCAAGTTTCAAGCATATTGCTAAAAAATATCTTTTAAATTAAAAGATGTACTTTGAAAATTTGAAAGCAAATATAATTACGTTAAATGGTCGCATATTAAAAAGAAAATTACAGTGTTTTTAATAAGTCCAGCAAAAACACCTTGGATCGCCTTTATTTAATTTTAATAAATCATATCACACGCAGATTTATTAGTTTACTAAAAAACGGGAAAGCGCGTAAAAAAGAAATTTAATTTGAAATATTCATAGCGAGCAATTCTGTTTGAATTTTTTTAAGAAGTATGAAATAACCCCGTCTAAAGTCGGGAATTTTCTCGCAGGTGAGAAAACTAATTACTCGTCGGCTAAAGGAGGGAGCTGCAGCAGTAGATTCGTTGAAATTTCTGTCTGAGAGGGAGGAGAAAGGCGAGGCTGCGGCGCAAGGACGCCTCGCAATTTCTCCTCTTTGAAAAATATTTCGCGCTACGGATCCACGCGCCGGCGGAGCCCCGAAAGTAATAACGCAAGCGCGAGTGCGCGCGAGCGAGGAAAAGAAAAATAAAGGCGATTCGAAAACGAGAGGAGGCGAGAGACACGGTCGCGGGGACCCCGGCGGAAAATATATACTCGGAAAATTGCAGCGCGACTGTCGGTGGCGGGCGCGCGGGGGGCGGAATTCCGCAGCGAAAGGAGTCACGCTCGCACAATCCGAGCGCGCCACGGAATCCCCCGACCGGCTTGCCCCATTAGCCCCCCGAGCGCGAGCCACGATTAATTTTCCCTTCTCCAAAGAAGCCGCTTGCCGGAGCAGTCGCGCGCAAAAAAAGAAAAAAAAAACACGAGTGCTACGGGGTATTACGTGTTCGCGCACAGTTATCGCTCCGGACGTCGTTCGATTTCGCAATCGGCTTACCGGGGGGTCGGGGCGGACGGGCGGGGGGAAAGAAATAAGCAGTCAATTCGGTCTGCCACTGCAGGGAAAGACGCTCTCTAAGCGTCATATTTATGCTGACGCGAGACGTTTTAACGGTGGATCGCTGCTTTTTTTGAGCGGACGAGGGTGCGCGGCTAATGTCGATGTGTAAGTGGCGAAAAAGTGCAAAGCGATGCGCTGCTGAGTCGGTGGGCGGACTGATATTGGTATTTCATCATTTCTGTATGTCAATAGTGCTATTTACTATCGGTATGTTTTTTCCCCCGCTAAAGGCCGTTATTCGAGGAAGGGGGAATTCTGGCTGCGGGAATATGGCGCTCCATTTTATAAAAACACGTTTCATCGCTTAAAATGTTTTTACTCACTGAAATAAACGCACACAAAGTTTAAATTTGCTTTTAATTTAAAACAGCTCATGTCATAAGGCCGCTGATATGTTTTGCATTGAAAACTCGGAAACAAAAACAAATTGCGCAAACGAAAACGCAATGATACCCGGTGAAGCAGCGGTACCGTCGAACGCGCGGAAAACAAGATTTTTTACTTTTGGCTCGGGTGCGCGTTTGAAATAGCTCAAAACCGCATTGAAAGGACAATTTCAGCGAGCTCGGTGGGTACACCGTCGAGCTTGCGCGTCGCAGTCGGTCGCGCATCGCCTTGTACCTTTTATCCGTAAAATTAATGCGCATATTTTGCGACCACTCGCGCGAGCGCGCTCTAAAATGTATTTTTACGCGCGTGTAAATGCATTTCCATTCGCAGAGCGACGCGCTTGTGTGTATACACATTGCGGCTCGGCGGCGGCGGCGGCGGCGGCGAAGAAGAGTCGGGGAGGCAGGGAGGGCGAATAAAATGTCACATGGGGATCGGAGGCTAACCCGAGAGCCGGCGAGGTGGAGGAGCTGCGGCGGCGGGGGCGGGGGCGGAGGAGGATGAGGCGGCGGCGAAGGAAGAAGAAGCTCGCGTTAGACGCCCGATCCGGTAATGCAGCGCCTCTCTCGCTCCCCGCGCACTAGGTGAACCCAAGAGAGGACCTCGATCTTTTACTCCCATCCGTGAGATTTATATTTATGGTTCGTTCAGGAGGAAAAGAAAGAGGATAGCGCGGCCACGTGTGTGTCTCTCGGTGTGCCGGGGCTGGGGGGCGCGTATAAAGAAAAAGAGTAGGAGAGAGAGCCCGGGGAGGGCGCGCCGCGGCGCATCGAAGTGTGCGAGTCGCGCGAGACTCCCGGGCTCTATCTCTGACGACGTCGTTCGCCGACCCCGTTTCTTAAGTCTCCTTAAGTCGAATCCCCATTGCTCTTGCGACAGACTGCGGAATAGCGCGGACTGCGCCGCGTCTCGCGCTCCGCCGGGTCGAAAGCCCGCGCATCTACTCGAAATCATAACCATCAAAACAATAATGCGACCTACTCCGCCCCACCGAGCTGTAACTCTGCACTAAGGCTCGCCGAGCCTTATTCTGTGTTTTCAGCGTTATCGAGTAATCAACTGCGAACACTGACGTTTCAAGTGTTTATAAACTTTTTCTAGAAAATCGATTTTTCCAGCTGTGAGTTTACTCGTGCGTGCAAGCTTGGGCAACATCGCGACTTTGTTTTCAAACTTTTTTGAATATCGATCTAAGCTTCTTACTAAAATTTAGATTGAAAATTTTTTCAGTTTTTCAGAAGTTTGTAGTAACTTCTTACAAATACTTTATCTTACGAGAGATTTTTTTGAAAATGTGTCAAATATTTATAAATTATATAAGCTCCAGTGATTAATTGTATTTAAATTATTCTCACATTGATTTACTTTTAGAAATATTAATTAAGAGGTCGACTTTTAGTGACGCGCAATTAGAGTACGCGCCTGTCTCCACATTCACACACTTTCTATAGTCTCGATTGCAACCACGAGCTCAGTTCACCGCCACTTCCTTAATTGTGGTTAGGCAAAGAATGATTCTGACCTGAATTAATCAATGCTATTTTGAATTAATCAGGTATCAATTTTCCGTGTCACCCGCTCTTCTAGTTTAAAGAGAAACTTTTGCACTCATTGCCTAGGCACTAACACGTGCCTAAGTGCAAGTGCAATTCCAATTTAAGGTGATACATCTTGGAACAGCTCATCGCGAAATGTATTCCTCGAAATCGAAATATTTCACTGATTCGAAAAATATGTCTTCTACCGCGAGCGGTAATGCACGAATCGCGCGCGGGCGCGATTATGATTCCCACGGTGCAAAGCGCTAATAAACATCGGCGGCTCGGCGATGTCGAGCGGCTGCATAAATTTTAACGAGCGGCCTATCAATGGAAAAGTGACACAGGCGAATGAGGCCCGCTCGCGCCGGCATACAGCGCCCGGGCGAACAATAAAGTAGAGGAAAACCGATAGTGGAGAGAATTCGCTACACGCCGCGGACTCCGACTTCTCCTCGAGGAAGATTCTATAAGCGAAAGGGAGGCGAAGCTCGCGAGAAAGAGAGAGAGACAGAAGGGGGGGGGGGAGATTGAAAGGTTCGGGAGGAATCGAAACTACTACTTGGCGTAGCAAATGTATGCGCAGTCTTGGGCAGATAACGCGCAACGAGGTTGCAGCGAGCAGACATTTATCCCTTCCAGCTCGTTCTCCCTCTTTATTTCTCTTTAACGTTCCTGTGTTCCCTCTCGCGCTCGAGAGGAGCATTAACGTACCGACACCGCGAGGGGAGGGGGGGAAGATGCGCAGAAGTCCGCCTCAAGAGCGGAGGTTAACACCCGTGTCCATCTACGGGCTACACGATGGATAATTCAGCGTCACTTAACTGTTCCGCGAACTCAGTATCGGTGACGATGTATATCGTCGGCCCGAGGGGGATGTGAAAGTAAAAAGATCGAGCTCCCCACCGGCCGCAGCAGATGCGGCGAGCCTCCTCCGGCCTCTATTAGGGACTCGTCGCGTTGCTCTAGCTCTCGCACTGACTGACCGCCGGCGCAACAAGACACGCGAGAGACGAACAAATCCAGAGGCGAAAATGTCCGCTCGTACCGGCCACTACCGAGAAATAAGCGAATCTCCTCTTTCCATCTAATTCTACGACTGCCGCGGCTAAACCGATTCAATTATTTATGTTAATTTATATACGACGCGACATGCACTTTAACTTTCCGAGCGTTAACTAAAGCGTGTAACGATTTTTCATTTTCTTTTCATTATTTATGTACCCGCAGCTTAAACGGCCAATTAAATCAAATCTCTTTTGCATCGAATTAAATAAATCACATATTATATTGTAAATAAACTTCAACTTTTTGACAAAGCGAGATTTACTCTATAAGCAATGTAAAGGCGAAATATTTAAAGGCAGTAATTTAAGCAATATTGCTTATTGTAGAAAGTAGGTCGTGCATGCTAAAATCTTTTAATCCTATTATACAGGAATAGGTACCTGCATTTCTACGCTGCACAAGGAATATGCAAATATTGTTCTTAAATTATTTTGCTTCAGAATCACACCTAAAATTCGTAGATAATTTAAACGTCGAAAAATCGTGACAATTAAAAAACATTCAGAATTAAACCCTCATTATCGTACGATGAAAATTGTTTCTACTCGTTTCTATTTTTCTAATTCCCTTTTAAGTGTACAAAAGCGCTAATGAGACAAAAAGTTTACTACTTAAACGGAAAAACCAAGGCTTAATTATAAAATTCGTCGATATCATTTTATAAGGTAAATGCTCTATCAAACAAAATCTCGGCTAACAAAGCTACTTCCGCTAAGTAATGTCACAAAAGAACTCGCAGCTAATCCGACTGGTTTAATTCCTCGGATAATCCCCGCCGGTGAAAATTAAATCTACTCAAAAACGAGAGGAGAAGCACCCGGCCGCGACTAATTTCGCGATGGCTTGACCCGCTTGACCGTTTTCCCGGGCCGCTTTTCCAGCTCGTACTCCGATCGAGACCGCCTGTCCCCCCTCCCTTCAGTCACCGGTCGCGTATGCGGGGGCGGCGGGCTAAAAAATAGTTTGCCATTTTTATCGTCACTCTACCATTTTCTTGGGTAAAGCGCGCCAAGCAAGAAAGTAAACGACTAAGCGAAATACGCTCGAGAGATTTCGCTTGAAAATCCCCCTTTTACACGTTTCCCACGTTTTCGATGCATGGCTGCTTCCGCGAATACGTAAACTCAAATCCTCGCTCGCTCGCCTCCCTCCTACCTCTCTCTCTTTCTCTCTCTCTCCTCCATCTCGGCTTTTCATCTCTCCTCCTCTGCGCTGTGCGTTCACCTTTCTTTTTATGATGGTTGGCGGCAGTTAGCGGTCGCCGAGGGAAAGACAATATTTGTCCTCGGATCCTTCCGCGGTGCTGCATTAATCGAAGGGAAACACGCCGGCCGCGAAATCATCGGCGCTCCGCGCGCAGATTCAATCGGCGCAGATGATTCATGGCGCGACGATAAATCTGCCGCGATCTTCGCGCTTTTCGCGCAAACTTTAACGAGTACAGTTACGCGCGTCGATGTCGATAGCGATGGAGTTCCGCGTCGTTAGAAAACTGTCTTTTCCCTCCCTTATTTTTTAAAGCCGAGCGAGGAATCCGAAAAGCCGGGGATTAATCGGCGCGAATTGATCTTCAAATAGGAGTCATTGAATTCCGCCTGGCCTAATCTCGTCGGGGAGGGAGGAGGGGAGCGATGGGTCCGGGACTTGTCGTGATCAATCTTTCATCCCGCCGCTTATCATGAGCCAGCTTTGCTTCGTTCCATGGAAAATCATGTAATTATTATACGCCCGAGATTGCTATCTCCTTATCTACTGGATGGATCGGTCTTACCCGCTGCCTCGAGACCATTGATGTTGACTTCGCTTCTTCCTCCCGCTCCTCCGCGTCCCGGCCACCGCTCTTCTTCCTTTGTTAAATCCCACATCCTTCGCAATCTCGACGGATTTTTCATAATCTCTTCTTCCTCCTCCGCCCGGCCTAAGATTCTCGAGGAAACCAAATAAAAGACCTAATAAGTTTTCAGTAACTTGATATGTTCCTCGATAATTGCACTGCGGGATAATCAATACTGTATTTATTTTCCCCCCCATCGCATCCATTCGAGAGACTCCAAAATCTTGATTTCCGTTCGAGAAAGAAACATAAAGAATCAATTTTTCTAAAGATTAATTTATTTAACGTGCCAAAAAGCGTTTTTCATGCTTAACTTTAAGCACAAATATGGATTCAAATAAAATTTCTTTTTTTCTCATTCTGAATCTGTTTAATCACAATCTCATTAAATAATTTCTATTCGTGAAAATTGCTGACTGAAAACTAAAATTAAGCATTTCTTAAAATAGCATCCTGAGAGTCAAAGTAAAACGTAATAACAACAAATCATGACGGGCCTGATAAGCAAAGGTAAAACGGTGACTCGAATTTTAGTAACGCTCGTTTGGTGTATCTCGCGATAAATCCGCAAAGTTAAGAAGCGCGAAAATGCAAAATAAATGTTTGGCCGCGTTTAAAGAACGAAAGGCGCGCGCGAGAACACGAGAAGCTACAAGGTCTTTTATAAGATACGATAGGATAGGGGTGATAGCTGCGAGGAGAGAAGCCGGCGAGGAAAAGGTCTCTTGCGCGCGCGGGCCTCTGATCCCGCGGAGATCGCGCGCCGCTGCCCCGTAACGGGCCGCCCGAAAAGATAATTATTTCGACGTGGCAAAGTTCATCGTCGCGGCCCCGCATAATTGGGAACGTGGGTAAGCGTTTAAGTGATTTCAATTCGGACCCCGCCGCTATGCATAGGAGCGCGAGCGGATATCGCCGGAGGATCGACTCGACCTCGACGCTCATTACTTCGAAGAGGGCTACGTTTCTTCGTGTAAACGACTTATTTATTGATGTAAGCCTGTTTTATGATAACCTCTAGGCGGCTTATCGGTATTGGAGAGTATCTGGCGGAATTCATGTGACTATTGTAAAGTGATTCTACAACGGATAGGGGAATCATAGTAATTATTATTAATGGTTTGTACTATTGATTTGAACATTCCAAACAATTCATCTATTCACTTCTTTTTTACATAATACATTACATATAATTAACAACTGTTTTGGGAACCTTTTAAGAAGAGTTACTTCTCAAAAAATAGTTGCTTACAATTTGAAAGCTGAAATAAATAATTGAAATCAATAAGAACCTCTGGTACTACATATAATTATATCTTAATATATTGGATATTTTTATTTATTATGTAACGATCGAGGCAATATTTTACATTTATGAAATTTGAATTAAAATATTTAAAAGCGGCTCAAATTCAACGATTAATGCTTCAATATCTACTTAAATTATTTGGTTAATATTTATAAATGATAAAAAAGCAGGAAAAGCGGCGATAATGAAGATAAATCTGTATGAAACAAAGACGAAAATAGCTCGGTACGACACCACTAACACATATTCCGCGAACGAGAGCGGCGCGCTAGTTGGCTAGAGGGAAAAATCATTTCGAATCCGAAGAATCTGGTTCGCCGACGTGAGAATGCGAGCCACTCGAAGTGCGCGCGATAATACGCCGCGGCTGCTCTCGGCAGGCCTCGGGGGGGAGTTATGGGTCAATTAAAAGGGGTAAAAAAATGCCGAGGGATTTCCACGTAAACGTGCGCGCGCGTGTGTGTGCGGCTGACGCCGACGAAAATTTCCCACGAATGCTAATGAAGCGCGCGCTTAAGGCATCGCGGCGGCGGTGCGTCGGCGCAGATCGATAGATTATTAACGCGTCGCGCAACTAACGGTAGTAATAAGCTCGCTCCTGCGCGGGATGACGCGTCGGCAAAGAAGCGCACCCGCGCGTCCGCGTTTGCGCCCAGCCGGAGGAAATTGGAAGCTCGCCGAACGTGTGTATGTATGTGTGTGTGTGTGTGTGTGTGTCGGGAACAAGCAGGGGTCAGACGCGACACAGAGCGGGGAGTGGGTTGGCGCGCGCGCGGCCCGGTCTTATCGCCGCTGACTCTAATTGGCTCCTTGGTGATGTATTAAGGAAATTAAAGTCACTGATAGCCCACGCGCGAATCTCCCGGCGCACCGCGGCAACCTCTCCAGGCTCGTTCCAGTTTACCGGACTGCGCCTCGCCTGCCCGCGCTCTTTGTCGCTTCTTCTTCTTCTGGTAGCAGAGCTGCCGCTGCCGTTTCTTCTTCTTTTGCCGCCACCTTGCTCGCGCTCGGACAATCGATGTCGTTTCTCTCCGTGTTTTCTCAAGTTACGTACTTTCCTTGCCGATAGGATTTATTTATCAAGAGTCGCGATGAAATTGAACTTTTTTCCCGACTTTACATTTTTTTAGCTTTTGAATATTGGAACCTTCTTTTGTACTGACGATTTATTAGCTTCATATATTTCATGAGTGATTCGGTTGGAGAACAAATAATACGGTCATTTTTGTTAGGATATGGTGCAATATTCAAAATAAGTGACACTTTTTTCAGTTAAGTAAATTAATTTAGAAGTTTAGAATCTAAAGTTTTAAGCTTAAGGTATTCATTTTGAAGGAAGGCAAGACACTGAGAGTAACTCTGAAATAACCGAAGCACCTCTTCATGAATAATAAAAAGTAAACTCCTTAAATCCCGAGGAAAAACATCAACATTTTACGAACTAATTAAAAATGACAATTTTCGATTACGCCAGACCCCGTTAAATCCCTCTCCCATCCAGCTCCCTCATTTTTCTCCGCGCCATCCTTTACCCTTAGCCCCTATAAAAAGGCTCCGGCGTAAATAAAGCAGCGCATAAGAAACTTTCTCCGGCGCAGCTAGGATCAATCCCATAAGCAGCTTCCGAGGGGGGGCTAAATGAAAAGATCGCGGCGGCCAATAACCGATCGCGCTTCCTTTATTGTCTCGCACCTTCCCGCCCGCCTTTGCATAAAACTTTCCGGAGCGGCGCCTCCGCGATGGGCTATCCCGATTAACCGGTGCGCGCTCCCTATTAATTTCGTAAACCTACAGCGGCTCGTGCCGAGCGATAATGCAGCGCGAAACCGCGGAAAAACTTATCCGTCGCCTTCCGTCCGCGAGAGCAAGCCGTTAATCGGCGGGCCCTGTCCCGATCGAGATAGTCCGTCCACTCTCACGCGGACGACGTAAAAGTCGCTTTTTTCCTCCTGGACCCGTCTCCGTACCGTTAAACTCTGTACGGAGATGCGCGTATGCGCGCTGCGAGAGGGCGTACGCCTTTTTTCGTTTCTACCTCTCGCTGGAGGGAGAGAAAGTCTCCGGTGCACGATGGCCCTTAAAACTTAGCGGGTCCACTCTCGAAATCGCGATAACGAGATCGTAAAACTCCCGTCGGAGGGCTGATGGATTTTTCCAAGTTGGGAGTTCGCGAGAGCTCGAGGAGTCCCTCCCCCGTCCGACCGGCCGCGATCTTAATCTGAAATGGTTGATCGTCGCGGTAACCTACTTTCCCGCGGGGGATCGCCCTCGTCCTCCTCTCCCGCCATATTTTCAATTTGCCGACTGATCGACCGGTGCGTTTTAGCTTCTGGCAAAAATCCGCCTTCCGGCGGCCTCCGGAGAAACAGCTGTGCATTAATACGCCGGCTCCATAAGGGATAAGGGTGTAGGCGGCGCAAATAGGGCAAGAGCGCGGGAATGCACGGCTCGGAATAGCTCGAGTTTTCTCGCGGCGGGACGCGAATGTAGCTCTCCGCGCGTATACGGCCGCCGCAAGTGCACGTGTACAAGCAAAAGGAGGGGTTCTTTTACTTTCCTTTCGCGATGATAGGGAAAGGCATTGCGCATCGCGAACGACACACTCGGCATCCCATTATATGCCTATCCGTGCGCATTCCTCATTTCCATTCCGTCTCCCTCCTCGCGCCGCCGCCGGCTCTCCTCCCTCCTCTCCTTTGGGTTTACCAAGTCATTTTCAACGCTACCCTCGCGCGCGCGCTCCGCACTCGAATCCTTTACCCTCTTTTCCCTCCCGCGCGATCCTTTTCCCATCTCGTCGACGATTTATATCCGGGCTCAGACTTCCTCTCGCGAATTTTTCCAGCAGCCGCGCGCGTGTGCGCGCACGTACGCGCGCCGCGGCTGTGTGTGTAGGTCAGCCGATGCAGCGGCGAGAGGCGAGAGCAGCGGAATATCGCGCGACCGCAAGCTGTACCGTGAACGCGGCGGTCTGCGGCTAATTAATATTTTTACGCGGGGAGCAATCGGCCGTGACCCCTAATGGAGGTCGGCTCCGCTTTTTTTTTTCTACGGTATTACACACGCGGGGCCGCGGATTAATTGCCCCGGCTACCGGCGGCGCCCCCTACTCATCAGTCATGACGATGTCACCCCGTACAAGCTCGTTTCTACCTACCCCCCGCGTGCGTGCTGCAATTTTTCTCTCCGTCCAGCGCTCGACTCAAAGGATTTTTCTTGCGAGTGATATGCTTTTGAACGGTTCATTTTGAATGAATTACTTTTTAGAAAAGGGGAGAGGTTTTAATTAGCATAATGGAAATGAAGATAAAGTCTTTCTTCACAGCGTTGTTGTAAAACAATGCTTTGATAAAGTTATAAAAATTTTTTTCAATTTCAATCCGGGATGCACATTTTAAATTAAATTAACAGAAGTACTTTTACGAGTCATTTCAAAGATAAATAATTTTTGTTAAACTTGTTTTATGAATTCGCAAAAAGCTGCATATCTTTCGTAGAAATGAATTGTTTAATTAATGAATGTTTTTCTACAATTAAAGAAAATTAAAAAATTATTAGCTTTAACGATTTCAGAAACGTTCCAACATCACCATTCTTTAAAATATATTTTAAAAGGCTTTCAGCCCGTGTATCGTTTAATAAATAAATGAACAGAATTTTTCTGATAAAAAAAGCAAGTAAGTTTCATTATGAGAAAATACCAGAGAAAATTGAGTACGCTAACGTAGCTCGCAAAAGAGCAAAAGGAAGTCCCCGGAGCGTCTAAATTCGAGCGTATTTTCGTACAAATTGCATTCGCCGAACAAATATTTAAAGCGGCGCGGAGGGCGCGGTGGACGACTCATTTGTAAACTGATTTCGGCGAAAAAGGGTAAGCCCCGGAGAGCTGCAGCCGGAGCAATCGCATTTATGTATTCAAATGGGAATCCAAAGTCTCCTCGGCTGACACTCGCGGGCGGCAATTTCGCAGAGCCAAGGCGGCGGCGGCGGAAGAATGTATAAAGCTCGGGGCAAGGTTAAACGCGCGACAAGGGAGAGATAAGAAAAAGCAGCGACGCCGGCGCATACATATATACATATACACACGTATACGTATAGAGCCGGGCACGCGGGCGAGCGGTCGCTTTTTCGAGCGACGCGAGGGAGCGTCGCCGACTGCAGCAGGTGCATATTATTCACGCGAGCGCCGGATGGATCTCGCGCGAATTCATAAAGCAGTCTTTTGTACCGATACAGGCCGTAGGGTGGCGGCACCGCTGGGGCTCCTCGGGCACCCGTTATGGTAATTCTCCACGGGAGACTTATGAAACCGGCCGCTTCCGCGTCTCCGCTCCCGCTTTATCGTCGCGCGCGCGCGCAGAAAAAGCGCGAGGATAAAAAGCGGGCGCGAGGGGTGAAAAGAAAGGGCGAAACGGGAGAAGAAGAAAGTCCGGGTGTGCTCGGAGGGTTAACATTAATAAACGGCGAGAGGAGCAAAAGTTCCTTTATCCGCGCGACAAAGTCCTCGACGGCCGTCGTCGCGAAAAAGTCCTCCTCGAGCGCGGCTGAAGAGTTCTTATCTCGCCTTTCTTCCTTCGGAGCTGAGACCGCCCCAGCACTTAGGCGGCGCGGGGGCAGGGGAGGGACAATGCGCGGGCGCCGCGTCGCGCGCGCGGCTCGGGTTTAGTTAACATCGCGCGCGACAATGGCGCCATACTAATTCCAGGCTCGACCGCAAGCCGTGAACGAGGCACGCGGCTGCGGCCCCCGCGACGCGACGCCATTATGGTCCATTTGCGCCGGCGGCAAGTGCGCGAGGCACTTCCTTAGGTGCTTTGTTCTCCCGATAACGAGAGACTAAAGCGGCCTCGCGGAGCGCGAACATTTATTATTTCGGAGTGCGCGAGATAATGGACTGTTACAATCAAAGCCCGCGAGCCCCGGGAATGCTTTATGTGTAAATTGCAAGCCCGCGCCCCGAAAAATCCCGGAGAATTTTCGCGGCCGTTTCTTACGTTCGAGCTATTAGCGCGCCGGGGCGCCGATTCGAAATATTCCCGATTATTTATGCGCGAGCGCGCGGGGAACAAAGGCCGCGCCGGCCCGAACAATGCGAAAAAGCGCGGATTTTCTTGCGCGAACTCTCGATATTCCGCGACGCGCGCCGCTCGTGAATCACCGACGGCCGCCGGCTTTTATTATGCGAGGCGCGCCGGTGACCCGGCCGCTTTTTCTGCGGGCTACTTGTTTCGTGTGGCTATTACGTCTTTCGGGTAAACGAGTGCCCGGCCCACCGGGAATTCATAATGGGAGTCGCGGCGGACCTGGCATCAGGGTGTCGCCGCCGCGGGGGTGGCTGACTTCTCGGAACTTGCAACTCACATCAGAGGAGATCAGTGAAACTTTTCACTCGCTACCGTTGTGCAGACCTACTTTTTTCGGACAGCCGTAGATTGCAAGAAATTAACTGTTTACCCGAAATGAGATCAAACTGCAGTCAGATGATAAAATAAAGCGTTCGATTTTTGAACGCCATCTAAGCAGTTTAACAGATATTTAGAGTTTAACCCTCTGAATCAATAATTGGTCAATTCAATTAGTTGTTTATTTACAAGATCAGTTGATTGACTTTCCTTCATGCAAATTTTCCATTGCAATGCCGGTGAACTTTAGATTGCAAACATTACTGATTAATAGCATTAATAATCACAACGCATTAGAATCATTAGTCATTAATTGGTCTCGAATTACAGTTTGAATTATTGCTGCGCGATGTCGATCAACAAATATTTTTAAACATTTAGTGACTTTATCGGTTACATTGACATACACCATTTTTTTATGATAAATGGCGGTTAATTCACCATCACGGTGACAGATATAAAATTAGAACACTGGCAGTATGTAATTTAACTTGAACGAATATATGATTACGCGATTATAAAACGTCGGTATGCCTTTAAAATTTTAACTTTCGTTGTATAATACATTTAGTATAAGTTTTAACAGCATTTGACGAAAATGGGAATTTAACTTTCTAAAACAATTTTATTTTGTTGTGCAAACGCGATCAGTACAGTGGTAACATAACAATAATATTGCTTGATCTTCATAATTTATGTGCACTACATAATTTGTTTGAATGACTGAACAATATATAATTATCCAGCTCAAATGTTTAAGCGTTGGTAAATTCCATTGCAGCATTAATTTGAGCCTATATTATTTAAATCAGAAGTTATAATCTGATTGAATTCTAAATGTAATTATATGTTCCGCTGGAACGGGGATGAATTCGCGTGCATGAAATACCGCTATATTTAAATTGGATTTGTCAAACAAGTTTGTAAATTCATCATTTCAAAAATAACGTCGTCATTCCTCCCAGTTATACGGGAATTTTTTCCTCGAAAACTTGCGATTTCGTAGGAAAAAACTAGTGTTTGCAGTTCAAGAATCTCCTTGATAAAAATCTCGCCAACGCACTACATCGGGGTCACAATAAAACATAAAATTTATATCAAATTTCACCCCGTTATTCCAGCAGCGCCCGCAGGAAAAATGCGCTGACTAAATAACACGGTGTCGTATATTCATATGCATTAAGTAGAATGAGTCGGATACGGCAAGACCGGTATGTACAACCTTCTAGGGCGAAAGAGATCTAATTTTTCTTAAATCTCCGATCGTTAGCGCGCACCAGGATTACTTTGGAAAAAACTGTAACTTAACAAACTCGTATCAGCTGCTTCCGTTAGCTTTCTTTCCTTGCGGCATAAAAGAAAAGAATTGAACGTCTTTTAGTACTGGTTATATGAGATCCAGTTTATATAAGACGCATAATAATAGACCTGATACGGCTAATAGATTTACTATTATATTATGGTGCTATTAACATTTTTAAACGGGTTGACGGTATAAGCAACGAATTGCCTCTTTTAAAACATTCTTTAGAAGATATTTAAGTTAATTTAGTACATAATGAAAATTCCAATGATAAATTTTTCCAAACTGTAAAAGAATACTCTTATAGCATAAGATTTTAATTACTGAATTTATCGTTTCCTTGTTATTGTTAATCGATTGTAATTAACAATGAGTTTAATTCAATGTCTTTTATTACAATTTTAATATCTTTCGATTATACTTTTTAGCGTACTTTTAGAAGGATTTTGAATTATCTCTTTTTTTAATTTATGAGTAATCAATAATATCGATGTTTTTTATTAGTGTTTAAAAAGATTCATTGTTCCCATCAGGTCCCTAAAAGCAATTTAAAAATTACAAATTTCAGGACTCTTATTCTTTATTGGTCTATTAACCTAAATTCTTGTTAATACGTAACGGTACGATATTTTTGAGCATAATGAGTACATAGAACTACAACTACTAACATAAAGGTGTAATTCCTTATTGTAAAAACTTATCGTCTGATCATTCAAACATTTTAAAAAGAACTTTAGATTGGATATTTTTAAATCATAAGTTAATCATTTTTTAAATCTGATATTTTTATAAAAAAAAATCTTTAAAAACTAGAAAGTAAAAAAATTACTCCAATTTTACTTTGTAATATTAATTAATAATAAAATATTCGAAGCGAGAGATAAATGTAGGACACAACTTTTTATTGTACGTGCGAGGGAACATGAGAGGGAAATTTAAAAAAAAAAAACATTTACGCAATGACACATTTAATATCGATGCGGCGTAAATCCGCAACAATGCAGCTTCAATTATACAATGCACACTGGTCTCCCGCGAAATCCGTCTCCGCCGGTCGGCCAGCGACAGCGGCAGCGGCATCAGCAGCAGCCCCCTTAATGACAAACCGGCCGCGATCGTCGCAGTAGTAAAAGCGCGAAAGTTACGAGGCACTTTAATGGGCCGCGTCGCCTCCCTCTCGCTCTCATTCCTCCGGCGTAATACGCAAACGCGCGCGTGCCCGCATGAATATGCATGCCCGCCGCGCGGGGCAATAATAACGTAGGGGCAAAACGGCCGAAGCCGAGCTAAGAAATTTATCGCGTATAACCAACGCGAGCGAGCGCAGCCCTTTTATTCCGCCTATACTTTCCTCGGCTTGATGATACGGTGTAATATTTCCGCGTCGCGGCCTCCCCGGCGCGCTCCGCTCCGGGGGCATATACGCGCGCGGCCGCCCGACATGTGTCACCACTTTCGCCCGTGGCCGGGCAGCGCCGGGCAGTTAACGCAGGCGCGCGGGTCACCGCAAGAACGATCGTAATGTCTAGATTTGCCGTGGCTCGCGCCAATTTCCGAGAAGCCGCGGTCGGCCAATTGAACGGAGCGTTACGCATCGAAAATGACGAGTCGCGCCGCCCGGAGATAACTCGCTGGCAAAGGGCTCGCGCTGCAGGCGCCCCGTATATGGCGAGTGCGAGTACAGTCCGAGCAGCAATGTCGAGCGCAGCGTTGACGAAAAATATCGACGGATTTGAACATTTTTTTCTTTGTGCGGCTTCTCCTTTGCCTCTTTTTAATGTTCGCGGCTCGATGCACGTTTATCCTGTCGGACAATCCATGTTTATTCAATTATATTGTTGCTTGGAAACAGACTTTTCTGACCTACTTTTGGGTTTTCCATCAGCTAACGGGAAGAGTTTCTAACATTTTATTTTAATTAAACGAAATGTGTTTTGCAAATTGAAAGTCATTTTTTAATTGTAAAAGTGGGTCAATGATTACAGTTTAAATCGATTTTAAAATTCCAATAAAATAACAGCATTTGTAATAAGCCTACAAGTTTGCAGACTGAAATACAATGCAACAACTGACGAGGCTGAACGAAATGTTCTTTCATCCTTCGTTCGACAAAATTAAGTTACAGCAACGCGACGAACAATCGGTCGGAAAGTCGCAATTAGCCCTGCAAATGCATTTACAATAGTTGGAAAAATGAAATTTCGCAATCAACCGGGCGTCTGCAGGCGGCGTACCCGGCAACAGGACAATTGCGCGTCAGACTGTACGCGTCGTCCGGGGCGCATTGTCGCGCGAAATGCGCAACTGCGCGGTCAGCGATCGACGTGCGTCACCGCGGCACGAAACCGCGGCCCGCCGGCTTCCGGCTGCCACCCCCGTCGCCCGGGCACGAAAATAAGGAGGAAAAAAGAAACGCGGTCCTTCGATACGGCCGGAGAATCGAATACAAGAGGCGGAGATTGCGCGGCAGCAGGAGGACAGAAAGGAACTCGTTTGCCGGCCTGTCGAGCCGCACGCACGCGGCCGAGAGATATGGAGGGCGCGGCGGATGATCGCGCCCGAGCGCCGCTCGGAGATACGCTTAATAACACCCGCCTGATTTTTGGGTCACCGACGATTGTCGGGGGAGGCCGCGCGGCAGAAAGGGACGCCCGCGTCGGGCTTTTCATGCGACCCGCTCTTTGATACAGCGAGGCTCTTTTTTTATCTCGTTGCCTTTGCTAGCGGTAAGCGTGATTTATGCTAGACTTTTTCGCGCTGAAGAACTTACCCTCTTTTTTTTGCGAATAATTGTCTCGGTTCTTTTTTAAGTGCGGAGCTGGCAAAAATTAAATACGTTTATTTTGTGAAATGTTTCGCATTTTGAATTTTAATGATTTTACTCAAATCTTTGGTGAGTGCGACTCTGTATTAACTTTGCTGCAGGAAGCTCGGAATGTTGTTCTTTTGTGGCGTCGCAATTTTCTTATATTTTTAAATCCTAAAAGCTTTTATAATATAATTTAATAAGCTGAAGAAAAATATTTTTTATCGTAAAAAGCACCGTAAAATGTTAAAATAATGCTTTTTTCTTTAATGTTTGTTAAAGAGAAAAACTCTTATGTTATTTTTACAGAGTGTGAAACATCTCTCTCTTGATATTCATGAAATAACACATTAGAAATGTTAACTCTTTTAATATAAAAGACATAATAGTTATACTTTTTAAAGCACGTAGTAAATAAGCTTACTTAAAAAAAGGAATTAAAAGCATACTTCAAGTTTTCAAGCACGGAAAGAAGATTTTTAATACTTTTTTTTAACATGCTGTCTAAATAATTCTACATAACTTTATTTACTTTTCCGTACATTTTATGTTGATTTACAGGCTTTTCTTTTACAGACCGAGACTCGATAAATCTTTCCACTTGTGATTATAGAACCTTTCGACATCTCAAGTCACTAGATTTCTTTAGTTATTCAATTTTATCAAACTGTTGTTTAAGCAAGTTGTAAAATATATCACACGATAGACTATGGATACACGGTATTTTTTTAAAAAAGTCAGGAAATCCAAAAATCTGCGTTACCTTGCAAACTACTCGTCGAGGGCCCCCCTGACAAATACGTGTTTCTGGTAATCCGAATAAGCGAACGATCGCAGCGCGGGGCTGCATCAGCATTGCTAATTTCGCGAAAAATAAGAAAGAGAGGTACGCTGCGGCGCTCGCGCATTAGCATAATGAAAAGAGCGAGCGGCGGGTCGCGCGTCGCGGGTGTAATTCGAGCCTCCCATGGTCCCCGCGAAAAATCGCCGTCCTCCCCAACCTCCCGGCGGCACAAGTGCGCCTTTTCCGTGGAATCGGCGAAAAATCGGCGGGCTCAACTCGTCCCGTGGGATCGACGATTTCCGTTAACGCGCGCCGAGCTCACCTATGCAGCGGCGGCGAGGATGTTCGCTCCCTCCTCGCCCGCTGGGAGAGTTAATTATTAACGTTTACGATTATCACCGTTACGCCGATTTTTGCGCCAGCCGCGCATTCGGTTTATCCATTAGCGCCGCCCGTGTTCCTCGGCGCTCTAATGCGCGCGCATTATGTATGGCCGCTGTTCTTCCGTGATCTTTCGGCACCTACCACGGCAACTTCTTCAGCCCCTCTCGCCGCTCCGTGGGGGGCTCCGCGCTTTTTCTTTCCGCAGGAAGGAGCCGAGGCTCGGATTTCGGTACAGTTACGCCGTTTATCGCGATCCTCTTTGCATAATTTATACAGAAAAAAATAGTGCCTCGTCGGCGCCAAAATCTTCCTTTTTTTCCCATAAGCGCGTCTATCTTTTTCGGAAACCGCGATGCGAACGATTAATTTCCGCTTAGTCATATCCCGCGGGAACTCGCGCGCTTAAATATTTGTCGTGTATACGCCTCGTTGAAGATACTCATCTCCCCGGGCGAAGATTAAATCTTCCGCGGCCCGGTCACTCCTCCGAGCGCGAAAGGGTCGCACGCACCGAAAGAGCGGAGGGAATAAAAGGAGTGCGCCCATCATCTCGACGTACGAGATTCGCGGAGCGATACCCCCTTGTAAACATTGACCGAGAGCTCGCTCGTAATTCTATCCATTAGCAGTACCAGGCCGCGCGCAAATTTATTCGCCTCCGCCTGAATTTCTTGCTGCCGCTGCGCGAAAAGCGTAGCGGACAGGGCGAAACTGATGTATTCTGTATTTTTCTTGCGCACTCCGCGGAAAGCGAGTGCGAGGGAAAAATTTTCAGCCGGCTGCCGCGGCGCGGATTCGACTTGTCGGCCGCTTTTTATTCCCCTCCTTTTTCCCCCTTTTTCCCCTTTTTTCCCCTCGGCCCGTCGAATTCGCGCGCCCGCCGCCGTCCCGATTCCGCGTTATCGCCGGCATCGATTGGAGCCCGGGGAAAAAGTTCGCCGAGTGCGTGCCGAAGATATCGGGGAGAAAAATTAACGCTCGTAAAATCGTTGTAAGTGCGCTTGCAGTGCGAGCGGCGATATGTCGACGTCCAATATTTCCGGTTCGTAAATTTTTCATCGCGATCGCCTTCACTTCCCTCCCTTTTAAAGTGTCCCCGGCCGCGCTTAATCAAGTTTACTTAGATGATGAAGAGGTAAAACTCGTCGCGCGTGTAAGCCGACCTCGATTGCTTCCTTTTCACGTAAAATTCGAGAGCGTGAGAACATGAACTGTCGATGAGCTACTTTGTCGCGAGCTTTATACTCCGGCCGAGGTGGTGGAATTTAATTTCCACTGCCATATTTGTATTGAGTGCCTCGCGGAAAAGAATACAAACAAAAATCCCGCTTATCGATCGCTAATATCGCCGAGCCCGGGAGAATCGACAGACTCGATTAGACACGCGTAACGACGTCTGTTTCAAGTTTTAAAGTGCAGCCTTTTTGCGGAAGTAAAAAGCGACAGATTTTTATTCAACAAGACCAGTTTGATATTTTAAGATCCATATCGTTGTATCTACTTTTCTTATTGAGCATACTTTCTGCAGCATTTCAATAATCAAAAGGAACAAATAGCAACCTCATTTTATCAGAATGTTTTATTCAATATGATAATTTAGCTTTCTTTAGATTTATTGTAATGTCATGATAAGCGTTATTACTTTTGATGATAAGCATTATTACTCTTCTATTTATCTAAATCCCTACAAAAAATCTATTTAAAATGTTAATCGTATAATTAAACGATGCACAATTAATTGCCTTGAACGTGAATTATCGGAAATTATTGCTTTCATTATTGATACCGCGATAAGAAGTGTGGACCCTTTAAAAAATTCATTGGCAATTAAAGTGAATCTCACGTGGCACGAAAGAGCTCAAATATCGCCACGGCACTGCGGCTCTCGAGTTCATCCCACCCGCTAGGTCGAAAATCAATTGACGAACACCATCGATAACTCAATTTAACGTTCCTCTCTTTTTCATTACAGATCGGGCGTGCACGAGGCTTTTCCGACGAGCCGCGGACGAGCTTTCGGTAAGTAATGACCGCCTCGCTTAATGCCACATTTATACCGGCTAAAATTCAACGGGGTCGCGGGGGCGGGGGGAGGGACCGCGCGCTCGATGATACTCGGCGCGGCGCAACGAGTGCGTCGCCGTTGAAAAGCATTGATCGTTTAAAGTCTCTTTGATCAGGCGAGCGAGCGACGTCGACCACTCGAGTGGCTCGCGCATACGCGCCATCCCGTGCATGCGTGAATGAGCGTCGCGAGCTGCGTTGGCTCGCTGACAAGATTAGCGCTGCCGCGCGCTCTCGTTAACAAGCCTCCCGCGCGTTTTAGCTAAATATTTTAGTTTTTATTACCGTCCCGCATTTTATATTCGTTTCCTCCATTAGAGGCGCACAACGCAATGCCTAAGCTTTTGGTGAAAAAATAGAGCTTTTATAACTATTGCCTCGATAAATGTGATAAACAGTGTATAAGTACTCGGTGCTACTTTGCAATTAAAATTTACACTTTACATTATCTAGAAGGGTAAAGAGCACACATTGGATTTTTATGAGCAGTAGAAATTGATCGTAAGGAAGAAAAGGTAAATTCTGTAAGTGTATTAAAGCACCCCGAGCGACTTAATAAAATTCCTTCTGCTGAATTTTTTATTCGCGCCGATATTGGTTCTACAGTATTCGCTCTTTAGTCAATAATCCTTTGCTCTAAGCTTCATTTTTGCGTGCTTCCGAAAAGTAAATGAACGAAATTCCTTCCGAGGCACTTAGGATTCCTCCCGACGTAACCAAAATTCATCGGTTTTCGAAGTGACGTCTCGCCGGACTCGAATGAATTTCCCGTCTGAAAGCAAGTAAAGAGATTTTCCCGATGAAAATCAAGAGAGCGAAGGGGCAGGGGCAGGCGGAGGAAAAAAGGAGAAGCTCGGCCGGTGCTCGGCTCGGTGGAATGCGCGGTCGAGCGCCCGGACGCAAACAAGAGAAGCTCGAGGAGGGACAGAGGAGATAAAAGGGGGTGGCACGGGAGAATTTGATCTTACATTCGCGGGCTCGGCCGGAGTCGCCTCTACGGGGGCCTCACCTCCGCCTCCACCTCCTCAAAGATATCTCTCGAGTGGCAGTGTAACGCGGTAGGACGGTACGTAATTAACGCCTCATGTAGATGCTATCGGCGCATGGAAGGGTATATATAGTGCGCGGTGCTGGGCTCGCGCGCCGAGGGAGCGCGGAGGGAGTCCGCGTGACGACCGGTGATGTATGGGGCCTCGGCTGCCTTAATGGAATATTATTATCGGTCAGCATCAACTTGTTGGGGTTGAATTAGTGGCGCTGGCGTGCCTCCTACAAGCCGCTCCTCGCGGGGGTTATATCTGTCGCTACGCAGCCCGGACGGCCTGCGGCCCGGAGACAGGCCTCGTCCGCGGGGACGTCGCCGGACGGCCGGCCGCTCTCGGTTATACATATGTATAAACAGTCGGCGCGAGGACGGAGCGTCAAGTGGCGTCGCGGCCGAGCCTCGTCCTTTTGCAGATTTAATCGACGTCGAGCGCACTCCTCCACCTCCCCCTCGTTCATTGTCCTCGCCGGCGTGTCCGAGAGCCCGAGGCTCGGAATGCGACCCTAACCAATCGAACGCTCGACGACGAGCAGCTGGAATCCTTATTTTAATCCGCTAAAGCTACTTTGATCGATGGCCTTTTCTACAATTGGCTCGCTGCCCCGGGGCCTCCACCCTCCCGGGACTCTCTCTTTCCTCTCGCCTTCCTTCTCCATTCCGACGTATTTCCGTGATTTGTCGCGCGGCGCGGCGCCCTCCGACAATGGATGTTTATAATTTGCCAAAATACCGCTCGTAGTTCAAGTCACGCGCGAAGAATTTTTAATTTATTAACTTTAAATCGCTCGCTGGAAAAAGCCTTCCGCGAGCAGTGAGCGGAATTTATTTCGATGTATTGGCCTCTTTGGTTATTTTCGTGGAAACTTCATTCACGCTGCTCAGTGATAACGGTGTACGTTCTGTGCGCGGATATAATATTAACGCGTATGAATTATAAGCAAGCTAAATTAATGCGGCCTGCTTATTGTGAGAGTGTCTATTGATCGTTACTCCAAACAAAGCGTTTACCAGAGAATACCGCCGCGCTCGCATTAAAAAAGTACAATTCCCTTTTGAAAAATATTATTCAATTAAAGGCATTACCGTACGTAACGCACGCGAAAAGTCGAGCGAGGGCTCAACTTTTTTTCCAGCACACATTATCTTCCCGGCATAATATTATTTTTATCCCGGCCGCTTTGTCAAGCGATAAAGAAAATACGGGCGCGGGGAGAGGAAAGGCGGAGAAAAAAAAGAGGGAACCGAGGGGTCGGGTTAAGACAAAGAAGAGGGCTGTCCGTGCTTTTTTAAACGATCCAGAATATTACTAAGAGACGGGATAAACTCTTTACGGCTAAATTAATAGCGGCGCTCGACGCGTCCAGCGGAGCCCAGAAGACAATGCGGGAGCCTCGGCCGAGGGGATACACGCGAAGAAAGGAGGACGGTCGCGCGGCCGACTCTGTGTAGGTGGGAAAAAGAAGGGGCTGAAAGTCATTGTGCCAAGCTGGCCGAGCCGCCACTGTTTGTCCCGGCGAGCTCGTACTTTTAAAAAAGTCCGAGAAATGGCAAAGGACAGGCCGGGCGCGCGCGACTCTCGACCGACGGCGCTCGGGGGCCACCGACGGAGCTCCTCCTGATGCTTTGTCGCGTCGGAAATCTTGTTCGGATTGTTTTTCTCCTACCCTCGGCCGCACTTACTCGCTGTGTACTCGCGATTACTCCCGGGCCGCTTTCTCCTCCCCCGTCGCCTTTTTTTCTCATCGCGCGACTTCCTTGAAATGAATTTAATTTCGCTCGGGGATGTTGCCTTTCAGGAATGCTTTATAGAGTATTTTCAGTTTTTTACTTTTTGCAATTTTTTAAAATCTTTATTAAATTACCAGACAATATCATATTAATAATGTAATTTTTTCTAATTAATCTATTAATGGAAAAGTTGAAAAAAATTACTAAAAACTATCGTAAATAGTGAAGAGGAAATTTTTTACAGAAAAGAAACATTCATGCTTTTTAAATATTAAGAGAAAATCTCGAGGCAAAAGCAGCTGTAACGACTGCTATAGTTACAATATAAGTTAGATTGACAACTCTTACGGTGAATGACAGTCGAAATTAGCCTACACTACTTAGTTGTCAATAAAACATTAGAAATGTATAGTATATCCTAATTATGTATACTAATTTTGCTAAGCATCCACCGTTAGAGTCATTCTAACACATAAAATTCACGTTTACTACGCACTTAAAGAAATGAACTCGAATTGCAGGTATGTCTTATGAATTTAAAATACACATCTGCAGATTATTATCATACAAACGAGACTGTACAGATCGGGAAAAAACCTTCATTCCCAACGTGTTAAATAAGCAATTAAATAAATAATTAGTCTCTGGAATAACAAAATGAATTTCTCATCGTTAGCGAGTTCCACTTTCACAAGTAGATCTCGCCTCGCAGGAAAAATCGTGTAATTGAGCGCACATCCACAGGACTCGCGAGAGCCCGGTGCATTCCTTTCGTGCCCCTCATCCGTTTTTATTTATATATAAATAGGCGATCGCTATTCTCGGCGAGCCCACGCGCTCGCTCGAGCCAGTGCGCGATACCAGGTAAGGCGACGCCCTCCGGGGGGCCACGTCGTCCTCTCCTTTCTTTCGTCAAGCGATGCGCGCATCCGCCGGAAGCCAAGAGAGTTTTTCTGGCCGCTGCCGCCGCCTCGGCCATTATACTTATCTCGGAAAATCCCCCCCTTTTTCGCGAGCACCTCTGCAGGCTATTATTTATTCCCTGTGTGCTCGACTACCCGCGCGGCGTACAATAAACATCCACTTTCTCTGATTCTTTATACCGTAGCCCGGGGCTTATCCAGCGCTGATTTCAAAGCTCGCTGCTCCTGCTTTATTACGTGTCGTGGGTCACTCGCTTTATCTTACGCGAATCGCTTTGCGCTACGTCTGTCGCCCTTTAAACGTGACGTCAATGTTGCCTCTTGCGAAACAAAAGGGAGCAATCGCGAAAAAGAAAATTTTATTATTCCGATGATAAAGGGCAATGGGAGGACTAATAATTGCAATTTTTCTCAAGCCCTCGAATACGATTACAGTTCGTTATAGATTTGAGTAAACGAGCCGATATCCTTTATTTCAACTCGGCACAATTGAATTTCAGCGCATTAAAAAGTTCGAGGCAAGAAATTTTCCCGCGACGGGCGGTGAATTCATTTTTTAAAAAGTAAATGAACCCACCCTCCCTGAATAAAGCGAGAGTTTCGGGCCAGCGAAAGGGAGAAAGAGTAATCGGCGAATGTCGAATAAAAATATTCTACGATCAGTTAAAGAAGGGTTAATTAGCAAAGTCCGAAGAAAGGGGGCATAGTCGCGCTCGTTCCTCCCTCCCCCCGCGACCCTCACCCCTCTCGAGAAGTTACATACACCAGAATGTTCTCGTTCTCCCGGTCCGCCTGTTCTTTTAGTTCGAAAAGTTAATGCAGTTTGCACGAGCTTCTCTCGTTCTCGCGCGCGCTAACTTCATTTAAACTTTCGTCCTCTTAACCGCCCCACCCTCCCGCCCGCGCGCCATCCCCGTCGCCTCTTTTATTTTCACGGGATGCAAAAGCATATGGAATATTGAGGGACTCCCTGTTAATTGTTCTCTCGGTCTGATTAAAATTTTTAACGACTACGCAGTTCGATGCTACCGCAGGGATCTTCCGGCTCCCTCTCTCACTCCTTTTCATCATTTTTCTTTTTGTTTGGGTAACGAGTGGCCGCGTCCGGCTGAAATTTACAGCGGCAACTTTTTCGGCGGGATTTAACTTCGGCGGACGCGCGAAAAAACTCGCCGCGCGATGTTTCTAATTTGAGCGCGTGCCGGGCAAACGGAAGCAATTAGCCATGTAAGGGAAAATTTCGTAACAGTCGGCCTGGAATTTAACGCCCGCGCTTACACTGCAATTTCGCGTGTAATTCTCTAAACGCCTCTCGGCGGCGCGGAATTAAAAACGTCGAGTTTTAAGAGGGCGCGGAAACTCGGCAAAGTCGCGCCGCGCTCGGACAAACAAAGCGAGCGATTCCACGAAGGGGAGTTGCATTGCCGTGAGTATCTTCTCTTGCCGCGGAGACTTTGCATATACCCCCGGCTCCTTGGAGGAACGAGCCATTGTGAATGCGCGAGAGCATCCGCCCTCCGATTAATCATAAAGCAAGAATGCACGCGGAAATTATTTTTTTCCAGCCGCATAAATAACAGCCGAACCCGATGCTTCGAATTTTTTTCGTATTAGGACACGACTCGCTGGAAAACGAGGGAGGTGTAACTCGCGATAAAAAAGTTCCGCTTTCTCCCCTTACCGCCATCGGTCCTCCCACCTTCCTATTTCTCCGTTTCCGCGGGTGTACCTGTCGAGGCGCGCAATAACGCACCGCGACGCGGATGCATGGAAAGCGGAAGCCGCGCCCACGCGAAATTTATCCCGAGTTCGCGGAAAATCGAGGGGGGGATGCCCTCGGTGCCGATGTACGCCCGACCCTCGTCGATCCTCACGCGAGCGAAGCACCTGGCTCGAGGGGGGAATAGAGCGGAGCGAGGGAGACCGGCTCCGGCGCGCGACAAAAAATCGCGTGAAGAATGTTCGTTTGTGCGGCGGCGCGGGGATCGTGGCAGATAAAGAGAGCCACGGCGGAAGGATGCGACCTGTAGCCCAAGACAAACGCGCCAACTGTTCGCCACGATAAATCTCGACGCGAGCGCGCGCGCGGCCGGGGAGACACGAAAAAGCCGAGATAGGGAAAGGGAGAGAGAGAGGGAGATTGAATCTTCGATGGCGATTCTCTTGCTTTGGAATTTTGAGACGCCTTCTTTGTCCGAGCGCGCCGCCGGTGTAGCTGCCGGTGCGCTCGCGGATTTTAATGGCCGGTTACGTAAGCGGAGGTGGAGGAGGTGGACGTCCCCCCTCGGACACGGGGCCGCACAATGGGAAACCGCGCGCCGCGAATAAAACGCTCGGCTGAGCCTTATACGCGAGCGCGCGCGCACGCACACGCGAGGGGCCGAGCCTTAAGAGGCCGAACGGCAGCCGCCGCTTTATTGATCACCCTGGCGGCGGCGCGCGCGACGCTGCCGGGCGAAAACTGCGCCGGGGACTCGGGGGAGGACGGATATTGCGGGCCTTTGATCACCGTCGCCGGGGCAGTCCTCGGTGTAACGAGGGCGATGATAATTGCCACGGCTCGCTTAGCGGACCGAGCATCGGCGCGCTCGAATTCGCGCCCGCCGGCTGTTTCGTTTTCCACGCCCGGCGACGGACTCGTCTTCTCCGCTTTCGCTGCGAAACCGCCGCCGCGTTTTCGGCTCCGATGGGAAACCAGATGCTCGACTGGCTGTTCTTGCGTGCCCGCCGCGGTAACGAATTTCACGCTGTTTTGCGCTGTTTTGCGTCTTTCGCCCCTGCAACTGCGCTGGGAGCCGCGAGATAGAGGAGGATTCGCGATAAAAACTTTGCGGAGGCTAAATTCGTAATTTGGAGAAAACAATACCAATTCGTTAGCTGATTTTAGTACGCATATTTTTTTTAATCCCTTCATTCCATTTTCCACTATTATTTTCGAGAGCTTTTATTGAACCGAAAGATCAAATTTGATAAAAAAGATTCTCCAAGATTTTAACGTTTGCACAAATATTGAGTGAATCGAAAATCTGTTCACGTACTTTTTCTACTGATGCTTGCAAAAACAGGCTGAAGTAGATAATGTCCGAGATGGGTAAGACGGTCGATCCGCGCGGGATAAAAAGCTATCGGATAAATTGGCTCAGCCAAACGAGACGTACATCAATAATATCCTTCTTCTTCGCCAAGTCAATTTTCCAGCAACAATGCTTTTATCTGGAATTCGCGGTATTCCATTAGAAGAATTGAAAGCCGCTCGCTTTCGGCGAAATTTCCTCGAATTTCAGGATCAAACGGGAGCGCGGGGCTCGTTAGGGTCGCGGCAACGAGGCTCACGCCTCCGTTTCCATCTCGCGATCCCGCACCGCTAATCCGTCAAACTTGATCTAATAACCCAGGGGGTTCGGGGCAGCGCGAACGAGCATCACATCCGATTTAGCAATTTCCATTGACGACACGTAGCGTCCGCTGACGACGCGGCGGCGTCGGTGGGAGGAGAATGCAATTACTCCGAGGCTGCACGCTCAAAGTTTATCAAACCCGGGCACAGAGAGAGCGAGAGAGATAAAGAGCGCGGGAGTATGATCATCGAGACTCGAGGAAAGTTCGACCCTAGCTGGCCGTCGGGGGCGGCCCTCCCTCTCTCTCTCCTAGTCTCCTCGAAGGAAATCGAGGTGTAGATTGCAGCGGGGCCATTCGACGTCGGCCGAGGGGGCTGGAGGGGGGTAAGGACAAGGCCGCCCATGGGAATCCGAGCGAGATATAGCGGTGCGGAGGCAAAGGAGGACGACCTCGGCCGGCAGTGGTCCAACACGCCGACGTTGACTAACAGTACCTGGACTGCGCTCCCGCGTGTGTACGAGCGCCCGACGTGTTTACAAGCCGGCGGCGGCCGGCTGCACAGCTCCGACTGACCCCCTGGCCCATTGTCGTGTCGCCGCGCGGCATTTTTGCACGCGACCGCTTCACGCTCCGCTACCCCGTCGCCGAGCCCGGGGAGGGATAGCCGGCCGCCTCGAAGGAGCCGGGCGGATCATTATTAAGAGGTCGAATGGAATTAGCCGTCGAGGGCCCCGGCGCTTTTTAATTGGATCTTTATATTTTTCTTTCAGCCAGCCGGCGCTGCACTCGGCGGCGGCGCTCGGGACGCGGAGCTGTCGCTTTTAATTACGCCCGGCGTTACACGTACGCGGAATAAAGAGAGCCGCAGGGCGCCGAGGCGCGATATTCTCTGGCCTGCCCGCTTTTTTTCTCCGCGGCCTCTTTTAATATTAAAGCGCGCCACTTGAAAAGAGCCTCGGACGCGGAGTAAGAATAATTGCGTCGTAATCTGTAACGGGCGGCCGCGGAAAAATTACGCTGCTCGCGAAATTTCGCCGAAGCGTCTTGCCTCTTCATCCCTCTCGCAGCGGAATAAAGGCAAATATTTCGATAAAAGGAAGCGGGGGAGGAAGAAGAAATAAGAAAGTCCCGATCGACTCGGCTTAATTGATCGGCGATTTTGCGCTCACCGGCTTCTGGGGCGAAGTTTTAATTTTCTAATTGATTATGGACGGGACTGGCGCGGAATTTTAATTTCGAATATGAAAAGCTGCAGTTTTTCGAGAGGGGCGGTAGAAAGAATGGCCTCGCGCCGGACGTGGTTCGGGTTCGGGATTTTTTCACTGGCGGTGGGGCGCGGCTCAATTAACGGCGTTGCCAACGGCTCGTTTGCATAAAATATGCAGTGCGCCGATGCTCCGGCCCTGGCCGGCTGCCGCCGCATTAGCCTCTGTAAAAATTCAGCAGCGGGCCCCGCGCGAAAAATCATCGCCGCCTCTATTTACCCGCTGGCGCGGCCGCGCGGGCTCCTTTCCGGCCTGATATGCATACGACGCGTTATCGCAATCCCCCGACGGCTCGCCGCTTTTGAATCCGCTCGAAATTTAGGGGACGGCCGACCGCGACTTTTCTTAGCGTAACGGGATATACTTCTAAAGCGCCTTTCTAAATTTTACATCTAAGCGAGATATCTATTCCAGATTATTCTTTTAAACGAGAAAAAGTATTCGAAAGGCCTTTTCAACAATTTTATCGAATTAAAAGCGATCGTCTGCGTCGCCAAGTTTCCGTTGAGCGTATACGGAAGAATACGAATCGACGAAATAAGAAAAATAATCGTCGCGACTCGCGAAAGAAAGACTTTTTAATTAAACAGTCCCATAATTTTTCCTTCTCTCCGAGCTTAACATTTTTTAATTAAACTAGCAGCGCTAGTTTACGGTGCCGCGCTCGTCTCCCCGGCGAAATTCCCCGGAAGTTTTTCGTAAGTTGGCGCACTCCGAAAGGGGAGGCGCGCGCGCACGCGTATGGAGTTGTAAACTCGAATAACGCTTTGATAAAACTGGAAACAAGGAATAACGGGCGAGGGCGCGAGGGAAAATTGATGTCGTTCGGCGGGAGGTAACGGCGGCGGCGGGGCGAAGCTGTTTTCCATGAGGCGAGCGCGCGGCAAAGTGTAGCCAGCCGAGCTTTCCCATTCGTCACGTCCGCCCGATGCGCGGCCGCTTCTCTTTCCACCCCCTCCGCCTCCTCGCGCTCTCTCGCCCGCCCGCCCTCGCTCTCCAATGAGTGCTAAACTTTTATCACTTCCTGATATATACGCCGAATATCTCGCTCGCAGTTGTCTCTTCGCGGAGAAATACGGCGCGTCGAGCGGCGAGCACCGAGCGTGTAATAGAATAAGACGATACCGCGCCAAAAATACCCTGCTTTTCTGCCGGCTTTTTTTCCCTTTTTTAGCGACCGAGTGCGAGCTCCACGGACGGATGCGCCCGAACTAACGGCGGCGATTCATAAATCCTCGACGGCCGCTTGCCTCCGTAATTTTCGAGCGATTTTTCAATCGATTCTGAAATATTGTATCGTGCAAACCCCGCGTGTTGACTGTGCGATAAAAAACAGCAACTCCTCTTTACATCGCAATATTTCTATACATTTCTTATCAAAATTAAATTATTATCAGTTACAAATTTCGTCGAGACAATGTCCCTAGTTTTCTGTGTATCTGACTTACGTATTATCTTATCTTTCACTGATCGTTTTCATTATTTTTCCAGCAAAACTCTAAAATGTTAGTCTTTCTAAAGTGTACAAGATTTTGATTTAATCGACATATATTAATTCACTATCTACATTTCTTGATTCGATGCTTTATAAATTATGAAGATTACGAATCTAGCCTATGATTTTTTTCAATCAGGATTATACCAGCTGTATGCATTGATTTCCAAAATTTAATCTGATGCATTATATCACGTTTTGTACATTTTGATGCGGCGTGTACTCCAATAATTTTAATTTAAACTATTTTTTGTAAAAAGACTGTATATAATTAAATAACTGAAATGCTAAACTATGACGACAACTTTAATATCAACAGAGGCGGAAAAATAATTAAATTTGTACGGAGCTGATCGGTCTAGCGGAAAGTTGGAGCGCAAACCTTAGCTGAAAAGTGCAGAGAATACCCTCGAAACACTTGCGCCGTCTCCTCGAGATATGAAAGGCAGTATCGTTAATCAGGCAAAAATTCCTGCGGTCCGAGTCCGTCGAAAAAAGGGGTTTGGCCGGCGGCCAAGCAGCGCCCCGACGGGCGCAGAGTCGCCGAATCCGCGAATTTTATTTATTTCGCCGCGGGGACGTGGTAGGGAAGAGAAATCCGTTCGTGCATCGCGGCGATACGGTATTCCACGCAGTCGCGGCGCCTACTCCCGGGATAAAAAAAGTCCGGTGGCGGGGGTGGGGCGCGCGGGGGACAGGGAGAAAAGAATCCATCTATCTCGCCTTTTCGGGGCTCGCTCCCGCGCTCCATATACGCGGCGCGCCTTAAACGGCCGTGTACATCGGGGGAAAAAGCTGCGGCGGCGGCGGCAGCAAGAAGCTCGTGAAAAGAGCTCGGGGGATAAGCGGGTAATGCGATCACGATTTTCCGCGTTCGATTAGCGAGTGTGCCTCCCTCGATCTCTGCGCGCTCGCCTCGTCCCCGGTCCTCGTGTGTCCGCCTGCTCGCCCGCTCGCCTCCTTCCTTATCTCGTTCACTCAGTCGTGCTCGCGCCGGGACCCGGGGGAGGGGAGCACGCCTGTACGGTTAGGCCGTGCTTAGGGTCGCGACATTCGCCCATACGGATCTTGACAGTTTCACAGTTAATTGCCCGGATGAGTCACGAACTAATCATTTTTAAGGGGCCTCGTTATACCGTTGCGCCAAGAGATTGTTTTAATAGCGAGGCGGGGGAGGAGGGCTCTGTTCGGCCCAATAAAGCGAGCAATTCGCCCGACAATGCGGGATCGATTTCCGCATTATACAAGTTTAAAATCCGATATTTTCCGGGATCGCGAGCCTTCCCATGTCCCGATTCTCGACGACACGACGTTTAAATCAAAGGAAGAAGAGCCACGGTCGATCTCCTTGTTAAGCAATCTAATTTCTGGCCGACGACGGGCGAGGCGCTTCTTTGATATTCTAAACTAGATCCATTATCTTCGAATTTAACTTTGAAACTTTTACGCTATTGCTCGTTATTATAATTTGATCTAGTTACAACCGCTTTGACCCGAAGAGAACTTTTCAATTTATTTTTTCTAAAAGTAAAACCAGCTCTAATCTCCCAGTGCAAAACCAACTTTACAACTTCGTTTTTGTAATACGAAATTTTAAAATTTTTTTTAACAACATGACTTATCAGACTCGATGGAATACCAATCCCCAATTAACACCATTATGTCAAAACTAGGATAATTATGACAAAACAACATCTCCAAACGTACCGTTAGAGAAGCTCATTAACAACTTATCTAATCGAAAAGTCAGAGGTACTTTTACGCACCGACTGGTGTCGCTTTTCACTCTCACTCGTCGCCGGTGCGCAAATTAGCCCGTCGCCGCTTATGATGTACACGGCGCGGAGCTCATCGCGAAGATTTCACGCATCGCTCGCTCCTCAGCCGCTGACGTGGGCGCGACTGCGAACATCGACGCCGCTTCCCGCTTAATCGCGCTTCGAAGCCCCGGGCCGGCTTCGTCGGGTTTCGCAAAACAAGCGTGTACCCGAGGAGACGCACTCGGCAGAAAGGATAAAAAACGAGCCCGCGGAAACACGATGACGTCCGCGGAGAGTCTGTTTAGTCGGATTCCCTATTTACTTTTCATCCCCCGGCTCGTTTTTCCGCAGCGGGGCGACGGGGACGCCGCTGTTTTTCCAGAAAAGCACTTCGCTCGACGGCGAAAATAATAAGGCTGCTTTTCCCGCGAAACGCAAGCGCGACTTGAAATATTATCCAAAACAAGCTCGGCGCGGAGCTTGTTTATCTTACCTTAGGGTGGCGCGGATCGATCGGGCGCCGGGCAATGTTTCACTTATAAATGACGTAAAACGTCCGCTAGACGAGCGCGATGCTAGGGGGAGGGGAGCAGAATAATCGTGCGCGAGTATTTTTCGCGCCTTCGCGCCGAAGAATGCATAAAACGTAACGGTGAAGCGTCGACGGCATGGCCCGCTCTAGCTCTCTCTCTTTCTCTCTCCGCTGCTTTACGCCCCACACGCGCGACGGTTATGATTTCCGTTAGTTAATATATTCTTTCGTTTTGCTTCGACGTTTTCTGATGTACAAGCCGAGCGAGCCCCATTAATTTGGCGCTGAACTATCGGCCGCCTTTTTTTTACTGCCCGTACAGTTAATGAGTTGATGCGGTAGTCCGATCCTTTTGTCTGCACTGCGTTCCGTTTTACCGGTTCTTCCTTTGGGCGAGAACAAATTGCTCTTGCGAACTTCAAAGTTCCTGCTTTTTTACTTTTCACAATTTTATCTCTTAGTTATCTGCTACTACTGAGAAACCGAAACTGTAAGGCAGCAGTAAAAACCACGTATGAAATTAAAAAAAATTTTACGTAAAGGTCGAAATTGTCGCCGTTAGTTTTAAACTTTACGATCTATTATTCAATAATTTTTATGGTAATTGGCTAACATTCCGGCATAATTGACGAGTCAAACAACTGATTAATTTACGGCGGTACTTATGATTTTTAATAAATAGCCCGTTTCTACTTTCACCTTAGAAATTTGAAGAAAGAATGATAAATCAAGCGTTAGGGGCGATATCGGCGGCGCTTCAATCTCCGCTCTTTCACCTCGCAATTACGCCGCGTAAAAACGCTGAAAAGATCCAGCCGTACGTTATCGGCATAAAGGTGAAGCGTGAAAATGCGTCAAGTCACGCGGCAGCGGTGCATAATGCGCCGGGGCTAATCCGCTCCCTTTGAGCGCGCGGCAGGCGACGGATGAGGAACGAGCGCGGAAGCGCGCGCATAATTGTTTCGTCCGGCGCGATTTTCATCGGCGCGGGGAAGCGGGGGGCGACGCACAAAGAGCGCGCCGTTTGTCGCTGTCGCGGTAATCCGCGCCGCCTCTCGCGGAAGTATCGGCGCGCGCCTAATCCCCCGGCCAGGCGGGATTACCGGTTACTAGATTTCTAACAACCTCTAACTGATGGCCGCTCGTTTTTCTCGCTCGGGCTCGCGCGCGTGCGTGCGCCGCTCGCAAATATTAGATCGGCCCGGCGGATAAAGCCGAGCGGCGCGCGCCGCTCGATCTGACAAATTGCCCGCTCCGACGAGCTGGGGGCGTATCGAGTGTTGCGGGAGGCCGGGGGACCGACTCCGAGATGCATCGGCGCGGGCTCACCCCCCGACCGGCTCGTGCCTGCCGGGCTACCACGACGGCGCGCGGAGTCTCCGCTCGGCCGGCATCAGGTGCCAATTTTCGGGACGGGGCTGAGCGATTTGTGACAGGATCGACGCTGCGAGTTTCAATTATACCGCGGGACCTGACGCACTGAGAATGGCCCGATAGCATCGCGAGCATCTTGTGCGTGTTTATGGTTTGTTGATAAACCGGATGATCTAGCGGCGAGATTGCGCGAATTCCACCTGGGTTCGACGTTTTAATGTAATTTATGCGCGTTTCGTACTTTGTAGTCTTATTTTGAGACGAGTGGAGATTTAATCGCAGTCTTTATCACATTATTATACTTTTTCTTTATGCTGCATTTTATCTTTATCTTAAAAGGTCATTTTTTTAACAACCAATTTATAATTTATAAAGCTACCTTTACGTAAGTAATTACTTGATTAATTTTTGCCAACAATGACTTAATCAAATTTCAAATCTCTGCCAGAAATAATTAATTTTATACCTTCCTTCTTTACTCAATTTTGTGATTTACATAAGATTGAACCTTCAAACCGTTTATTCAAATTTCTAATGCAAAGGTCAGGAATAATTAATTACCAAAATTAATTGGTATAGCCGAAAAAGCAAACCTATTTACTACAACATCAGAGTCTAAATAATTCATCAAAGCCAGTAGCAAGTATAATCGTTAATAATACCCACGCAGTCCTTTCCAGATTAAAAGACCATATTATCGGCGAATAAACAAGAGAAGCCCTTGAAATTTCACTGAAGGAGCTCGGGAGGCAAAACTGCGGACGCAAGAAACCGTCAATCTGCCTGGCGGCTTGTCAATAATTCACGCTCGGTCCTTTAATAAATGAGCGGCCAAACACGGAGGGCCGGAGCTCTCGAGCAGAGCCAAGTCGGGCGTCGCTCGCCTCCTGATGAATTCCCTTTTAACGCTCGCGCCGGGCGACGTACTTAACGTCCCCGTCGCTCGGACGCGCGTTACGCTAAGAGAATTAGCGTATCTGGTGTGCGAGGCAGGGCCGACCCCGTCTGCATGCTAAAGCGCCGCCGCCGCCGCTCGGGCATTCAGATCAGGTGGAGCGGAGGAGACGGGGGAGACGGGAGGTGTGCCCGTCAAAAGTTACCCGGCGAGCAAAATAATTTGCCTCGGGATACGGAGGCGGCCGGCCCCGGGGAAACGTACGACGTAACTTGCGCGCCCCCGTATTCGGCTAATCGCGCGAGTTCCGCGCGGGGCGCCGAGCGTTTTATGGCCGGCGGAAGATATACGCGCGAGAGCTACGCGACCGTACGCGTATAAATGAGCCCCGGCGATTTGATAAATCGATTAATTTTGCCAACATCCTTTTACCTCTCGCCTCGCCTCTGCCCCTTTCTTCGCCGTGGCGCCCGCGACGGCTACGCGCCGGCGGACCCTCGCCGCTGCTAAAATATCGCTTAATTATGTGCGACCCTGCCGCGGGGAGAGCGCGGATGCCCCCGCATTAGAATCGAACGGCGACCCTTTCCTTTACTTTATTTTTTCAATTTACCCGAGGGCCCCGATTGATCGACCGGGAAATTGGAGCTTTTCGAAAAATTTCCCGCGTCCGATGCGACGGCGATGCTTCATTTCGATTTTTATCGAGGATTTTAATCATGCTTTCATTATTTATGTTTCAGGTGAGTGCTGGGGTAGACGCGTGAATCGATCGGCTCGAGTTTGCCGCGTAAGTTTTAAATAAAAATGTTTTGAAAATGATAAATCAAACGTGAAAAGTCTATCTCGACGTTCCGATAATTTACCTCCGCGAACAAATGACTAACTGTAGTTCCGTATTATCGGGTTACTTCGGGTGTACCTTATATAGCAATAACTTCACGTCGACAAACGATTATATCATTGTCACTCCCACGAAAGTATAGGTTTCCAAGCGACGGTTAAAGATGAAAACTCGCGAAAAAAGTTTCTGGCAACTTGAAACTCTAAGAAATTAATAATGAAATCAATTATATCCTCCAGCCCTTCAAGACCTTAAAGTGCAACGATTATTCCAGCACAAATTAATTAAATTTCTTTCTCCGGCATCTTGCAAGCGTTCGTAGTCCTTTGCCAATTTTTAAATCTCGAGTTATACAATTATTAAAAACGAAAGAATTTAATAAGTTTACTAAAATCGATTTTTTATTAATTACAGGAAAGTTTTAGACATAATATAACACTCAAAAAACTCTTAACTTATTTTATGAAAAAAATTTTCGCAGTGTATAAAAATTGATACTTTACCCAATGTTTAACTGAGATTACCTCGTACAGTATGAAACTGAATATCCTCGCTCGTTATATTTAACCAGACCCCAGCTTAAATTACACAAAAGTAAAATGTTGAAAGAGCTTATCACTGCAAAACTAAAATTGCGCAAAAAGCCGGAGCACGCGCCCGGCGACAAATAGCCTTATTAGTAGCCGCCCCGGAAGCGCAGGAAATGTTTAAAACTCCCTCGGTGCGCCGTCGCCGATCCGGAGAGGACGGAGGTGTCGCGCCGCAGTCCCGATAGCATTCCCGATTCGTCGCGTATACGTAACCCTCGGTCGCGACGCAAAAAAGCGCCGGGGCTTGCGTGTCCCCGGCGCGGCGCGTCTTTTTGCGCCTTCGATCGCGTGCGCACCATCGGCTCGGAGCTTTTCGACTCGACGGTTTTCATTGAGAGAAAAGAGCGGCCGCCAATTACGGGCACGGAACGCGCAGCCGGAAGGAGAGGGAGGCCTCCGCGCGCACTCACCTCTAAAATTTAATTTTCGCGCCAATTGCGGAGCGCGGAGGGGCAATTATTAATTGAGCCGTTGAAATTTCCCGCGCCGAGCTTTTTCCCGCGATCGCGCGTCGATCATCGTTTCGCAGCTGCTGCGACCAAATTGTTTTCCCGAAACAACGGCGCTGTTACGTCGGCAATGACCGCGGCGCTATCGTGCGAATTAAGCCCGATTAAGAAAGCGGACCGGCCGACGGTTTGCCATTGAAAATTCATTCGTTGGCAGATAAACGCAGCGGCCGGGAAATAAAATCGATCCCGCCTTTTTTACGATTGCACGGGGGGCTGGTTTAATTTTCAGGAAAGCGAACCGGAATTAGCCCAATCGCCGCTACCCGATACTTGTCGCGCGCGGTAGCAGCTTCGACGAGCGGAGCTGCTACTTTGTCGAGTCCCCCGTTAGGGCGATCATAATTTAAGGAGGGTTGGCTTACTGGAAGCGCAGTGAAGTCGAGCTGGGAGTATAAAGCGAGGAGCGCCGGATTTTCTAAAATGCGCCGAACTGAAATGCAGAGCTGAGCAGACATCCCTCTGGGAGATTATTACAGTCAAAATCTTTTTCTCTGGTAGGAGAAAGTAGCTGGACTATTTAATTAGCTCCAGGTTAGACGCTGCAGCTGTACCCGGCAGCTCGTTCGAGCGATCCAACTTTTGCGAATTATTAACCGAATTTTCAATCAAGCTGCGCGTAAATTACGTAGGAAAATGGAAGCAATTAAAACGGAGTACAACCACCTTTTAGTTACAACGAAAACAAAAATAATAAAATTGTATCCCCTCAAAAATAGATAAAAGAAATCACAAAAATTTCTGTTTAATTAACTTAAAACTGTGTATTCGCTAAAGCAGAAAATAATTAGCAAGGCACAATGAAATATCTCCAGCGAAATCCAGAGCATTTATAAAAAGGAAAACTCGCGGCGAAAGCTAACAACAGCGCGAATCTCGGAAAACATCCAAGCGAATCGGCGATGCGCGACGTCTAGTCCTGGCTTTGCCTGCGAAACACTCATAAATTAAGCGTATAATGTTCCGCCGGTGAAAACACAAGCGTCGGTGTACCGAGGCTCGGCCGAGCGCCGAGTGTATACAGCGATCGCGCGCCTAATTAAAATATTTCGCTGGCGTTACCGTTTTCTGCTCGCCGGTCCTGCGCGCTCCGGCCCGACAGCGATAGCGCGGACTCGGCCCGCGCGCATCGAGAAAGAGAGGGAGAGAGGCGCGAGATAACAACGGCGGGGGAGAGCCGCGGCTCGAAATTTAGCGGTACAATAAATTAGCATGTTAACGAGAATAGCCGCTCGCGCGCGCGCGAGTCCCGCGTGTATTTGCACCTCCTCCCCCGCGGCCGCCGCCTTTTTGCAGCCGGAGGCGCATCAGCCTTCGGAATCGGCTTTTCCTATTGCGATGGTAATCGAGCAAAATATTGCGGCGCGAGACACAAGGAGCCGTGAGCGAGTTTCGGGCTCGCGCGCCGACACAGTTATACCCCGGGGATTACCGTTCGCTCTTCCCGCTCACTTTCCTTTATCTTTCGCGCGCTTTCCGGATGGACTGGCGCGACGGCAAATTCCAGATAGACCGGCGCGGAACTTTAATACGCCGGCGCATTAGAGCTAATACCGGCAAATGCTGTTTTCAATTAGGCTCGCCCGGTGCAATTTACATGCGCCTTATCCGCGCTCCGCTCGCTTATCGCCCCGCTGCCGACGACTTTATTACGTGAGAATCGCAGGCGCGTGTGTCGCCTCGCCGGAGTGACAGCCGATTCTCGCGTCCGTATCGAACGTCCCGGTGAAATCTCATTTCAGATAATCGCCGAGATAATAAGTCGAGCGAGATCGTAATTTTCAATCAAGCCGGGAGCCTGATTATTTCTTTTCTCCTTTCCCCGGCGCTTCCGGCATTCCCCTCGGCCGAGTCGATTCTTCTCCGGATCCTTCCTCCGGCCGCCTCGCCGCGCACATCCGAGGGGACAGATTTTCAACAATAAAGTACGGGGAAAACGGCTAAATAAACCGGGAGCCCGGGAGCCGTCTTTTTTTACGACGGACCTTATCCGTCAGCGGAAGCGCGCGGGGGCGGCCGAAGGACAGCTGGAAGGTCACGCGGAGGGGGGCTCGGATTCGGCTCGACTATCCGATTGCACGACACGCCATGGCGGCGGCCCTCATGGCGCAAAGTTGGGAGAAACTTGCCTAATGTATGTGAGAGACTCGCCGGCTCCTGCATCCGCTCGCCCATGGAGCGGGCGGCTCGGGTCGTGACCTGCCCCCGAGGATGTGCTCGAGATCTCCGCTCCTCGGCTACCCGACGTCCGGCTTTTCTCTCTCGCACTCGTATCTCTATCTCGGCTGCCCCAGCCATCGACTGCACGATCGCACACATCCGACGATTCCCCGCGGGTCCGCACTCACGCTAAATCCCCCGGCCTCGCCGCAGCCACCTCCCCGTCCCCCGCCGCTCGCCTCCTATCTCCTTCCCCCGATGACCGATGGAACCGAGCGGAATAATCTATTTTCAAAAGCGCGGATTCTCGAGCTGCCACCGCAGTCGGGCTCGGCGCGGCCTCGTTTTCCACTTCTCATCCGTTCTGACACACCGCGCCGGGGAAAAAGGCGAGCGCGCGGTTTTCCCTTTTTCAAAACCCCAGTTAAATTCACCGGAGCTCGAACGCCCACCGATGTCAAGTAGTAGCAGTGCGAACCGCTCAGACGCAGTTACGAGAAGATTACCTCCGCTATTTTTCCACACATTTATAGCGGTTTCGTTCTTATTTCGCTGCTTATGGCCTTCTCGCCTTTTCTGTTATGCCTTGTCTGCACGTCGTAAATATTTTTCTTCAAATTCGTACTTTTTGTATACTGTGTATTACCTGGAATACCTCTTATTAGAGAAGCTTGTTAGGAGATCGAAGGCAATTTTTTTAACTTACTTTAACAAAATTAATCATCTTTGAGCATTTTTACGCGACGTGAAATAACATCCGTATTTTCAGAGCTCTGAATAAAACTAGATCCGGTTGAAACGTACACCGCATATTGCTTTTCGATATCGCGTGACAAAAAAATATTTAATTTCACATCCAGCGAGGTAATAAAAGGCTAAATAAGCCCCTTTAAACGACAATCCCCTCGGTGCTTTTCCATTCGAAATTCATTAATCCCAGACATCGAGCCTCGTCGCCAGGTGTATCTTTATCTCTTTCTCGGGCGCAACGAGAGCGAGTAGAAAATGATGCCCCGAGGGAGATGCGCGTCGCCTCTCTCTCCTCGCCGCGTGCGTGCCTCGCCAGGAAGGAAAACAGCGCGTCGAAGCCGTAGAATAACGAAGAAAAAGCGAAGAGGGGTAAATAAGTAAATAAGCGACATTAAGCCATAATGAAAAAAGATACCTCGAGGACGAGGTGGAAGAGAGAGAAAAAGGGAGGGAAGTGCCGAGAGCGAGCGGAGGAGTGCGTGAGACGAGAACCGGAGAGAGAAGTGGAGAAATTGATTTGTTTGCGGTGTACTCGCTACTGGCCGCAATAACGACTGCCAGCTATTCACTCTCATTTGCGCCGGGCGCTAATTATTCTAGATTCCGGACGATTTTTCGTATCCAATAAGACCAGCCCCGCTGCAAACGACGCGATTAATGTTCGCGCATATCTCTCGGATATTTCCCTCCTCCTCGCGGCTGCTTTATCCTGCTTTTTTTTTCTCATTCAACCGCGAGTTCGTTCAAACGCCTTTTCCAGCGGCGCATCCGTCGCAAATTAAATAGTAGCGCATTTACGCGCAAAAAACCCAGCGAGGAGGAGGAGGAGTTACGGCGGCTGCGGGGATTTTCGCGCTTTTTTGCCCGCCTGGCAAAAGGAACGGGGGACGGAGGGGCGCGGCGAAAAGCGCGCGGATACTGTATCAAAGTGAATTTCGCGCGAAATTCTATATTCGAAAAGCCGAAATATTCTTGAATGGCCGGGGCGGGAAATTTTTACCGCGACAAAGGCCCGCGCCCCGGCGAAAAAAAGAGCCGGAGTCGCGATGAAAGGCGGCGGGCCGCCGCCCTCCCGCGTCCGGCTTTTTTGAAAGCCCCCGCCATTATACGAGCGGAATTCGTCAATCCTTCGATCGGCGCGAAAAACAAAGTGAGTCGAGGCGCAGAAAAAGTCTCCGGCTACAAAGCGCGAGAAAAGCCATTCGAGTAGCGCTCGCCGGGCTAAGGGAAAAGCGTTTGTTTGGCCGGCGCTGCCTCGCGATTTCAATATACAAGTGCCGCAAAAGCCGCGACTGCCTCTCTGTGCGCGCCCGGCGCCGAGGGAAACGGGAGCAAGCTGGATTTCCCATAGACGTCCCTCCAGGCGCGCGCCTTGTTTTTATCCCCCAGTCCTCCTTCCTTTGACGCCGGGGAAAAAGGAGCAAAGGGAGGATTTCGTCCGATTACCTCTTACTTTTCTGCCTCTCTCCAAACGTAAACACCGAGGAATGCGTACAGGCACGCACACGTACACGCGCAAGGCATTATGTCGACTTTGCACGGGCGGACTCGCGGGGGCGACTTGCTCGGTAGTCGCGGTTGGATACTGCAATGAGTGCGCGCTACTTACGTTTCTGCATGGATGTTGCTTCCGGGGACTAGCCGGCGGGTTCGATATTCGACCCGACAACACAAAAGGAAAGTTCGACGATGGCGAAGCAGCAAGAGAATACTCACCTGAAACACATTACAATAAAAATGATAATATTTTTCTTTGCTGTTCAATAGGCGCGAGCGCATGATCATCTTTTTCGTTTGTTCGCTATCTTTTTATTTTACTCGCAATTTCTTCGTCGCGCTGAGAAATTATTTTTCTAATGGCGATCAAATTTGTTTCGAGATTCCATTAGTAATAAAATTTACGCGTTGTAAATTCTATTTTAATTTATTTTCGGTCTAAATTTCGAATTGAAATTTATGCTTATCTCTCTTTGAGCTCCGCTAATCGCTAAGCCAATTCCGTTGAATAAAAGAATAGGAGCTAATCGATCGAAACGGTCGAACAACACTAAACGCGGGCCTGTTTGTGATTCGTTTGTCACGCATGTCGAGCCCGACGGACCAATCGAACGGACACGCCCGCGAGCTTTTGCATCGAGCGCCCGGGCGTAAAATGAGGCTCGCTGTGAAATTAGCGCGATCCCATGCGAATTTAATGACCGCCGCTCTCGCGCGAAATCCCGTCCCGTTAAAAAGAAGAAAAAAAGAAAAAAAAAAGGAAAGGTGCCGGAGCGCCTCCTTTTCGCTGAGTCCGTGAAAAATCCCGGACGGCGTCGGCAGCGCAAACGAAACACACTTTGCAAGTAATAGGGCAAATACGAGTAGGAGAGGATTAAATGAACCAGGGGGGTGGGTGCCGGCTCGCGAGCAAAGGAGGCGCGAAAGAAAAACAAATATACGGGCCGAGGAGAGGAGCCCGGCGGCTCGGTGTTTGTCGATGTCAAATCAACACAAATTGAAATCACTGCGTTCAAATACTGTTGACTTGGCAGTCATGTCGAAGTCATTCGACTGAGCGCTACGTAGCGCCGTCCATGTTTGCCCGGCCCCTCGTCCTCGCCGTTTGTTCGGAAACACTAACGAAAAATCAGGGACGACGTTGCAAAATGCCGCCTGCTGTTTGGCTTTTTTATCTTCCCCCTCCGGAGCGCGAAGGGCGAAAAAGTGCCGGCGACGATACTTCCGACGGCGCCTCGGCAAATTCGATATCTTGCTGATTCCGACGAAATTTAAGCGCGACGCTTTCACCGATTTCTTTATTTATACGCCGAAAAACGTTTGACTCGAGCGAGGAGCGCTCATCTAATGACCTTAATGGAAATAGGCGATGACAAAATGAAAATTTACATTTCACAGTCGCGGACGTTTGGAGAATTAGCGAAATTTGTAGGTAAAATTCCGCGATAACTGCGCGACAATAGTAAGAAGTTTAATTAATCACGGGCTCCTTAAATTATTCCTGAACTAATTACGCCGGGCGCGTGAGATAGGTTGACATTCGAGGCGACAATTTTCGCGGCGCGGGGACGAGCGATGACACGGCGGATTCCTCCGCGGAAAAGTGAAACATTCTTCCCTTAAGAAATCTCATTAAAAAGGAATGTCACACCCCTATCGCCGATTTATTAGATTAAACTTTCGCCCAGCGGCCAGGCCGCTCCTAATTGATCACCGACGTCTCGCTATTGATAAAACGAAAGAAGGATCGGGGTGGGACGAGGGAAGGCAAAAGAGAAGCTGGTAGAAATCAGAGGAACGTAAGTGGGTGTTATTGATTCGGGGATGAGCCTAAAGAGAGAGAAAGAGCTAGTCCTGCAGCGTCATCCCAAGGCAATTCCCGAAAATCCTTAAGTCGCGTTGGTCCTAGAGAAGCTTCTTTCCTCTCCGTTGAGCAGAGTCAATTAGGCCAACTGCCGCGCGAGCGAGCCGCCCTCTGGGACGTGGCCTGCCCGGAGTCAAAATCCCGCCTCCTCCGACTCCCGCCACCCCAAGGGCGCGTCTGCGAAATGAGAAAGACCGATGTCGCCCGAAATGTCAACGTTGACTCCAGAGGACGTCCTACAAACTACGTAGTCGTGAAAAAACGCTCGGCATCCTTTGAGGTACGGTCTGATTGAAAACATACGCCAGCTCCTCGCGCGATACGAATAATAGATCTCCTTGTTCTACAAGAGTTTATGATTTAAGAAGATTCTTTTGGCAACTCAAATTCGTTTAAGTTATTATTTTAATTATTCGATTTGTTAAAAATAATTTTGCAAAATACTTGCAAACTTTTTACGAGATAAAGAGTCCTGCAACTCATCGAATTCTTGAAATGTCATCATTACAAACTCCATCTAATAAATTTCATTATGGAATACCTCGAGTCCTTCGCAAGAAACGACGAAAGGTGGAATTTCACGCTCCGAACGCGATATTACACGCACTAAAAAGGAAAAGAGAGGATAGCGGAGGGGAGGTTGGAGGAGCAGATAAAAAAGGATCTCCTCGACGGTAACTCGATTGTGTAGATGGAGGAGCCGTCCCGATGAGGAGTGGGGGAGGGGCGTCGTATCTCTTCTCATAATCGGGCTTAATCGCTTTTTAATCAAGCCAATCAAGCGTAAATCGAATATTCCGCGAGCGCGGCTGATTATATTCCCGGGGCTTAGACTAGGGTGCGGCGCAATAAATCCTCGGGGACGTCGAAAGAGCCTCCGATACAGATCTGTTAATTATGCCGCAATTAAGGCAATTATTATTCGAGCCTCCGGGTCGCGCCGCGGCATTTTTTTCGTCCCTTAATTCGTACCCTCGCCCGTCGCGGTGCACCCCGCGCGCCGCGCTTTTTCGAGCCGGGACTCGATTCCGCGGGTGTAATTAATGCAACTCGATGGCATTCCGGTTTTCGGGGCGAGATATTAGGCGGACTCGCGTGCAACAGCTCGCGCGGCCGAGTTTCCGCACGGGGCCGTCTCAACGGGAGATAGGATCGCGCGCCGAGCGGCATTAGGACACCGGCGGACTCGAAACTGCTCTCTCCATTTCCTGTTACAGTTAATGGAAATTCAGAACGCTTGCGAGCAGTTTTATCCCCACCACGCCGAGCGACCACTAATCTGCGCAATTTTCCTCGGCCAAATAGGCTTGGGCCGCCCCGTTAGCGTAGGAGGATGAAGCCGATTCCCTCGATTCGCGCGGCCCTTTTCTTAAGGCAGATCTAAGAAACTGGGACCCTTTGTTTCAGCAGCGTGCCAGATTTCCACCCAAATGCTACTTTCATTTCTTCATCTCGGAACGATGCGAATACTGTTATCATAGGCTCGATTATTTCATGTACTTTTATTGCTTTTGTAAAAATAATCTAGCATATCTAGGTTAATCGGATTTTTAATCCCTCGTCTCAGTCTCATCAACTCTTATTTTCCTTTTGTAAAAGACACATGTATTAATAATTTCCGTTTTATTTACGTCTAATTTACATTTTTTACTTTTATAGTGACAGTGAATGAATATTATATTTATACGTTTTATTCCTAATAACTGGGATAACAGAAAGTAACGGCATCGTATAATAGATTACTCGTGTGGAAAACTTGATTGGATTAAATTAAATTCAATTATCGTAATAAATAGACGATACATTTTGTTTTGCGAATAACACTTTCATGTTCTGTTCCAAAGCAAAGGATAGCTCACTTAAATACTCTTTGTATTTGCATGAAATAAACGTCATAACTAATTAATGCTACTAATTAATGCTACTAATTACGTCCACCCTTTTTCTATGAGATAATAAACGGCAAGAGGATGATATAAAATTTTATTAAACAAACTGTAAAGGTGCACCTTTTATTACGCAAAATAGGCAACGTTCAAACCAGATTAACAAATAAAACTCGTCAAGTACCGTGAGAGCCGGGTGCTTTATATCAAGTCACGAAATCAAGGTAAAAACAATTAGAAACGCGAGTATCTATACCATCCGATAGTATCTCAAAATGCGCCACGAAAAATTAAGTAAAACCGCAGTTAATGTACATAAAATTAATTAACCAGGGGGCTTTAGCGTTTATACACACCGGGTTCTCCGCAAAACCAGTTAATCAGTACGTGGCCGCGCGCTCCCTCGGCATAAAACCGGTAGCGAAATTTTATTTTCCACCGTCAACCCGCGCCTGCGGCCAATTTTCCCAGACTCTACTTTCGCGAAACCCGTCCACCTCTATTTCAAAAGCGACCAAACCCCGAGCCCTCGTAACTCATACACCCCCGCGGTCGCCCGCCTCCCGTGCCCGGAGGTAAAATAATCCGGCCGACCAATCAAAAGAAACAAGTGGACCGAAAAAGTTCAATTAGCAGGGTGCCACCGCGACAGATTCCACGGGTCGAGGCGCGGGGGAGGCGCGTATCTCGCGAGGATCTCCCTTCGCGTTTGTAAGAGCAGCGCGGATCATCAGGGATCGTTGCTGTCCGGAAGCGCTGTTCTTCCGGAATGTCCTGGCGACAGGTAAACCTCGAGAGTGCCTCCTCCGCACACGTATGCCCGCCGATACATCACGGCGTTGGACTTTTTCTCTCTCTCGTCTTTTTGCACCGACGGCGTCGCGGCGTATCTGGGGCCGTGATCAGTGACGATGTGCCCGCGGCTGCACAAAGAGTGCCGGGATAAAAAAAAAACGCCCGGCGAAATGGTATCGGCGCGCGGCCACGAGCTGTCACTTGTTTCCGCGTACCTTCTTCTTGCAGCTCGAGGGGGGCAACCCCCGCTCCCCTTTCTCCTCTTTTTCCTCGCCCCCAGCGGAGCGGGTCCGTCCGTGCGTCCGTACGCGCGTGGCTCGTGTAACGGTGGCTCGCGTCACGCTCCGCCGGGGAGGGGCTTTTTTCCATTTTCTTTTCTTCGGCACGTCGCTTTACTTTCCGAGCGGGATCCCTTCCTCTCGTCCGCGCACCCCGGGCGGATGTTGCGTTGTATTGACAGCTCGGGAAAAAACGATGCGGGGAAATTTCATCTAGCTTATAATCGACAACGTGACTCGATTCTTCCCCTCGAGCTTCTTGTAATTTAATGCTTGTAACAAAGCGAATTTTTTTTACGGTAAATTTCGAATAATAGCGTTGGCTAACAAAAACCTTTTAAAACCGCCTTAAAAAAAACGAGAGTAACATTGCCTTTTATTAACACTTTGTATTTTATATTCCTGGCAGAAATAAAGTAACTCTGCAAGAGAAACAATAGATTATTGTGTAAAAAATGTAACTATTAATTTTAATTTTCAAATTAGTTCTCTGATAAATAAAATTTCAAATTATTTCCTTTGCTATTTAAATCTGAAGAAAGTAACTTATTTATAATTGATACATTTCAGTATCGTAAATGATTAAATTTCTCTGTTATTGTTAGTGACTTTGATAGTCGTATTTTTGTACGGCAATGCGCTGGCGAAACTGGAACCCTTCTCTAAGGGAAGCTCTAAAAACGACGTGCTCGTTTTTTTAACAAAAATATTGTAACTTCGAAAAGAGGAATGGCTACACGAGTTACGCAACAAACAGTTACCTTCCTGTTGTTTGGTTACATCAACAAGAAGACTTTCCAAAGAAACATCGTTGCGTTTTCAGAACCATGCGCTGAGCAAGAAAAATAAACACACCGTCAATGTGGCTTTGTTGATAGTCTAAAAAGGGAAAACCGTTTCCCAACCAAATTCAGCGCAAAACGTGTGATTCTAGACTTAAAGCTATTCAAATATTTTTAAATAATTTACTGTTTCCCATTCGATCTTATCGTAACGCACTGAAAAAAACTGTTTTTTCCCTTAAATAAACTTTCCACGGAAAATAGATACACTGTGTACTCGTGAAGTCAGCTTAATATAAAGTGCAGAGGTTATTATGAGGCAATTAATTCTGCGAAGGTGGTAACTGCCGGCTGCAATTAGGGACGGCTCATCAATTTGAACGGTGATTTTGAGTGTCAGTTCATTTGCCAGGGAGTTCGCGGCTAAATAAGCGCGCGGACACTCGCCTCTGATTATTCCCCTCGAATTGCCGTGAAAAATCGGGAGCCCAACAAAAAAAAAAAAGAAGTCTCGCCGGGGCTAAAAAAAGAGCAACGAGAGAACGTCGTTATCGCGGACAATCGCGTTAATCACGACTTAATCGCGATGCCGTGGCTCGATCCGATTTTATTTCCACGAATCACAACGGTAATTTCCTTTACGCGGCAAGTTCAGTCGTTTTCCCATCCCCCGCGCGCGGACGGGAAAAAAATCCTACAAGTTTTGCCTTTATCGCGCGGCGACGGCGTCGCAATAAAATAAACTTTTTCCAAGCTGCGAAAGGTCACGTTTTCTCTATTCGGCCAATACTCCGCGCTCCATCTCCCCCTCCCCTCCCTCGTTCCCCCAAGTTTTTTCGATTACTCCCCTTTTCGATCTCGCTCGCGCCGTCGATTCATGACGAACAATATTCAAAAGCGATCGCGCACACGGATATACACACGGCCGAGTCTGCAATTGCCTAGGAGCGATTCCGAGCGATCTACAACTGCGGATATCAAGCCAACATGGAGAGAAAGGGAAGCGAGCCGGTGGAAAACGCTGGCGCGTCGCGTGGGTGTCGATTCGACGGGGGTCACGGCAGAGAGAGACGGAGCGGCTTCGGATGACGTGCGCGCGCTCGCAAATAGAAAGAAAAAGCGACGGCCGCGACTGCGGGAAAAAAGCGGGCGAAAAAAGGAGGGACGCGCGGGCGAAAATAAAAATCGGGATACAGGCAAATTCGCTCGGCGAGAGGGCCGCATGAATGAAGCGGGGAATTTTTCGGTCCCCGAGTAACTGGAGCCTTCCTCTTCCCTTCGTGCGCGCGGAATATTCAACTTTTCCCTGGCCGAAGTCGTAAATCAGCCTCGCTCTCGCGCGAGATGGCGATAAAAAGCCGTGGCGCGCGTCTCGGGGCAGGGAAAAGCGGCGCGGAAAGGGGGACGAAAAAAGGGCGGGCGAAATAAAAATCGGCGACTTTACACCTACGGCCGGTCCTTGGGCGCGGGACGGGAAGAACGGCACAATGCGCCGGTCACGCGGAGGCGCATACACGTGCGCCGCGCGGCCGGCAATGGCACATCGCGGCCTCGAAAGGTAAATTCCGCCGGCGGATCCGCGCCCATAAAAGAAAAGGCCGCTCGCCCTCTCTCCCGGGCGATGGAAAAAAGGCCCAGGGCCTTGCACTTGGCGCCGCGCGTGTAGGCGCGAGGGATCGAACGTCCCGTTTCTCTCTATGAGCTAACGGCCTGGGTGCCGCGCGCTGTGCATGTGCCATGTAACGCCGGGCGTGCAGATTATGCTCGCGAGCCGAGCCGGCGGACTACATAATATATATCTCGATAGGCCGACGATATGCGCGCACGTAACAGCGCGCCGGAAGGCTAACCTCTGTGAGAGACCGGGGTGAGCCGAAGGTGCCCTTGGCTCTCTCGCTCGCTCTCGCTCGCTCTCGGGCCGCTCGGCTCTCGCGCCGATCGGATCTCGTTCACTGTTACGAGGCGAGCACGAGAAGGGGCCCTCGCGCGCACATGTGGGACACACCGCGCGCTGGCAAGAGGGAGATGACGGGGGACGACGTACGATATTGGCTCTCGCGGTTTGCGCGGCCCGCGCGACAACGGCACCTCGATTTAAGACACTCGCGAGAGTAAAGCACACACGCGGCGGGGGATATATCGCGGATGGATATCGCGAGCGGGAGAGGATGTAGCGGTACCTCGCGCGCCGGGCTCGAGGGGGTACGCGGCGAGCTCGAGCCGCACCGCTCCCAGGGACACGCGCTGCGCCACACTTTCAATATTAAAAGAACGGAAAATAACGCGCCGCCCGCCTCTTACAAGATAACCGCATTACTCGGACCCTCCGAGCGCTCCCGTGCCACCGCCGCGTGAGAGCTTGCACTCGCTACCGAATACCCGAGGACCCGGCTGTGCACCCGAAGCATTGGTCCCTTGCTTCTTCGGGCCCGGCGCCCCTTCGAATGTTTGCTGGATTCGCAGCTGATGGGGACGGATCATTCGATCGGCTTTAAATGCCAATTGCCTCATAAATTCGGGATTTTAGACAAGTTGCTTGCACTGGGATTTGAGTTCAATTAACGAGGCTTTGGCGTGCTGCAGAGCATTACCGCAAAATTTCCGTTTGATGTTTCTGTTTGCATCCATGGCCTCTCTGAATTTATGTTATTAATCACTAGTAAAGGGATGTTACGTGCTTTCTTAAAATTCTTTTCTTTGCGGAGTGGCTCGTTAAAATAACTCGCTAATAAGTTCATAATTATGTCTCTCCTACCATTTAAAAAGCACTTTTTCACTTAATTTGTACATAAATTCGATTTGTTGTTTTATCACTTTATTTATTATTAGTAAGTTTTACGACATGCATAAAATTTATATTACTTTCGCAATTTATTATATGCACAAGTGCCATTATAGAAGTTAATAATTTATTCATACTTTGTCGTACGAAGACTTTTATGACACTCATTTTACGTTTAAAATAATTTTACCCCGTCGTAACGATTACTTAGTTTCTATAATTGAATGTAACGTCAAACTAATTGATTTTGCTCCACTTTCCGTCATTGGATCTAGTTCGAATCCTTGTAACAACGAAAATCAGAAACTTTGAACATTATTGAACTTGGGAAAACTCAAGTGCACCAAATCTAAGAATAGTTCCAGAACCGATCAAGACTACGACCCAATTAAAAAAAGCGCTCTTTTAAAATCTCTAAAAATGTCGCACGAAAAGCAAGTAAAATATTAGCTCCCTATCGCTCCGGACGACTCGATAAATATTAGCGCGATGTACTCTCCATTGGCGAAAGCTCATTTTTCTCGCTCGATTCAGTCGAGCAGGAAGCGAGTCTGCCCCTCCGGCTCGCATCGTACCGGGAGAGGTTTTTCTAAATACCTCGGCTCTCGTAGGAGCGCGATTAAGCCCGGCGTCCCGGAGCTTCTTCCTCCTCGGACGATTTGTTCGCGATGGGCAACGAGACGATCATTAGACGACGAGGACGCATCGAGAGCGCAGATAAAATATAGCAGGGCAGCGCGCGGAGCTCCGGAGCCACCGGCGCGCTACAGCCCATTAGAATACTATAATAAGATGCGCCTCCGCCGCCGTTAACATCGAGGTAATCTCCCTGTCTTCGATAATAAGTCCGCGGGGCCCCCTGCCTTTCCGCGGCAGATAATCTCGCTCTCCCCCCGTCCTCCCCCGGCGGCACTTTTATTTCTCGGAGCACCGTCCCTCGCGTTTACGGCCGGATGCTCCGTTTGACTCGCACTCGCGCGCGCGCAAAACACACGCCGGCACTCCGGCAGCGAGCGCGGCTACATTGTCCGGGGCATTATACTCGGCGGGGCGCGCACGTCGAATCGCGCTGCGGCCATATAATTGCGCGATAAACGCGCCCGGCAGATTTAGCCATTACGCGCGCCCCGGCGCCAGATTCCCCGGCTCGCGGGCGTGCACGTACGCGCCGGCAATCCGGCATCGGAAGCCCCTCGCGGTTTCCGCGCGCCTCGCGCAAACGAGATTCCTTACGTGCGGCTGCTTTTCCCCGCTCGGCGAATTTTTCGGCCACTTCCACACCGGGGGCTGCGTAATGCGCGCCGATTACGGCGGCGCTCATCGCACAATCGGCGTGCCTCGCGTAATTGATTCCGCGGAGGCGCTTCGATTCGCGGGAGAAAAGGGCCCGGGAATAATTTACGCGAGCGGAAAAACCGCAGAGACGCGCGCTGCGGCCGAGTGGCTGCGCGCGAGGCCCGAGGGGGGAGAGGAGGGTGGCACCGGCCGCCGCCGGCAGACGAGCTTGATTTTCAAGGATTTAGAGCGAGAGCGAGGGAGAGCGAGGAGCAGGAGGAGGAGATTGCCGGCGCATTGTTCGCTATAAGACACGACTTCATTAAGGATTCAAGTAATGTTCGAACGGCGCGCACTTTCAATCGCGGTTGTACATGAATGCCGGCCCCCCTCCCCCCGCGGTGTCTTCTTCCCGCCTTCATTTCGAGCGATCTCAGCGACGCGGCATACAATGCCGCAATATCGAATAATGTATAACTATATCAGGGGGAGGGAGCGCTCGCCGTCTCCCTCGCTCGGGGGCGAGCCTTAAAGGCAGCGAGAGTGAGATAACCAGGCGTATCTGGGCTCGCGCAGGATGCAACACCATATACGTAAAACTGCGCGCGCGGACTGGATCAAGGTGCGCTTGATTCATGGAGGGTAAAGGAAGCCGCCGGCGCACTATTTCACGTCCCCGGCGCGATATCGACCCCGAATCGCCGCGCAAATCATTTCCAGGGCCCCGGCGCTCGCACCCCTTCCTTCCCCGCGCCGCCGGCAGATGGCGCCTGGCGGGGCCTTTTCTTCGCCGCGCTCGCGGAGTCGCGGCTATTACAAGCGCTGCGTAGCGGCTGCTAGCGGTGCAGAATTCAAGCTATTTCGCGCGGATTCCCCGGACGATTGTTATGCGCCGTTATGCGCGCCACGCACACGCGTGAGTGACATTAAAACTCTTTACTGCCCGTTTCCATTACGGGCCGTGGCGTCCGCATTGCTCGGTGAGATAGTGGCGCGCCGCAAAGTGCCATCAAACGAAAAAGGACGGCGGAGGCGAAATTCGCCCGCCCCCATCGGTGGGACCGACATTTGTAATTGCATTTCTCATTAGCGTCTCGGGGCCGTTGCGTTATTAAGTTTCCGCGCCGCGATACCGGGGGACAACGTCTTAATGACGCGCGGAGCAAGGGAGGCGAGGGCAAGGCCGACGGACTTGTCTTTTGTAAGCATCTCATTAAGTGGGAAACTTCCGTCGTTACCCCCGCCCCGCGATCGGCCGGTCGAGAAAAAGCGCGTCGATTTAGCGGGCAACCCGCCGCCCCCGGGGCTATTCTATTACCAGCTGCTGATACACTGGGGGCTCTCAACGTACGCGGCATTAAGGAGAGCTGAATTCCAGTCCCCCCGCGACGGAAGCCATAGCGGCCCCGCCGTTTACGAGGCCCCGCTGCAAACTCGCCGCGGATAATGACTGAATCGGCCGTGTCACATTGCGCTCCGTTTCCACGGCGGCTCGATGAGAGAGCGTTAAGTTTTAACTGCGGATTTTTACGCCCGCCAGCATTCTCTACCCCGGCGCTACCCCCGCGCTACAAGCTTTTTTAACGTCCCGCCTGATGGAGGCTGTTTGCGGTTAGGAATTTTTCATCGCCGTGGGTTTTACGATAAATTGATGGTGATTTTGTTTGCTGAAATAAGTCTCAAGGGAGAAAAATTACGGGTAATACCATACTCCCGGATTTTTACTATTACGAGATCGGGAGAAAATTGTTTGGCTACTTATTTTTCATGGAACTTAAACTTTCATATTTATTACTTCGTAAATTTGTGTGCGTTTATTTAGCTACGTTTATTATTAGGTGTATGTATTATATTTATTAATATTGTAAAAAAACAGGAAAATTTCATTTCGTCTACTTATTTTACTATTTTATGCGAAAGCATGTACATGCTGTACTATTTCCAGACAATTAAATTCAGCTTAAATTACTGTGAAACTTTTTTTATTCTCCGCAAAAAGTTGTGTTTTACTGTTTGTTAGAAAAAGTGCAATTTGATACCTGCAGCACTTGTTCGTTTAAACTTTTTTAAATGCTTTAATCTAGCAGCTTTAAGCGTATCAAGTTATGAAATGTTTCGCGTTTTCCGGTCATTGCTTTTTTAAAAGCGACCTTCATGAAAAATGAAGATATATCGGCTGTTCAAAGTTTATTTCACTGCCGTCCCGATTCGACATTCAATTAAATTTCAATATGTCAAGTTCTGCAGTTACGCAATAGTACACGCAACGCAGGCACATCGTAATTTATGCCATAATATAAATTGCACGTCTGCTCGAAAAGTTTACGTATTTGATGATGAACAAACGCCTACTTACACTGTTATTACGATACGCGTACACGTTTTACTGCGTAATTGTAATAAATACAGCTTAGAATACATATGATATGCAAGACTCGTACTGAGCGCAGTCTCTAATTGGTAGGAAGGCGATTCAACAGACGGACGCTGGAACCTGTTTTCGCAAATTACTATGAATTCGCAAGGATTCAAGAAACTACAGAACCTCTCTGGGCAAACAGAATTTTATAATAGAGTAAATCTATTATGCATTGCAATACTTTACGATTCTGTATTAAAGCTAATCATATCGCTGTATGTATTACGCGATGAAAGAACATTCTCTTACAAAAGTTACCGCGGAGGTTCGTAAAAAGTAGAAATAAATTTTACAGCTATGCTTCGCTGCATTTCTAGTTAGTGCTCGATATAAAAATTACTTTATTCATTACTCAATACATTCTCTTTTGCAAACAAAATATTTCGCGAGAGCATTTCCTCCACTGAAAGTGAAATAAAGCAATTCTCGTCACCTGAATCCATCCAATGCGCAAGAACGAGTACAAGAGCAGAGAAAAAAAAGAGAAGAAAAAGTTTCGCCGTGAAATCATAATTAACGTCCGCATCGTCATTACCGCGCAGAAAAGGAAGGTGCTCCATCGAAGCGCACCGCGTAAAATCCATTCGCGAGTCACTCCCATTTTTCGAGCATCCCGCGGCCGAGGCAGCGCGCCTCCATTCCAGCGACGAAGTCCCGGGTCGCGGGGGGATAAACAATGCCGGGAAAACCGTCGCCGAGTTTATTGCGGCTGCCGGAAAGTTCCTCGTCGCCGAGATCATCTTCTCCCCCTTCTTTCAGCTCGGGCTTTCCCGGCGCCGAAAGTCCCGGAACTATTGAGAGCGACGTCTTTCGCGTTTACAATGGCGCGCGAGTTTAAATGCGAGTCCCGCGCGATTGAAGGCGAGGCGCGCTCGTATAATAACGCCCGCCGCGCCCCCCGCGCCCGCCCGGAGCCGCGGCTGCAATTTCGAGCAGCCGCTACCTCGTTGTCGCAGCGCGCCTCTCCTGAATGCGCCGGGGCTTCCCTTTTTTTTATATTAAAAAAAAAGAGACGGAGACAGAGGCGCGGCAGCTCGTCACATTTTTTTTCGCGAGCGACGAACTGGATTTAATTGCTGCCGGCGCCTCTCCCCCGATTTGCCCGAGTGACTCGATTCGTCGTCTTCCGCGGCGAGGCACTCGTTACGCGCGCCCGCTGAAAGGCCCCGGGGCTCGCAGCCTGTTTATCGTCGCTTGCTCTTCATGGAATTGCTGCTCATTGTACGGACTGCCGCGCGAGCGCGCGATTTCTGTACCTTACTCCGGTTAAAAAGCGAAGAGAAAAGAAACGCGATTAATAAAGGGGACTGCGGGATAATCTCGGGAATTTATAATTACATTCACACTCCCCGCGATAAGCCTAATTAACGTCCACGGCGTTTTCTTTTCTGTTTCAGATTAAGGTGAGTTTATCAATATCCTGGCATCGGCGAGGCGTCCGTAAGTAAGTAGGTGCGTGCGCGCACCCGTGCCTTTTTATCCCCCCTCGTCGCGAGGCACGCAGGCTCTCGGGAAAAAAAGAAGGAGCCGAGTGCATATCCCTCCTCGCGTGCAACCAGTTCGCGGTCCAGTTTCTGTCGGCGCTAGCGACGACGTCGCGATCGTTAAAAGCCGCGCGCGCGAACAAATGCTCGGGCGCGCGGATTAATCCCCGCCGCTGCGCGCCCGCTTAATTTTCGCGACGATCGTGGGTGTGAAGGGTGGCTGTTTAAGGCTCGGTGCAGCGCGATATCGGCTGAAATTCCAGGCGAGGCGCTCGAGGAGGCGCTCCGTGAATTCGAATTGGCCGAAGACGGAAAGCGTGTGACGCAAGTCGGCGACGATCCGTTCGAATTCCGACGTGATGTCGCAAAACTAATTAACGCCCGTGAGAAAATTGATTCCAAACGATTGACTCGATCACTGCTTTAAACTCTTCCCGTAATTTTACGAAAACTTTTAATCTACCTGCGAAGATAGAGTCATTATCCTCTTAATAGGATTAGAATTTCAAAACAAAAGGTAAACTTGGGAATAAACGATGGTAGACACAGCGGGAATGCCAACAATAGCCTTGCAATTTCCAGATTAATGAATGTAATTGCAGTCATTCATAAAGGGAGTCCGGAATGTTACACGATGGACGCTGATAATTGACTTAAAATTGAGTTAAATTCGTATAATCGATTCACTTTGTTTATTCGCCGTGAAAATTACACGGAGAGTGCGCGGCTCCTATTGTTTCCCGGACAAGCTTTATACGACGCTGTCAAAATTTGTTATCTTCGCGCGAGAGCGGGAGTCGCGATAAGTCGAATTTTTTTCCATCGGCGGGGGACAATGCATCAAACGATTCGAGCCGGCGATAGCTGATTTTCAATCCGGCGGGGGGGTGCTGCGCATGATCAAATCATCCGTTTCGCTGGACAAAATGAAAAGCGATAAAATCCAGGCAGAAAAAGATTACTCTCGCCCGATAGCGGCGCGCAATTTTTGCCCGATGCGATCGCGCCTGCGGTCATTATCGCCGGTTAATTAAATACTGCCACTAGGAAATACCCGATGCTTATCTCGAGCGGCGAAAAGGCCGCCGGCTCCCGGCCGATACTGGGTCAAGCATTAGCCGGCATTTTAAGAGTCGCGCCGCGCATAGCTAGATAAGTGAACGTGATTGAACGCGGTAGAATTTTAATAGCGAGCGCGCGGTGATGGACAATCTCGGCGTACTCGTTCTGGAAAGCGCGTCCTTCTCCGCCGGCCGCGCGAAAATCCGCGGGCGAGGAAATTGATTTTCTTGCGTCATCCGCATGCGGGAGGCGAGTCCGATCGGGCCTCTTAATTGAATTCCCCGAGCCGGCCGCTCCGGGCGCGCGTTTCCGCCCACCGGCGGCCGGTCCGCTCTCCCGAAGGTGAATGATGCTGCATTTCCCCCCGACGCGTATGGAAAAAAAGCCCCGAGTTCGCAACTGCTGTGGATTAACCGCGCGTTACACTCGGCGGAGCGTGGGATGCGCCCGCGCTCGCGAATTCAATAAGCTTCAAAAGCCCGCCCGCCGAACAATTTATCGCCCCGGCGGAAAGTTCCGCGACAGCTGCGCGAGCCGCTATCTCCGACCGCGGCTTGTCGCGCGCGCCGCAGAGTTTATATATTTACCGCGGAGTGCGAACTCGGGCGATAACGCGCCGGGGGGCCGGGCCTCGTCATTAGCGTCAAACTTCGATTTAGCCGTGCGTACGCCGGGCAAAAGTTGGCACGCACCACCTTCGATTGTCCGACGTGGCCCCCCGCCGCTCGCGATTCGCGGATTCTCAAAGTGGCGGCTTCTTCGCCCGTCCCCGCGGCAATTTTCTCGAGTTTCGCGCGCTCCGGTGCCGCGCTTTTCCCTGCCCATATCCCGCGATCCGCCGGGAGTGCCTGGCGCTCCCTTTTGTTCGCCTCTCCCTTCACGCCTCGGCAAATATAAACTTTATCGACGATGCGGGCTCGTTTCTCTTATATCTGTGCCATAGGAGAAAATGCAGAATGACGTCTCGTCGATTGGCTCGTTATGCGACGTCGATACACGCTAGACTAGCTTGACAGGCGTTTGTGAATGTGAATCGTTTCAAAGGCATGAATAAACGAGCGTCAAAATTATGACGTTCTTTTTAAATTGAACTTTTTGTATCAAACTAAAGGTAATTGCTTTTTCTGATGTATGTATAGTTCAGAGAATTGTTTCTTCTTCATGAAAAATTCCCATAAAACCATATATTTTCAAATCATAAGTTTTTAAATATTCCTCTTTATGAATTTTGTATTAACTTGATAAATTACAAAGTAGACATAAATTAAATCTGTCGGGCTCATAAAGATTAAAATTTTTCTGAAATAGATATTTTTAATTTTTTGCGCTTCTCCTTTAGCCAAGTGCTTAATTGGCTTAAACGCTATAATTTTTTATTGCTATTATAAAATTAAAGTTAATGCGATATAAAGCATTTTTAATTATTAAAATATGCCCCGAATGAGGTTCATCGGATATAGTTATCGTACACGTAAAAGCTTGCCAAACCCGTATGCCGATAATTCTGACACTCATAATATTATCAAAACCGCGAGCACAAGCAAGCCCCGTAATTTATGCAAGCAAAGTTGATAAATAAGCTGAACTCCATCGGTGGAATTTTTATAATGTTTCGAATCACAACCGCGCGAGGTATTAAAAAAGGAAGTTAATCCGCGAATATCGGGTACACGCGGAAAACGAGCGCCCGTACAGAAGAGAGACACGGGAGCGCGAGGGAAAGAGAGAAAACGTGGACTCCGGTTAAATCGGCTTATCCCTCTCCGGAGTCCAATCTGTTGCTCTCGGTCACTGGCTGTGCGCGTAGCTTCATTTTCCGCCGAGGAGCCCGGCGCGAACGCGATTTGCCTGCATCCCCGCGCGCGCCACCGGATAACTCGGGGCCGCTCCCTTTGTGCGCCTCCGCTCGACCCTAAACCTGATTTGGCGCACAAATGAACAGCCGGTCGAGTAACGGGCCGGCGAAAAAAGCGAGAAAGAATGGGCGCCGCAGAGATACCGCGAGAGTATTTTACTTTCAGATACGGGCCGGACTTTTCCGGAGCTACCGCCGGAATATCGAGCAGCTCCGGTCCGCGTGGGACAGCCGGCGAGGCGGGGGCAGGCCGACAAAAAGGCGAACAGCAGAAGGGAGTGGCCGGGTGCTCGTGTCTCCGGGAAGCCGCGACTCGGCAGATGCAAAAGGAGGGGAAATCGAAACTAGCAAGAAGCGCGGGGTAGGCGCGGATAAGAAGCAACAGGAAGGAAACTGGAACGAGTCGCCTCCTTTTTTGGCGGCCGGCAAAAAGGCCAGCGCCTCGTTTAACGGGGGCGATTATTTCCAACGCGCCGGCTAATTGCCGCGAAGGAGCGGACGGCAAGAAGCCGCGGGGTCGAAGCCCCGCGTGAGAAGGGCGCAAGGACGCCGCGGCGGCGGAGCCTCTCCGCTTCCACCGAATCACACGCCGCGGCGCGCGCCGTGTCATTACGCGAAAATTGGCCGGGGAGCCGGAAGCGCCGGGGAATCGACGGGGGGCCCGTTCGCTTTTCGAGAACTTCATTTCGAGCGGCGCACACGCGAGCTTTCGCGCCGCGCGGAAAAACAAACGCTCGCCCGCGGCTCCCGGGGCCCGCGCCTAACGATCCCGCTGCTCGCCGGCTAACGAGGAAGCGCCGCGCGTTAACAGTACACACGTGGGAAGACGCCTCGATTCTTCTCTTAATTAAGTATCCGTATCGCTAATTATTGATAATTGCACGGTCATTAGCTTGATAACGATTTCGCGCAAGTTGACGGATATGCCCCGCAACGTCGCTGCCGGATTACGCCGGGACATTAGCTTCGCGCTTAATTCGACGCTATTCATTTCACGATTATTTTTTCATCAAGCCCTTCATTACGCGGCTAATGCCTACTCTTCGTCATTGTCTCAGAGAAAAAAGATCCGCGCGCTGCTTCAAGTCCCCGGCATTTAATTGTTATATTTGTTTTACCGTAGAAGGATGTATTTTCCCCGTACAGTCGTAAAAAATACTGCTTTTCCAATTAAATCGAGCAAAAAGTACGAAACACGATGACAAACCCCAGGTTCGTTAAATCAGCCGCTGCGCATCGCTCCAAAAAAAGGGACAAACAGCGCAATTCCCGTTCCTCCGGTCCGCGCGCTTTTCTGCGCCGGTGTCGCCGCGTCCCGGCCGCGAGCTCCCCCTCGAAAAGAAGGTTGCCGATAACAGCGCACGAGGCGGGGAGTTTTTTCCCCCCGGCGCAGCCCTCGTTTTCCGGAAAACCGCGCGCGGACATCTCGCGATCGACGGCCGAGTCACGATGATAGGGCGAGGGGGGCCGGAGTTCCGGCTCGGCTGGCGCCGCGCAGCCTAGGGCACGCACGCGATGCGCGTGACCCGCGCATAGATCCGCGATTCGCCGCGGACTCGGCAACGGCCGATCGGATGCGCCACACGAGGGGCAGGCCCCCCTCTTCCGGCGATGGCTACGCCTACGTATCGAGATCGACGCCGAGGCGGCCGCGCTCTTTTTTTTTTCCTTTTTTCGTACGACGCTTTTTTCGCCCGGGCTTTTCGCCCGCGAGCGAACAAAGGCTCGGATAGCGGCGGCTTGATCGAATGACACGAGCGGATATATCGGAGCGAGCAGATGTACGTCAGACTCGTGCTCCGAGCTCAGTTGATAAGACGCGGGGCAGAGAGTTATGGGCAGTTCCGTAATATGACCACTTCTGGGTTACATGTATAGACTGCGTCTTTCGCGCTATCGATGAGATTTAAAATAAGAGGGAGATTTTCTTCTTTTATTCAGATTAGGTTGAACGCCGCAGCGAACTCGATTGATAACTGTAGGTTAAAATTAGACTTGAAAAGTCTGCATAAATGTAACGTGAGACTCAAAAGCGAGCGCGTGATTCATGCAGACGCGGACGCTCACTTTCTCATGTCCTGAAATCATGAGCAGCAGGTAAAAAGCGGCATTAAGTTCCCATCGCGTGCGAACCAATTGAGCGTGAACGCGTAAATTCGATCGTTCCGCGACGATCGCACGGTGCTCGCGACAGTCGCGTACACGGCTCGCTCCCAATATATATATCGAGCCGGGCGGGAGCGCACGCGGCGAGAAAAATTTCGGCGCGAACGGTACATCCCCGCGGTGCAGCTACTACGGGATGAGGCAACCGGTCGGCTTTTTCGGCGGCGGGCGTAACGGTGCCACCGCGGCTGCGGCCTACAAATGAGCGGGCCCGCCTACGCGGAGGGGCTACCGTGCGGGCAGTATATGCGCGAGTCACTGGGACAGCGGGCGCCCGCGACCCCGAGCGGGTACCGGTTCGCTCGCCCGGCAATCCGAGAAACTGGCTCGTAAGTCGCCCGCGTCGCCGAGTGAGTCAGCGGACGTTGCCTCGAAAATTACGCGCACGCACCACCCGCCGGCGCCGCCTAACGGTCCGATCGACGGCGTTTCGCGAGAGGCCACCGGTCAACGCCGCCTTTTCTAGCGCGCTGTCCGCTGTCGCCATACTCATTATGCGTTCGACTCTGATATGTGATTTAATTAAGTTGCCGTGAAAGAAGTTTAGCCATCATTTTCTGCAGGCTTATTTTGTTTTAGCTTTCATCTAAGGTATTCTGAATAGCATTACGAAGTTTCTTTGTGCGATCAAATTTAAATAGAAGTATTATATTGGATATTGTTGAGGTTTATTGAAAGACTTTGAGCTTCACTTTAAAAGCTTTGAATATAATACGGTAATTCTGCAAAATCGCAGACTGGACAGCGGAGATTTTACGTAATAATAACAGGAAGCTGAGTACGGCCTTTGAAACCGCAACTGTTGTGTTCATGAAGCACAAAGTGTTTGGTCAGCTACTTTCGAGTTTTCAAATAACTTAGCGATGTACAACAATCACTGCGCATATTTATTTTTAAAAAAGTTACTTTTCACACTGAATATTTAATTATTGTGTTTTTATGAATTTAATAATTAACTGTGAAATAACATATTTTTAGAGGAATTAACCCACGACTTTTAAAAAAGAAAATACCTTGCAATTACTCGATAAAGGATACCACAATACCCTCGCATATAATAATATGTAATAAAATCCAGCAACGCAAACCACGTAATTTAAAACTTTTTTTTATAAAGGATATCTCGTTAAAATCAGCTCCATCCACGACGCCCTCAATTAACATCGCGAAAATCGTAGCTTTGGGAAAGTTCGCAACGAGGCCCGCGAAATGAAGAAAGCTCGCGTCGCCCGATACAGATGCTAATACTCCGGCGTGGGTGCTCGCGGGACTCGTGTCGAGCGGCAACACGTGTACACAATGGGGCCGAGATAGAGAGGCCGACGTTAAAGAGGCCCGATACCGCCACGCCTCGCGCCCCGGCGAACTTCTTTAAGGGGGCCGTGCGACGGGCCGCGCTGAATTCACGTGCGCCCGCGGATACAATCGCGAAATTCCGATCGCGCCCCGCCGAGCCGGCGACTTATCTCGGCGGGCGAGCAGCGCCGGAAGATAGCGGCCGTGAGTTTAGGCCGAGATGAGAAGTTGCTCGAGCTCCGATAAACGTCAGATACCAGATCGCAAGTCGCAGTTACTCCCAGTTTATTTGGCGACTCAATGAGGATTTCGCCTTTTTCTTTCTTTCGACAAGGTGTGCCCCTGGTCTAGCGCAAAGTCGCGATATAAATAGAATTTATTTTAAAACAAAACGCAAATGCACTCGACAAATCTTTTTTTTTTGCAGAAGTGAATAATTTATTCGAGTCAGTCGGAAATGCCTGCAGGAAATGCAGAACGCGAAATGCAGGCTATGAATTTTGTCGTTTTAATGGTATCGTGCAAAATTAATAAGAATATTACGGCGAAGCGTCTGCGAGATTCAAGATGGAGCTACATCGAAAAGCGCTTTCCTCGTCAATTATGTATTATTCAAAACATCGTATACGTGCTCAAACGGCGGGGACGTCTCGCCTGGATTTGCCATCTCGTCCGCGGCTGCTCTCTGCGGGCGCTCACCCCCTCGAGTGACTCTTACGTCTCGCCTCGCCGTCGCATCGGCGAACTCCCCCGCCCGCCCATTTTTCCGTTTAGGAGGCGAGAGAAGCCCGGGCTCTCTTAAGGGTAAACACTTTTCGACGATCGGATTCGATCCGCCATCGCGTCGAATCGGATTCGATTTCTTACCACATTGCGCCCGTCTCGCTCGCGAGCGTGGAAACATTTTTTTCCGGGCGCGCGGTTATGTCTGCGTCTATCTTTTTTTTTTCGACGGAGCCGCTTGATCGGATTCGCTTTAAGTGATTAAAGAGAAGCGTGGGTCGATAAGCGAATTAACCGCGGTCACGTTTGCTTTGAATGCTTCTTACACGCTGGCGCGTGGACTTTCGCACGGATTCCAGCACGTGTGAACGCGGAAAAAGTAATTGATTCGGATACTTTTTGCCCTTTGAAGCCTGATAAATGAGTTTTTTGCCCGCTCGAATAATTAATCCTAGTGAGTGAGTAAAATTCGAAATTAGATTGTTGATTATTCAATCTCTTTTTTCGGGAGGAAAAAAAAATGAAGCTTAATTGATTTGCAAGACAATTAGAATGCTGTATTGTATCATTTTTTTTAAGTATCTATATGTAAAAAATCAATATGTTCACCAATAATTCGCCGCTGGCTAAAAGAACACCGGGTGAAATTGTCGGAAATATCGGTGCAAAAAAACAAAAAATTCGATGAACTTTCAAAATCAAAATGCCATTTTTACTTCTTTCTCTCTCTGCGTATATCCCCGCTATTCGTTTTGCGACAAGTAAAAAAGAAATCCGATTTTCACGTCCATTTTTCGGTGGAATAAGAGAAATCCTGTAAAAATCTCGCGAATCGCATATAAATAAAAAGGCGTAAAAATGACGTCAGCCGGGCGAAAAAGAAGCTAATCGGAGACTCGGAATCTTCGGCAAACAACACTAACTCATGGCTTTATCTAGCTCCGGCAAAAGTGGCCGGTGCATGTTACGGCGGGGCGTTGGTAATGCGAGTACAGAGGCTGGGGCCCGCTCGGCTCGGGCTCGGCTCGGGCTCGGCACTCGTCGATCGCCGTAACAAGAATCGAGCCGCGAGATTCAGCGGCGATTTCGAGGAGCGAGGCCGCCTCCGGACACGTAGGAGCGTCATTTAGCGCAGAAGCGTCCGCTCGTTTGCGCGCCGAGGAGAGATCTCCCCGCGGAGCTCGTGCGCCCGAGAGGCCCTAGCGCCCCATCCTTTATGAGCCCTTCGCGCCAGCTGGGATAATCCTTTATATAGATCCGACTTTTAACGCGACGTCGAAGATGATAAAAACTGGAGGATAAACGGGGGAGGCAGCCGCTGGGAGGAGAGCCACTTCTCTGTGGTTGACGTTACCGATGATCTTCCGCGGAATTACTTTCGGAATTTCGCTCGACTGACTTGATGGCCGCTGAATTGGTAGGATTGTTCGAGCGACGCGTTCCTGCTTTCCAAGGAAAAACCCTCTGATGAAGAGATATTTAGAGAATAAGGAAATGGTTTTGTAACTCGGCTTTAAATTACACCTTCGGAGCACGTCGAATGTAGTAAACCTGCGGTCCTGCGGAGGGTTATAAAATAGAGATCGCGTAAACAATAATTAATTATTTTTATCGACTCAAAAAATTTTACTACTTTTTATGATAATAACGTACTCTTGTTATTTGCGATGGAGTATATAATGGAATTTTTCATTATATACATATTTAAACAAATTTTAATGAAAAATAAATGTATAGTTAATTTTAAAGTTTATTTATATTTGATGTTCTATCCTATAAATTTTTTATGAATATTTAATTTTTAATATTAAATTCCGACTAAATTTGTATAAAATAAAAATAAAATTCCGTTAAAACGCAAAATGCTTTTTTTGAAATTTAGTCCAGCCTACGTGACGTATAAAAATTCGTTGCATCATCGGCGTTGCTTTTGAAAAAAAAAATGTTCTCCACCGTATGAAGCATCCAAAACGACGAAATCCAAAAAAAGAGCACGCACAGCCACAGCGTCGATTTTCAGTCCCAGCTCACGTAGCGCGTCGCGGTACAATACCCAAACACACACGCGCTGATTTGTTAAACGCGCTCGGTATTACCCCGCGCGCGTGTAAAACTGACGTAACTGCGGAGCCCGGTAGAAAGAGCCAAAAAAAAAGAGGCCGAAGGAATGAAAGAGAGGAGAGGATCGAGACCCGCGGAGTAGAGCCGGGCGACCGAGCGGAGGCGCACGTCCCGGGGCGCGCGCGCGAGGCTTAAGCGGCTAAGTCGAGTGACGCGGTTGATAGGCACCGAGGGGGAGGCACATATGCAGCCGCGGCACGATTTCTTTCCGTCGGCATCGGTCAACGTCACGCCGCCGAGTCGCAGAAATTTAACCCACGCCGGCCTCCCGAAGTGAGGGAGCGAGCGAGAGCCAGAGAGGCGGCGAGCCTCGGTATGCCGTACACGGCCAGACCTCGATTTGTATGCTCGCCGCGTGACGCGACATTGTATGTGGAAGCGATCGTTTCTCTCTCGCTCGTTCCACCGGCAACCCTTTTGTCTCGCTTAGACGCGGTAATTTTTGTGAGACCCCCTCGCATCTGTATACGCGCACGCAGCGAGCGAGAGCCCATTTCCACCGCGTGGCTTATACCGCGGCTCCTATTTCTCTCTTTCGCTCCTCGTCCCCCCCTCACCCCCTCCTGCTACTACTTCTTCGCGGTTCTAGTTTTAGTCGTACGCGCTGAAAAGACCTTCGCCACTTTGTCCTTTTTCACTTGCACCGCAACTTTTACTCGATGACTCGGCCTTCTCGCATCAACCTGCCCTTTTTTTACTTTAAACGTAAAAAATTCAATTTTTATCATTTATAAGTGAAGCAACGTACCTACTTTTAATTTAAATATCTTGAGGAGTAGGAGTGGAGTTAAAATTCTCGAAAATAAAAAAATACTTTTAAGATGCGCCTTAAAATTTATGTAGCTACAAAAATAAAGCACACCTGCACTCTCGCGCTAGAACTTTTATAAAGCAAAGTAATGTAGTTTATATTTTAATTTAAAATATTTATTTAATGCACGCGAATTTATTGGGTATGCAGGTGGAGCATCAGCAAACATTTATATTTGTGCGCAAAAATTACGAGTTTCTGTTATTCCATAAAAAAACTTTTTACATCCAGGTAAAAAGGTTGAAGGTAAAATTATAAATCCCAGCAGCGCCGCTGCAATTGCATTAACGAATAAAGGTACTTAAAGCCAAAAAGCACTCCTGCGTCCATTGCATCGATGCGGCTCGTCATCAACATCAGAAAACTTTTTCAACGCGGATTTATTCTATTAAAGTCGCAATAATTTCGACGCATACAAGCGCGCACGCGAAGGAAAAAGTAGAAGAGGGAAAGAGAGGCGCGCGAGTATGATTCCGCGTAAAAAGGCGGCTGTAACGAAATTTTATAACTCGTGTATACACAGAGTGCTGGAAATGGCTGCGTTTGAAATGGGCCAAGGGACCGAGGGGGCGGCGGGGGAGCGGCGCGCAGGATATGGAGCGAAATTTTATTTCGGCTGGAAAAGGAGGCGGACGCGCGCAGCTCGCCGCCCGGCCTCGGGAGCGAGCCACTGCGGCATTAGAGGTCAAATGGAATTACGCGTTATTCGATTAAACCGCCCGCATCGTCGTCGTCGTCGCCGCCGCCGCCGCCGCCTCCGCACGCGCACACGCGCGGCTCGATGGTCGCCGGGAATTCCGCGCAGAAATAGAAAATCCCGATGCACGCCGGGCAAAGGACGGCTTTTCCCTTTTATTTCGTTTCTCCGTGTGCAACGTCCGAGTTTCGAATTTCGCCGCGCTGGCAAAGCTTTCATTTCGCCGGGGCGGCTCGCTTTCTCCCTCTCTTCCTGCTCGCTCTGCTCGCGCGAGCGTCGCGGGGGTCCTCAAAGGGGAGAGTAATTACTTCATTACCGCCGCGTGAATTTGCGACGGCTCTCTATCTGTCCTCGCACGGCTCCGGCGAAAAATGACCTGAGACACGCTGCGCAAAATTCGGCGGCTCATGTGCTCGCAGCTGTTATTTAACATACAGTTGGAGAGGCTTAGTTACACGGGTGGAGGTGGATTAGAACTTTTGGATGAAAGAGATAATACCTTGTTTCTAACAAATTCATTATTAATAAAGGAATATAGTTCACTTAAATATCTACTAAAAAATTAATCTCTCTAAATAAGAATAAGTGAAATTAGCAGACTTCATAATATGTGAATAAGACAATATGAACTTATTTTATGTTATAAGTCGCTTCCTTATTCGATAAATCGATGGCCTTTATCATTAAATAAGTGCATGTGGAAGAATTTCATTTATTCTTCTTTACAGAGTTCTATAGCTATACCTCTTTTAGAGGAATAAAATTTACTATCAATTTAGTCGAATACTCATATAACGAAATAAGAAATTACGAGAAAATCATGTTTTATCAATGGTGGCATTAATATTTGTTTTCGCGCTTACGCTCTTCAGCAGAAAAGCAGCGCTATCGCAAGCGCATAATTTCAGAGACGCATACCGAGCTCGGTAAGCGCGACATTTCGTTCAATCTGAGTTACGCAGTATCATGTTTTTGGCGGCATTATCAAAACGCGGGGCGAAATAAAAACGTCCCTCATAACAATGCAAATCGCTCGCGGTGAGGTAAAAAGGGGGTTGGCCTTTAGTAAAAATAACGTTGTTTTCGAAAATCCCGCATCGCCGCGGAGTTTGCATAAGTTCTCGGATGAGAGAGCGTATCTCGGGGCATTCCATTACCGAATTTCGCATCGGGCGGAGCTCGCTCGTATTTTCGGGGGAATACGTGTTGCGCCTGAGCTCCGCTCGGGCGCGGCACGAAAAACAAATCCTGCCCCGGGTAAATGGATGTTCTTATTATCGCGCGGCTGCCGCGGCGCGCGGTCCGACGAGCCGCCGCCGCCGCCAGGGGATCCCCGAGAAATCCAATGAAATAGGGCCGCCATTAACGGTACACTGCTATCTCTGCTAAATGTTAATTGAATGCGCTAATTCAGGCTCTAATCTCGCGTAACCGTATTTAGGAGTAATTGCAAAATACGCGGGATATCACCGCTGTATGCGGCGCGACCCGCTTTTCGCGCGCCACCGCTCAAGAGTACATGTACACCGAGAGAGGGGAGGGGGCTAATCAAAAACAGCCGTAAATACATTTTCGAGGGGGAGCGAGAGCTTTCTCTCCGCTCGGGCTCCGATTTGTTAACAAAACGCCCCGACCTCCACGCACAGATAGGAGAATTTGATTCTACTCCGTGTTCGGCGAACAAACAGCGTTGAAAATACTGACCTCGTTAGTGACGGCGCATTTTGTCGAGTTTTCATCGGTCCAATGTGCGTCTTTTTGCCGCGCAATTACGCCCGCACTAATATTTTCCTACGGTGCTTCCACCTGGTCATCTTATTACCTTCGAAAGCTTCGAACGTAGTCAAATTTTTAATCATTTTTGTTATGTTTCACTGGATGTGTAAATGAAGTTTAATTAAAACGTTCATTCGTTCAAACGAAATATTGCTTTAAATTTGGTAAATAATAATTGCAACTCACATTTATTGCTAAATTCAATTTCGATTTAAAATACAAAATAATTTTACAATAATTGATTCGTAACAAATATTGACAAATTTAATGAAATATTTTCAATGCAATACCTATATAGTTATTCTTATACAAACAGTATTAAAATTTAATGTTATTTCCAAATAATATAATGTTGTTAATCGCATGAATCGTTCTTCGACCGAATTCAAACAATAATCGCTTCGATATTCTCAACAATTAGCGCGATATTGTACTTTAAAATAAAATGCCTTTTAATCTTCTCTCTTTCGGGTTTTCAACCATAAAGCAATGATTGCGGCAGTTAAATCAAAGCAAAAAAAGCCAGAGTCCCTTTAAATCCTTAATAGAGGGTCCACGAGGTGCGCCACGTCAATATAAGTTGGATTTAACAAGAGCTGGAACGAGTCGCAGAAGCTTGCTTTGTAAAGAAAGTCGGCGTAACGAAGCTGCATTAGCGGAAAAAGTCAGCCAGCATAGTTTTTTGCCCCGCCCCGGCCGAGGAAGCGACTACGCCGACCCCAAAGAAACGGACGAACGACCCGTCCCCGTCATTCGGAAAAGCCGCTTAAAGAGCGAGGCGATATTGGGGCCGAGGCAAGAAAGACTGATTAATACGTCGCGCCGTATTGTTTGAAATTTCGCGAGAAGCGGCTTGTCGCATTGTCACGCCGGGGAAAATAATTTCGCCGCGGCGGACTTTCGCGCTCGGCCGCGCCCCCGGTCAAGCGGAGCGCGCGGAGGCCGCGCAGGAGTTGGCCCGCCGATTTCCTTCCGCCGCGATGAATTCCGGCCGAATGCCCGCCTCGCGCGCTTCTTGACCAGCAGCCGTGTATTATATAAACGCGCTTCAGAAATTCACCGGCAACTTCACTCCTCGCGTCCTTCTTAATTATATTTGCTTTCGCGGAGGATAATGCGGGGGATTCGCGCTTCGTTGACTGCGCTTCTCAAGTTTCTACTTTTCGAGCGGCCTCTTGGCCGATTATAATGAGAGATTTTATTCACGATGATAAACGCGAAAAATGGCAGCTTTTTTCAAATGCCTCGCGTTACAATGCTTAATAAGTACTGCTATATCTTGCTCGTGTTCGCCAGTGAAATATTCCTTTTGTACAAATTTTAATTATTTTTTGGGTGTACGTTCATTAAAAAATACTTACTCCAACAAACAGAAGTAATTAATTTAGTACGTAATCTGCTTATTAGGGAAGGATTATTCTCTTGCTTTTTTTTTAAGGAATTAATGAATATTAACATATTTTTCGAGAAGGAAAGATGTATAATGCGTGCAAAAAAGCATTGGATAAAAATTATACTAATTACCGTTCCCGGTAATATACTCTAACTTGATTTGCTTTTTCTTACTCAATAATACTTTACGTCGAGGCTTTAAATTATTTTGCCGAAATTTTTTCGCCAGATAGTTCCGAGCCATGTACTGCAACCTCCAAATTCAAACACATTAATTCTTTAAAATATTCAAAAGCGTGCCACTAAAAACGTTTCTGCCATTTGCGAGCAAAATAAGTAAAAAGCACTTAGCCTCCTGCATCTAACAGACAAATTCGGAAAAGTGCTAGATGATCAATAAATCCGAGGAATTCGCATTATAAAGCGTTTTTTCCCCATCCCTCACAACGTTAATTATAAAAAAGTAATTTCTCCCAAAAATTCAACTCGCGAAAAAAAATCAGTAGTAAAAATCGCGTTTGGCGAGCCCGGGGCGGTAGAAGCGCGAGTCCTCGGACGGCGGCGGAAAATTGAGGATTTCAGCGAGCCGATAAGGCCGTCGTCCAGCTCAATGAACCTGCAATTTAAATACATAAGCGAGCGCGCGGTGCACGTGTACGGAGCGGCGAGTCCAGCGGGGAGTGGCCGTTGCGGGGCCGATTTCTCGGGAGCCAGGAGGCTAGAGAGTGAGTTCTCCGGAGGGAAGAGAGCCGGAAATTATATTTTCACTCGGCCGGCGCGCACACTCGGTAGTCGACCTCGCCGCCTAATAATGCGAGCAACTTTATAGAAGCCACTCGCGGACTCGAATCTGACTTCGATCTATACATCGTACACACATCGGTCGCGGCCTCTCCAGCTCGCCGAGTTTCTACGTTTACATACGTGTCACTTCCGCGTGCTCGGCGCTTTTACCGCGAACTACTAACCAGTCGCTTCCCTGGTATATACCTGAGATAAAGCTGCTCACCCTTTTATCGCTTCGACGAACTATTTTATATCGCGTCTATTTAAGATAAGGTACTTCGAATTCACTTATTGTGCAAGTTGCACGCTTAAAGCAAAGCTTATGTTTCTTCTTAGTTGTTTGTAACGATGGAAAGCTTTTTTATAAGAAAAATTTTTAATTTCACCTTCTAATAAGAAATTGACGATGCTATTGATTCGTGAATGTAAACGAAAATTAAAAAAATTTAATGTTATAATAATGTGGGGGTCATCGGCGTGATAAGTAAAAAAGTACTTTCCGAAATTTTTTATCAGTTAAGGTACAATATTTTTCAATTAAATTATTAGTGATAAACGACAAAAACTTTAATATTAAATTAACTAATTACACAAACCGCAGAAAATATTTATGCTCTCATTACGAAAATTCGTTCGCAAAATGTCCTCTCGGCAAAATAATAGCCCGCGCTAGTTGCAATGGAAATAGAGTCTCGAAAAGCCGGACAGGCCGCTTATCCTAAATCAGCGCTTTTCCCGGTGGCGCGTGTCGCCGCGGTTATACGATTCGTCGCTAAAGGCATTGCATAATGTGGGTTATTTGCCCTGGCGCCCCGTCGCCCCAAAGAATAATCTCGACCGCCACCCCCTTACCTCCCGCGCTCCAATTCACGCGGACGCTGCTTTTTATCCGTTCCCCTCCGGCCTCGCGTTAACGCTGGTACCCAGGCCGGCTTCTTACGCGGAATAATGGGAAAAAAGAAGGGGGAAGGAGAAAAGTCTCGCAGCAAATGCACCGCGAGAGACGAGTCGCGGTACCTTGCGCGCGGTCTAGTTGTCTAATATCGCGGGGAAAATAATTTAAGTCTTCGCGTAATTTTTTGCCGAGCCAAGCGGAAGGGAGTGTCTCTTGCTCCGGATTTTAAGTCTATTTTACTTGGCTAATGCGATTACAAAAATTAACACTTATTCTCTTTCTTCTCGCGGAGTGCTTAAGCCGCTAAGAAGATCCGACAGTCTGAATGTATTGTACAATTAGCCTTGGATAACGTTTGCTTTGCTTTTAAAAAACCTTTTTTTATTGTACACTCAACCGATTATTCCAGGATAAAGAACTTGAACATTATTTGTTCGTAAGTCCATTAGTTTATTCCAAAATAAAATAAAGCACAAATAGAACGAATTGAAAGTGTACAGTAGAGTAGAGATTATTTGAAGTGAACACTCCGCTGAATTGAATTTTTCAAAACGTGTAAAACCTTCTGGATAAGTAATTTCCTCTAAAAAGAGATGTTCCTTTGATTTACTATTATCATCGCTTTTTCAATGCTCAATGATTGAAGCGTTTAAATAATCAATCTTTTAATAAGATTGTTATCGATAATTACAGTTTCACTTTTTACAAACCAAAGTCAATCAAGAGTTTCTTTCATCGAAGCAAAGGCCGCCTCGGTTCTCACAAAGCTCCGACTTTTCAATTTAAAAGGCTCGTCCCAGTTCGAATGTTTCGCGCTCGCACAAAGCGGCTCCCTTAGCCGTCCCGGCGAAATAATTTTCGCGCGTCCCGTCCGATTGTCCGGCCGAAACTCATCCATTGCAGTCGTCCTCGAGCTCCCATATCCCGGCACACTTGAACAACCGGCTCTCGCGTAATATCGAGCATATAAATTTCCGCTCGGATGACGGCGGAGCGTCGGGCAGAGG